>JAPFRF010000001.1:48663000-49352000 GCA_029282475.1 Phrynocephalus forsythii | reverse complement strand
CCTGATGCACGGCAATTCCAATAATCTATATAGGAATACTACAGTGAACTTTATAGCTTAAGTTTTGACAAGAATTTGGTCCATTTTCAATCCATGTATGCTGGGCTTTTTTGCTTTCCAGGGGGGCTCGAATATGAATTTGGGAAATAATTAATAATTTCGAATATCTTGCCCACCCATTTCTAGGCAGGCAATTACAATTATCTCTTTTTCAATGTAGTAGGGGAGGTGATGGTGGGGTCTGCAGAGAAAGGAGTGAACTGTTCCGAGCTGTCCTCTCACTTTCCCACCACCGGGAACGTTTTGATCTAAACTGGTTTGAGGATATTCCTATTGGATGGAATTAAAAAAAACCCTCTGGATTCAATCTGTAATTTTGTACTCCCACTTCTACATTAAGCAAACGTTCATTTCCAGTTGTCTGAACTGGGAAAATGTTGAAATCAATAGCTGCTTTAATATAAAAACATACACTTCCACTTCAGGTCCTGATAAGTTACAGTAGGTTTCAATACACCTGCCAAGCAATATCAAAGAGGCAATTTCAAATACCTACATCTGAAGTGAACAATCCAATCCAGTGAGCATAGCCCAGTCGATTTACAATTACAGTGAGGAAGGCTTGATGGTAGTGGTTTGTAATGCTGACCAATTCAGCCCCCTTTTCCTTGCATGATTCTGAAGCCATATACCAAGTCATATTGCCACTGATCAAAGTGTATGTCCTGTTTGCATACTCTAAGGTATCTGGTATTGGGTACATCCGTGAAGGGTCTATGACATGTCTAGATGTATCTGTGTCAAGGAAAAAACCCAAAACACCAAAAGTCACTTGAAAAATCCTTAAAATAACTTTCCCGTTTGGCATCTACTTTTAGTAAAGTAAAACTTTTCGAATACAATACACACTTCTCATGGTACCGCGGTTAAAACTGCTGTATTGCAGCTATAACTATTGACCTGGGGATCGATCAAGGTGGCAGGCTCAGGGTTCATTCAGCCTTCCATCCTTCCAAGGACAGTTAAATGAGAGTACCCAGCTTGCTGGTGTGGGGTGGGGGCAATGTGTAGCCTACAAAGTCACTTATAAACTGCCCAGAGAGTGCTTTAAGCACTACGGGGCAGTATGTAAGCAGTACAATTGCTTTGCTTTACTGCTCTATACGTATGTAATATGAAATCAAATAATTGATGAAGTTCTGTATGACTTGGCACTAGATAATTTGCAAGATAGGATTAGATAAGATATAACTTTTATTGCCATTGTACAATGTGCAATGCACACTGTACATTCTCCCTTTTAAACCTGCTAAGGGGTTAAGAAGAGCTTTCCTTGTAAACTGATGTACTGCAAAGTCCTATCAACCCTGCAGGCAGGCACATCTGGTGAGGATGCAAGGGAACGTTTTTTTTGGGGGTGGTTGGTTTAGGCTCCGGACCCCTCTGTAAAGACAAGCTTGACTGACACTTTATTTTTCTTTGCACCAGCAGGAAAATCCCCTTTGCCCAAAATGCTCCTTGGTATTCCAGCTCAGTTCTAGTGGAAAATCAGTTGCTAGTTTTCTTTTATCTATGGCAGGCCTGCCCAAAGTCCGGCCCGGGGCCCAAATCTGGCCCGTCAGGCCATTCTGAGTGGCCCACGGCTGGCTGGCCCACCCCTCGCTCCCCCTCCTTCGCCCCATTTTTTAAAAAAAATCTTCCGCCAAAACTGATATCGCCGGGAAGCTTGAGGGGCTGGGCGGGCCGGCTGACCGGTGAGCAGAAGCTTGTGGGGCTGGGTGGGCGGGCGAGGGGGTGGGCCACCACAACCAGCACCGGCGGGAAGCTTGTGGGTCTGGGCCGGCCGGCCGGCCAGCCATCGCTCAGGCTGCTGCCACCGTCACCGCCGGCAACCGTGTGAGGCTGGGAGTGTGCGTGGGGGTGGCGCACAGCCAGGCCGCCACCACCGGGAACCTTGTGAAGTTAGGCGTGCACGCAGAGCGCCGTGTGCGCAGGGCAGCACACAGGCAGGCCGCCGCCACTGGCATAGCTGGGAACATTGTGAAGTTGGGTGCACGTGCGGGGCAGTGATCGGGGGGGCAGGGGAATGTGTGGGGGTGGGCAGGCCAGCGGGCCTCTGCCACCGCCAAGGAGCTTTGGGGTGGGCTGACGGGTGAGCCGTCGCCACTGCTGGGGAGCTTGGGGGAGGTGCAAGGTCGCACAGATCGCCTCTTCCAAGGGGCAACCTGTGGCCACAGCTCCCTGTGCTGCCTTTGGTCCCTACCTTCCTTCCTTCTTTCCTCCCTTGGTCCCCACCTCCCTCCCTCCCTCCCTCCCTTGTTCCCCACCTTCCTTCCTTCTTCTCTTGGTTTCCACCTCCCTCCCTCCTTCCCTTGGTCCCCGCCTTCCTTCCTGCAGGTGGGGCTTATGGGTCAGTGGGTGGGGCTTGCAGTGGGGTGGCAGGGTCGGGGAGCAACCAGACCCTGACACATTCTCAGCCACCAAATCTGGCCCTCCTTAAAAAAAGTTTGGGGACCCCTGATCTATGGGCTTTCAATTTAGCCCTTAAACTGTTTTGATATTTTAACCGTTTCCATTTTCATTTGCATGTTGCTATTATGAGCTGCCTTGAGTGCCATTTTTGGCAGATAGTCAGCATGTAAATGCGATGAATGTAATAAACAAACAAACAAATGATGGTCATGGGACAACAAAAGGCTCCCGTCCTTTAAAGAGAATTTCCGATTGACATGAAAGACTACGCTAATTTTCTGGCCATAGAGATGTTGAATCAGAGTTAAAATGTATCACAAAGGGAATATTTTATACATTTCTACTTATGCTAACTCTAGTTGCCCCCTACATACTTCAGCCTGCACAGAACTTGTCTGCTTGGTTCCCTTGAGAATCTAAATCCAAAACATAACCTTATGTTGAATTTCTGCACATAGACACTTAAAATATACATTTCTGATAGGAACCAATTCAAGTACACTATCACCACTGTCCAGGCAGCAAAACTCTGTGAGTAACTCTCTGCTTTGGCCACTACTACTAGTGCCCAAATAAGGAGATGAGTTTCCTCTGTGTTAAGTGGCCAACTGTTGTACAAAAAAGGAGGAGAAATAGAAAAGCTCCTATAATGAAGCTTGAATCCTATGTGGAGACATGGAAAAACTATAAAACTTGGCCAGCCGTCTCAGCAAGTAGGAATGCCTTGTTCCCAAGGTCCCACCATAGCTGGTGTGTTTCCTATTTCATTCCAAGAAAGAGATCAGAGGGACACCTCCAAACTGCAAAAGGATGGTGGAGATTCACGTTTGTTTTGTGATCGTTCTGGCAGCAATTGTTATTTCTTAAATGACCCAAACTGATTTACTAAAATTAACAGAGGAACATGTGACTCAGATAGGATCCTAAAATAGCACGTGCCTTTCTTTCCTTTAAAATAACTCACTGGCAATAAATAAACTGGAAGAAAGAAGGGATATGAGCCAAAGTAAGATGACCTGTTTTTTTGCTAGACCTGTTGCTACTCCCCAATTGGTTTAATTCAAGCCCTATTGATAGTAAGCTAGAGCTAAGGAGTTGGAGCTCCACTTCAATACAACATATAGAAACCAAAAAAAGTATGCAACGTCTTGATATTACTATGGAGTGGCTATGGTAATCATACTTGCCAGCAGTTTACTTGTAGGATAGGTAGGGCTCCATGACTTCCAGTCTTTCCTAAGCCTAACCTGGCTGCAATGCAATTGTTAAACAGGGCTCTAATTACTATGGGCAGATAACATGTTACCGTATTTTCCCGTGTATACCATGCTACTTTAAAAAAATCATGATGCCAAAAATTAAGGAGCGTGGTATACACGGAAGTAAGCCTTTTGGGATGGGTTGGTAGAGGAGAACTCAAACTTACCTTGCCTTTTCCCTCCGTGGTTTGTTTGTTTTTTGCATGATCAGCTCCCTCTTTCCTTGAGTTCCTTGAGGATAGTGATTTAGTAAGCTTTATGCCAAATCTGTACTTTCAAAGACCACTTTTATTCTCCCCTAAGAAAATATCTAGAAATTATTTTTTTCTAAAAACTAGTTCATTGTGGGTGCTTCTCTTCTAGAGTTTGTTAATGTGTGCCCTGTGGGTGTTTGTTTTATTTTATTTTTGAATCTACATAAAAACTACTTAAAAGCTTGTGGTTGGAGACTCCTAACTTTGGAAATAGACATCCAGTCACTTTTCTGAGAACCACTCTTTCTCCTTTTAGATAAAAACAAACAATATTTTAACAGCTGACTCCCTGATAGAACTTCCTTTCTGGAGGGTGGGGTTCCCCCACCTTTTTGGCAGTGGTGTTGCACATCTTATTGAAGAATCTAATTGAACACCTGCAGTTTGTAAGCAATGTCCATAGAAACAAACGCTGGGAAACATGATGGTGCTGAACATGGCTCCTGGAACAAATCAAGATTTTTTTTTAAAAAAATGCCTTGTAGGAGGGACCAAAGGGGGAAGAAGATGGAAAAGCTAGATTCTCCCCCCCCCACTGTTACTGTTCTAAACAAGACAAAGGAGACAACATGTCAATGACAGACACGACCCTTAATGCACCAGGCAAAGTTGTATATGGCATTTAATAAACAAAAGGTTGGGCAACTTTGTGCTAGGCAATACAGGAAAAAGGGAGAAGTGTTCTGCTTATATACTGCCCCATAGCACTTCAGGTACTCTCTGGGTCGTTTGCAATTTGATTGTGTGGGCTGCATATTGCCCCCTCCCTCCTGCCGGCTGGGTGCTCATTTTGCTGGCCTCGGAGGGATTGAGGGCTGGGTTGGTGGGCTGTGGGCCTGCTGCCTGGGATGGAGCCCCAAGTGGTGAGCACAGTTTTGGCTGCAGTGGCATTTGACCACTGCGCCACAAGGCTCTTTGGAAGAGACAGGAGAAGAGGTGGGAGAAGAGAGGGGATGTTATCTTTTGTGTGCGAAAATAACTTGGCTGGCTTTAGGAACAAGGGATGTTGACCCGGTTGGGTAAGGATGCTATTAATGCTGTAAGATGTCTCTCAATTCCTTGTTCTCAAATACTAAACATGTCTTAATTGTAATGGACTGTATATTACCCCTCATTACTGTAAGGTCCTTTTCCAAGGAGAAAGGCGGGGTAAAACTACTAAGAAAGAAAGAAAGAAAGAAAGAAAGAAAGAAAGAAAGAAAGAAAGAAAGAAAGAAAGAAAGAAAGGCTCAAAGTGTAGCAGTGGAACTAACCTTCCACTGCATTCCATTTGCTCTGCAGCAGAGAAATGTATGCAGGAACCCTTGCCTTGCACAGGTAGCCTCCCAAGATGAAAGTGAAAATAATAAAGTACATGGTGACATGGTGTTCAAGCAGAGTTCCCTCTATTCACTGGAGCCCCACAGAGCTTGGCGGGTAGGGGTATTGACCAAACAGGCCAAGGACATCCATGGGCTAATACAAGGGCAAGATACTAAAGCTGACTGGAATCCTACTTCCCTTCTCTCACAGAATGAAAGCAAACACCGTTCTCTACCTTGTGCTTTCTGGCAGATAAACCCATGATGCTCTTCACAATTTTCTAGGTACCATTTCCCCACTGAATTAAAACTAGGCTTGTTTAATATCAACGGGCACAGTGGGACCTTTTCTTGAGTGTCAGCGCTGTCATCTTGTTGATTCTGAAATGAGCATATGATAGTGGAGATCAGTAATGCAAGGCCTCTTAACAGCCTTTATTTATACAAACGATAATTTAAAAATACATAAAAGGCAAGTGAGAACTGCAACAAAAAGCATTCCATTTCTTACTACATTCTATTCCACTCCCCCCGCCCAACCCAGGTTTTCAGGTTTTTAAAAACATGCTTTGTAGGAGGGACAGAATTCTGGGGTCGCACCCTCAGTCCCCGCTGTGCAGTTTTGCAATTTTCCCTTCTGTTAGGGCCAGAGTGGGCAATGTTATCCACCATCATTTTTTTTCCAACCTCTGGACCTCCACAATTTTTTAAAAAGCTGCACTAAAACACACCCAAAAGGCAGGTAATTCACTCTAACCGCTCAAGAAAATCTTCCATCCCCTGCTGTAGTTTCTCCTTCCCTAATTAGATACAATCTACTCCATTCCTTTCTTCAGGTTTTACTGCTTAGGTTTGTATGAGGGAATCACAGAGATGGGTTTCTCCGATGCTACTGCAGCTGTGAGTAACTTTTCTCAGAGCTTTAGTGCATTTAAACTTTACCAGTTTGTGAATATATTTTATCCAATGAAGTAGGAACAATTTGGATTGTCAAGGAAATGAGAAATAGTTTATGAAACATCAGGCAAGGAAATGGAAATTAATTTTTAAAAGTGACTTCCTTTGTCTATTTTTAAAGTATATCTTTGAGGGGAGACATGAATGACTTTACTGAGAGGAATAATGATTTCACTGAAAGGAAAACATTTGACATGTTTTTAACAGGGGTACTAAAATAAACAGCTTCCTTATTATTTGTTTAAGTTATTTATTATAAACATAAAAGCACCCCATAAATATACTTCTCTGTCATGTTCCTGAATCCTGACCCTTTAGCCATGCCCCCCCCTTCCCAGGAATGTAGCCCAATCTGGAAAATGGCTACAGGCCCTGTTCTGGTCAGAGAGTTTTTTAAAATTATGTTTCAACTTCTGCCAAACAAACAAACAAATAAATAAAAAACAAAACAAGGGTATTCATGCATCTGAAGATAGTTCTCTCTCATCCATGACTGGTGTTGTTTTGGCTTGCATATGCAACAACACTCAACTCAACAGCAGAAATAGATGGAATGACTGATTATCTGATACAGCTCCTGACCTTTCAGTTGGAGAAGCAGACATTCCATTGTTTTATCAAATTAATGCTATAGCAAAAATAGACTGTTAGTAAACTGTTTACTATTTCTGTTCATGCAATGACCCCAATTATTAGAAAGTACTAAGAAGAATGATGTCTGTGAAGATTCTCAGTCATACAGGTGAAGTCACCCACAAGATGAGCCAAGGTAACTAGATTTCTTTTCTTGTGGGATCAAAACATTTCACCATTCATCCATGTAGCTTTTTCAGTCTGAAAGAAGACAGCATGGGGCTTCCAATTTGTAGTTCCCCTTGGTTTCACACCACCCTGTTCTGAATAGCCTCAGGCTGACAGTGGCCGAATAGGCTTGTTAGATGTACAATGGCCTGGGGCATGTGAAAGTCCCACTTATGCAACCCTTCCCAACACTCATTAAATAAGAGTCATTAGCATAGGCCTTCTAGGTAGAGTTGTGAATTTCTTCTGGTTTATCTAGGGACCAATGAAAAGCCAGTATGATCAGTGGAAGACCGATTGTGACTAAATCTCCCACCCCTGCTGAGAGAGGGATTTTCAATACACACAGGAATGGCTTCCCTGACTCCTCTCTTGAATCATCTATCTTCTCTCTCTAATATGTGTACATCCTCATCTTTGGATGTGTCCTTTTCCCTTCAAATGAAGGTACACCACTGACTGTGGTCCCGAGCTGTTGCTTCTGTGCTGGACCATCTACCTATTTAGTGGCTGTTTGGTTTCTCAAATATAGAGCTCTGCACATTCCTCACAGCATTGGACCACATATACTAGATGGCTCCTCTTGTGTTTTGGTAACTATTTGTTGGTGAACAAGTCTGTTTCAGTGTGTGGGTTTGAAGTAAACGGGTATCTGGGTATTTTGTATGTGTCAAAAATACCTTTGATGTTTTCAGACACAGCAGCCATGTAAGGAATGACCAGGTTCTTCCATTGGCTCTGGGTCTCAGGCTGATCCATTATTCTTCTGGGTCAGGACACTGCCTTGTTGAAGGTCCACTTTAAATATCTACATACCTTAAGCGCTGTCTTCAGATGCCTGTCTTCCTTCTTCCTGGCTTCTGTAGAGGTGGGGACACTCTCTGCTCTATCATTTAGAGTACTGATGACCCCTAATTTGTGTTGTAATGGGTGCTGGGAAGGGTTGTGTAAGTGGGATTTTAATACACCCCAGGCCACTGTACATCTAACACACCTATTCAGGCCATTGTCCACCTAACGATCCCATTCAGACCAGGGTGGTGTGAAACCAAGGTGAAAACCACCTTGGGTCCTTTTCCAAGGAGAAAGACGGGGTAAAAATACTCATAAATAAATAAAATTATGAATCAGAATATTCACACTAACTTCCCTTAGACTGACAAAGATACCTGGATAAGTCGTGAAATGTTTTGATCTCACAAGATAAGAAGTCTAGTTGCCATGACTCAACTTCTGGATAAGATCTTTAAAAGGTGAACATAAAATGCCCTCATGAAACTAATTAAACACTTGCCTGAATTGCATCTACTACAGCCCAGTTGGAATATTCCACATCTTCTTGATCATTAATCCATCTTTTGTTATCCTTGCTCTTCAGGCCGATCCAGACATGAGATTTATGCCCAAATAGATTCATTGTGATGAAAGCTAATAAAGCAAAATACCGCTGAGAAACAAATCCCATACAAAGGTGTACATGTGTACATGTTTATTTCGTGTGTATCTTCATGCTTCATGATTTCTGTTCAACAATGTTTAATAAATTAATAGTCATTGAAGTCACAAAGAAATGAGATATCAAATTGTATTAAGGAAACAGCAGCAAATACCAAAATACTATGCTAATACTATATTATTCCTATCCTCTGGCTCTTGTTCATGTTGCAATGAGGGCATATGTGCCTTTAACCCTTGACTTCCTTGGGTGTTCCTCCTATATAATGTTACAAATAACTGTGGATATTTTTTTCCTTAGACCCCATCCATATGAATAAGTAGGAGAAGAATGTCTTCCCCTGTCTTTCCAAGTGTAATTCAGGCTCTTACAGTGATCCCTTAAAGCCTTCAAGGAAAGTTATGCAGCTATCGAGGCCTGGGCATACTATATCTGCCCCATTTCAATCAAGCCTGGGCTGTTGTGATACCTTGGCATGACTACTGTACCATACATGCATGGGTCATACGGTGGGAAAAGGATTGTTCTCTCCATATCTAGGGAAGGATTGCTCCACAACAAAGGCAAACGTGTCGCTCTGACTGTTTTCCCCCTAGCTCCAGACTTTACTGTACTGTACAGACTGTAAGCCTACTAAGTGGCAAGGGAAACCTGCCAATGACTGACTGAAGAAGGTCAACCATTTTGATTTTATGGTTTTGGAGAAATGGTTCTGACAGTAACATAGATAGTTACAGAGACAGAGATACCTCTTCTCCTTACTCTAGATATATTTCCTTTCTGTAGAGCTGGAACAGTTGGAAGCTAATGTTTTTGGTTTCAGCTCATGGCTGAGTATATAGCAGCTATAGCAGGAACCAGCTAATTATCCAATTCTACCATGGGGTTTTTTCTCATTAGATAATTACATCCAGGACAATCTGACCAGGTAGAATGTTCATATATCCCTTTTTTGCAGTCCAAAGATACATAATGGAAAACTGATCCAAATTATTATGAATTTATGGATTCACCTCCTTGTACTTTTGTTCTCCAACAATGCTCATGATCTGCCTATGGAGGCCTTCAAAACGATTAAAGGTTCACCCCTGATTTACTTCACTCTGTCCTACCAATCAGCTGGTTATAGCTGTGTTTTGAAGGTCACTCATTCATAACGCTGTCTGTCGGAGGTGACTCGGCAGCATATAATAACGACAAATAGTTATATTCATATTCATAAGATATTCAGATTTGTATAGCCACTTAAAGTACATACTGTACCTTGCTCAACTTCACTTTCTATGGAAGCAAGCGATGCATCATAGTGATTACAGAATGCTTGGGCAGAATGCCAGCTTTTCAGATGGCTTGGATCCTTTGGAATCTGAACCAGGAAACACTATTCACAGAAGGAAATAGTTATTTAATTAAGAATTTTAAGAAGAGATTTAGGATTGCAAAAAAGATCTCCTGAGGATTCAATAAAATCTTCTCCCCCCCCAAATCTAGAATTAATGACAATCCACTTCCCTCCAGGATCAACTATACTGTATGTGCATTCTAGTGCCTATGAAGTACTTTGGTGCAGACACTGGTTCTACTGTAAGATTTCCCACCAATATTCAGTTTCAGTATAGAGATTTTTCTCAAAATCACAACAGGGGGAGGAAAATGTTAAATCTTCCCTCCATATGTGTTGCGAATACAATAATTATTAGCCAATGTACTATCCCAGCTCTTGAGATTGGCATTGAAACACACACACACACACACACACACACACACACACACACACACACACACACACACACACACACACACACACACACACACACACACACTTTAAGGCACCTGTACTTGCCCAGAAGCTTGGTTGATTTCAATAGGATTTCCCCTTCCTGCAGCTGCCTCTCTCTTACGCACTGTTCCCTTGGTCGGGGTGGGGGTGGGGGCTTTTATCCCTCAGCACGTGTTGGGTTTTGAGTATATTGAGGCAGTGAGTTTCACACAGGCTGCTGCCCCTTGCTTGTCTTTCATAGAACGAGAGAGATTTTAAAACACAGCGGAGAAGCTAAGAAGGAGGAGTCCCTCCTAGAAAAATCATCCCTGTCTTCTTGCCTTGGACCTAGCGGATATAGGCAGAAAGCCTAAAAGTCCCTGCCTCGCACCACTCACAATCTAACATGTGCTGAGGGACCCGAGCGAAAGAGGAGCAGAGCAAGCCAGGGAAGAGCATGTAAGGGTGTTTATACGTGACCCCTAAGCTGCGCTGCAAATGGCTCCCAGCTCCGGAGCTTAGAAATGTTTTCCCACCAGCTCCGGATTTTGGAGACAATTAAGTATGACCCCGCCCACTTTAGCGCGACCCAGCACACTTTTCTTGTACCTTCTCTTTGGAGGTGAAATTTTTTTGATGCGGATAAGAGTGCCGGGCTCTCCTGGCTTGTCTGTTGTTTTTTTGCCTCCCGCCCCTTTAAGAGCTCCTTGAGACGGAACCAGGAAGTAACGGGGCTCGTGGCAAGTTCGACGGCACCAGCAGGTTAGTAAAGGCTTCTTTTGTCCTTTTTTCCCCTCCCCCCCTCACGCCAACAGGAGCAGGAAGTGCTGAGGGGTGGGGACGCAGGAACAGAAACGAACCCCCAAGATCTCTGGTCCGAATTTAAGGGACCAGCGGATCTTAGGGGTCGTGTGAAAAGGCCCTAAGAAAGAGGTAGCCGTGGAGAGGGAAAATCCCATTGAAATCAACCAGGCTTCTAGGCAAGTATAGGCGCCTAAAAGTGTATGTGTGTGTGTGTGTGTGTGTGTGTGTGTGTGTGTGTGTGTGTGTGTGTGTGTGTGTGTGTGTGTGTAAAAGAGAGGATCGTGAAAAGTGCTTTCACACCCTTGACGCTGCAATAATGTTTGGCTTGTGGGTGCAGAGAGGAGCCAACACTGAAGCTGAGAAAGAGGAGACCACCTCAGCTGCCTACAATGTATAAGACGGCCCTCAATTTTCAGCCTAACAATTTTAGAAAAAAATAGCGTGTTATAAATGGAAAACCTGGAAGCTGAGCCATGGCAACTGGACTTGTTTTCTTGAGAGACTGAAACGTTTCACTGCACATCCAAATAGCTTTGTCAGTCTGAGGAAAGCTAGTTGCAAGTCCTCTATATTATAGTTCATTTTGAACTCATGTCACCCTGGCCTGAAATAGGCTCAGAAGATGAACAATGGCTTGAATAAGCTCCTTAGGAGGACAACAGTCTCAACAGGCTCATTAGGTGAACAATGGCCTAAGGTGCTGAAACCCATAAAGTATGGGTTGTTAGCTATGGCCTTGGTGGTCGAGGTGTGAAGTATTTTTGATTTGTCTGGGTATTGTTGTAATCACTGCCTGATAAGTAGCAGATAGATTGTGCCTGAGCCTCCCACCTCTGTTGAGAGAGGGGTTTTCAATACTCATCTTATGAGCCTATTTCAGACCAGGATGACATGGGGTCAAAGTGAACTATAAAATGGAGGACTTGCAACTAGCTTTCCTCAGACTGACAAAGGGCGCTTTTACATGACCCCTAAGATCCGCTGGTCCCTTAAATTCGGACCAGAGATCTTAGGGGCTTTTCGCTCTTCCTGTGTTCCCACCCTGGCTGCTGGCTGCGTGAGGGGAGGGAGAAAAAAAAGGAAGAAAGACAGTGACTCACCTCCCGTTCTGCCTCTTGCTCTTGCCGGCTCTTGCCCGGGCAACATTCCAGTAGCTCTTTAACTCTTAAGTAGCTCTTAAAGGGGCGGGAGCCAAAAAGCAGCAAACAGAAGCGAGGAGAGCCCCCCACTCACTATCGTTGCACCGCATCAAAGATTTTTCACCTCCAGAGAGAAGGTACAAGAAAAGTGCGCTGGGTCGCGCTAAAGTGGGCGGGGTCGCACTTAATTGTCTGCAAACTCCGGAGCTGGTGGGGAAACATTTTTAAGCTCCGGAGCTGGGAGCCATTTGCGGCGGAGTTTAGGGGTCGTGTATAAACGCCCAAAGCTGTTTGGATGAGCAGCAAAACGTTTCAGTCTCTCAAGAAAAGAAGTCCAGTTGCCATGACTCATCTTCCAGATAAACTCACCTGGACAACTGAGGATCTTCACAGACATAAACGGAAAAATATGGCATCTTGTGCAGCGTATTCTGTCTGCATCATAAGAGGCTAAGAACCAACCTACTTCTTCTAAATCTTATATGCTCTTTGAGCGTACCTAATTCAGCAATGGGTAATAATTTGAGGTAATTGATGGACTATTAAAAATAATAATTCATCACATCTTATCATACAATTATCATGTCTAGACAATATGGAGTTCCTTAATAGGATTAGCACGTAAGAACCAGGAAGACATGTTCCAGTGCTACTTGGCTATAAAACATGGATTCAGATGGGATTATCTGAAGTTCCTTGGCTCCAGCTTCCTGGCAGCCCTTCTCAAAGAAAGCAGGAAGCAAATTCTGAGAAAGTCGTTCTTCTGCAATCCACTCTCAGATACCAGCACTGTAAGATTATAACTCCATGCACTGTTGCTGGCTCTAGAAAAACAATGTGGAGCCTAGGTTTGGATGCAAAGCCAATTTGCCAGTTTCTAGCTTGTTCTATCTGCTAGAATGAGCAGGAAATTGAAAGTGACAGTCAATGGACTCTGTGCCCCAACATGAGGTTCATTCACAGCACCCTTGTTTGCAAGATCATGGCAAATTATAAACAACTGTAGCCCAAGTCTCCAATTATATTGATATATTCATAACATTTATCTCCTTTCTGGGCTAGCCCACATTTTATATAAATTCACAAGAACAGATTGGTTATGAAAAGCTCTTTTTAAAGCAACATTGAACCATGTTTTACCCTTTAAATACAGTATGTGTTTTTATACATTCTAGGAAGGGTTTCAGACAACCAGAAAAATACCTTGAATGCAAAATACAGCCATCCTTTGGGACATGTCCCTTGAAGATTCTGCTCTTTTGGTATTTCTCTCTCAACAGACCGTATCTTTTTACGTTTGCAGATACAAGGTAGAGATATAGTACAATCTGCAAAGCCCCAGTATCCTAAAAAATTAAATCACATGTGTATTAATAAAACCACAAGTACAGACCTAACGTTAGAAGACATTACCTGATATTTTAGGCAGCATTAAAGACCTTATACCAACGTTTGTGAATCTATGGCACAGGTGCCAAAGTGGCACACAGAGCTCTTTCTGTGGGCACGGAACATTGCCCCTCACAGCCATGGCACTTCCCCCTATGCTCAGAGCACACCTCTATGTTCTGTGCAGAGAGCCGGGCAAAGGGGAGGCAGTGGCTTGTGGGCTTGTTTGTAGCCCCAGTTTACTCTCCAGCCACTCTGCTCTGGGCATCCCAAAAGCAGCATGGCTGGAGAGTAAACTGGGGCTATAAAGGAGACTATAAACCACTACCTCCCTTTGCCCCGTTATCTGCATGAAGCCACTTTGGTGGTCTCAAAATGGAAAGGGCTTTTGCCGTCGATGGGGGAGGTGGGTTTTTGAAAGCCTGCCCCAACTGAGCAAAGCAGGAGAATAGCTTCCCACCCTTGCTGGATTGGAGGGAAACCCCCTCAATCAACCTGCAGCCGAAGTCTACTCCTGGCAGCCCCAACAGCCAGGAGATTCTCTGAGTTGTCAAAATCAGTTGGGTGTCGGGCTGCGAGGAGGCTGCCGGTGGATTGAGTGTTTTTCCACCCAACCAGGCAAAGGGGGCAATTCCTCCCCCCTCCCTCCCGAATGAGGCGTTTTGCTTGTTTTAACTCTTCAGGAATAGTTAAAACAAGCAAAAAGCCCCTGCATTGCCGGGTTCAGGCAAGTGCCTTGCTCAGCTTTTTCTCCCTTCTCCTTCTTCTCTCCCTTTTCTCTCTTCCTTTTTTGGCCCTCCCTGTCTTTCCATTCCAAGCTTCCCCTCCTCCTTGTACCCCCTGAAGCCCCACTCCCCAGAAACACTGCAGAGGCAGGAGGAGGAGGAGGAGGAGTGTGTATGTGTGTGAGGCTGTGTATCAGGACTAAGGCAATTCCTCCCCCTCCCTCCCGAATGAGGCTTTTTGCTTGTTTTAACTCTTCAGGAATAGTTAAAACAAGCAAAAAGCCTCATTCGGGAGGGATGGGAGAGATGAGGGAAGGAATTGCTTCAGTCCTGACTGAGTGAGGCTTTGTGCTTGTTTTAACTCTTCCTGACAGAGGAAACTACACTCAGTGCAATGCAACAATTAAGAACTCAAGAGAAAAAAGTCTATCTAATCATTTGTTGTAAATTCCGTATAAGAAGTACAGTAAGTTGGACTTTGTTCTACCACCTCTTTTTTCAGTTATTTCCAAAAGTGTGTCTCTGTGAAATCAGATGCACTGGCAGGATATATATTACCTTCCACCACCCAGAGCATATTGCTATGCATAGGAAGATGAGAAACGGGAAACCCCTTTGCTCAGACAGGCAATGCTGAATGGAACCCCAAATGTTCTGCCATCATCATAGTACTGGGTATTCCTTAAACAGAGCTGTGACATGCCAATATTTCACCTCTGATGGATTCATGTCTTTTTGAAAAGACATTTATAAGTCCCTGCTTATGCGACACTCATTTTTGGAAACAGATGGCAACCAACATTAAGAAGAGTGGTGGACTCAAACCTTCCAATGGTGTTAACTTGAGGGAGCCAAAGGGATTAGTTAAGTCAACTAACTGTTGGTTGGTTTATTCACTAATTCAAGGTTAGTTCCTCTTCCCCCGGTTCCATAAACCTTACTATTGCTGGAACGGCACACAATAATGTTGTACAGTAACCCCCCGCCTATCGCGGGGGTTAGGGACCCACCCGATCCGCGATACTTGAAAATCCGCAATATGCGGAAGTGGGTCGGGTGGGGCCTGGGGGGTGACGCGGGCCGATGCAATCGCTCTCCGCTGCCCCCCCGCATGGCTCCGAGGCTTCTCGGAGGGGCCAGGGGGCAGCGCGGGGCGATGTGATCAACCCCCCCGTGCAGCTCTGAGGCTTCTCGGAGGGGCCCGGGGGGTGGCGCAGGGTGATGCGATCGCCCCCGCCCCCGCCCGCATGGCCCCAAGGTGCAGGTACTGCGATCCCGCGATATAGTGGGACTGCAGTACCTGAACCGCGAAATGGCGGGGGGGTGACTGTATAACAATATGGCAGTGAGGGCTAAGGTTTTTCTTTTTCTAACCTTTAGTTTCAGATTTTAGTTAACAGCTTCCTTCAGTTCAGTTTGAGACACCTATACATGCTACTGGCTGCACCTGACTGCAGATAAGAATTTATTTATTTTTATTCTATTTTAGAGTATTTTTTACCCCACCTTTCTTCTTGGAAAAGGACCCAAGGCGGCTTATGGTAATGAGGGATAATATACAGTCCAGTACGATTAAGACATGTTCAAGGATTTGAGAACAGGGAATTGAGGGACATCTTACAGCATTAATATTTATTTATTTATTTATTTATTTATTATATTTATATCCCGCTTATCTACAGGGTACTCTAAGCGGCTTACAACAATAGACAACATTACATAAAAGCTACAAGGTTATAACTAGTTATAAGCACAAAGCCTATGTGAACCTATAGATTCATATAAAATACACATGCTATAATTCACACCTACTTTTCTTCTCTGTGAAAAGAGAGTATCGTATTGCATTCACTCACCTTCATTTCGAGCTAATGGACTCAGCAATGTTACAAGGCAGATCTCAAGGTATACCAGTACAAGATAGATTGTGTATTTGTGGGGAGGCTAAAGTGGAAGACTTGGTACACTATGTTCTGCACTGCCAACTGTATACTAATATTAGAAAATTCTATTTAAGCCCCTATCCTAGATGCTGGGGGAATTGGGATGATAAAAAGAAACCTACTGTGAAGTAGGGCAGCATTTATACACATCAACGCTATCTGACCGTTGATCCAACTCATGCTTGCAGTTCTCAAACAGCAACAGATAACTACCTGGAAGTCTGGTTCCATGTTCCAGTCTCATCTGGTTCTTTGTAGTTACGTACGATTTGATTATTCCATAGACAACCAAAGGCCCAAGCTGACATTATAGGAACACTGACACTGTGAATGAGGTATGCTAGCAGGATGATGACAGGTTGTTGTTGTTGGGGACCGTACTGCTGTCAGAACTAACCTCACTGATTAATTGCAACCAGAGATCCTTGGTCTAGAATCCAAATTAGAGATGGGCACGACTAGGGAAAATGACGTTTTCAAGTTGTCGTGTGTCGGAGGTGGCCTGTGTCGGCTCGTTTCTGTTTTTCGCGAAACTTCGCAAAAATTTGTCATTTTGTTTTTCGTTTTTTCATCTGTCATTAAACTGGTTTGGGGGGGGGTAGCGGGCTCCTGGAGGCACCTCTTTTTTGGGGGGTGGGTGCCTCCTATCCTCACCCGCTAGGGAAAGCAGGCTCCTGGAGACCCCTCATACATGGGGGTCTCCTCTCCTCACCTGCTGCAAAAGGGCATGCATGCATAGCCATATGGCTATGATTGCATACCCAGTTGCACGGAGAGACACAGCAGACTGGCAGAGGCACCCCTCTTTTTGGGGTGCCTTCCCTGCCTCAGTCAGGCCTCGGGGGCATGGTTTGCATGATGTCACATATGCTGCCGGCCGAGCCAAGCCTGCAGGAGTCACCCAGAGCCACAAGTGGCAGACTGGCAGACTCTCTGCACCCACTGTGTCTCACTAAGAAGGGAATTGTACTTGCTATAGTGCAATGCAAGTACAGATCTGGCTTAGGGTTAGGGTTAGCGCAAGGGCTAGGGTTAGGCTAGTTACGGGTGAGGTTAGGGTGAGTATTGGGGTGCACCTCTGGGGGCCTCTCTGACCCACTTAGAAGGACAGTGTACTGGCGTATGAGTTAGGGTTTGGGTTCGGGTTCGGGTTCGGGCTACAGTTAGTGGGCTTTTTATGCCCGGTTGGCACATCCCAGAAGTCTCTGTGGTCAACCTGGCCAAGTGGCCATGCGATTGGTGGAATGGCTCCAAAAATTGCATGGTCACTCCCATGGCCAGCCCATCATTGCGCAGGTGTAAAAAAAATATAAAATAAAATAAAATAAAATAAAATCAATGGAGAGAGGAAAGAGGAGACATTTTGTTGCAATAAAAACCCACTGCTACTGTAAAAATTCTGGCAGTTTTAAAATAGCAATTTTCGCATGTTTCTGTGTGGTGCTTGTGTGTTTTTGGACCACGATTTAAAAAAATTTTTGCGGTCGCCGCCCCATTTTGGATCCCCCGCCCGCACCGCATGGCATTGGTGACTCGAGTCCGGCTGCCCAGGACAGGAGAGGGGGGAGGCCGGGACCCCCCCCCAGAAACCACCCCTCTGGTAGGTGCACTCTGCACTGCAGGCATATTTTCGCCTGCTTTTTGGCCCGGGAATGGGGGGGAGAGTTTAAAACTTTTTTTCTGTGCCGCTTCCGCTTGAATTGCGGCGGCCGGCGGCGAGTCTGGTGCTTTGCGAGCGACTACGACGAGGATTTCCCCCACCACCAGAGCAGCCCAGGACAGGGGGGGGGTCAACCACCCCTCTGGTAGGTGCCCTGAGCCCTCACTCAGGCAGGCATATTTCCGCCTGCTTTTTGGCCGGGAATCGGGTTTTTTTTTAACTTTTAAAAAATTTTTTCTGTGCCGCTTGGCATTGCGGGATCGCCGCGATGCCAGGAACGACCACGACAAATCAGACCCAATTATTCTTTAGTCGGTTCGAGTTCGAGTTCTGGCGGAGTAATTCCCGTTACCGTTTCCGTTGCATAACGGAAACGAGTAACGGAAACGGAAACGGGAATTCCGCCAAGTCGTGCCCATCTCTAATCCAAATTGTTTTTTTAAGTCAAAGGTCCAGAATAAAAACAAACAAACAAACAAACCCCCACACCAATAAAAGTACCTGTCTGGGAAGAAATAAAACCACATTTTTCTCCTTGAGTGATTTCAGGTCTCTTTTCATCTTGCTCCCATTTTTGATACACCAGTGGTGAACCATCTGCCCACCTGCAAAGGAATTTTAAGCATTTATTTATTTACTTGAAATGGCAACCAATGTAAGTGATCTTTCATGCCAGAAAATCTCCCTGTCCCACATGCGCTTTGAAGATTTCCTCGACTTATTTTCAATATATATATTTTTTCAGGCTGCAAAGCAAGGGACCCAGCACAATGGGTGAAGCTCTGTTTGAGGTGACAGAACGTCATGGTAGGCCTGCAGAACAATGTGGAGTGTTACATCCAGGCAGTCTGCATTGTGCAGTTTGACTGCCCGCTCAGTCACAGGATTCATGGTGTGACTATTGCACAACAGGTCTGCAGATGTGCTCCGCGAAGAGCACATCTGCTTAGGTGCAGTTAGTATAACCTTGAGTTGGGCCAGTGTGCTCCAACAGGGGTTTAACCGCTGTTTTTTTTGGAGTTTACGTGGGGCATGCAAGGTTTCCCACACAATTAAAAAAAAAAGATAGTAGCTACAATCCAACCATCCAGAAGGAGAGAATAAAAGTGAGCTTGGTGGTGGTGGTGGGAATCCTACTGTAAGGCCAGGAAGTGGACTGAAAAAAGATGGGGAGGTGGGGTGGACAGATCAGAGTGTAGACAGCAAGGATAGCATTTGCATATGGAATGCCTGGCTTTTGTTATTTTGGAAAGTTGTACCATTTCTACCACATCTATGTACCATGTCAGAGGGTGTTTTACATGTGTGTCTTTTTGTGAGCATATCCAGTTTGCCTTTTCCAAAATTGGGATTTTCTTGTGCTTTGTGGGGGCAAATATGTGGTCTGACATTTCAAGCTTAGGCCCCATCTAAGTTACTTGCCTTGGTTAAGTTACCTCTTTCTTTGTTTTGCCCCTAGAAGATGGACAAAGAGTCCTGGTTTCAAAAAAGCTCCACACATCCCTTAGAAAAGCTGCTTTTGTTTTACACTTCACCAGTTTGTTATGCAGAAGATCCTGTGATTGATCACATCTATCATGGCAGCACTTCTAAATACAGTGGTACCTTGTATAAAGGAATTAATTCGTTCCAAATGAAATTATGTTAAGCAAATTTTCCTTTATACAAATTTCCCATAGGAATGCATTGAAAACAGAGTGATCCGTTTTTATGTTGTACGGATTTGCCCCATAGGCGATTCTGTTAAGCAAATTTCCCCTATCTCCAGAATTTTTTATGTTGTACAGATTTTATGTTATACAAACCGTTTGTTATACAAGAGTCCACTGTATCCTCAATTTGGGGACCTTGGACATCAAAAACAGGGTTGGGAGACTTTGCTGAAATTCAGCAAATGATCATCCAAATCTGAACAGTACCTAAATGAAGATCATTTGAGGAACCTGATTAATGCCATTCTGAATTCAATTAAAAATAGTTGGGAAATAACTGGGAATTATAAATATTCTATTTAATCCAATGAATGGATTAAGCATTCATACTATTAACACTTCCTTTAAAAATCCAGATAGATTAATGAATGATCATTTATCAAACCTGTCTTCCCCTAAATACGCTGGGAATATGCACCATTGGCTACAATGGGACACTTGTAAAAACATGGGCAGAATGGCATTTTAGAAATGTTATACCACGGGATTCCAGGGCTCCACTCCAGAGGAGTCCAGAGCTACAAATATATTTCTATAGTACGACAATTTTTCAAACAGTGACCTATTGCCGTCAAATTAAAGGTACTGTATTGTATATGAATTACAGAGGTTAGAAAAATCATTTCATCAAAAGGTGCTATTTTAAGACAACAATGCTTTTGTTTCTTTTGTTTAATTCCCCTGTTTTCCAGAAAAGCACATTGTGGGGGCATATTTTGAATTAAGATAGAAATGTGTACAAAAGGCCTTAAAATTACTTCCACCTCCCACACCCATTCTGTCAAACAGAAACCAATTTGTAAGATTGGCCAGAGGAAAAAAAAATCAACTGTGCAACATAACACAATCTTACCGAAATCCTTCATTGGGTCCTGTCCAATGCAATGCAATCCACCAACTGGGACTAGCTTTTGAGATCTGTAAAATATTTGCAATCATGATAAAATGAATTTTCAGCAGGTTGGCGTATGGCTGTTTTTGAACAGACCCCTTCTTCGTGATGACTGCACTTCCCCCTTAAGGCTGTGATGAGAAGCAAGGCCAGATGTTGCTGGACTGCAACCCTCATGACCCCTCATTGTCGCTTATGCTGGCTACAGCTAACAAGAACTGCTACCCGGAGAAGCAGCACAACCCTATAAAACTAGCTTATTTCTTTTATAGTTTATATCCTGGAAGGCACGTGCTGCCAAGCTCTCAAGATGGCGCGGCAAAAGCAACAAGAAACCCTGATGCCAAATTAAAAACATGCACTCTTAAAAACAACAACATAGTAACGTTAAACACAGAGCCCCAGACTGCTTCAACCATCAAAGAATTACCTCGCCTTCCCTAAAGCTCTGCTGAAACAAGTAAATGTAACTTCCTGAAGGCAAAGACTAGTGTGTCCGGACACAAAATAAAACAGTGCTCCTGCATTGTTTGGCACTTAGTATAGTTCATAGTCCACCCTTATATAAGCACCAGCAACGGCTGAGATTCTCTTGTTTACACAGCTTTGAAGGGTGCAGGCCCTTGTTGTTGTCTTCTGCAGGTGTCCATGCTAGGAAACCAGACCTGACCCGCTAAGCCTTCCTGAAGAGGAAAACCCACAGAGCTTTAGATACAGTGGCCGAAGGCCACCCCTATCCTGAGGTCCACTAGGGTGGTGAAGTAAGTGCAAAGGAAAATGCACTCTCACTCCCTTCAATGTAAGGGTTGTTCTGCTGTTCTGGAGACTTGCAACCCATCAAGAGTCATGGATTTATTTCATTATTTTCCTGAGCCACCCTCTTATGATTCGCTTGGCGTCAAGGACCCCTTGGAACAAAGTTTTCCTGTGGGCAGTGTGCTCTGAAGGCCTGTTTGTGGCATCCTTTTCCTTTCCCCTCTTCTTATGCTATCTCCTTCTTTTTCTCTTTCACCACTTCCCACTGGGGTTGAATGGAAGCGCCATCAGTACTACTGCCTCCAGCTCAGCATAATGCAGTAGGGTCAAGTTTCTCCGGTTGGAAACTCTCAGTTAGCACTCCAAAGCCAAGCCAATAACTTTTTAATTTTTTTCTTAAAGAGAAGATGGGCTATAAGAGAGACGTTTTGATGCAAATCCTGGTTAACCCCTGCACTGCTTTGAAACAGCAACAGAAAGATCTGGTGGGGGTTACAAATGGCTCTGGAAGGGCCTCTCATGTATGATAACAACAGAACTTCTCTAATGGTTCGACAGCATAAAATGGGGATTCATACAGAATGAGGCACACTATTCTATTAGGCATTTGCATTAACTGAAGTTTGCAAAATGGTAGTTTGCAAAAGTATCCTGGTAGTTTGCAAAAACTGAAGTTTGCAAAATGGAATTGAAGAATTCAAATCTGATTGTTTTCAAGGCTTAATACTTCTCTGGTTTGGTAAAAAGTAAAAGTGTTCTGCTTTTATACACTTCAGGTAGTCTCTGGGGAGTTTACAGCTTTTAATTACAGTATGCAGGCTACACATTGCCCCCCCCAGCAAGCTGGGTACTCATTTTACCGACCTTGGAAGGATGGAAGGCCGAGTCAACCTTGTGCCTGCTACCTGGGATTGAACCCCAGATTGTGAGCACAGTTTTACCTGCAGTACAGGCATTTAACCACTGCACCACGAGGTTCCTACTGAGTAAGTACATAAGGTTGCCATTTAACCTGAACAAAAGCATCAGGGGAGTTTACTGCTGACTAGGGGCCTATGGGATTTTGCTAAGTGGAAGAGTTACAACATTCCTATCAATCATTAACTACCCTTCAGTTTAGTGAGTGAGATCTCTGGTTGCAAAGCCAGAGGTTGGGGGTTCAATGCCCCCACGGGGCCTCCTTGACAGGGGCTCAGCTGGATGATCCACAGGGTCCCTTCCAGCTCAGCAATTCCACGATGATGACAATGATCTCACGTCCATGAACAACATCTGACTTAGAAGCTTCATATGGTATCATAGCAAAACAAAGACAGATTGGCGGAAGCAAAGCTTACATGTGCAACATTTCCCACTAGCATCTCCACAGCACGACACCTGCCTTATCAAAACTATTTCTAAGCCTGTGTGTGTGTGTGTGTGTGTGTGTGTGTGTGTGTGTGTGTGTGTGTGTGTGTGTGTGTGTGTGTGTGTGTGTGTGTGTGTGTGTGTGTGTGTGATTACAGTCATGACTGACTCTTTGTGACCCCATGTCCATGGAGTTTTCTTGGCAGGAGTACTGGACTGGCTTGCTAGTTCCTACTCCAGGTGCCTACAGCACCTGGTACTCCCAGGTGGTCTCCTATCCAAGTACAGTACTAACCAGGGCTAATCCTGCTTAACTTCCAAAATCAGACGTGATCGGATGTGCTCAGGGCATCTAGGCTAGATTTCTAAGCCAATAACTTGACTCAAAAGTTGGAGAGCCAAGAAACTCCACGTCACTGTTAGACAGAAATGTTACCAAAGACACATTTTTAGTGACATTATTTTTTGCATAATTCCCAAAGTTTATGTAATGGGTGTGGGGGCGGGCGGGGGAGACATCAATCACTGTTTCCTGAAAATGTAGAGAAAATATTTGTATAGACACTACCTTTTTAATTCTGGTCAGAATAAACTCTTGTTCTTGAGAGGAGTGTATTGTGGCTATAGCGCCGCGGAGCCAGCCACAGACAAACTGAAAAGTTGCCCAGTCTGAGGCGCTGTCGTAAAAAAGGTATTCTGCTCCTTGATAATAAAACCAAGATGGCTCTAAAAAATCAAGGCAAATGTAAACTATTTGAATATAAACATGGGAAAATTTGGGTGCTGAATCGCATTATCACTACTGTATCACAGAACTGAAATTTCACATCTATGCTCCATAACTCTTAACAATTATCCAAATAAACAGTAAATGACATTCTGGTGCTTCTTGAAATCATTGTATTTACAGAAGCTGGCATACTGAAGGCAAATGTGATGCTTCACTAATGACTCCAAAGAAACACGCTTCCTAGTAGGGCATCCCAAGATATGGGACTACAATTCCCAGCATCCATGACAACTGATTCTGATGGGTGAAGCTGATGGAAGATGGGGTCCAGCAATATCTGGAGAGCACAGCCCCCCTACTATTTCCATACAACCAGTACTGTGTCGACTCCAATGTCTTAATTTTGCACTATAAAAATCTCATGTGGAGACAGACTAAAGGCATGATCCAGACTTCTACAGTGAATTCAGCAGCAAAATCCTGCAAGTTAAGAAATCAACACAGACATTAGCAATTGTGCAGTGCATCGCTCAATTGGGTACACACAACAGCAAATGCCTAAAGCTGACTTATAGCACTTGGCTAATGAATTAGGCTGGCCTGAACAGCTAATAGAACTCTGGCCAAACAGGAGTTACCACAATGCCTCCCATTTGTCGCAGCTATTACCTTATCCCAACCGTTATCCCTTCCATTTGTGGCCTTTCTCTATAGCTGAAATTTGGAACATTATTATTTTTTTTAGGCAGGGACCTGGCTTATGTTGCTCAGTAGAGCACCATATTTCCAGATTTGTCTATGCCAAGAAAGTCTTGTTTGTCTGTTTGACTTTGCTGCATCCTACAAAAAGTCATGTGAACCAATCTCAAGTCTGTCTTTCTCAAGCCACTTGCTGTCATGTACTGCCTGGAAAGTCATGATCAAAGACAAATGGGCTCCATCAATTTGTGCTTATGTTTAAATGATTCCTCCACAGCCCTTCCAGAAGCACTCTACTTTGGTTGTGAAGCAGTATTTGAGGATAAAGATGCTCCCCTAGTGGTAATATCTCGCTAAAGCATCTAAAACATTTGGTTGAGAAGCTGCTGCAATTATTTCTACATAATTTCTTCTATGACAGACGTTTGTTGTTTTAATGAAGCGACGAAATATCTTGATAAGCTAAGAAAAACCCTTAATTACCTCTGAGCAACTTGTACTTGTGCATTTAAGGAAATATCAATACATTTTCAACTACTTTCACACTTAAATATTCATTTAAGCATATCATTTGGTAGGTAATTTAATTTTTCCCATACCATTAATATACCACTGTGGAATCTTGGGCTTTACACCTATAATAAAAATAAAATAAAATTTGAAGAATATTGTGCAGGTTTTGTATGAATCATACAGTAACTTTCATATAAATTTATGAAGCCATTGGTTGAAGAGAACCACTAAAGCCAATGTTTTTTTAAATTCCAGGAAAAATCAAGGAAAATGAAACGAAACAAAAGACAAAAAATGTGGCACTTTAAAGACTAACTTTCATATTTTTATTAACATTTTGTGTTTTTTTAAAAACATTTCTTAGTGACCAACAAGTTGTAATCAGTGACACTGCTTTAGACATACCTAACATTGGACTTAGTTCTGCATGTTTATATATTATCAAATGCTTGCTTATATATTATCAAATGTTCCCAGATAAAGAGAAATATGAACTAGCAAACTGTACACATGCTAAATAGGATAGCAATATTCTGCTTCTTAATATTCAAATAAAGGTAGCTCCAAGCATGTTCTGCTGACATGAGGACAAGATCCTTCTGCAGAACTAAGCAACCTGTGCAACGTATGGAGATGCACAGTTCTCTAACACTAGATCCAATGACAGGGCCATCTACCCATGTACCGCCTACTCTGATGGGCCACTCTGCCTCCAATGGGTTCAGCCTCCAGCTTTATCATCTCCTGCTGCACAATCCTCTGTAAACTGGAGACACCCGGGACTGAACTAGGGACGTGCAGCACACGTCAATGGTAGAAGCACAATGGGCGTGCTCTTCTTCCCACGGGTCGTTCATCTTTTTTTACCTTTGGGTATTTTGCATATCCATTCACGCTCTGAACTGCAGGGCAAGGGCAAGACTGTTCCATTGACTTCATAGGCAGCACAGCTCCTCACATTGTCTTCCATGAAAGTGTTCTCCAAGAAGGCAGAGGCAACCTGGGACAAAACAGACTCATTAAACCGAAGCTTGGTTCGGAGACAAACTTCTAACACACCACAAAGGCAAATATTTTTGAACTAGATTGAGCATGTTTAGATGCAGGCTATCTAAAGTATTTAAGCAGGTTACTCTACAGCAGTCCTGGGAAAACGTTTTCACTGGTAAGCCATGGAAATAGATTCCAAACAAATTGTTAATTTATTACAGTTTAAAAAAATCTCTTTCTGCAATATAGCAATTAGCACATTGCTGTTTACTTTAACTACTTCTTCCTCACTCACATCAGGTTCAATGTTCAGACTTGGGGCATTTTCAATTTCCTTGGAGCACTACGATTCAAAAGCAATTTTTTAAAACATGTCAAGGCGAGAGCTTGTCAACTTGCATAAAGAAATAGACTAGACTCAAATGAAATGAGGATGCATGGTTGCAAAGAATCTTTTATTCACTGATAACGATGTGCGTTGCCCAAAAGCTTCTGTCTGGCTAGTGGGGATGGCTAAACACACCATAGATCTTTGCCTGTGGCTACTTTAGTGCAGTATCTAAACCAGGTAATCTCGAACATGGCAGAATCTTAATATATTATAACTACCCTAATTGGAAGGCAACAGGATCCACGCCAGAGCAACCAGGCAGGACATCCTAGTACACTGCTTATTACTGATAAGCTAGGATTCTCTGGAACCCTGGTTTATTGTTTGCAATTACAGCCATAGACTGAAACTTTTATTGAATGGGCAGAAAATGCATCGGCCACAAAGTAGGTGGGTGTGTAGGCACAGTAAGTTGTATTTGTCTTAGCAGAAAGAATTTCCACACATTTACAGCCTATCACCCTGAAGAGCAGTCTGGTGCTAAGTGGGGATGAGCTTAAGCAAGGAGGTATCAGCAAATATTGAGAGTCCTGGTTTCCACAGTTGGATGGAAAGTGAGTACCGGATACAACCCAATCTGTCTCCTATTGTGAAGTCGTAAGAAAAGAAATATTTACAGGAGTTCCGTCAGACCATTCCCAGGATCCTCCAGATAATGGGTTCCTTTTGTTAAGTCCAATCCAAAATTGTCTTTCTTCATCACTGTGATATTAAAAGACAGATTTGTATCAGAACACCAGTGATGGGGGGAGGGAAGGAATCAACTGCAGTTGCAAACACGAACATGGGATCTGTGTTTGGAACTGTGCTTAAACAACTCCTGGTATGTTTGGCTTACTCTCGAGCTTTTCGGAAAGGCACACCTATTTCTGAGCTTTTAGAAATTCTGCAAAAATTGAAAGCCAACTGCCTTGACAAACAAACATATGCAGTTCTGAAAAGAGGACTTAGGAAGAGAAGGAAGCTTAAGGCTTCTTCTCCCTCCAAGAAGTTCCAGATGTCTGTTTCCAAAAAAAGCTCGCGTAATTTTGCTTTGACAGGAGAAAATCAAGATATCAGATAAGTCAATAGGTAAAGATATAAATAAAACGGGTCCAATGATTGGAGCCTATATTGTTTCTCTCTCCTGATTCTATTTTTTTTTTTTTACAGAAAACATGAAAGTATTCTCGTAGGCTTTCACAGCCAGGATCTGATAGCTGTTATGAGTTTTTTGGGTTGTTTGGCTGAAGTTTGGCTGTTTGGAAGTTTTTCATCCTAGACATTTCGCTAGTCTACGTGGCCAGCATCTTCAGAGGGCAAGGAGCTCAGGGAACTAGGTGTTCTCTCTGTGCTCTGGGGTATAAAATGAGTGAGATTGTGGGTTTTTTAAGTTGTGGGAAAGTGGAAACATCTTATTCAGGAAAAGGTGTTAGTCACTGTACTGTGATGTGGAGGGATTAAGAAGTTTCACTGCAATCAGGGGGGCAGTGGCGATCCTTCTCTGTGGTTGATGGGTGTCATCAGCTGTTCTATTGTGTGAACTGATCACTGGTGTTTGTGGTTGTGTGGGAATCATTTAACTTTGATGCATGAAATGTGAAAGTTTCAGGAGTTCAAAGGCCAGAAAGTTACTGACACCTGAGTTTTGGTGGACTAGAGCTGCTTTTCTTACATGGTGAAAACAAAGAGAATAGTTAACACTAAGGCCACATGATCAAGAAATACGAGAGGCAACACTTTTGATGTTTCTAATGCAGAGTTGTATTATTTATTATTGTAATGACTACTCATGGCAAGATGGTAAAACTACTGTGCTGCAGCCATAACTGTGCTCATGATCTGGGGGTCAATCCCAGGTACCCAGCTCAAGGTTCACTTAGCCTTCTATCCTTCCAAGGTTAGAAAAATGAGTACCCAGCTCATTGGGGTGGGCCAATGTCTAGACTGCATAAATAAACTGTAAACCGCCCAGAGAGTGCTTTAAGTGCTATGGGGCAGTATATAAGCAGAACAGTTTTTGCTTTACTCCACTCTTCGTAGGCTTAAATTTCAAATCCAAGCAAAAAGGAAAGATGTTGGCTTCTTCTGCCCTTTCTGAGGAGAATCTGAAAGAACATTTGCTGTTCAAGGCAAGAACTCTCACTGGTTCATCTTTGAAAACAGGAGCGAGACCGGGAGGGATTAATCACAGACTTACATATGAAACATTGTGTTCAGAAGTTCGTTCAAGAAATCCTCTTCAAAGGCGTGAGTAAAACTGGCCAGATGTGCTCCAAAATCTTGACACAATGTTTCTGCGTCTGCCCAAGACCTTTTCATGAGTACTTTTTCACTGTGAAACACCTATGTAAGAAACCAAGCACCATTCAAGACACTGTGTCAAATTATAACAATTTGGTTTAATTTTGCTGTTTCCATGTTCTGCAGTTTTCCCTTGAGTCAGTTTGTTATTTATTTATTAGATTTATATACCGCAACCATCTAGCCCAAAGGCTACTAGGTTTACCAAGTGAAGAATAAAAATTATAAAACACATACAGTAAATATATACAAATCAAATGCAAATAAAAATAAAAAACAACCAAAATAACCATAATCAATGTAATTATAATAAAAACACCAGTTTGTGGTGCTGGGCAAGGACTTGAGAAAGCCAGATTGAAATGCCACTCAGGAATAAAATTCCCTGGATGGCCCACACTCCAACTCTACTCCTGCTGGTTTTTGACTTCCCTTTCTTGCCAGGGAAAAGCAGGCGTAACCCCGCTGGACTCTGGATGCAACCACCCAACTCCTTTGACTGGAAGATTTCACAAGGATAGGACTTCAGTCTGCTTCTGCAGCAAGAAAGGAAGTTGACAAGTGGAGCTGAACAGGGCTTTTTATTCAACCTAATCTACCACCCCACCTAGTTGTGACAATAAAACAAGGGGAGGACTTCGTATTGCCTTGAGCTCTTCACCAGCACATGAATGTCACACACACACACACACACACACACACACACACACACACACACACACACACACACACACACACACACACACACACACACACACACACACACACACACACACACAATAAGAGATAGGGTCACTGCCCAAGCCTCTCTTTAAGCTATTATACCCTGGTAATGGTTCCGCTCTGCTCACGTTGTTTCATGTACTCCTTCTGCACTTGTTTCACACATCTTGGTTTTTTTTTTACGTACTTAAATATATGTCAGAAGTCAAAACAATAAAATAAAATAAAATAAAATAAAATAAAAAAATAAAAAATGGCCAACAATGTTCCACCATAAACTCAAAATATATTTTAGCATCTGTCGTGTTTGGAAATGGCAGGCTGCTTGCTGCATGGTGCCTAAGTTATTTATGTGCGTGCGCACAAGGGAACATGCACATTTATTGAGCACTCCAGAATTCCAAGAATGTGGGGATAGGCAGCATAAATCTATAGAATAATAAACTGAGTCAGTCATACTAAAAGTGTAGAGCATTTCCAGCAGTCAAACTAGGAATGAAACAGAGGCATCAGGGGAAAAAAATCAACTAACAAAAAACAGTGAAACAAAATCAGTTTAAGTTTGGAGAGCACAACTCTACAAGTTCTCCTGGCTACACTAATATCTGTTATTGTGCCATTCTGCATTCTTAACACTAACAAAGTCTTAAGTCCATTTCATTCTGAGATGTCAAAGAGAGTGGTGGTTTTTTTTTAAAGCTCCTTCACCTTATAACAGTTTGGCAGATTATGGCTGGATTCCCATCCAAACATGCAAGAGTCAAAAGGCTTTCCAATATGGGGTGCTTCCTTAGGATGATTTTCTCTGTGGAATTTAGCCTCTTGCTTACAGAGTGACATCGCTTTGAAACTTGTACAGTTTTTTACTTCCCAAGCACCAATGGGCTTCTCCCGACGCATAACGGCACATCCTCCAGAATATCCTACGACAGAGAGGGGAAGGGAGGGGGCGGCATTTCATATCAAGCATAATTTTTTTCTTGTTCCAGAAGATTCAAAAAAGAAGAAAATTTCAGAAGCCACATAAACCTGTGAATTTTGTTAACCACAAAATGATTTTTAACAATGTTTACAAGCCAGAATTCTCTTTGGGGTTGTACAAAGGTTTGCGTGACTTGCTGCAACTAACTGCAGCTAATTGATAAAGGTGCCAGGGGGGATTCTAGGTTGCATGCCTGTCATGTGCCAATCATATTACTGAGATGCAGTCCAGCTCCTCATTGATTTGCTGCAGCAAGTTGCAGAAACCTTACACTGATTTCCCCCCTTATTCTATTTATATATATGGTTCTTTTTATTAGTATTTTTGTTGGGGGCTGGGAGACTATTAAATTGGATGTGAACTGCCCAGAGGTGGGCTCTTACTAGACAGGTGGTACAGAATTGTTCTAGATGTGTGTGTGTGTGTGTGTGTGTGTGTGTGTGTGTGTGTGTGTGTGTGTGTGTGTGAGAGAGAGAGAGAGAGAGAGAGAGAGAGAGATGACACAAGAACTTGTTTAGTATATTGTACTGCAATACACTGTAGACTCAGATATAAAAACTTCTTTGTTTCTGCCTTTACAAAGTTGGTAAACCTTGCCTCCCCTTTCCCTGTGCTATCATTTTTGCTACATACCTGATTATAATTTGTTTCAGGTTCAGCTACAATGTCCAAACCTGTGCCTATATACTGTAAATATTGACTTGGGGTAGTACATAGATATATGCTGAACTTCCAATAGGCTATTACATAAGCCCTTAATTGAAGCACTTTCATACTGACAAAGGATCATAACTATAGTTCGCTCTGATTATCCAGCATGATGATGATGATGATGCTCAGTCAAGTCAACTCTGACCTATGGCAGCAGTTTTCATGGTAATCCATGTAGGGACGACTCAGAAGTGGTTTGCCATTCCCTTCCTCTAGAGATGTCCTAGGACTGTGCAGCTTGCCCAAGGCCACCCAGGTTGGCATTGCTCACAAGAGGCACAGTGGGGACCTGAACCCCCAACCTCTGGCTCTTAGCCAGATTCTGAACCACTGAGCTATCCAGCCAGGAGAAAAATAATAAAAAAGCCCCCCAAAGAATCTACCGTTGTAAGTATACAAACATTTTGATTATTTTCTCTGCAGTCAACCAGTAGAGGTCACTGTTGAAGGAGGAGAGGAATCATTCCTTCTCTAAACCAGACACATCCATCTCTCAAGTGTACATTAAATGTGGACCTAACAAACCTACAAAATGATGCAGACTTAAAATGATAGCCACAGTACCTAATATAGCCTAATGTAGCCTGCAAAGACAATCCGAGTGTTGCCTCATGTCAATAAATAGCAGAATTCCAGATACATGCAAAATTTGCCAACAGAAGAGATGTTTTGCAATATGCAGGCTAGAACCAACAACCCAAATTATAACGGCAGCATGCTGTTTGCTCAAAAGAGACTGTTTCTCAGGTACATTTTTGAGTTGCTAAGTGTTATGAAATCAGATTAAGCCTGCAAAGATACTTACTAGCATACAAGCCTCACAAAACACAATGAGTTTTACTTTTCTGAGTGAACATAATACAGCAAGTGTGTAGCGTATGGAAATATGGCAGTTGTTGTGCAGAATCTGTTGCTGTTATCTAACAGCTCACCAAAAGCAGAACCATTTTTTATTTACTTCAGACCCGTCCAACCTGTCCTATATCAATAGATCTTGGAGCATTATAAGTTACAAACTCAACATAGACATTTGCTGTTGTGCAGATCACAAAAATAACTTGGAGAGTAGGATTAGGTATATTATGATTTTGTTTTATATAAATTGCTGGATGGGTGGTATTGAAGCGGAATATATAAAAATTTAAAAAAGCAAAATAAAATCACATGAAAAGAAATTCACACCATTAAATATTGTCAAATAATTCAGGCCTATTGAAACACCTCAACACTCTTGAATATTTTCAACAAGACCAAAGGGATTATGCACCAAAACAGAGCCTCTCTAATTATCAAATGCTTTGGTGATCAGCTAGGTTCAAGCCTGTGGATGATGGTACCGGTTGGGTTTCCTCTCTAATTGCCAAATGCTTTGGTGATCAACTAGGTTCAAGCCTGTGGATGATGGTACCGGTTGGGTTTCCTCTCTAATTGCCAAATGCTTTGGTGATCAGCTAGGTTCAAGCCTGTGGATGATGGTACCAGTTAGGTTTCCTCTCTAATTGCCAAATGCTTTGGTGATCAACTAGGTTCAAGCCTGTGGATAATGGTACCAGTTGGGTTTCCTCTCTAATTACCAAATGCTTTGGTGACCAGCTAGGTTCAAGCCTGTGGATGATGGTACCAGTTGGGTTTCCATGGGGAGGGCAATCTATGACAGGGAACGACTGGGGTGCTAGTTCAAGAAGGATATATGTGGGAGGAGAAGACACTCATCTTTACGAAGCTGGTTAACTTTGGCAATGGCAGTGTTGGACAGACGTTAAGCTGTTTCTCTTCTTCCTTCCACCCAATGACTCCCTTATCTTACAGGGTATTTTCAGCTATAAGTCCTACTTTGTCGGCTGCTCTGAGCTCTTATGTGCCAAGGAAGGGGGAATATGTCAAATTTAACAACAACTTTTGTACAGCTTTTCTTTCAATGGGATGCTATTGTGTCAGCCCAGGTTCTTCAGGCATTTCAGTGGCAAATGCTACAGAGTTTGATCCAAATGAAGGCAGCCTGGTTAAACGAGGAGAGATGGAAAGTACAGAACAGTAATACATCCGGCCTTTAAAAAAAATCAAATATGCCCAAGAGCTACCAGCAGGCGATAATAACTCACTAGGCTGATACTTCTTCCAGTTTGTATAGGTGGTCCGATGAGTCTTTCCATCTTCACTTAGCCAGGCATACTCGCCTGTGTGGTTCATATCTCGGAGTGCTATCCAAAAATAAGGAATATCCATTTTCACCATGTTACGAACCATACTGGTGAGAAATGCTTGTTCAAACCTTTAAAACAGACCAAAATGTGAAAGAGGGATTAGATTCCTTATATCACACCATCTAAGCGGCCATTCTTATTGAACACCTCCAGCAATAGATACAGAAAGCAAGACCTTGACGGAACTATCCTTCTCTAGAGACTGGCACGGACGGCTGGCTCAGTGGATTGTGCCAGTTCGTCTTTTGGACTAACAGGTGTCCAGTGCTTCCTAGTTCGGCCTCATCCAGCGGGCACCCACATGCCCAGTGTACAGGCATGGGCATGTGGGGCTTCCCTGCAGCAGTCCCCACCCCCCACCATCACCCCCAAGAATTGCAGTCGGGGTGCGTCATTTTACCAGCGAGGGACAAAGCAAAACTTATGGTTTGGCATATGCTAAGCAACAGGATTTCGGTCACTGGAATGAAAACTGTACATTTAATTTTTTTTCTTACTTCCCCCAGAAGCAAAAGAATTGCCTATGGAAGTTGTTAATGGAACTAGCAATTTATGTGGAATTTATGAGAATGTATTTTTTGTCAGGACTCTTAGCAAGCACTCCAACTGGCTGTGAGGAAAACACTACAAATCAATGGTGAACGAAGCCAAGCTTCACCATTCCTGCTTGCGTGAATAGCTACATGTCACAGGATATTTCGAGCAAGCTAGCAATAGAAACGGGCACATCAGACGTAGCTCTTTCTTCGCTCAAATCGTGACAAACTGCCTCTTTGACCAGTTAGTTCTATAAGCCAAAATGACCGTGGCTGTTAATTATATTTGTAGGATGACTAATATATTAACAGATGGGTGAGTTCTGGAGGACTCTTCTGCTAGGCTACATCCCATAATACTAAAATGCTTTGAAGTAACAAACCTAAAAAGGGGGGGTATTATCTAACCATGTTTTTGGATTTTATATAAGAAACCTCTAGAACCCCCTCTCACACACACATGTAGGGCTCTAAACAAAGATTTGTTTCTTCCTGTTTGTGCCAACCATTGCTGAGTGTGGATTTTTCTATCCACACTTATTTTTAAAACCGTATTTTCCCTCCCCTTTTAGAAATAAGCTGCTTTAAAACAATGGTTATTTCCCACCCACCCACCCACATAAAAATTGGAAGAAATGTTTTTAAAATGATGTTCTGTACTGGTTAGAAATATTTTAAAAAGAGAAATATTTTAAAATAGATTAGCACGGAAAGCTTCTGATCTTAGCAGAGATCCACGGCAAATCCACTTAATAAATCAGCTGTCTTTAGAAACAACTGTTTCAGAAATGCTCGAGAAAAACTTTTGAAATTATCCTCTATTTTTGCTTGTTTTGCTTTGCTTTAATAGATTAGAGCTACAGCTGAAACCTTCTGGCCCAAGATGTTCTGGCTGCCAGAATTTCTCCTTGAGTTAAAAAAAAAAAAAAGACAAGCAAACACTTGGGTGGTGGGTGGGGAAAATACTGATACTATTGGTACACAATCCATGAATTATTTATCCGAACAAGCCCTTAGTAAGTTAACTGATTGTAGTACAAAATAGGACCACAGTATCCGTGGAGAAATGGTTCAAAGTTCCCCTCCCTAATGCTAAAAAATGCACAAGTATTGAACATTATACACTGAAGATGCTCTGGTTTCCTCTCCTAGTCAGTTGGGATCAATGCACCCTGAAGAAACATAAACAGGAATTTTTGCAGTTTTAATTTAGTACTGTCAGGCAGCAAAATAAGTGAATCAGCACATACTTAACTCATGCATTGGGTGTGTGTGTCCAACTGTAGTTTATTCTTGGGTGCCAGGAGAGCAGACAGAGAAAAAGATAACATTTTATCACCTCTATTTATACAAATTAAAGTATTAAATTGTGGAGCAGAGGTAGTTACCTATTTGATACTGTTGCAAGTGAGGGACAGTAATAGCCACTGGACGCATGTTGAAAGCTGCGAGGGGTTATGTCGACAGTGTAACAAAACCTGCCGTGCCTTTCCCAGCCCTGAAAAATAAAATAAAATAAAACCTTGTTTACATTTTGTAGAATATGCATGATGGGCAGGTGAACGTCAATTGTATGTTGGGGATATCAGACAAAACCCAAAGAAACAAAACAAACAAACAAAAAAGACAAAGTTATGTGTCACCTTAAAGACTGACTACTATGTTTTAATGTGAGCTTTCGTGGACCCATCCATGGGGACATGCGTACGTAAGCAGGATGGCTCTTTTTCCATTTCCAGCCAAAGGGTGAAGCAGTGAGTAATGGGAACTTTGTCACTGAACTTTGTTTCTATGGACGTTCACGTGTTTACTTTTTTCTGTTTCCATTTCCTCATTGTTTAAGATATGGGGTTCCATCAGAAGGAGTATTTTCCAAGTCCTCCAAGTTTAAGAAGTCAATGCGTAGCTTGGATAATTAAATTGCAAACCGCCCAAAGAGTGCTTTAAGCGTTATGGGGAGGTATATAAGCAGCGCACTATTATTATTATTATTATTATTTGCTTTGTTCTCACAAGAAGATTTCCCTCCACTCTCTTCAGCCACTCTTCCTCTGTAACCTAAATGATGGGGTTTAGGGTTATGAATGGCAATGAAAGAAACAGACACATAGCTAGGGCTTCCAGAGCCCAGGGCAAAAGTCAGTTTTTGTGCCCCCCCAGGTGTGAATCATAAGGGGGTCCATTATGCTTCCCTGGAAAGGAAGCCTTCCACTTCCTAGGGAGCCGGCATCTCTCTCCTCCTCCTTCGCTCCCCCGCTGTCCCCCCCATCCCAATTCTGCCCATCACGCTCCCCTTCCCCTGCCCTCCCCCTCGCAGTCCAGCCTCCCTCCCTCTCCCCCTTGTGTAGGGCCCCAATTAGTGGCCTCCCCACCTCACCCCTCTGGACAGGGAAGGCTGTGTCACCGGGCCCCGGCCATTGTTATGCAAATGCCCCAGAGGCCTGTCTAAAAGGCGCTCCCGGCAGGCCTGCCCGGCTCATACCTCCGAGGCTGAGGGGGCACGGTGAGAGGCGGTGGTGGTGGCCGGGGGATCGCAGGTCAGCAGGAAAAATGGCAGGTGGCGGTGGCAGCGGGGGGCAGTAGGTGATTTGGCACCCCCAATTGCTGCACCTGGTGCACCCCTCCCCCTTGCCCTCCCCATGATACACCCCTGGAAAGAAATAAGGGTTTTTGTGGTTGAAGGAATAGGGCCCAGCTTTGTCATAAAGACATTCCAAGTTCTACACCAAATCTGGGACTGCTAATGATTAAAGTGCACATTAACAAACCACTGGGGGGGGGAATAAACCTCAAGGATAAAGCCTGAGAACAAAACAGATGAAAAACAATCAACAAGACAGACTATTGGTTTCACCCCAGTGTGTTTACAAGAAATGATGCCCTGCCATAAATTTCCATGTTGTTTATCATGATTCAAGATATCAGATTGCCCAAACCGTCTGTGGACTAAACCCATTTTTAATGGGCTACACGTTTGGCTTTGGGTATAAAATGACGACATTTCAAATGATGCAATGTAAGTGTTGTGACCTTGGTATAACCACTGTGTTGTCAGCTTTCTAAACAACATTTCTTCCTTTCTTCCCCGTCAAGCATCTGACAGCTCCATAACGCCATTCCAAAAGCTGGCTTAGGCGAAGTGCTTGGATAATCACTGCTTCAGTGTTTAGACAGCTAGCTTAAGGAATCTGACCTCAGTAACAAAACATTTGCCCTCTGTTAGCAGTTTATAGATTAGAAGGGCAAAGGGAAAAAAACCCACTACAGTTGTTGAATTAGTAATAAAATCACATGGCATGCGGCCAACTCAGCAATGAGCACTTTGCTGCACTGTCTATGAAAGACACAGAATCATCGATCTGTTAGAATTACTGGAATGATAAAAAAGAGAAGACAAAGGACAAGGGGAAAAAATCTAAGTATATATATGCCTGAATCCAAGGACGAATAAAAGCATCCATCTGCCATGACTAACTGGAAGGCTAGTGGTTTGCTTAACAGCATCAGGGGAAAGGGTGTGTGTGTCTAATCCTGAATCACAGATTTCTGAAGGCAAACATTAAGCTCCTAGATGGCTACACACTGACATTCTAACACAAAGCCAACAAAGTTTGAAGTGGCACTATCTATGCCATGTTATGATTCAAAAGTGGAAAGCTATGTTCAATAGGATCAACACCCTGTCCCTTGTAAATGTAGGAGTTCTGATGTGCATCTGGAATGAATGGAGCCCCAATCCAAGGCAATTGCAGGAAAATATATCCAGGCCTTTGTACACATGGTTTTGTTACACTACTAATGCAAGCCAGGAAGCCTTTCAAAGTCCATTAAGTCACCAGCTAGGTGTACATGGTAGATTGTCCCTAAGCACCAGAATGGACTCTTAATCCAAACAGTTCAAACTGGAATTATACAAATAGAGTGGGTACTGAATTTCCATGAGGTTAAACAAAGAACCCATCTCAATATCACAATAAGCTAGATTCCACAGCTTGTTGGGATGTATGCAAGCCCACTTCTGCTAGCAAGAAAAAATTTGTTAATCGGACACAAGTCACAAACTGATTCAATGGTTTGTTCTTAGAATCTTAGCCTTTAACTTCTGGCTCGTTTAAATCCATAGATTGTTGTAACACCTGAAATACAAAACCAGGGCTTGCCCCAGCTCATCTCCCCAGTTATGTACCCTAAAACAGAGGCTGGAAAAGGGGATACAAGAGACAGAAGCCATTGGTTGTGTTTGGCCATTGGTTGTGCTTCAGCAACAAACTATGAGTAACACAAATCATGACTTAGCATGATGGATAATCGTACCCAGCATCTTCACTTAGAAAAAAGCAAAACACTTTTTGCATTAGATTTAAGTCCAGAATGGTCACTTGGCAAGGGAAAATGTCAACATCTGAAAGTGGCTCATGGCACGGTAGGGCAGTGCCTTACATAAGAAAATAAGCAGAGTCCTGCTGGATCAGGCCAAGGGCTCATCTAGTCCAGCTTCTTGTATCTCACAGTGGCCCCACCAGATGCCTCTGGGAGCGCATGAGATGAGATCCCTGTCTCCTGATACCACTACTGTACCCTGCATCTGGCATTTTGTGGTACCGTCTTTTTAAACTGGGAGATAACACATCCCCCTTCAATGGACCTTGCCTCCAGAAATCTGTCCCATCCCCTTTTAAAGGCATCTAGGCCAGATGCCATCACCACGCTGTGTGGCAAGGAATCCCATAGAGTTCCTTCCCCAAAATTTTAGGGCAAGGCTCCTCTAATTCTTGAGCAGACTTTGGCAACATCTATACAATTTTTGTTGTTGTGAGACATTTGGTTTGGGCAACCAACCCAGCAGATCCCAGTCCACTACATCTATTCATCAATAATTTTGGGTCCCGCTGTCTCTTGTGGAGCATTATAAGGCCATCACTCTCAGAAATTTCAACTGGATGTGTGCTATTAAAACCCACAGAGGTCTGTGCATGGCCTTTAATAACACTGCTGTTATTATTCTTTTTCAAACAATGAGAGTAGGTGAGTCAACAGAATTAATAAAATTAAAAAGTAAAGAAATTGGATAACTATTGCTAGCATCTTTTTTCATTTATAACCAGAATGTTAGAGGGAAGGGTGATAAAATGAAGCTTGTCAAAGAAAATGATGTTTTCTACCTCAATGTTTTTTATTCCTCTAGAAAATTGATGAGAAGAAAGTATTATGTGACAGTTGTTGTTTGTACAGATGGTCTACAAAAGTGCTCTGTCTTTTGATGTAGAATTATGCAGGAACTTTAGTCGAACTTGCTGAAAAAGCAAGTGATCCATGAAAGGAGCTCCACAGAAAGTTTTATGATCTCAACCAAAAGCTTCTCATAGATTGCAATATGAAATAGTCTCTTCTCAATCTTCAGCAATAAATCCACATTTCAAGTGATCTATCCTTTTTTTTTACAGTAATCTGTAAAATCGCTGGGATCTATGATTCCATGCCATACAACAAAACTAAGAATCTTAGCAATGAACAAGGGTCATTCTCAATACTGATTTTACATTGTTTTGTCACATATTACATTCTTAATCCTAAAGAAGCTGCATTGGGACATACAATATATATTCTGACTTTTATGGCATCCTATGTTCCCACTGTTCAACACACTCTGTGCATTTACCAGTAATTTGGGCCAGTCATTCAAAAATTTTCTGCTTATATACTGCCTCATACCAATTCAAATAGTCTCTGGGTGGTTTACAGTTTACTTATAGTATGCAGGCTACACATTGCCCCCCCCCGTAAGCTGGGTACTCATTTTACCAACCTCAGAAGGATGGAAGGCTGAATGAACCTTGAACCTGCTCCCTGGGATTGAACCCCAGGTTGTGAGCACAGTTTTACCTGCAGTACAGGCACTTAACCATTGGGCCACAAAGTTTTCCTGAAGACAAAGATTTGTGGCTATTTGCAGAAGGGTCAGATTCAAGGTCCTGGCTTTAGTTTATAAAGCCCTCCATGGCTTGGGACCAGACTATCTGGCGGAGCGTGTCGCCCAGCGATCAACCTCGGCCCGACCAGTTCGGCAGTCGCGAGCGCACTCGCTTCGGGTTGTCACCCCCTGAGAGGCCCGAAGATCTGTCACCCACAGTCGGGCCTTCTCAGTGGAAGGGAGCTGCCCCGCTTCTGTGGAACAGCCTCCCCAGCAAAGTGCGCTCTGCAGAGTCCCTGCTGGCCTTTCGCAAAGCGGTGAAAACCATCTTATTCCGTGAGGCCTTTGGTGACCCAGGTTAATTTTTTTTCTTCCCTCCTCTATCCCCGCCATCTACTGCCTCCCAGCTTAAGCTCTCTGATAATTATGTGAGTACCTATGCTGGACAAGGGTGCCTATGTGTATGTCTCTTGTGTCTATTTTAAACTGTTTTAACTGTGTATTGTTTATTTGTCATGGAAATTCGCTGATTGCATCAGCATCTGTAAGCCGCCCAGAGTTCCCTTGGGAAGATGGGCGGGGTATAAATTCAATAATAAATAAATAAATAAATAAATAAATAAATAAATAAATAAATAAATAAAAAGGACAGCAGAGATGAGCCTAGTTTCAGTGGGAGGGAGTTTGAAAGTCTGGGACCAGCAACAGAGAAGGCCCTCATCGCCACCAAAGGCACCTCTGATGGTGGCAAGACCAAGAGAAAGGCCTCTCCTGATTATCTTAACACTCAAGCAGCCTCATAAAGGGAGATGTGATGCTTGAGACAGTTTGGACCCAAGCCATTTAGGGCTTTATAGGTTAGAACCAACACCTTGAATTCAGCCCAGAAATGGATCGGCAGCTAGTGGAGCTTCTGAAATGGAGAGAGGGGTATGTGATCCCTATAACCAGCCCCAGTCAGCAAACTGGCTGCTCCATTTTGGACACGCTGAGATTTCTGAACATTTTCTGTAGGGCAGTCCTACAGTAATCCAGACAGGATGTAACAAAGGCCTATGTTACTGCGGCCAGATCAAACCTACAGGATCACATGCAGCCTACACATTTGATATTGCTGATAACCTTTTCATTAACATTAGCAATTCCATTTGAATTAGCAGGTGTTCCAAGAGCTAGGGAAAGCATAATTATTTTTTAAACGAAGAACCATTGTTTATACAAGATGTACCTCTGGGCAGCCTGATTCTGCTTCAGAAATAAGGCTTCTAATAGTTCCTGCTCTTCTACAAATATAAAAATATCTGTCTTTACAACTTTTAACCTTCCAGCGTCCTTCCTAGTTAAAAACAAAAACAAATTAGTCAAAACATTTCATTATTTCAGAAAAGTCTCCTATCGTTAATATGAATACAAATAAAAGGTTTAAGGTATTATAGAAGACGCTGCCCCTTTTCAACCTTCCCTGATTCTCATGCCTTTCAGCACTTACGATAAGTGAGCTCTGCTTCATTAATGCTTGCTCTATGTGACCTTAAGCAACGTTTTTATATTTACTAAAAGAAAGGTTTCCAATAATACAACTAAATGCCAGGATATGAATACAGCCTCAGATATTTTATCTGACCCGGAACAGGCAAAGCAGCTATCGAGGAATACTGTTTCATTAATAATTGTTGTATACACAGTTTGTATACATAGTTTGTATACGGGTGTGGTGGCTCATTGGACTAAGGCTCTGAAAACTGTTGGCTGCAAAGTTTGGGCTCCGTTTGGCTGCCACACAGTGGAGCAAGCTCCTGCTGATAACCCCAGCTCCTGCCAACCTAGCAGTTTGAAAGCATGTAAATGCAAGTAGATAAATAGGTACCGCCATAAAAAACGGGAAGGTAAAACAGTGTCTCCTTGTAGCCATGTCGGCCACGTGGCCATGGACTTGCACAACACTGGCTCTTCGGCTTGAATACGAAGATGAGCACCACCCCTACAGTCGGACACGACTAGCACGCATGTGCAGGAGGGAGACTTTTACCTTACATAGTTTGTACTCCTTACCCGTCTTTTTTCTGTCTATAAGGTGCCCCCAAGTATAAGACAACCCTGACTTTTCCCAACACCAAGTTACAGTTTTGCAACTGTGCAGTTCTCTCCTTGGCCTATTTCCATGTATAAGACGACCCTCAATTTTTAGTCTAATTATTTTAGACAAAATATAGTCGTATACACAGAAAAATACTGTAAATAGCACCGATTATACAGAACTACTTAACTTTTCTTTTACTTTTAATGTAATGTGATACAGGAGAATGCACACACGCCACAATAAAACTAACACACCAAACCTAAAGCAAACAATGCCCCTCCGACAAAATATTTTTTTTAAAAAACCAAGAAAACAGAGAACATACATATTGCTGAGCTGAAACACAAAGCTGTTTTTTTCTTGGATGGATATTTGGCTCTTGTTTGTCCCAGTAAGTGAAGGTTACTGAAGATCCATCAGACCACTCAAACGCAACTGGGGTCTTGCTATCACTCAGTCCAATCCAAGTTTCATTCACATTTTCTGCAGTAGAAAATTAAATTCATATTCAGATGATTTGGACACCTTAGATACCCGTGTGCCATAATTAGATAATTATTAATTAAGAGCATTATTTATGAAAAAAAAGCCCCCCCCAACAAAAAAATTGGGTCAGGCTTAGTCATTATTCTGCATCCCAGCCAAATACCTAAGTCAGTACCCTATCCAAAAATCCACTGAAGGGAGATTCAGGACAAGCAGGTTTCCCTGCTTGCTGGAAGGGAGGATGCTACGGAGCCCACATCCTTCTGGCAGACTTCCCATGGGCTACCACTAGTCCACTGATGAGCTTCGGTCCAACTCTGCAATGCTGGCCTCAATCCGTTATTCCTTTTCTAACACGCTCAACCGTTTCCACTCCTCTTTTTAATGGCCACAGCTTTTGAGAATGCTACATGGCACACGGGTGTCATCCATCAAGCCTCGGGATGCACAGTCAAACAGGTGGCACTCAAGACACCAGTGACTTGGAAGCAGTGGTGATTTTGCTGCTCTACTTTTTCGCTCATCTTGGGATATGTGAAAGCATATTATTTGATCATCTTCATATATCGTGCTGTGTTCAGTTCTCTTCCAGAAGGATTTGGACAGTGAGTAACAGAAGAGGCTTTGTATATTATCACAGCAGTGCAGAAGCCCATTTTCTTTGCTCCCAAACCTGTGTGTTAATATTCTGGAGGCCAGAATCATATAAAGAGGGGGAAATGTACCAGTACTTCCCACCAAGTCAGTGCTTATGGTCTTCCTTCCATCTCTGTCTAGTGATGGTGAGGGTACCTACTCATCTTGAATCAGAAGGCAGGTGATGGCTCAGATAATGGCTGGCAGGTGTGTGTGTGTTTGCGTCTCCTGATGTAATAAGATGATGGCAACTGCCTGATAAATGCCAATCCCCCCCGCACACACACACGCTCCATAATTCAGACCTCAAGTTAGGTTCTCAAACTTGACATAAAGTCATCCCTTGTGCCTACTTTTAAATGCAAACCACCTGTGCCTCAAGATAAAATTCAATATGAGCTAATTCTTTGAACTCACCATATTCCAGAAGGTTAATGAGCATTTCTGTATCAGCCAAGGAGGTTAAGCTAATGAGCGTGCTATTGTCATCCTGGCAGGAAAATGAAGCTTCGTCCCAGTTCTTTTCTTCTTTATAAAGCTTATAGCAGTAACGGTTATAGGGATACCAATTATAGTCGCAGTTAGTAGGATAAAACTTCCATGAATCTTTTCAAATAAAATATATAATAAGGCTACGTTAATCAACTGAATTGTTCCTTCATATTTGCTTTCTGTTACTTATTTATATACAGATTAGCTTTGTCCACTTAATTTTGTTCATTTCCCGCAAAAGTGAAATATACATTCATCCACAGAAAACTAGCTACACATTCAAAAATGTGTCAGACAGCAGATACAGTGGTACCTTGTATAAAGGAATTGATATGTTCCAAATGAAATTCTGTTAAGCAATTTTTCCTTTGTACAAATTTCCCATAGTAATGCATTGAAAACGGATTAATCCCTAAACGCAACCATTTTTTTCTGTTGTACGGATTCACCCCATAGGCGATTCTGTTAAGTGATTTTCCCCATCTCCACAATTTTTTTCCTTTAAGTGGATTTTCTGTTAAACAAACTGCTTGTTATACAAGGGCCCACTGTATATAACTGCGAACATTCCCACAAACAAAAACTAAAATAAAATAAGATGTCCTTAACTCAGGGAATTTAACCTTTCTGGATTCTAGGAGAAACAAACAAGATCTTCAGCTCCCCGATGAATGTACAATCAGAACACAATAGCCTATTAGCTCTCACATTTCATGCTTACTGGATCAAGGCTGTTCCAAGGAAAACAAAAGCAGAACAGGGGTGGAGTGTCAGGAGCAATACTCCACCCCCTTACACTGTCTTTACTGTGAGGGGTCTACAACAGACTTGAAAGTGGAATATTTATTTTTCTTCCCATGGGAATCAATGGGACAGAAAGCATTTTTCAAAGATATATGAGGCAGGATATCAAAAGCTGCTTTGGAACTGGCAACCATTCCCAGGTGACCATTCCCCTATTCACGGCTGTTAAGACTCCTTCTCAGCCTATCTCCAGGGAACTCTTTCGACTGATTTTCACATAGCTTAAATTTAAATTATTATAAAAGACCACAAATTCCCTCAGGGTGGTGAGAGAAAAAGAGCTGATTGCACATTCACTAATGATTTCAAATAAGGGTTAAACTCCACTGCTTTGAGACTAAGCTTTTTTAAAAAAATGTTTTATTTACTACTTTATTCAATCTGTAGACCGCCCATCTATCCAGCTGCTCCTCTCAGCAGCGAACAACAAAAACATAAAACATAAATTACAGAACTGCCATAGACACTAAACAGTAGCGCAAATAAAAAACCAGCAAGACTGGCACCCATATCTACAATGGAACTTACACTATAGCATTCATCTCCTCCTACTCTTTTAGAGACAAATAAGAAGACTGGAAGAATACAGGGGTTTGTGACTGATGGCTAGGTGGAACATTTCTTAATAACAGTTGTAGGAAAATCCCTGTGTCTTCAATGGTCCTCTTGTGGCACGAAGATTAAAAACAAAGAGACAGACAAACAAAACCTCCTCTGCATTTATATTCTGCTATAATACATGTGTTTGCAAATATTGAACAATAAACCGAAGCTTACTTTTTCATCCTACCAGTTACATCCACATTATACCATTTTGAAAGCGCTAATGTGTATCCTGAGTGCCATGCTTGCAGTGACAGGTCGCTCCTTTCTGTTCAGTCACAGACATCCACAAAAAACAACAACCCCAAAAAACCTAGGATCATGGCACAGCATGTCCATAAGCGCTGCAGTGTGTGAGAAAATTTGTCTTCCATAAAGTTAAGCCCTGCAAAATTCATAAGAACCTGAAAATTATTGGAAACTTATTTAGGAGTCTGGCTACAGACCAGAATCTATAATACAGTAGTTCTCCCTGTTTATCGTGGGGTTAGGTGTCCTAGCCATCCGCGATAAAGGAAAATCTGCGATATCCTGACAGCTTGGCGACTTGCCCTGTGGGTGTGGGTAGGTGCAAGCGCTGAAAGGGTGAAAGATGCGCCAAGTGGCTTTCACCCTCCTGGCACCTTGGCGACCTGCCCTGTGGGAGTGGGTAAACGCAAGCGCCATCAGTGCCCAGTGGGGAAAAAGAAGGTATTGCAGTAGGCACCTGAAGGCTGAATGCACCAAAGCAGGGGAAAGGCTTCTACCCACTTGGGTGGGTTTGGCTTTTTGCCACCCTCCTCCTTTTCAGGCGCCCCAAAGCCAAACGTACCAAAGAGGGGGAAAGGCTTCGCCACCAGCCCCCCGCCACCAGCTTTGCTGCCCGCGGTGGTGATGAGTGGTGGATGGATGGATGGATGTGGCGAGCGGGAGTTAAGCTGTCCACCGGCCACTCACCACCACTGTGGGGAGCGAAGGTGGGCGGTGGGTGGCACAGGAGCCAGCTGGCTGAAGTCAAGTGGCTTTTTCCTGTGTCAGCGGTGGCAGCTTTTGAGCGAATGGCTTCTCCCTGCTTCGGCAGTGATGGCTTTTTGCCCACTCCCGCAGGGCAGGTCACCGAGGTGCCAAGAGGGTGAAAGCCACGTGGCACATCTTTCACTCCCTTGGCACTTGCACTTACCCACTCCTGCAGGGCAGGTCGCTTCTCTCCAAATGAAAATCTGAGATATACCGGAACCATGATGTGGCGGGGGACTACTGTAGTGTGATGTGGAAAAATGTTATATATCCCCGCCCCTTGTAAAAAGAGAATGATGTTTACCCTCAAAATGGCAGAAGGATGCTTAATTTGCTAATTTAAAAACAAATGAAGTCTGAGCTGTGATTTGAACTTATAACTTCCCGTTTCCTGTATTCTGTTGGAATCCTGAGCATCTTACAAACCCCTACTTGGAGTACTTGACTTCCTCAATCCATGATGCATCATGATGCAGAACAGATACAACCCCTTGTTCAAAACGGATACAAACAGCACAAGCCATACAGATCAAATTACACTGCAGGATAGGGACTCACCAAATGTTCCATGCTGAGTAGCATTTAAATATTTTTTGCATATGTATGGTAGACCAGATTCACATGGATAACTCTGCCAGTCATGCTGCCCTTTTGGGTTAAGTGCTTTGCAATGATGTTGTTCAAGACCAGTGGGATCTGTAAACATAATTTGACTCGAGTAACATGTGTACCAAAAAGCGTTCTAACACCAATTTTCCAAGCCATGCTGCTCAAAGTCGATACATTACATCTTGCCCCTTTCCAGCAACACCCCTGAAATCCAGCATGACCATGAAAACAGGATGAGGCTGTGGTTAGTAGCAAACTTTGTTCTGAATGGGGTCTACCTTAAACAGGCGGGAAATTAGCTTAGCCTCCACCCCAGAGATATCTAAAGGCTCTAAAGGCATCCCTTTCATAGCAAATTATGTTGTTACCCCATGGCAAAATGTACTTGGTGGGCAATGCTGTCAGAGCACAAAACCGGACCTCTAACCCTGTTACAGTCCAGAATCCTCTCCCCTTTTACAAGTGCATAGGGGGTTAATGGTAGCTCTATGAACTTAGAAAGAAAGAAAGAAAGAAAGAAAGAAAGAAAGAAAGAAAGAAAGAAAGAAAGAAAGAAAGAAAGAAAGAAAGAAAGACCCAGCTGTATGTTATGTATTCAACATCAACACAGTGGCCAAAATCCTGTTGCTTAGTATAGCAAATCACACTACAGTTAGGCCGGTTCAATCAATGGGAATTTGGTAAACCAGCTCTATAAGTTTCATTGATTCAATTGGGCCAATTCTAACTGTGCCTAACTATGCAAAAGGAAATCATGGTTGGAGCTGGCTCATTTGGAATTTTATCATGACCATCATCTTGGAGCTGGGAGGGACTCTATAGATCAGTGTTTCTCAACTGGTGGGTCCCCGGATGTTCCTAGACTGGAACTCCCAGGAGCTTCCACCACTCGCTGTGCTGGAAAGGATTTCTGGGAGCTGCAGTCCAGGAACATCTGGGGACCCACCGGTTGAGAACCACTGCTATACATCATCAAGCCCAGCTCCTGTGAAGGAGGCACAATGGGGGAAATCAAACTCCCAGCCTCCCACTTCGCTTTATGAAGGAGTTGACTCACCAAACCCTCACTGGTTCAGTGGGCTTCCTCTAGGGTGATTTAATATAGTTTGCTCTTTCAGTGCAGATGCCCCGACATTGTTTTTCTTATACAGAACATTATTACTTAAAAATATAACCATACCAGACAGGTATTTTAAGGTACATGTGCTGCTTTGCTTAAGTCAAGGACTAGGAACTGCAAAATAATGCAACTAAAAATATCAGCACATGTTACCTTGAAAGTCTTATTAGGCCTTAAGGGAGGTATTTCAACTTCTTAGAAGGGACCAAAAGTTTACAAAAGCTGGAATTCCTTCCACCAATGTTGTCATGGGGGAAAGGTCTGGGCTGGGGGGCCTCCCTTATGAGGAAAGGCTACAGCATTTGGGGCTCTTTAGTTTGGAAAAAGGGTGCCTGATATGATTGAGACATACAAAATTATGTAGGGCATGAGTAAAGTAGATAGAGGAACGCTCTTCTCCCTCTCACAAAATACCAGAACTAGGGGACATCCCCTCAAATTGATGGTTGGGAGAGTGAGAACAGACAATTTTTTTTTTTGCCTTCCCTGCCACAGGAGGTGGTGATGGCATCTGGCCTGGATGCCTTCAAAAGGGGATTGGACAGATTCCAGGTTACAAACCATGATGGGGATGTGTAATCTCCAGGCTTAAAGCCGGGATACTTCAAGGGCCAGATGCAGGGGAGTATCAAGAGACAGATATCTAGTCTCTTGCGCTCCCAGAGGCATCTGGTGGGGCCACTGTGAGATACAGGAAGCTGGACTAGATGGGCCTTTGGCCTGATCCAGCACAGCTCTTATGTTCTTAAGACACTGAGGGAAGTCCAGAAGGCCAGACTGGGATGCCTGGAAGGTCAAATGTGTAAGGGTGTGTAAAATAACAAGTTTCATCATAAAGCTGAATCTATACAGTCCAAGGAAATTCAGCTAAGCTCTGCGCTTCCAGATCCTCTTCATATCTTAGGATTCAACGCAAACATTGCATATGGTCCCTATTACTCAGTAACATCAAATAATTCAAAATACAGGACTGTACAAAATGCATACAGTAGTGTCTGGCCTGGATGCTTTTCACAGTTCAGCAATAAGGCTCTCTTTAACATGAGGTAACAAAACTAAATATAATAACACAACCTTCTGCATACTCTGGAAATGTCCCTTCCTAGTCTCACTCCTGATTAGGCCCAAATCATAAAAAAACATGTGTGGGGTAACTAGCAAGATATTCTTGCCCAAGGAAATGCAATTGTGGCAAGACTTTTTAGAAAGCCTTTTCTGAGTGAGAAGGAGAGCAACATCCTCTAGAAAAGGTAAGGCTACCTGTATCCCACTTCACCAAGTTCTGGAAAATCTCAAGCCTTCCAGAAAGCCAGACAAATCCCCTTCCCTTCCAGAGGGGACAAGTGTCCCCACAAAAATGAGGGAGGCTGTTTGGTCTTGTCCTGACCAACATCCAACACCTAACTCAGATCAAACAAAGGGTGATTTAGGGCAAAATATTTCCACATTCAGTATGGGTCAACTCTGTAGCCAGTTCTGCTCATATTTAAATTTTGGTGACAATGATAACTTGCTATAATTAAAACAAGTGGACAATGTGGTACCTGACCCCCAGTTCACCAGTGCCAAGGGGGACCCATCTGACCACATCCAACCGGCAGTTTCATCCAGTCGATTTAACCCTGTCCACATCAGGATTCCTTTTGCATCCAGATGTTCTGCAAAAAAAAAAGATACACAGCTTAACACCGCTGTATTAGTTCAGATTATCTCCGTTCACAAGCTGGTGGTAGCATGGGATGCTTGCAGAAGAACATGAAAGCCCAAGGCTGTCTCCTCCTGCCACTCATATAAAACATGTTTCCTATTATGTATGATATGTGAATGCTTCCTGGAGGGGAAAAAGACTGCACCTCCCCAACACATACGTACACTTTCATATGAGACAAGTGATGCAACTGAAGCAGAGAAATGCATTTACCCCACCACTGATTAAATTCTGGAATGCTAGGAGCAGGCGGGGGAATTTCAATAAGATTTGCAAAAGTGGAGAACTAATGGAGTTTTGCTATGATTGATAGTGCTCCCATTTCAGACCACAACAGAAGTAAACAGAAGCTTTAGCCTAAGAATGGGACATTAAGCTCACCACTCAGATCACCGATATGTTTTTGTTCTGCCACATCTGTGATGCTTAGCAAATCTGCTCCTTGTGCCTGACACGAAACACGTGCCTCATTCCAGGAGAGAACAGAAAGAAGATTGAACTGGTAACAAATCTTGGTGTCGACATCCATCTTCCAAAGGATATCACAGCCAGACTCTGCATAGAGCAAAGGGGGGAGGGAATCGGTTTATAACGGCATGATATTACAAAGCAATTAAGGAAGATAACACTCCAGCATAACAATCTATCTTAATGAACACCAAAATGAATAAATGGAAATGTTATGAGGATATTATTATGAATTCACTTTTCAACATCCTAGTATAAAAACTGTACCAGGAAATAAAACATACTCTGAAACTTTAAAAAAAAAGGAAAAACCAATGTCAGAAACAGGACTGGATTGCTCATATCTTTGATCATGTCAATGAGTAACACAAGTTTAACAAGGATCCAATGAAACATTTACCTCACCTCTTCCTTCCCATTGTCCAGTCATTACATTTATCAATGCCCTAACAGACGGAATGAATGGATGGAGGTGCATATGAAGCAAGGGATTGTTGTTTTGTTTTTTAATTAAATGGATTGCCACACGCTGTGGCAAGGACAGCAATAAACATTTTTAAGCCCTCCTGCTATATTGAGGATGGTGATGAAATTGGAAACAGCTGGAACGGTACAGAAAGAGGATAGTTTAAGTGTGATAGGGTGAAGAAAGAAGGGCTGTCCAGATATTATTGACATCATCCTTCAACCCAGACTATGTTATCTAGAGAGGCTAGGACATGGAGAGCCACATGTCTCCATTCCTGTCCTCTTCAGCCATATATAGTTCTAAAGTGCATTAGCAGGCTTTCTCAGCATCTTCATCTTCCTGGCTAGAATCCTGATGGTGCAACTCTGCATATTTATTTATTTATTTATTTATTTATTTTCATATTTATATACCGCATCCATTCCCAAACATGGGACTCAGGGCGGTTCACAACAGACAATATAAAACAGTTTAAAAAGTCAGAACATCACCTAAGCAAAGCACAGAGTAAATACAGTCAGGCGGGCCAGAACTGCGAACAGGAGGGCCGGGGGGGGGAACTAATCAGTGCCGAAGGCTTCCCGAAAGAGTAGCGTCTTTAGATTTTTCCTGAACGACGCTAATGATGGGGCCTGCCGTAACTCACTCGGAAGTTTGTTCCAAAGAGTAGGCGCCGCCACCGAGAAGGCCCGTCCACGTGTGCTGGATTTGCGGGCTTCCCTCGGGGCGACGGTCCGAAGCGAGTGGGCCAAAGAGGATCGGGTGGGTCGGGCCAGATCTAATTGTCGGGAGAGACGCTCTGCCAAATAAGCAGGGGCCAAGCCATGGAGGGTTTTGTAAACCAAAACCAACACCTTGAACCTTATCCGGGAAGCAACGGACAACCAGTGCAGGCGGGCCAGGATGGGGGTGTCGTGGTCATAACGAGGCGCGCCAACCACCAGCCTGGCCGCCACATCAGGCTGATGATGTCATGGGGCTTTTGTGCACAGAGAGGGGGACAACAGAATTCTGGCCTAGATCAGGCCCTGAAAGAGCAGGATTTTTACTATTTTAGACATTTAGTAAACAAACATAGTGCATGTTGTTCAATTTTAAGGATAACTAGAAACCAAATCCATCTTCTTTCTTCTGTCAGTCTTTGGTTGAAATCCTACTGCTTTGTTGCACAAGTAGAAGACAAAAGGGTGTAACATTTAGTTGCTTCTAGCCAGCAATTAACAAGTCCCCACTTGAATTCTCAAAATGGAGCTTCCAAAGTGACCAGTAACAAATAGCAATAATAACATTTCCAGATTATTAAAAGCAGCAAAACAATAAGAATAGCATAGCATGACATTAAAATCAGCAGGAATGCAAAAAATCTCTAAACCACATAAAATGTTTCAAATGCAGGTTGGAACAGAGAAGTCTTTAAGCTTTCCCAAAAACCCATGTATTATATTCAGCATAAGTGCTTTATGTTTTTTTTAAACTTATGGAAGTAGGGGTGGTTTTATTTTTTGGGGGGTCAGCAGTCTCAGTGTTCCTTTCTCTTCCCACAACAATCTACTGGGAAACTTCCAGAGCCAGAATACATTCTTCTTATATGAGCAGCTAGGGGTATACAACAGCTTTGAACAAAAACCAAAGCCAGATTTAAACTGGGATGCTTCAGGCCTGTTTTGGTTACTTCCCAAATCAAAGTGGATTTCCCTCCAACATTCACAGATTAAAAGAGAGGGCCAGGACACAGGATTCTGAAAGGTGGGGTTGGGGAAGGGAGGCTGGGATTCTAAGCACTATTTTTCGTTTCTGTGATAACACACTCAGGATTGGGATGAAATGAACGAACCCCAATTGACAGATCCACTTTCTAATCCTACATTACAGTTTCTCCTTCCCCCTGCCAGCGAGCTTGTGGATACTGTTCTGGAAAAGACAGGCAGCAGAGGTAACCTTAAATAATAAAACCGCACATTTTCATAATTAAAGATCCAATCATTTCTGTGAAAAGGTCATCCTAAAATGGGAAAGGTGTCTTCTTTCCTTCCTCTCCCTGGGCAGCCTATGTAAAAATCTACTTTACAGAGAGATCTCTCTACTTTACAGATAGAGAGGTGGCCAGATTTCAGGGTTCAGACCGGTGAAGCACGGCAAATTAAACACAATGGCCATTTCATATTCCTATACTTGTTCCACCCTTGAGCAACTTATTCTTTTAAATTTATTATTTATAATTAATTAATTAAATAATTAAATAATCAATTATTTAATTTTTGGTCATGATGATAAGGAAAACAGATGGGCTTTTATAATACAAATGTATCTCGTGCCAAAATGAACAGCCCTCTATCTTCTAACAAAAACTTTTGACTCTCCTCCCAACCCAATCCTATTAATTTCATTTTCAACATGGCATGAAGATCTTCTTGTAAACAATTCAGGATATGATCTTATATTCAAGTAAAAAGAAAGAGACAGGCCGAACATAGAATATATGACTTAACTACTTGACTGGTAGCTTATGATTTGCTACTTGTACCAAAGATAAAACATACCTGAGTTTGGGCACAGTCCCCATCTTTCATCCCGTTCATAGTGACTTGTAGTGGCACACCAGGGATACCCATCATTTCTGGAGTCTCTGACGCATTCATGGTGCCATGTGTTGTTGTATTTAAATGGGAAAAGACAAGGCAACCCAAAAGAATTTCCCAACAGGGTATACATTTCTGCATGAGATAAATACTGAGAATAAATTATGCGGAAGAAAAACCAGAGAACAATATAAAATCCTGCTATTTCATTCCTTTCATATTTGTTATTGTGAATCCCATGTTTTTCAACAGCACACCTGCATAGAAGGAGGTCCCTTTGGAATCAGTGGTACTGACTTCAAAGGAAATGTGTTTATGATGGTGGCACAATGCCAGCTACACAAAATTATCAATACCCTGGCTGCTAAGACTCATTATAACTCTTTGGTTTGCAGGTTTTTAGAGCCATAACGCAGTAGCATACGTACAACTCTGTCATGAAAATACAGAACCATAAAAGTTAACTTTTTTTACCATGTCCAATAAAATGTCATAATGTCAGATAATCTTATACTGACTGCTTACACCTTAACTCCTTTTTGAACTGTATTAATATTTGTAAAAGATGTCACACTGATAGGAGAGAGAGGCAGAGAGATCAAAGTCCTTTGTTAGCACATGATACACCCAGGCTGCACAGCATTCCCAGAATGGAAGTCTGTCAGTGGGATGCTCATGCGAGCTACTTCTGTAACCAAACCAGGGTTGGAGAAAACTTGGGTCTCTAAATGATTGGGGTTTTAAACCCCAGACGTTCCCAAAGGCATAATGGGGGCTGTAGCAAAAACATCTGGAGGTCCAAAATTTTCCTACTCTGGTAAAACTCATGTGAGAACTGTTGCTCACAGCCAGAGAGGGCACGTGCCTTTTTGCCAGCTTGATGTCACAGTAAACAAATCATTCCTGGGCTCATAATTTTCATATATGGGAGCCTTCCCCCAAGTCTCGAGACCAATAGATGGGAACAAGGCACATGAGATCTCTTCCACACAAGGCACCAGTGTGCTGGAGCACCCCTGCAACTCTGGCTTGCAAACAGAGACACTTGTTAGGATTTGGATCGTGAATTGGTCTGCAGGAGTGCCTAATACAGTATATATATATATACTGTATTCATATATATGAAAATTAGAATATGGGAAGTAAATCTAAAAAGCTATCTACATCACAACTCATTGGGTCCGCTGACAGGTTAACCAAGGTAAAGATGTACTTCGACTTATTACAGGCTGAATCCTGAAAGAAAGGCCAAATGGAATAATATGGGGATGGATCCATAAAAGCATTGCAACCAATTGGCATTATTCTTCCCCACTTTCTCGTTCCAGAAAAAGTTGAGCAGGCAGATCCTGCTGCCACCAATAAAAAACTGCAGGGTCTTTTCATATGCCCAGACAAGAAATTATGAAATGGCTCTGAACAAAATAGAAAGAAAACATTGACACGTAGTGCTAAAACATGATTCAGTGTTATGTGCAGAATTAGTAATGAGTGCATGGTAAGCATAAGGCTTACGTGTGTCCTCTCTTCTCTCTACGACGTATGCAAAAATGACTTCTTTAGGAGATTTTTGGTTTGGTGTTACATGCAAATCAGGAGCCTTAGTTTAAAACAAGCTCTAATACAGGCATGTCCAAACTTCAGCCCTCCAGATGTTTTGGACCACAACTCTCACAGTCCTTTGCCATTGGAAATACAGGCTTGGAATTCTGGGAGTTGTGGTCCAAAACTTCAGGAGGGCCGAAGTTTGGGTATGCCTGGTCTAATACATGAAACAAACCTGAAAAACAACATAGGGTTTGCAGCTCGCTCGACCATTTAAACTACCAACTAGTGTTTATTTTAAACAACAATTCAAGATATGCACTTACTGACCAGGAATCTGCCATTATTGTGTTGGAAGAAAGAAGTGGGAGAATCATGTCAATCCGGGGCTTTAGATAGGCTTCTTTGTCCTTCTATATCTAGCACTGAAGCATGTTTTAGTGGATTTTTTTAGAAACAAAAATGGGAAATCCCTTGCAAAAGTCTTGTTGCTGCCCGAGATTTGTTAGGTCCTGTGCACCTAATGTGCACGGGCAGACAGCAGAGTTGTGCCTGTAAAATGCTAAAGATTTGCAAATCTGTCCTTATTATCTACTTTAAAAATGCTAAGCTATTCAGACACTGGACAAGCTTCTATATGTATTTATAGCTTTAAAAACAGACAATTTGAAGAGTTGAGGTTATAAATATAGTTTGTGGATAAAAGCTCTTCTGTTTTCCACTCTCAATCAACAAAGACTACAAATGTGTGAATATGTGGAAGAGCAGAGGTGGGCAAAGATTTTCCCCAGCCAATGCAGTGCCTAAGCAGGAACTGTATTTTTGTGGGCCCTTAATTCCCCTCCTACCAAAACTTATTTCTGCATCCCCTTATGGCTTAAAAAAATCTTCTCAAGGAACCCTCTAGGAGCAGTAGTTTGGGGGAGGGCAGCAAGTGTTCCTACTTAAACCATTAAAAACTACCAGAATGAAACCAAACATACACTTTTAGCAAAATCCAGGTTTTATTTTTCATTATTTTTGCCTGTTTGTGCAGCTGGTATGGCCTCTCTGATGGGTCCTGAGAGGGTAGAAAACTGTCCCATATGAAAATGAGGTCCTTTCTTGCCCCAGTGGGTAGGGGCACAACCAAAAATGACACTAGGCTGTTTACAAGTACTGTACAATTCATGGCTACTGTTTTGGTTATGTTCTCCTTCCCAATAGGGTTAAAAGGATATCACTTTCACTATGGCTCCTCTGAATCTTTTCACCTGTTCTCTTAGGCCGTTACTTCACATCCAGTTTGTTGTTCTATAAATTGCGCTGAGTTGTGGAATATAAAATTGTTCCCCCACATCCATTGCGCTATATTCAAAATAAAGTGCGACCACACACCCTGAAGTGCAACTCAGCGCACAAAAGTTGTACCTGGTCTAGGGGTAGTGTTTTTCTTGTTGCTGTTTTGTTGTGGTTTTTATACTGGTACAAGGCACAGTGAGGTAATGTTTGTTCCGCATCTTTTCCATTATCATCTCCGTTTGGTTATTTCCCGCCCTCCCTCAGATTCCCTGTCTCCCCCCCTCCCCCGGACTCAGTAGATATATTGAAATGGCAGGTTCCCTTCATTGCTGTGTCAAAGAGTAAATTGCAGCCCTTTTGGCTGATTTTTGTTTCCAAACACTGTATTTGCTGTAAAACAAAACAAGAATGCACTTTGATGCGGCATTACCCCGTGAGGTCACATAAGTTTCGTAACAATGAAGTGTGACCTTGGAGATGCAGGACCGCAACAATTTATATTATGCAATATAATTTGTTGCGGTACAAAATGGACGTGAAGTAACGACCTTAGTTATTCTTCCACCAAAACACTTCTAGAAATGCAAATCTCAAAGATTCATCCTTATTTAAATAGAATGCAGTCAGCTACACTACCAAGAGACTGCAGAAGGCCTATCATATTATGCAGAATGGATACTCATTCACACCAATAATATTAAGGGAAGCACAGGCAGAAACCAGATGTTTATTTTACCTTCGGATGCAAGTTCACAAACATCTCCATGATGTGACATGAACGGCTTCCATCCATAACTGGAAACACTTTTTGCCACAATAAATTTGCCGCTTTCAACTGCTAACTTGTACTGCGATGCACCAACCAAACCTTTTCCATGGCAGTTCCACCCCAGTGAAAGTTGAACAGAATCACATTCAGACATGACCAATGGTTGCTCTTGGTTACTGATGTTGACTCCTAGACACATGCTTCTCCCAATGTTTAAAAGGCGCTGGTCAGAACCCCATTTCCAGAGCATGTATTTGGACAACTGACTGCAGTCTTGAAGGAAGAGACCAGATATGCCGACTTTAACACAGGAGTTGAAGTCATCACTTTGGATAATAAAGATCCCTTTCTCTAAGACAAAAAAGTTCAATTTCAATCCATCACAATGACCAGATTACCAAGCCTGTACATTGTATTTTTAAATACATTGTAGTATAAATACATTGTATTAACATGAATTTAAAAACTTCTCATTCAAATATACAGGAAAACTGTTTTCCCCAGTCTCCCTCCCAGATCAGAAGTGGCAAACCAGCAGAGCTTTTCTGGTTTTTAAAAGCCAAGTTAGAAAAATTAGGGAAAGCCTTGATCCTGTTGGTTGAAGCAGCATCCAAGTCTTCTCCTTCACCCATCAAAGGTCACCAGCCCTTCCAAGAAGAGAGATGGAAGGCAGAATTCACAGATAAATAACTTGTCACTGGTCCTGAAGACCTGTGACTGAGTGTTAGAAGTGGATTCAGGCAGGGTGCCCTGTTGGAGATGTCCAAGGAACGTTATGCTAAGGCCAGAAGGCCATCACAAAACAAGGAAGGTTTACCATACCATTCTTCTGGGAGCATTCCGAGGCTGTGTACTTGGCCCAGGGCCACTTATGCTGTCTCCTCTCTTCCCCCCAAAAAAAAAATCCCTGGGAAAATTGGTACATTATATAAACTTTAAAAATGAATAAATAAATAAATATAAAAAGCAGGGGAGGCAATCAAGTTCCCCAAGTGCCTCATCTCAGCCAGCAGAGGAAAACATTAAGGGTTAATTTATATGTTCTCATGAACTTTAATTGCACCATTTGGTGCCTGATTGAGACCGAAGTAACTTTTGCATGGGAGCATACTTCCTTCCTGTCCCACGTGATGCTACCTAGAAAACTGGCAAACCAATGCACAGAGAGGTAGGATCAATAATTAGGCCTCCACAGTCTGATCGCTGGAAAGCCCCTCCCAGAATCACTCCCAGTCCAACCCTAAGCAGGAATCCAAACAATTCAAATGAGAATCATGTGCCCTCAAGTCCATTCTGACTCATGAAGACCCTTCTCAGGGTTTCTCAGGTAGAGAACACTCAGAAGTTGTTTACCCTTCCTTTCATCTTGGGGGGCGGCGGTACCCTGGGACTGTGCAGCTGGCCCAAGGCCACCCAGGATGGCTCTTTTCCCAGGAGGCACAGTAGGGGGGACTTGTACCCCCAAGCTCTGGGTCCACAACTAGAGACCTAACTCCCGGTGCAGGCAGCTCAATGAATTCCACGCCACGATACAGTAATTTCCTAATTCAGAACGGACAGCATTCAGGCCCAAATCGTCCGGGGGGCGGGACGGGGGGAAGCAATACCAGCGTGCAACATCCTCCCCTAGCGGTGGGTCGTCCACTAGATAATAATAATAATAATAATAATAATAAGCTGGTAATAGCAGAAAGAAAGAGATCGGATTCGGAAAGGGGAAAAGCGGTTGGTGGTGGAGGGAAGACCCGCCGCAGCAGCCAGCTGCCCCTTCGTCCCCAAAAAGCACCTCCGTCCGTCCCGTCCAGTCCCGCGGACTTACTCAGGAAGGCGGGCACTTGGTCCGGCGTCAACCCGGCGGGCTCTTCTTCCCCAGCCACGCTGGAGGAAACCCTCAGAAGGGCGCCAGCCAGGACTTGGAGCCACTTCACAAGCAACATTGCCGACGCCGCCCTGAAAAAGTTCCTGACCGACTTCTCCTCCTTCCCCGCCCGCCTTCACTTCCCGGGGGAATAAAACAGAGCAGAGCAGAGCAGAGCAGAGCAGAGCAGAGCAGAGCAGCAAAACCCCAATCCGCACCGCCGCCACCGCCCAGCCCCCGCGGCAGGCCAGACGGCAGTTCCCTTCCAGGGGAGCAAGGGGACGATCGGCGCGGGACGGGGCGGGAAGAGAAGCGGCTGCTCTCGCGGTGGGGCTGGAGGGAAGGGGAGCCCACCGTGTCCCTCCCTCCTCCAGCCCCCTCGCTGCCTGCAGGAGAGGCGAAGAGGCGTTACCTTTTGCCCCTCAGCCCTGACTATAAGGGGTGGTGGTGGTGGTGGTGGAAGTGCGCAATCCTACCCTGCTGGGACTGGCGGTGCAGCTGTGAAGAGGAAAGGCACACGCTGGCTTTCCTCGGCAGGCGCCGGTCACAACTGGGGGTGGGGTGGGGGGTTCTGGAGGTTGCAGCGGCTGGAGAGGAAGAGCCGCTGTTCGCCCTCCTAGCCTGAGGGGAACGGGACGATACCCCCACCCCCACCAGCCACTAGCGCTGAGAGGGAAGGGGCTTTGTCGGGTGTAGTGAATGGCTCCCAATCCCATCCTAAAGAGGTATACAGTGGACCCTTGTATGACAAACGGTTTGCATAACATAAAATCTGTACAACATAAAAAATCCCGGAGATAGGGGAAATCTGCTTAACAGAACCGTCTATGGGGCGAATCCGTACAACATAAAAATGGTCGCGATTAGGGATTACTCTGTTTTCAATGCATTCCTATGAGAAATGTGTATAAAGGAAAATTTGCTTAACATAATTTCATTTGGAACGAATTAATTCCTTTATACAAGGTACCACTGTATAACCATGTGCCCGCCCAGTCCGTTCTGAGTTATGGCGCGCGCCCTTTTCGGGGTTTTCTAGGTCAAGATACTCGGGAGTGGTTTCTCATTCCCTCTTTTCAGGCGTTCCCAGTTCGGAGCACCCTTGTCTCTCGTGATGAAAAGTAATAATGGACGCCCCCCGCTTCAGTTCTCATTCAGATTGACAGGGAGGCATTCCTAGCAAAGGATTTCAGGGGAGAAGTTACCGAAAACAGACATGGGAGGGTCCTGCTTCTCTTCCTAAAGTGGCAACGGAGGGTATCCGCACCATGTCTCCTCTTTAGTTCATCTCTGTGGCGCCCGGGACTTGCTAAATACCCTCATTTTAGGGGGACATTGGAGAACCAGGTGTTCCCTTCTCTTGTTTTCTAATTAGAGCTGGACCAGCGCTGCGCTACTGCCTCTCCAGAGTTTGAAAATAAATTTGGAGATTCCCTCACCGGACATGGGACAGACCTCATTTCTAAAAGGGAAACTCTCACACCAACTACAGTTATCTTATACTGTATCTGTGAATTTGTATTATGTAGGGCAGCTTATTGCTAATACAGATGCCATTTTTGGAAGTATAAGAATGGTAATCATGATTCCTCAGCGTTTTTGAACAGCTCCATAAATTACCATATAAAATGCCCCCACATGTAACATCCAGTACTGTTGTTTTACAACCAGCAACTTCTCATCCACACTTCTAAAACCCCACATGGTTGTGGTCACCTGCCCTCACACTGCACAACTCCTGAAAATGCTGTGAGTTACTGCCTTCAGTAGCTCTATTCTTAACAACCTCCTCAGCTATTCAAAGTCAAGCTAGGGCTTCCTTTTATTGAGTCAATCCATCTCCTTTAAGGTCTTTCTCCTTTCCTGTTACATTCAACTTTCCTTTATTGTCTTTTCCTATGAATCGAGTCTTCTCATAGTGTACCTAAAATAGGATACAGTGGACCCTTGTATACAGTAACAAATAGTTTGTATAACATAAAATTTGTACAACATAAAAATTCCAGAGATAGGGGAAATTTGCTTAACATAATCACCTATGGGGCAAATTTCTACAACATAAAAATTGGATCACTCTGTTTTCAGTGCATTCCTATGGGAAATTTGTATAAAGGAACATTTGCTTAACATAATTTCATTTGGAATGAATTAATTCCTTTATACAAGGTACCACTGTAATGGCAGTTGAGTTACTTTTACTTCTAGAAAGTGTTTTAGGTTTGATTTGACATAACACTTCCATTTGTTGTCTTTTTCATGGTCCATGGTATCCAACAACACCTCTTCTCCAACCTGACATTTCAAATGTGTAACTTAACACCTTAGTGCTGTGAATGGGATCTGAATGTGAAACCGAGAAAAATGTCATCAGGAGGTCAGATGCCATAATCATGAGTCTAGACCCAAGGATCAGATACTAGATGCATCTTTTAGATGCATCTACCCCTTTCAAGGCAATTACTGAGCAGCAGCAGTAGTTAAAGATGACATTGCTGGAAGAGGCGACCATGGTGACACTCAAGCTAATTTTTGTCAGTGCTGCACAGAAAGTGGCAATGAAGAACCCCTGATGAACTTGCCTTAAAATGAAAAGGCTATTATTCGGGCTTGGCTAATATTTGGATGGGCAACCACCAGGGAATATCTTGTGCCTAGAGTAGGAACTGGCAAGCCACTCCAATATTCCTGCCAAGAAAACTCCATGGACATGGGGTCCCAAAGTAACAAAATGATGAGATAGAATTAGAAGATGAGACTCTCAGAAAGGAAAGCATTCAAGCAGCTAATGCAGAAGACAAAGGACCAGTACAAATAGTTCTGTTGCAAATGATGAAACCAAAGTAAATCCAAAATGACGTCTAGCATCTGATGTGCAAACAGCTGAAATGAAAGTCTAGCGCTGCACAACACATACCATTGGAACACAGGACAGCAATGTTTATATGTTCTGTTTCTTGCTTTAAAGTTTCCGAGCTGTTCAAAGTTGGACTGCCCTGGTCTACCTATTATGCGTCTTTTATATGACTCTACAGGATCACATAGACTTTGTGTTTATAACTACTTATAACCTTATGGGTTTACATTGACACTATGTTTTCAATATTAGTTTCCATCACTCATCACTTTACATGGAACTTGACTCCCCTTTAACTGCTCGCGTTCTCTTGTAGCTTTAATGTAATGTTGTCTATTGATGCTGTAAGATGTCCCTGAATTCCCTGTTCTCAATACTTGAACATGTCTTAATTGTACTGGACTGTATATTATCCCTCATTCTGTAAGCTGCCTTGGGGTCCTTTTTCTAAGGAGAAAGGTGGGGTAAAAATACTCTAAAATAAATAAATAAAATAATACTAGTTATTTCCAGCTTTTATTGACACAGCTTTTACAATCTGCAATCAGATTTATAACTACAAGAGAGATGGTTGTGTTGTATTGAGTGGTTGGGTTTACCTTGCCTCTTACTTTAAAAGAATCTTAATCTGCCTGCGGCATGTATGTGGATTTCATGAGCAAGTAAATCAACTACAGCTAATACGTTGTTTTATGCTCTCCAGTCACTTCTGAATTAAAGCAACTCTATGAATGAGCTTCCTTGGGAATTTATCCTCCCATTAACCTTTGAGAGTTGGAGGGAATCTTTGTGACTTATGCATTGCGGTACAGTGCTTTTGTTCCTGCTCAGTGGGAATGGCAGAAACCTAAGAGGGCTGCTCTTCCTCCTGCTGGTTTAGAGCTTTTAATTTCATGATTCAGTCTGAGAGGTTCTCACTAAATCCTGGGAGCAGAAGATTGTGGAGCGTATCTCTCAAAGGTCAACTGGGACCAGACCCATGAGATCGGCGCAGGCGCGCTCACTAAAGGTGGCCACACCCAGAGAGGCGCGGAAATTGCGTATGTGTGACCGCTCCTTCTCTGTGGTGGGGCCCGTGCTCTGGAACCATCTTCCCTGTGAGCTGTGCCTGAATGAGTCCCTGCCCGCCTTTAAAAAAGCCCTGAAGACTCACCTCTTCAGGGAGGCGTTTGGCGACCTTTCTAGTTAGGCTTTGGGGGGGGGCGCCATCTTGCTACTTTCCCTTGTGTTTTGTTTTGCTTGTTACCTGTATTTTTGTATTACCATTTTATTGTAAGCCGCCCAGAGTTCCCATTGGGAAGATGGGCGGGGTATAAGACTAATAAATAAATAAATAAATAAATAAATAAATAAATAAATAAATAAATCTTTATTTCCAAACATCCCATCCTTATGAGTGACCCTTAAGCATGTTCTGCTTTCATGAGCAGTTCTGCTCAGGTCTGCAAAGCTGAGGCTGTCATTTCCTGTGTTGTGCCAATCCATCTCCTACTGTATTTGGTATCTCTTAGCCTGCTCCCTTCCACTTTCCCCAGCATTAAAGCAGGTCTTTTATTTTTTAAATGTTCCCAAAATGCAAGATCCTCATTTTTGCTTCTAGAAAATTAATCTGGCATCCACTTATTTATCTTTCTGAAAGACCCTCTCACTCCCCCTATTGGATGTACATCTTAAAGTGGCAAAGGGAGAGTAGAGTGTGCCAGGAAAGTTGAGAGCAATACCCTCAGGAGATTGGATTTCTCTACAAGTCTGTACTCCTTGCAGAGTCACCCAAGGCAGATGGTCACCAAGGTTTAGCAGACTGCAATCCATCCTCCCTCGTCACATCCACAGTCACATCAGCAGAAGAAAACAGATCACCCCAATAGTCTTCTTCCTATATTTTTGTCAGAAGCATTGTGATGCAATGAACAAAATACAATATGAAACATATCACTTGTATAAATCTATTTAACGTTTCCCAGTGCAATGGGTAGAGTGATGGACTAGGACTTAGTCAGGACTCAGGAGAGCAGGGCAAGAATCCCCACTTGGCCATGGAAACTCACTGAGGGATTGGAACTGGTAAAACCACTACTTAAACCACTTAGTTTGAAAGCCCTATTAAGGTCACTATAAGTCAGTTCCCACTTGACACACACACACACACACACACACACACACACACACACACACACACACACACACACACACACACACACACACACAAGAACAAGCAAAGTCTTGTTTGCAACAACAAAATCATAAAGCATTGGATAAGTATGTCAGATAATTTTCACCCAATAATGGACAACATTTAGATCATGTTTGTACTAAATGTTGAGAAGCATACATTATGATAGGTGGGATGTTCTCTGTTTTTCTCTGCACAGGGAGAGAAATTTGTTGATTTTCTTTAGTTCATTTTGCTTCTGCCACATCCAGTCCCTCTATTCAGTAATTCTTATGGAACCACGTTCTCCATGTAACAGAGTTTAAACGTTTCTGGAGTTCCTTTTAAGAGATCAATTCCTTTCTTTTCCAGGTTCTAGATTCACAGATGTACTACATTTGTTTTTAATTTCTAAGTGGGAACAGCCAGATGGTAGTTGAAGATGGGATGTGTTTGTGATACTTTGAGTCATTCACTGTTAGCTTCTACCTCTCTTCATCTGTTACCGGTCACAATGCCTGCTAGATAATTGATTTTTATCAATAGGAGTTGGTTTCAGACATCCAGAGTTGATTCTGCAGCTTTTGTTGAATGCTTTGTTTTGTTGGGGCTGAACTGTACCCATTCTGGGCTGGCATATCCACCTGCAAAGTAGCGTAGGGCTAAAGCTGCAGTTCTTAGTGTTTGTGATTGCGTGGTGTAGCTAGTTCCCAGCAGCTTTGGATAGAGATGGACATGAATTGGAAAAATGGCAATTCATTTTGATTCTTGATTCCTCAAGGTTAATGAATCATGAATTTATGGAGATTTGTTGCATGGGTCCCCATTTTATCGGGTTTTAAAGGTAAAGAAAATTAGCAAATTACAGTATTTTCCCTGTATAAGACTATATTTCTGTCTAAAAGTGTTAGAGCAAAAATTGAGGGTCATCTTCTACATGGAAGTAAGCCGAGGAGCGAACTGTCCTGTTGCAAAACTGGAATTTTAGGTTGGGAAAGTGGGTGCGTCTTCTACCTGGGGGTGTCTTACAGATGGAAAATATGGTAATTTATCATAAAAAATTGCACACTGCTTAGAGGGGACCTTGGTCATCAGAGATCAGTAACTCCTGTGAAGTAGGTTTTTATGCTATTTTTCTATAGAAAGGATTTTCAGTAATGTAGTAGTCTAAGGCTTGAGTATAAATGAACCCTGGAGGCAATACTTATCTGAGCCAAGGAAGTTCTACCTGACTTGTATGGAAATAATTGGTATATTTGTGGTGGCACATATCCCATGTCTGGGTCACCCTGAACCATACTAGGGGACACTTGCAACCCTTCTCTTCCTGCCCCCAGCAACATCCTGGCATTCAGTCAACACATCAGCCAACCCCCCTGTGGCTCTTTTCTGGCTGTGCATATAAGAATCCTACCCCATCTGGGGAATTTTGGAGACAGTTTATTTTGAGGTTTCAGCTGCTTCATTCTGACCCTTGGACAAAGTCTCACTGTGTTTTGCAGGTATTCTTGCAGGGGCAACATTTTTTCTTGGCTTTTGGGTGAGCCTCACTGCCCTCCTTTTCCTCTTGCTGTAGGGTCGGCAACTCATCTGGACTGCAACTCATTAAATAATTGGCGGGGCGGGGTGGGGGTGGGGGACCAGGAATGAAGGAAAATGGGGCTGTGGGCTGGAATGCAACTCACATTTCAACCAGCATAAACAGTGAACTCCTGAATCAATCAACAGCTCCTGTTTGACCACCGATTTTGATTTCGGATGTAATACAGGGTGCTAATCCAAGTGTGGCAAAGCCAAGTAATTCCAGTTCAGCTCTCCAATGTAGTTGCATCCTGTATCTGACTATATGAGCCAACTTCTGGCAGGAAGGCTGTTTGCCCTTCTAACTGACCAGGCCTTCTAAGTAACTGTACAGGGGCATGGGGCTAGAACAGGCAGCATGATGTTGGCAGGGCAGTTGAGAAAGAATAGGTAATTGCAGAACATCAGCTTCTGACTTGAATCCAGGTGACACTTGAGATGAACCTAAACGTAAAGTGGTGGAAAGTGAAAATAAAGGCGCTTTTACACAACCCCTAAAATCTGAGGCAAAGGGCTCCCAGATCCGGAGCTTAAAAATGTTTTCCCACCAGCTCCAGACTTTAAAAAAATTAAGTACAACCACGCCTACCTAAGTGCGTCCCAGCACACTTTCCAAGTACCTGGCCTCCAGGAGGTAAAAAATCTTTCGATGCAGATTGTAAAGCTGTGAATGCCGGGCTCCCTTGCCTTCTGTTTGTTTTTTTGTCCCTGCCGCCCCTTTAAGAGACAGGAATCCCTACGGGGCTGCTGCTGCTTAAACTGGCAGACGGAGGTGAGCCTGCATTTTTTTCCTTATTTTTCTTCCTCCCCTCACGCAGACAGGAACAATGGAGGGGTGGGGACACAGGAAGAGGGACAAACCCCCATGATCTCTGGTCCAAATTTAAGTTGCCACTGGATTTTAGAGGTTGTGTAAAAGTGCCCTAAGTGTACAGTATTCGTTTTGCTTTTAGATATGCTGAAGTTCACAGCCAGGCTCAGTTCAAATGGCAGTTTGTATAACAATAGTTCAAGTAACATTCACTGCTTGACAGATTCTACAGGTATAGATTTCATTTGATTCCTATACCGCATCTCATATGCTGCCATTGATCGCTACAGCTGAGAGAAGATGGGTGTTTTTCATCTCACTGAGCCAGTTTGTTTGAACAGAAACTGGATATATTCTTGCTGGTAGAATTTGCTGATAAGAAGTTACTGTGATCACTATGAAGAACTACTCTCAGTACACATTCATCATTAAAAAAAAAAACCCCGCAGACCCTCATGATACAATGAAAAGTATTAGTTTAATGAAGAAAGAGTATTGAATTAAAACTAGACTCTTGCCTGTCAGCTTGCTATTGCTTATGATAACATATTGGATAGCAAAGTGGTTTAGGTCTTTGACTGCAGACCCAGAGGTTGGGAGTTCATTTCCACACTGGGCCTCCTTGACAGGGGCTGGATTTCATGGTCTATCCAGTTCAGCAGTTTCAAGGTGATTCCAATGATAATGATAAATCAAGCAGAAAGGTATGCATTGCCCACTTACAATGTTTCTGCTTATTTTTTGAAATGGCTGGATAAAAACTTTTGAAGCATTCTTTAAAACTTGATGGAAAACACTCCAAGAACAGCTTTTGCTCCGTTTTACCTTCTGCATCTAGCCAGGTCAGCAAGAGCCCCTTCCTCTATTCTCAGATCTATTGACTCAACCACAGGTGATCCTGCACAAACAGGCATTATTGTAATTGGGGAAGGGGCCACAAATATGATACAGTTCTTCTTCCTTGGGGTTAGTTCCCATCACTCCCTCTAAGGCAAGGTCCGAGTTTCCTGACTCTCTGGTTAATGCCATAAGGCCCATAGAGAGGGTGGTTGGTCCACACTGAGGGCAATGATAATAGTCCCTTTCCTTTGGGGTTTGAAGTCTCTCCCCAATCCTTTCCTTTCTTCAGCTCAACTCAGAGCTGATTTTGGTAGTCCCCTGCCATTGTCTACACCAGCATCCAGTCTTGGTGCAGTCAGGTGATTTCTTTCTTCCCTTGACTTCTGCTTTCTTCGATATAGGGGCTGAGGAGGATGGTTGGGGTTGATATGTTTTTCCTCTTCCCCTTTGGCTCCACTCGTCTGCACCCGGACCCCTGTCTAAGTGATCCACTTTAGAGATGTAATCCCACTCCCCAGCAGTTCAGGGTCCTCACCCTGGAAGCCCTCAGCCCAGCTCCTGCAACATGTCCCTGCAAGCTTCTGCCTCTTCTTTCCTCTCTACCAGAGTCTTGGGTTTAAAGGGTTCCTATCCAGACCTTCTCCTCTTCCTCATGTCCTCCTCCCTCCACCTCGCAGTCTGGTCTCCTCTAGGGGTCACTCTTCTTTTGCAGAGCTGTCTGCCCAGATCTTCCCCTCCAGGGCCTCTTACCAAGTTCTTTGTTCACCCCCCCCCAGTCTTTTAGTTTGGGTTCTCCCGATGACAGTTCCAACTGGATGTCTGCTGGGTCTACGGGAGAACTCAGCCTGAAACCCCTCAGCTCCTGGGCAAATAGCCCACCAACAGGAGCATCTGTGCCACTGTCCTCTTCCCCATCCATAATAGTTTGAATATATGGCCAACGTCCTCTTATAGTGAAGACCGGGAGTTCCTTCAGCGAAACCAAGGAGCAAACTAAATGAGATTGCCAGCTTTAGAATTAGAATCTGTTAGAATATTTTATTTCCTATGAGGCAGTTCTTTCAGAACTACAATGCTTAAGTAATCCAAATCCTCCTTCTCTCTGAGTTAAATTACATCTTTATAGATAAAATTCTGTGAGTGTTTCTTCTGGCTTAGAACTTCAAAATATGCCAAACTTGTTGACAAGCTTAGGCCTTTTCATCGTGTTTGATATGTATGATCATGGTTCTTTTGTAGGTATCAGTCCAGATTTGCCAGTTGGTGACAGAATGGAAAGACAGCTAGGAAGATTCCAAAATATGGAGCATTTTTCCTGAAAATACAGTACTGTATAAGAAAATGAAGATTTACAGAGAAGCTGGACAGATGTAGGATCTGCGATAAATTACATACCACAGATACCCACTATAGAGCCAAACCAATTTCAGCTTTCACATCCCACTGTGAAATATAAGCAGACATTCTCAGGGTGTGCTTGAAAAGTATGATAGAGTGGCAATATACCCCTTGTCAAAGACAGGAAAGGAATGTGCTCATCATCACAGCAGGATATTAGGAAGAAAGAGGACAATCTATATGAATTTATATTAGAGAAGGAAAAAAGAGAACTGACATAGGAGATGAAAAGCATGCTAAATTTCTTGAATATTTTATAACAGTGTCGACAAAGTAATTATAATTCATTCTCTTCTCAGACTAACAAATATACATAGTGTAATAACCTGGAAACACAAGCCAATTACAAAAGCCTACATTTATTACAAACTTCTACATTAGGCAGAAAAAAATGTCCAGCAGCGTTGCTCAGTGGTCCATACTTTTTAAGTTCCATACTTTAAAGTATGGCTAGCACCCCATAAGAAAGTCTGTTTCGGCCTTTCTGAACAACACAGGCATTACTTCACATCCCTTTCATCACGGTTCGCCGTCCTTTTGGGGACCAGTATGAAGAAATGTTACCCAACGTCCATTGTGTGACAACGGGAGTTCGTTCCAACCACGCCCCCTGAAATGGGATTTAAGCGGGATGCGCAATTCCCCTTCCTGGCCTCGGGAATGTGCTTGTCTCAGTTCTCGTTCCAAGACGAGTGCCTGTGAGGTAAGGGTCATCACGCATCATGCCATTCTCCATCTAGTGGCAGGAGTGCTAAATGCCATTTGCCAGTATGTTCCCTATGGAGTCAGCAATGCAGCGCAAAGAGATTAAAAGACAAATGTCTCAAACATATTGTACTTTTTGAATTTGTTGTAAGCTGCCTTGAGTCCTTTTGGGGAGAAAGGTGGTACCAGGACCCTGCCTGTCACTAGAGATGGGCACGACCAGAAAAAATGACGTTTCGAGTTGTCGTTTGTCAGGACGGGTCTGTTTCGGGTCGTTTCCGTTTGTCGTGGAAATTTTCAAAAACTTGTCGTTTCCGTTTGTCGTTTGTCGTTTGTCATTTGTGTTTGGGTTGGGGTTGGGGTAAGTGGGCTCTGGGAGGCACCTATCTGGGTGCCTCTGACGTCTGACCCACTAAGAAGGGAAGGGAAGCGTTTCGCGTAGCCGCCACATACCATACATTACATTATGTTAGTGTTGGGGGGTAAGTGGCAGAGGCACCTCTCTGGGTGCCTCTGACTCACTAAGAAGGAAAGCATACTGGTGTACTGGCGTACAGGTTTTATTTATTTATTTATTTATTGGCTTTATAGGCACCTATCTGGGTGCCTCTACTCTGATCCACTAAGAAGGGAAGTGGCTACGGATAGCCAGACAAAGTTACAAAAAAATACTAAAAATAAGGCAGGACAAGACAGATAAATGGGCTGCGCTCTGGGTGAATCTGACCCACTAAGAAGACAGTTCTCTAATGGGAAAGGATTAGGGTTAGTGGGCTTTTTATGCCCAAAGGAACATCCAAAAGTTCAGTCAAAATTATGCGATTGGTGGAATGGGTCCAAAAATTTGATGGTTTTCAAAGCCAGCCCATCATGAAAAAAATAAAAATAAAATAAAAATAAAATAAAATCAATGGGGATGGAATTGCAAGAAAAAAGGCTGCTGCTACGCCAAAAAATCAGGCATTTAAAATACCTAATTTTCAAATGTTTCTCCGGGCTTTGGTGGGTTTTGGACCCCGATTTAAAAATAAATATTGCGGTCGCCATTTTGATCCCCCCACCGCATGGCAAATGGAGACGCTGAGCGATCCCCCCAGCCTGGTAGTCAGCAGCCCAGGAGTGGAGAGGGGGCTGGGAGGCACCCTCAGAAACCCTCCTCTCTGGAGGTCCACTCATTGAGGCAGGAAGTGCTTTTATGGCCGGGAAATCGTTTTTTTATTTGTAAAATCTGCTGTTGGCAGGGTTGGGGTTAGGGTAAGAAAAAATCAGACCCAATGTTATCTTTTCAGGTCAGGGTGGGTTAGTGGGCTGCACCTCTGGGTGCCTCTGACCCACTAAGAAGGACAGTGTACTGGCGAAATGGGTTAGGATTAGGGTTAGTGCCCTTTTCTGCCTGTCTGGCACACCTGAGTCTCAGGGGTCAAATGGTGAAGAGCTGCTGGAGGAATGGGTCAAAAATTTGCAGCTGGTCCCATGACTCAGCTGAAAACCCATCATGTAGAAAAAATGAGCAAAAATAAAATAAAAATAAAATAAAATCAATGGAAAGGGTTTTGATGCAAGAAAATCAGGGCTGCAAGCCCTGAAAAAATCAGGCATTTAAAGGACCTAATTTTCAAATGTTTTGGGATAAAGCTGGTAAGCTTTGAGTGGGTTTTGGAGCAATGCATCGTTTGAAAATAAACATTCCTGTCTGTGACCTTTCTGTTTCCCCCCACCGGACTGGCAAATGGAGATGGCTTAATTGGGATGCCCCCAGCCTGGTAGATATTCTGGGTTTTGACTTGGACTGTTAATTGCTGGGAGGTGGATTCTGTTATTTATCTGGCCTTGAAACCACAATGGACTCTGGTAGGTGGCTTTCCACTAAAGATCTTGGCAAAGAACTGAACCCTGTTTGTGTGTGTGCTCTGTGTGCGGGGCTTGACAGTTTGCTCCCACCCAAACTTCTTTAAGCAGAATGGAAGAGGAGGGGGCTGTTGGGATGACACCACTGGCAGCTTTGCAAAACCAAGTGCTGCTTTTATCTCAGGCAACTACTCAATTGCAGCTTGCTCCAGCACCAGCTGGATTGCAGCCCCGTTGCCCTTTGCTGCCTCCTGACCGGTTTGAAGGCAAATTAGAGGAATTCCCTGCATTCTTGGCTCAATGCAAGCTTTTTATTGAGGTGCGTGCTCAAGAATTTCCTACTGAGAGGTCTAAGGTCTGCTTTATCATCAGTTTGTTGAAAGGACAGGCGGCTAAATGGGCTACTCCTTTACTCCTCAGTGCCTCACCGCTACTGGATAATTATCAGGCTTTCCTGAATCACATTTCTTCAGCTTTTCAGAACTCCGTTCAGGCTGCTACTGCCAACAGGAGACTCAGAGCTCTGAAACAGGGCAAAGATTCAGTGTGACTACACCACTGCATTCTGTTTGATAGCACAGGATCTGAATTGGAATGAACCGGCACTGATTTCTCAGTATATGGATGGATTGGCAGATGAAGTGCTTGATGAACTCTCTAGGGTGGAACAACCAAGCACATTACAGGAACTCATTACCCTGTGTCTCAGGATAGATGGACGCCTGGAAAGCCGCCATCTCTCCCAAGGCAAGAACTACAACCAGCAACCTCTGCCAGCTGTGTCTAATCTGCAATCCGGTGAAGCCTGCAGAATGGATCCAGAACCTATGCAACTAGGAGCTGCTCGACCACGCCTCACCCCAGAGGAAAAGGCAAGACGACGCTCTCATAATCTCTGCCTCTACTGGGGAGGAGGAGGACATTTCGCTTCCAGTTGCCTTTTGAAGCGCTCCTCAGTAAGTGCTGCTACCTCTTCAGCAGTAAAAGGGCAGCTCCATCCTTGAAGGAACCCACAGGAATGGAGCATACCGAAGGGTTCCCAGACAATACCATCACACCCCAAGGACCTTTCCTGGTACCTGTAACTCTAGGGCTTCCTGATGGCTGGAAAGTACCTGTGTATGCTATGGTAGACTCTGGGGCAGCTCATTGCTTTGTGGATGTTGGGTTTGTGTGGTGCTATCAGATTCCAGTACAGAACAAGGAAACTCCTTTGCTGGTAGAATCCATTGAGGGTCGGTTACTTCGTTCTGGGGTGATAGCTCAGGAAACCTGTCCACTTACTCTTCAGGTAATGGACCACAATGAGCAGATTTGCTTTAATGTAACTCGGATGCCCCGGTTTCCTCTTGTCTTGGGACTTTCCTGGTTGCGAGCTCATAACCCATTGGTGGGTTGGGTGCAAGGGGAATTGTACTTCAAGGTTCCTTGCTCAAAGAAAAATTCTTCTACCATCCTGGTAGCTGCCCATGCTACATCTGACCCTGTCTTGCCCCAGGTATACCAAGACTTTGCAGATGTATTTGAGGAAAAGGGAGCTGACAAATTACCTCCGCATCGGCCCTATGACTGTGCCATTGATCTGATACCTGGGGCACCCCTCCCTGTGGGACGAGTCTATCCTATGTCCGAACCTGAGTTAGAAGCTTTGAGGGCTTTCCTAGACAAGAACCTTCGACGTGGGTTTATACGCCCTTCCAAATCACCATTGTCCGCACCGGTGATCTTCGTAAAGAAGAAGGGAGGGGAGCTTCGTCCTTGTAATGATTACCGGGCATTAAACAAGATCACTATTTGGGACCGGTACCCTTTACCCCTAATCTCTGAACTTTTGGACTGGTTAAGAGGGGCAAAGTGTTATACCAAGCTGGACCTTCGTGGGGCATATAATTTGGTGCGTATCCGTAAAGGAGATGAGTGGAAAACCACGTTTCGAACCTGGTACGGCCAATATGAACATTTAGTAATGCCTTTTGGACTGACAAACGCACCCAGTGTCTTCCAGTGGATGATGAATGACATTTTCCATGATCTACTAGATCGTTGTGTGGTCATTTATTTAGATGATATCCTGATTTATTCCGCTGATCCAGCTCAGCATGTTCAAGATGTTCGTCAGGTCTTGCAGCGGCTCCGGGAAAACGGACTATATGCTAAGCTGGAAAAATGTGAGTTTGACATTAAGGAAGGTGAATTCCTGGGGCATATTATTTCTCCCCAGCGAATCTGCATGTACCCTAAGAAAGTAGTAAGGATTTGCAACGGTTCCTTGGTTTCGCCAACTACTATCGCCAGTTTATTCCTGCCTATGCCAACATTGTTGCACCTTTAAACCATCTCCTTTGGCCCAAAGAGCTTTTCCAGTGGACTCCAGAAGCAGAAGAGGCTTTCTCTACTTTGAAAACCCACTTCACCTCGGAACCCTTGCTCCGTTATCCTGATCCACAATTACCCTTTATAGTGGAGGCTGACGCATCGAGCGTTGCTCTGGGAGCAGTGCTATCTCAACAGGATGATCCCTCCCAAACCCCGCGTCCCTGTGCTTATTACTCTTGGCAGTTAAAACCTGCAGAGAAGAATTATACTATCTGGGAGCGTGAACTGCTGGCCATCAAGATGGCTTTTGATGTATGGAGGCATTACCTCAAGGGAGCTCGACACCCTGTTCAAGTATTAACTGATCATCGAAACCTTGAACATCTACAAACAGCCCAGCGATTGACTCAGCGACAAATCCAGTGGTCATTATTCTTTTCCCGGTTCGATTTCCGGATCAAGTACATTCCTGAGGATCAGAATAAAAAAGCTGATGCGATATCCAGAAAACCTGAGTATGCAGTGCCTGTGAAAGAGACATTAGTGGCGCCCATCTTGCCTCCCTCTGTGTTCGCGGCCACGAATCCATGTCTCAGCTTAGCAGAAGAAATCCGTGAATCTCAAGCTCATGATTCATGGACTCAGCAACGTCTTCAGGAACTCCAGAATGGGAATCATGGAGAGTTTTCTGCACAACAAGGGTTATTATTACATCGAGGGCAGTTATATGTTCCTGCTGGTCCTCTTCGTAACCAGGTGTTGCATCTCTCACATGACTCTTTACCTGCTGGACACTTTGGACTTTACAAAACCTTGCATCTTCTCACAAGGGAGTTCTGGTGGCCACATGTCCATGCTGATGTTGCCCAATACGTGGGTTCCTGTGAAGTTTGTCGGCGGGCAAAGGATGTTGTGACCAAACCCTTAGGTCTGTTGCATCCTTTGCCAACACCCTCTGGTCCCTGGAATGCTGTCTCCTTAGATTTCATCATGGATCTTCCTCACTCAAAAGGGTTTACCTGCATCCTGGTCTTCGTGGATTTGTTCACCAAAATGGCCCACTTTGTTCCTTGCCCTAAATCCCCTACCACATCAGAAACAGCTCATCACTACTTGCAACACCTCTTCAGACTTCATGGTTTACCTATACACCTCATTTCGGATCGTGGGCCACAATTCACCTCCCACTTCTGGCAAGCAATGCATAAGGCACTAGGAACACAAGTTCACCTGTCATCAGCTTATCACCCCCAGTCAGATGGTCAGACTGAGCGCACTAATGCCACCTTAGTACAATATTTACGCTGTTATACATGCTACCAACAAGATAACTGGGCAGATTTGTTACCTTTAGCTGAATTTGCATATAACAATGCTGTACATTCTTCCACTCGCCAGACCCCATTCATGGCTAATTATGGTTATCATCCTCGGTACTTTCCAACTACCCTTCCTTCCACCTCTGTGCTGGCTGCGGATGCATACATTCAAGAACTCCATGGCATTCAGGAATTATTGCGAGAGCAACTTGACCATGCTAAGTATATAAGAAAGCAGCGGACAACTAAAGACAGGAAGGGCCACAGCTAAATCCAGGCATGAAAGTTTGGCTATCTATTCGATACCTGAGACATCCTGGGTGATCCCGAAAACTAGATTGTCAGTTCATCGGTCCTTATCCCATCTTAGAACAAATCAATCCAGTTGCTTTTCATCTGCAACTACCTGATTCCCTTCATATTAATCCAGTATTCCTCCGATCCCTCTTGGTTCCAGCTGCAGACCCTGACCCCAACTGACCACCGACTCCTGAACCTCGTCCACCGATTTTAGTAGAAGGAGAAGAAGAATATGAAGTCCGTCAAATCTTGGATTCTCGAATACACTGTGGAGGATTGCAGTATTTGGTAGACTGGGAAGGTTATGGACCTGAAGATCGGTCATGGGAACCTGCGTCCAACTTGCATGCTCCTGAGTTGGTTCAACAATTCCATGACAGTTACCCTGATAGGCCTGCCCCATCGGAAGAGGGGGGCCATGGGCAGGGGGATAGTGCCAGGACTCTGCCTGTCACAGAACCTGATTCTGCGGGGTTAAATGGTGAAGAGCTGCTGTGGCATAAAAATAAAGTTATTATTATTATTATTATAATGCATTGAAGGCAAAGTTGAGGAGATTCGAAAGATCGAAAAACAGAAGGTCAGACCAAAAAAAAAAACGAGAACGAAGGCTAAGAAGTTCAGATGTTGTCACGAAACAAGGACATGTAGTAACAGTCGTCACAGTACCATCAATCACGCACATGGGTACATGGGAACAGGGACAGTACTGGGATAAGACCACGTGACCGTGAGCAACATGATTACGAAATGAACGTTAATTCAGAACGAGGCAGGACGTGAAGTAACCGTCACATTTAGTTAACGTTCTGTTCCTCATTATCTTATTTTAGCATTTTCTGTGCTTTTTGAAATTATCAATCTAAGGTCCTTTTCCTTTGGATAACAAGTAGGTAACCAAAATATAGAGATAATTAACAAGTAATTATAATTTTTTGGTATAATGAGCAATATTTTGTTGTTACATTCACAAGTTACTGCAAAAAGGATTTTTATAAGTATTTAATAGCATGTATTGTATTTCATTACATGCTTCTATCAATCCTAAGTGGCAAAATAAATATTCCTCTTTTGTTATTTTTATCACCATTCTCAAGGTGTAGTGAAAAGCCTGACCACTCGTAGGAACTGGTAAGTATTTTTCTGGTTTTTAGGGGGTGGGAATGATTAGTATCCTGTAACATATAACACAATGAATTACCTTCACAAGCACAAGGAACGATAACTCTTAACAGCAACATTGGTGATGCAAATTGTAATGTGTAACACAGTAAGTTCTTTTAGAAAAACACAACCAATGCTCAAAGTTCAGCTCACAGCTCCAGAATCTGAGTCTAGAATTTCATTGTCAATTTTGATGCTCCCCAAAGCAATCATTGGATAAAACAGTGTAAGGTAATTTGTGGGGTATGTGATAAGATATTGACATATTGTCAGAAAGTGACCTAGAATGAATAGTAGGATGAGAACAAAGAAGAGTTGAACCATGCTTTTTCTTGGCTGCATACAGCGTATTCTCTGTGGAACATCTCCAACAGAGACAGTGGGGTGCAGTGATCCATGGACGGTCCATCAAGCTCCTCCACCAAGCCCACCAAGCCCACTGATGGCTGGAACGACTGCCACTGAATTCCCTCAATGATAGAAGGCTCCATGAGCCAATGCTTTGGTGATGAACCATGTGCAATGTCCATTGAGAAAGAGCAGAAGCATGGTTCAGTAAGTTTTCTTTTAACTGTCTCCTTACTCTGAAAAAACAATTTCTGGGAAAGCCTGCATGTAGTGAAGTTGGAATAGATCTAGCATCAGTATCAGCCAAGGACCAGGCCATAATAGGGGATAGACCTTGTCCAGTGGTGTAGCTAGAGTTGGAGCGCCTGGGGACAAAGTCAGTTTTTGTGCCCTCTCTTCCCCCCCAACTGTGCCTCACCCACCCACCCGGGGGGGGGGACAGATCCTGGGGAAACAGTGAGGGAAGGCAAGAAGGGTCTCTCCTCCTCATGCCCTTTTTGGTCTCCTTTCCAGTTAAGGCTGTCCTGTGCAAACCGCACAGCATGTGGATAGTGCCAAACAGGTGATGGTTGGTTTTTTCCAGGCATCACCTCTGTTGCACATTTCCCCTTCCTCCTTTTCCCCGGCTAAGGCTTAACAATTGTTAGCCTGGAGAAAGGAGGAGAGGGAAGCCAGCAATGGGATCCCCCCCAAGCAGCACGTCGCATGCTTCCCTCTCCTCCTTTCCCCAGGCTAACGATCACCAAGCCTTAGCAGGACAAAAGGAGGACTGCTGGCAGGATGGCGCATGGCTTCCTCCTTCTGCTTCCCTTCCAGGTGCCCTCAGAATGCTGCGTGCCTGGGGAAAATTCACTCTTCTGCCCCTCCCTAGTTATGCAGTGACCTTCTGAGTTTGATGGGCTCAGGGGATGAGAAAGATCTGGTCCTCTTCCCAGCCAAGTTCCTTGGATAATGCTTTAAATGCTTGTTTATGTTCTGTTTTGTCCCCACCATCCCCCTTTCCCAGATTACCTATGTTTGCCTGTTCTATTTTGTTTTTATCTGTTTATGTGTTTATTTTCTTCAGTTTTATAAACTTCCTGTGGGAAAGTCATCAGCATCAAGAAATGAAACAAACAAACAAGCAAGCAAAACAAAACAAAACAAAACATGAAATACCAATTGTAACAGAACTTTGTTGATTCAGGTTGTACTGTACATAAATCCTGAAACAATGAAATAATACTAATCAGTATTTTGTTTATGTTAATGTTTATTAAATGAAAGAGAAGAAAAAAGTAATGAAAAATGTAATTTAAAAATTTTATTTAAAATATTTTGCCCCACCTTTCATCTTTAAAACGACCAAAGGCAGCTTACATAATTAAAAGACAATATTTAAAGCTAAAAACGGTATTTGTACACATACTAAAAAAAACAAATACCACACTAAAAAAGGTAAATAAAAGAAGCACCAAACACACATTCAAAGTAGTAAGGCACAAATGAGCCCAAGAGTTTATAATCTTTGAATATCTAGTTCATTCTGTCTATATATATCATCATTTTTAAAATCAAAGAAAGTTATTTAAAATTTAATTTGCAAAAACTAATGCTAGTCATTCATACAGATATTTACACATTGAATAAAAACATGAACTAAATGCCCAAAGGTCTCCAGTGAGTAACAGTATGTTTACTAATAATGTTTTGGCCATATGCAAGGTCCAGCCTTGGGTCAAAACAACTTCAGCAAAAGTAACCAGGACATTTCCAGTGCCTCTGCCAAATACAAAATACATTCATAGTGTGAGTTACGTAGTGAATGCTTGCTCTGAAGAAACACCAGCCCCATCACTATACTACCGCAACCATACTATCATCACACCACTGCTAAAATTGCTTCTCCCTCCAATGTCTGGGAAACTAATTTAAAAGCCTCCAACACCTCCCTTTTTTGGCATTTCCTCCCCTTCACCTTGAACATTTGTAAGGATGGGGCAGATTTTATGCCCTCCGAAAACATACCTATCAGTTTTCATGCAATTCAAGTAAAATATTAATGACTCAAGCCTTGGTTTACTCTTCAGCCCACAATTCAGTTACACTTTGTGTGTGTGAGAAAAGTGCTTTTCCTTTTAAGTAACTAGAGAAGCCCAGCAATTGGGGGGGGGGGGATACAGGCGGACAGCTGGGAAATGAGCTACTTGCCTGCATGTGTGCCTTAACTCTTAACTCTTTAACAGTCTCCCACATCTAGTGTTCCCTATGCTGTGAGGTTGTCTACTGAGGTCCGTCTTGTGAACGTAGCCTTGTTGCTGCTAAGTGGAGGAAGAACATCACTTATAACTTCATGTCACTAGGCATTCAAATATCTTTTGAAATAAAACATGTAAGTCTAAGATATGTCAATGACTAATTTCCAAACCAGAGCTTAGCGAACCAGCCAATACAAAGCAGTTGACCACTGTGAGACTGTGCTGCAATAGAGAAATGTGGGGTACCTTCAAAATGAAAACAGAAGTTTTTTATTTCCTCTGGGTGCATAAAAGGGCAGGGAAAGAGAGGTGTAGGCAAGCCTAAGGCAGTTTCCCATGACCTCTGGATGTTGCTCTTCAATATCCCAGGCAATACAATTAACCAAATGGCGATTAATTAAAAAAATATGTCAGGGCATATTTTTCTGGCCATGTTAGTTTTGCCACCTAATGATACATCTGTGCAACGAGCCAGACCCTGGTTATTTAATAGTCAGACAGAAACATCCTGGCAAGGAAAACATGTCCTAGCCAGCATGTTCCCCAATTCTCTTGACTTCACAGGGTCAGTAATATTGCAGCTGTGGTGGGCTCTGTAACAAGTTGTACAACTCAAGACTGCAGCAGAGAGCTCTGAGCCACTCACTGTGTTGATGCTTCTGTAGTAATGTTACATTATTAAGTCACTAATGGAAATTCCATTGTTTTTTTTAAATGATGGTTTCTTGCTAATCCACCCAGCCATTTACTCATTCAGAGCATGGGAGGGGATGACCAAACCAGCTCAACCGCCTCTTGACTGCTGACAGCCACCAGGTTTTTCCAGGTGTTGCTACTAGTCCAGCATGTTCAAATGCTGCTTTCCACTATTCCTATGTGAAATCTTTTTACTACTGAAGGGGCCTAGCACAAATATTAAATTCTTTAGGTCTCACCTTCATGACTGCAAGGAACTTGCAATCATGTATGCTTCCAGCCCAGCCTCCTGCACTACTACAGTATGTAAACAAATTTCCATTTAAATAAGTTTATGACAACTGTGGTAATGGATTATTCTCCCTCCCCCCCCCCCAAAAAAAAAAAACAACTAGTGTTTTTCTCCCACTTTTCAGACTGCTAATATCTATCTGCAGCAGATCCTGGTTGCCTTTCTTTTTGCTTGTACGTTATATTCTTAAACGTTGTTGTTGAGCCTCTGTACAATGGATTTGTTCCCTAGAAGAGAAGAGAAAATTATATATTGAGTAGCTTGTGTCATATCTCATTTTGTGGCACTACCAGATAGATTTAACACACTCGTTCTAATACTTTGTAAAGGATGAACAGAGAAAAGATTTTATGGAGGAAAGACAAAGGCTGCAGTTATTAACTGAATTCATAAAATATATTTCTCATTTTTCACATTTTCATATGTGAGTATAATGTCTTCAGATTCTTTCAGAAATAAGGACAACCTCAAGAAACTTCAAGGAATCAGCCACTGACCTATGTTAGTATGCCTGAACCATATTCATCTTGAAAGAGAAGAATACATTTTCATCTCAGCCAAGACATTCCCCCCCCCAACTTCAATTAAATGCTTGCTTTAGACAAAAAGCAAATTAATTTATTATGAGCTGAATCATTACTACAAGTTGTGGATGCTTAAAGTAATTCCACAGTTTTCAGGGAATCAGCTGCCTGCTGTCCTGAGACTGGACAGAGAATCTTCAGAAATTTATATTTTTTTCCTCACAGAAACTTTTTCCACACTGATAAATTTTCAAGGAAAAATATGCCAAGAATTGAAGAGGCTGTTCCTAATGTTATCATTCATTTTTCAACCCTAAGTAGTAGAAATACAGAAATGTCTGTTCTTTTTATGCATTACAACCACAATGTTATCCATCTTAAATTGGACTTAATAAATCAGTGGCTAATGTCTAGGGTCGATTTTCCCTCCCAAAAAAAGCCTACGAATGAGACCTCTGAGACATCTAGCAGTATGATTTGCCATGTTTGGGAGAACAAATGTTTATGGTATGAGGGGTTGGGGAGTTAGAGGGAATGGGGGCAATGGGGGTATCGGGAGGTTGCACATGGCCTACAAACTGTACCTTGTCTGTCCCTAATTTGTAGTGATTACACATTTGCAGTTGCCATTGTACAACTCAACAAAGTTGGGGGAAGAGACACAAATTTGACTAACCGTTTGCCATTTTGCCTTGGCTCTCTCAGCTTCAAATTTTGCAACTTCTTTGCGGTCATGAACTGAAATAACCAGTTTCCATATACAAAGCAAGACAATCCCTGTGAGGACCACTGCGGTGGAAACACCCAACACGATCATTGTCATATTGGGAGGTAGTGGACAATCTGTGGACAGAAGGAAAACCTGTGAGCATTGTTACAGCTGCAGCAAGAAGTCTAAAAGGGGCTATGGAACACTTAGTTGTCTATGCTTTTTCACTATTAAAAAAAAAGAAAACCCTCCTCTAGATACTAGTGCAGGCCTGCCCAACAGGTAGACTGCGGGCTACTGGTAGCCCACGAAGGGTTCAAAAGTAGCCCGCCAGCCATCAATAAAAAATTGAGGGGATACGTTCTCCACTAATTTCCCTGTTCAGATATCAGATCTTGGCTGTGAAAGCTTTCAAAGCTTTCTAAATTTGTAAATTTGATTGAATTTGGATGAAAAAGACAGGAGCTGACATATTTGTGTGTCCAGGCCCAGGATATAGACATCTTTAAAATCTGACTTTTAACTTGTGTGCATTCAATCATATTAGTATGGACTGAAGTTTGCCAAGCCGTTTCTTCTGAGATGTTCCCCACTTTAAACTCTCATATGGCAAGTAGGAACTGACAGCACAGTTTGCTCCATGCCCAGTCATATTTAATTTGCAGCATGCAGATGGGGATAATTTAGATTCAGTTCATGTCTGGAAAATTTACCAAAATCTGCAATGTGTTTTGTATTTAAAGCAGAACCACCACCCCGTAGCTTAAAACAAAACAAAGCAAGCAAACAAACAAACCCTAAATGTGGACAAAATTGAAACTCACAGACTTCCTAATTCCCGCTTAGTGTTCGTAAGAAATGAGTTACCAAACCCAATAGTCTCACCTTTTTGCTTTATGCTGTATATAGTTGTTTTCCCCTCTTCATCAGCTGCCATCAGAAATGTGATAACACACTTGTTTTCCTCTCGGAGCAAACAAGGAACAAATTTATCTTCCACAATCTCTGTGAGTGGGGGGTAAAAAACCATTTTTAGGTCAAGACCAATTCATTAAGGATTCACTATGCAGAAAGAGGATTTATAACATCAGCCTATTTTCAGCAGACACTAGGAAAGCAAGCTAAAATACCTGAAAGAATTCCACACAACACCTCTACCACTAAAAGGGTTTCCTTTGTCATTTTTTGTTACACTCTATACTTAGGTTTCAGATGCCAAGGTCCAGGTGTTATCAATCTGCATTGAGGATCAAGAATACCCATCAAAGCTATTGTAATTTGAAAGTCAGTGAATCGGAAATACATCCAAGAGAATTGCCATAGCTATCCAGGGAATATAATAGCCCTGATTATAGTACAAAGTAAACAATATGTTCTCTGTGCCAGTAGTATGTCTAGACTGTTTCCATATGTAACGTATTCCCATATCAAAAAGACACTGATCCTTTTTTAAAAGGCCACCATTTATTGCTTTCAGGATGCTTTTATAAAGATTAGGGTGACACGAATTGCTGTAGTAATTAAATACATAGTACTCAAACAAATAGTCTGTTAGATAATTCTAACACTCTTCAGTGAAATGTGAATGAAAAAGAACCTAAGATGAAATTATGAGGAGCTGAAAAAAGAAGGAAAAGAAATTTTGATATTGGTGATTCTCATAACAATACTGCCACTGGCACAATGTCTTGTCTACCATTCATCATCTCCTGTTTTAATAACAGTAGTAAGCTAGCTTTGTTAACATCCCTCTAAAATTCTTCTTTAGATACTCTGTGAAAAGTAACATATCAGGGTAATTGCAAGTAAACTGGTTTTTAGACTGCAATCTTACATAAATCCTTAGAAAATAGTGTACATCAGATATATTAGTGCTTTCACTCTTTGTGTTAAACATTTTAACAGGATAAGTTGTTATTAATATTGGAAGCAAGTAATTATTATATTAGCTGAGGTTCTTTCAACAGAAAAGGTATAGATAGCTATTAATATTAAGAAAGTCTTTGTTACATTAACATTATTAAAACTTGAGACACATTCTGTGTCTGAAGAAGGAATACATCCCTTTAAAGGGAAAGAGGGATTTAAACCTCCCTTTAGTTTAAAGAATCATATTTTTCCTATTATGTAACCCCATCTTACCTTTATAAATGCATCTAGACTGTAACACCCAGAATCCTTATTTAGCACTGCTGCTAACAGTCTGTTGCCTTTCTCAGAGATTCTGAAAGTTACAGTCCTGGAAGCATAAGACTGGGAATCACTGCTCTATGAAGAGCCAATTGATCACTTCCAGTGATCATTTTATTACAATACCACACAATTGAAAGTCTCATCTTCATTTCAACCTGCATCAGAGTTTACCAGTCCCAGTTTAGGAGATTATTGAGTTCACAGCAAATAGCAACCAATTCCTACTGCACCCAATTTGGCAGAATTATCCCATAACTGGGGACAAAAATTTACTGGCTTCAGCCATCCATGGATAGTGTTTGAAAAAAATAAAGGGAGCTACACAACAAGCCAGTACAGTGGGGAATGGAACTTTCAGCCTCTACCACAGGCATGTCCAAACTTCAGCCCTCCAGATGTTTTGGACCGCAACTCCCACAGTCCTTTGCTATTGGCAATCTAAGCTTAGAATTCTGGGAGCTGCGGTCCAAAACATCAGGAGGGCCAAACCAACTGAACATTTGTGAGACCAGAAACCTTTAAAAACTACCACGACAGCAAACTTATTGAACTGTAAATTTGCATATTTTGCTTCTTTTTATCTTAATGTTATGAAGTGAGTGCTAGTTTATTACACATTGTCTGCGGAAATTCTCAGTTGTCCAGGTGAGGTTATCGAGGAGTTGAGTCATGGCAAATGGGCTTCTTTTCATGTGGGATTGAAAAGTTTCACTACTCATTCAAGTGTGTTATAATAATTTATTTCATTTAAGACACTAGTGGCTTTTCCTTTTTTGGAAGGTCTCTCCCCCCCCCCCTTTATGGCTTTACACAGGATGAAATCCTGTCAGCATAACTATGCTTGGGGAAGGCTGATGATGTCATTGGCAGAGGTGATTTTCAGAAATTACACATTTTCCTCTTCAGTCCTGTAGCTCCCATGCTTGTTATGTATTCACTTTAATCAGATGGAAGCATTGGAAGCCATAGGGCTGGAGGAAGAAGTCTTTAATTACAGAAATTTGCCAACAATGTGCCCCCCCCCCCGTTGAATAGGCATACTTCTAAGAGTTTGATTTCTAAGGGAGTTAAGCCATTTTCTTGAAGTAAAATATAGGTGTTACTGGGGGTGTTTTTGAAAGTGGGGCACAGAACCAGAAAGAAAGAATAAAAGGGTAACAGTATAATCATAATGCAGTGTGTCTAACAAACCTTATAGAAAATCTACTGATTTAAGTGGAAAGGGAGTAAATATTGCAAAAAGACATCATTCAAATAGGCTTTTGTATCTGAAAAACCAGACTTCAAAACAACCCCAGTCTTGCATCCTGATCCTGAAGATTCAGTGCTTACCTATCTCATTTTGGGAGCCTACCGAGGTAATAGCAAATTATTTTATGCAAATAGCATAATACAAATCAAAGTGATCTGCAAATTATGTGATGAGAGAAAACCTTGTGCTCTGAATTCAGATAGTTTCAAGGGATAAATAATTTGTTCTCCTAGGGCGTTTATACACGACCCCTAAACTCCAGGGCAAATGGCTGCAAGCTCTGGAGATTAAAAATGTTTTATTTATTTATTTATTTATTTAACTTATATGCCGCCCACTACCCAAAGGTTTACCCACCAGCTCCGGAGTTAACAGGAAATTAAGTGCGACCCCGCCCACTTTAGCGCGTCCCAGCGCAGCTTTCAGGTACCTGCTTTTTGGATGTGAAAAATATTTGATCCGGTGTAAGGATAGTGAGTGCGGGGCTCTCTTGGCTTCTGTTTGTTGTTTTTCTGCCCCCGCCCCTTTAAGAGATCTGAATGCTGCCGGGAACAGAACAGAGGTAAGCCGGCATTCTTTTCTTTCTTTTTTCTCCCTCCCTCACGCAGCCAGCAACCAGGAAGTGCGGAGGGGGGTGGGGACAGAGGAAGAGTGACGAACCCCTAAGATCTCTAGTCCGAATTTAAGTGGCCAGCGGATCTTAGGGGTCGTGTAAAAAGGCCCCTACTCATGGGCAGTGTAATATATAATATCTGGTTCTGCCCAAAGGAAAAAAAGAGAGAGAAAAAGGAAAAAAAGAGAGATGGCCATCTTGTGGGCTTAAATGGAAACCTAACAAAAACATTCTCCCTATCAAAGCAGAAAAACAACTTTTGCCTGCTTCTCCCCTCTAAGTATTCTGAATCAGGATTGTGCAAATGTACCAACTTGGAACTACATTTTGGAGGGCAACTGGCGGTGTGGGAACAGGGAATGATTGGAAAGCAGGGAAATTAGTGGTTGTCAAGGGGACAAAAAACATATTTTGCCCCGAGAAAAAGAAGATTTTCTGCTCTCTTCAACTTGACTTTGATTTCTGATTTTCTCTGCTTCACAGCTATGTCTTCCCATCTCTTCTTTCTTTCTTTCTTTCTTTCTTTCTTTCTTTCTTTCTTTCTTTCTTTCTTTCTTTCTTTCTTTCTTTCTTCCTTCCTTCCTTCCTTCCTTCCTTCCTTCCTTCCTTCCTTCCTTCCTTCCTTCCTTCGTATTTATATCCAGCCTTTAAATTAACTCTAAATGCATGTTTAGACTTCTTGTAATAATCTATAATGATAGGGCTTGACACACCCCAAATAACACTCTTGGCAAATGAACCTTCCCTGCATTTCTGTAAAAATTCCTTTGAGAAAGGTTTCCACACTTTACCCACATGCTTGCTTGTCTTTCTGCCTGAAGATTCCCATTTGTTCTTTGTATTTGTAAGTTAGCCTGAGCCAATTAAAACGATCTCTAGCAGAAGAATGAATTTTTAAACAATAAACAGCAATAACCTAATATACATAAATGTCTAGAGAGGAGTGTATGTGTCTTTGTATGGATGGATCATTTTGCCTTTGATGTAGTTGCTTTTTTTCATGCTCAGGCTGCTAAGAAATATACGTTTGCACATTTTATATATAATAATATTTGTTGGAGAAGAAAGTAAACAACCCTCAATTGTTTCCATTTGTGAAAGCTCTTGGGAATGTATTTATTTATGATGGTTGGAGAGATATGTATCTCCCTAAGATCAGAAATGGCCTGGCCCAACTGATCCTCCATGGCTCTCTCGCTCCAGGTGGCTACCCCCAGGGAGGCCCGTAAGATTGCAATGTGCAATCAGGCCTTCTCGGTGGCGGCCCGGCTCTCTGGAACAAACTACCAAGAGAGAAACACCATGTTCCTTCCCTGGCATCATTCAAAAAAGCTGTTAAAACCTGGTTGTTTAGCGATGCCTTTGGCAAGTGCTAGGGAGTGTATTATTCTTCTCTGTTTCGAGGTTTGTGCCTGTTATCAGTTGTTTTATGCCTCTTGCCAATTACTTGTTTGTTGTTGGGTATTTCTCCCCTTTAATTTTATCATTATTGTTATTATTTTATTTATTTGGATTTCTTGTGTCTTTTATGTGAACCGCCCAGAGTTCCCTCTTGGGAAATCGGTGTGGTATACAAATATAAGAATAAATAAATAAATAAATAAATTATATGCCATCTTTCTCTCCATAGGGAACCCAAGGAGGCTCATCACAATTAAAGCCATGAAACAACCAATAGTTTTAAAATACTATATATATATGTATCATATAGAAGGATTAAAAGCAAGATTAGAAACAATAAAACATTTAAAAATCCGTAAGTTAATAAACCTTTTTCTGAGATACTTATTGTTTAAAAGCCTGCCAGAAAAGGAAGGTCTTTTCCTGATGACGGAAGGCCAAGAAGGAGGCGGCTAGTGCAGTGCTGGAATACATTGCATTCCACAACCTGGGAGCAGCTACAGAGAAGGCCCTCTCTTGTGTCCTCTCCAAACAAGCTTGGTAAGGTGGTCCAGCACACATGTGGTGGCTTTTGCCTGTCCATTAAAATACTGTCCGCATCCTCAGTTTGCATCAAATGAAATATTTGCATTATAACGGAACAAGCAGGGATCAAAGTTATAGCAACAGGACCTGAGTCAACTAAGTCAGAGTGGCTCTAAGTGCCTTTCTCTGCAAAGTGCTGTGCAAAATCTCTGTGAAGATTCCCAGTCATCCAGTTGAGATTATCTGGAATCTGAGTCGTGGCAACTGGACTTCATTTCTTGTTAGATTGAAAAATGTTTTGCTACTCATCCAATCAACTGAAGAAGTAGCAAAACATTTCGATCTAACAAAAGAAGTCAAGCTGCCATGACTCAACTCCTGGATCTTCACTGTGTCCTCTTGTGGCCAATGTCCCTTCTAATTTTCAGCCCTGCAGGGCAGGGTTCTGTCTCCCATTGCATGCCTCTTCCCCCTGCATGTGTTCTATTGCAACTGGACAAAGAATAATGGTCATGGCGGGTGGGTGGGGGAAGAAAAGCCCAGTGCGGAGGGTGGCAGAGGTGTGTGTGTGTGTGTGTGTGTGTGTGTGTGTGTGCGTGCGTGCGCAGACTTTGCTTGTGCCCATCTGGTCAACAGGCCCTTGACCACCAAAAAGAGTTCTACTAGACAGCTATGTGCACATGCAATGATGGCGAAGAAGAACATCTTCTTCTTGACCACCACTGCCATGGGGTAGGCTTTCCAATGAACCCTAGCCCTTGTTCAGTCAGTTCTGCTCTGGGTTTCCCACCATCTTCTCTTTCCCTCTTTCCCCCCTTAAACCAAAGAGATAGTTTAGCTGCACTTTGTGGGAGGGGATGCTTAGGAACAAGTATGTCAATAGCCCTGTCCAATGTTCTCTCTAAGGTGTGCGCGAGCACACACACACACACCTCAACTCCCTCTCTGCAAGGGGCCTTCCCATCCTTGTGCACCCATCACAACTGTTTTGTTATGGTCACAGCTTAGCCTGCTGCCGCACAGAGAACCCAGGTGGACAAGGCTGAGAAAACTAACTCCCCCAGTGTCATCCACCCAGTTCTCTGTAATGCAAACCAAACCAAATCAGCATGTTTATCCAGGATGCAACCCTGGATTTTAGCAGTCTAACCTTTCACAGACATAGCATTTAGCAGCAGTACCTTCAACCCAAGGGGTTTGCCATCAAGGCTATCTAGGTTTTTGATTTGAAGGCAGTTTGAGGTGGGATGGGGCAACCAGTACTCTATTTTCTACCCTCCACCTCTGATGTCGTTGATGTCTCACAAAACAGATCACCTGTCACCTTCAACAGACACAAGACCTCAACAGACACAAGACCTCATAACAGCAAGCAGGCCAGACAGCCACAGGCCACATTAAATAAGCCCCCTCTTCCTTATCCCTTTCTCCCTTTCAAAACACACAAACATAAGTACTTCCTATTCACCCTACTCCAAGGCAAGAGAAGAGAGAACAAAGCAGCTGCTTCGTAATCCAGGAAGCAGGGAGGGCTTGGGCTTGCAGAAAAGCCAAGGTCTTACAGGCCAAAGTTCTCCAGGGGGAGTGGAGGGACTCAACAGCAGATGGCCAACACATTCCCCTGCCCTGGCAGATGACACAAGATGGGATAACCATCTTCGAAATGCAAATATATGGCTAAATCAAACTGTAATAAAAACTACAAGCACAGAAGATTCATTGAATTGAAAAATTTTGCCTTAGCATTAATTTACTCACTCAAATACATTTCAGTTGGTCTACTGACTCTAGTGAGGGCTAGCAGTTGCATTCTGTCATACCAACAACATCTAATTTAGGTGTTTATATTATTTTTTCTGTCTGATCTCCATATGAAGTCATGTCTGTGGGAAGTTGACAGCAGCCTTTAGGGTTTTGTTTGATTCTCAAAAACTGATTACTGTATGTCTGGAGTTTATAATTCTCTTCTCTCTGCCACCACATATAGAGGCTGTATTTCTTGTTTGGTTCTTTATGGTTGGTTCTTTCTATGGGAATGCCTGTTGACTTGAGACAGATCCTTACATAAGCTTCTGGGACATAGAATTCAGTCTATAGTATAGAGCATTAAAATGTGCTGCAGGAGACTCAATAAAAATTTCTTCCTGGAAGGTACTTATTAGATCTGCTGGCTGGGGATGATGGGAACTGTGGTTCAACATACCTGAGGGGGTGGGTTGGTAAAGGCAGCAATAACACCCTTCAATTGCAAGTGGCGACACCTGTTGAAACCTACAACCCAAGATAAATAAGGACAAAGCAAGATGTTTAATAAAATTCACATACCTTCTTCGCTGACAGTCGCATCAGCCAGTTTACATATTTCAGTGCATTCTTCCTCTGACTGATCATTAGATGCTAGATAGCATTTCACACAGCTCCTGAGGAAAAAGGAGTGAAGAGGTCACAACATCTCTATCATTTATAACAAGGCAGCAGGAACTAAAGGGACAATAGGATTCATCTTTTAAAAATAACCTTAAAAAACACTTAGCCATCAATGTGTTTTATCATTCGTGTGTTTTTACTTCATTTAAGAACCAGAGACCACGTTCCCCATTGTGTTATTCTTCTGCTTTCTGATACCTAGCATCAGTTGAAACACCTTAGTGCCCTGTTATTATTAGCATATCTACACAGAATGTTCCAGAATAAAGTGTTATAGAAGATGAGTAGGAGTATTTAAACTTCTTCAATCTATGTTACATACAGAAAAAGAATGTGACAACAATCCAGTGCACAACTATGCAAAGCAAAGCAAAGCGTTCTGCATATATACCACCCCATAGCACTTCAAGCAATCTCTGGGTGGTTTACTATTTTAATTATGCAGGTTACACATTGCCACCATCCCCAGCAAGCTGGGTACTATGATCCAAAAGGGCACTGGGACACAGCTTCAGCCCCATCCAAAGTAGGCATACTATGTTAGAAAGGCACCGTGCTGCCCCAACTCCTTCTATTATTGTACATGTCCAGCAGCATGTCTGAACAGGAAACCTTATTGTGCCCATGAGGGCTCTATATGGGAGCTTTGCAGATTCTTGTTTGCACTGAGAGCCTCCAGGCACACAACAGGATTTCCTGATGTCGTTTGTCTTTAGTGAAAACAAGGAGAGAGTGCAATGGTGCCAGTGTGTTCTGTAACTAACCCTCATCAGGTGTGGAGTACATAAGAAGATAAGAGCCTTGCTGGAACAGGTCACCGCCCATCCAGTCCAGCATTCTGCCTCACACAGTGGCTCACCATTTGCTTCAGGGTATTCCCAAGCAGATGTCTCTACCTGCTTATGATTCCCTGAAAATGGCATTGAGAGATATCCTGCCTATCTCTCCAACCCGGAGGTTGTCCTTAGGCATCCATAATGATAGCCATTGATACCCTTGTTCTCCATGAACTTGTCTAATCCTTTCTTGAAACTGTAGATGTACTTTATCTGAATAGTACCATCCGGTTGGGCTATAGCCTATAATTTTAGGCTCTGTTCTGGGCATTAGGGAGGCCAAAAGCAAAACAAAGCAAGTCTCCTGCACCTTTAATAGGGTAGAGGAAAGATTTTCACCAGGCAGAGCTTGCATGACAAGTTCCTTCTCCTGAAATTCCATATGCTACACCACGGTGGGCAAATTTGTGGCAAGCAGGCTCTGCTTTGTCTTTTCCTTTTTTAAAAAAGTGTGTGTGTGTGTGTGTGTAAGTCCTTTTATTTTACTTTTTCCTACATGAAATGTGAGATCCTCCAGCTGGAGCAGCCACAATACTAGGAGTTCAATGAGAATTAAAGAATGAAGAATTAAAGTAAACATACAATGACAGGCTACCTCTGAAGTTCATCTTTAGTTTGAGAAGGTGTGATTTGAACTGTATTGGCTTACAATTCATTTTGCACATGATTCCTCTCCTGGTTCTCACCTGACCATTCCTTTTCAGCAACCAAGATTTGGTTAACTGGGATTCAGAACAGTTGCTGGTCTTTAGCAAATCACCCAGAGTAATACTGGTGGGACATGATTCGTGTTCTGCCTACCACTGTTCTACGTCACAGTTCAAGGGGCGGAAGAACTCTCCTCTTTTATATCTTCCACCTTACTGTGTGTCTAAGAGATTATTCCCCACCTGTAACATCTTGATCAGTAAAAAAAAAAAGGGGGGGTTGTTCTCTAGCAAAAGTTCCAAAAATATTTATTCAATAACATTTATGAGTTGATAGCATTAATTTTTTTTTGAAGTGATATGCATAAGATACATAATAAGATATTGCACCAAAAACTATAAAGAGATGACAGCAAAACAACAAACCAAAAAGGAAAAAAAAATAAGTTTCTCAAAAGCACGCTTAAATACATTTTCAATAAACATGGCAAACCCAAAGAGTGACATATCTCGAATCTGCTTTGGAAAGGCATTCCAGAGTCTTGATGCTGTAATGCTGAGGCCTCTGAACTGTAGTTGAATGGGCCTCTCTCATATCTTATATATTAATGACAAATGGCAAAGTATCTTCAGATGACGGAAGTGACCTTGCTGGTTAGCTACCCCAGGCCTGACAACTTAAGCAGAAGATACTAGAAGGGCAGTAGCGGCAACTTTCTGATTGCCCTTTCTAAGTTTCTCAGGCAGCCCTCTCTCCTAGAAAGCAAAGGGGATGCCACACAAGCTGGTCTGTACCATCAAAACAAGACAACGTGGTCTCACTGGCAGCAGAATTTCAGCCGCCACTCCAGAATGCATAAGGCACCATCCTGTCTTTTTCTGCAGACAGCAATAATGTTTACTTAATGAGTGTGGTATCAGAAGCTCAGGTAGACTCAAAGATCTTAGAACTCATAAATGTATATGTTTGTGCCCCAAATAGGTTTGTTGGTGGAGTGATTTAGATGTAGCATAATTTAATTCATTGGATAATGGCTAAAACATTTATCCATAGAGACAGAAACACCCCACCCCTGGCAAAAACCCTGAATTTAACTAAAAAGATTCACAGAAGCAGGTAGAAAAGTTATTAATGATTCATCTGGAGTCTCAGCCAGTTATTCAGCTTCTTCATTGAAGAAATTAATTTATGATATTAATGTGAAAAAGCTGTTTTTACATAGCCTACCATGAAAAGAAAAAAGATCAATCTAACAAACCTTAAACAGGAGGGCATTGTTTCAGGTTTTTGCAATAAGACATTTGCATGCATTTAAAAGCAAATGTCAAATCTTGAAATGGGGATGTTTTTAAGATGTTGAATTGGCAATTTCATTTATTATTTTGATGTTGGTATTATGAAATAAGCTACTAGGGAGCACAGTGGTTTCAGTCTCTGGCTGTGGAGCCAGAGGATGGGAGTTTGATTCCCCCATGTGCCTCCTAGGAGAAGAGCCAGCCTTTGTAGCCCTGGGCAAGCTGCACTGTTCCAGGATACCCCCCAGAAGAAGGGAATGGCAAGCCACTTCTGTATATATTCTCTATCCAGAAAACATTATAAAAGAGTCACCATAAGTCTGGATTGATTGGATGGCACACAAGTATTATTAATGGCAAAGAGGAACGCTGCTGAGAGGTGACGAGGATTTGGTGCTGTGCATTTCCTGGATGGCTTTAGGCTTTCATTTTGCAGAAACTATTGACCCGAATTCTGTTGCATAATTTAGGCCAATGGAGGGGCGAGGAAGTCAATTTTCAGTAACTAATCCATTTCTACTGGTGTCCTGCTGTTTTTATGACTCCTGGGTGAATGACTTATTATTGCGTGGAAACTGTGGGATGGAAGGAGGAAGTTTTTAATTATTGGAAATCTCTTCTTGGCAGTGAGAAGATTCCTTCTCATTGAAACTCTTGACACATAACCATACATGTTAGAATTTAGTAATTATATATAATTGCTATTAAGACAATCATCACACTTTCATATACCGAGAGAGAGAGAGAGAGAGAGAGAGAGAGAGAGAGAGAGAGAGAGAGAGAGAGAGAGAGAGAGTTGTGTCATCATAGTCATGACTAACTCTTTGTGACCCCATGTCCATGGAGTTTTCTTGGCAGGAATACTGGAGTGGTTTGCCAGTTCTTACTCCAGGTGCCTACAGCACAAGCTAAATGTAATATGGAAAACAGCCAATCCTTATAAAGTATTCTGGCAGGAGCAAAGAAGCTTCATAAAACAATTAAAACATGGAGTTAATTCTATCATTTGAATAAACAGGCTAAGGACACAGATACACTCCATCCATCATTCTGGATGGGCTAGTTGCAGAACAAAATAGCTACAATTTGAGAAACATCCTGTAAGTAAAGATAATTCCCAAAAAGTTATGTGAGGGGAAAAACATGAAAGGAAGACCAGCTTTAATGAACTTATTTATAGTATTTTGTGTAATCACCTAGGAAATATATCCTATGCATTCTGGAACTTCGGACTTCTATACTGACACCTTAGGGTATGTATGTATTGATTTCCCTGCTGGCATTAATACTTTCCCAGTACCTCACATCTTAATATGCCTCCTGGCATCAATAATGATTTTAGGTAATGAAGACCTCCTCCTTCCATCCCACAGCTTCCATTGCTTCTATGCAATGAAAAAGATTACATGGGACCTGGGGAAATCTACAGGACAGAAATAGGAAGTTTTTAATTGCCAAAAATTGTGCACATTTCAAAATTATCTCTGTAAAAAACTGTGTTTACTTTGCCATAGATCAGAGATTCTAACACACATACGTAACTTCTTACCAAATATAAGAGTATTAACTTACTGTTTGGAACTGCAAGGATCATTATAAGTAGAATATTTTTCACAGGTATTCCCTGAAACCCCAGGCTGGGTGCACACACATTTCCCACAAACGCATTCACCTCTCCCACTGCAGATTGTGCCATCCTCAGAAATACAATTGTCTGTATCAGTGGTGCAGTTACAGTAATCCCCTGTCCAGCCACTGTAGCAAATACATTGATTGCAGTCACAGTCGCCATTGCCTGAAAAAAACCCACAAAAGCGAGTTATTCTTCTTGGAGTGTCCAACGGTAAAACATGCATACTCAGAAGTAAACCCCTTTGGGTTCAATAGAGTTTACGGGCTGATTGCAAAGGTTTCTGATCCTCCTGGCAACACTGTAAATGGAACAGCATTAATTTAGAGCAGGTGAAAATCCAAATTAGGCCTCGTAATGCCAAGGGACAACCACTTACCCCATCATTTTTTCCCTAGAAATTGAAATGCAAACCTTTATATTGAACAAGTTTTGAGTCACTTGAAAATTTTTACATGTGAGATGAAAAAACATGGATATGTTTTCATGTCACAGTGCAATTCTGACACAGGGTTCATTAATTTTTAGATGGTGCCCCCCACCAATTGTTCTTTAGAACAAGATCATTTCTTTTCTAATAGTTCAGTTTTCTTTCTGATAATATTCTGTGGTTTGTCCTGTCCAGTCTTGTTTTTTTTTTAAATTACAGTTTGAGGTGAACTTACCTCCACACAGAAGGCCTCTAAATCTTAAACAAGAAAAATTGTCACATTCGCAGTTTGGCCCGTAAATACTTCCGTATGCCGAAAGCTGGCATATACATTGTCCACAGTAGCAGTCACCTCTTCCACTACAAGATATCTGTTCTGGAGAAGTCTTACAGGAAGCCGTATTCAGTGACTTTTCTTCATCATCACACTCACAATGGGGGCCCATGAAGCCGGGTTTGCAAACACACACTCCACACTGGAACGAACCATTCCCATGGTTGCATTTGGAGCTGTTCACTTCAGCTTCCTTCTGACAGTCGCAGCTGCACTCGGGCTGGATATCAATTTCCAATGCTTCATTCAGACCCACGGGTTTTATTATGACATGTCTTCCACTTTTCTCACAAGCAGACAAGCCTAAGGTTACATTGAAAGTAACCTAAGTAAGGAAGAAGACCCCATCTGAATTGAACTGTCTAGCATATTGGCATACAAAAGGCAAAAGAAGTACACAGATATTAAAAATGGAGTTGAACAAAATATTACAAAAATGGTGCAACCAGGATTTATTAGTGGCTGTGTCCAATTAAGCAGCCACTGGAAAGGTCCTCTCTTGTGCTTTCATCTAGCATGCCCCTGAGGGCAATGAGAATGAGTTGACCCCACTCAAGAACTTAAAAACCCTAGGAGGTGTTGTGATGTGCCCCTTTACATACACTGGGTTTCCACTCACTGCCACCATCAGATTAACTGGACACTTGTATGTATTTGAGAGACAGTCACACCAGGTTATATAGTTTTAAAACAAAACATGAAACATTTATTAGTTTACAATTAGATACTCAGTATTATGATAGCTTTAGCTGATGTTATTGTATTGCAAACACAAATTTTAATAATATTGTATTTCCTTTATAAACCAGACCCTTTTCAGTGGCATGGTCTCCCACCTGACCAATTGACAGTCTGAACTGACTCTCAGGTCTCTTAACTGAACTGATCTCCTCTCAGCTGTAACTCAAGCTGAACTCCTCATCACCCTCTAGGTTCCAATATATAACATTCTTAACCACTCCCACCAGCTTGGTGATTGGTTATTCAAAACAGAGTCATGAATATTCATACTTGGTTTTCCCTTTTCGCCACAGGTGTATATGGGGAGATGTGATCATTCAGATAACCCTGACTTCAGGGTTTTAGAGAATATCAAAAACATTGCTTTGAACTGTACCCATAAACAGACAATGAAAGTTCAGTGAGATGTTCAGTTGCCGCATCCCGAACCTACTGAAGTAGCTCTACGTTTTGGATTCTAATTAATCATGTCCCCAGGTCATTACATAACGCTGCATATTTGTAGGATATACACGTAGGTAGGATCAGGCTTGAATTAACTTAACAAATGTCTATAGAATCGGTCTCTAATTCATTTGTGAAATGACTCCAAACCAGAGTGAGAAGTTTGAAAGTTGCATATTTAATTCTGATTAAGAAATTGTCCTGCGTCATGAGAATCTACTTACCACTTCTCCTACTTGAATGTGTGAGCATTTTTTCTCATGTGGAAAGACAGCACCATTATTACAGATGGCAGTGAAAGCCATGTTCAGTCCATCTGTGTCTCCTAACACCTCCAGCTCAATTTCGGATCGCAGCGCCTTAAACACACAATCATTGGCACAATGTTATTGAGAAATCAATATTCGACAGTGTGCTTACCCAAGAAAAGGATGGGATCCTCTTGAGGAGTACTGCAGTTATCTGAAGGCTCAACTAGACACTACAATTAATACATAATTAGAAACGGGACTCACTGAGAGGAGATTTTATGCTCAGTGTAATGCACGGTTAGTGCAACCTGTGCTTCACAATGTAGCCTGCTTTTAATTTTTTAATTGATTACTTGGGTGATGCTGCAGTTTCATTTACATGCCTGAAGTCTCAGGCAAGTAACTTTGAAAAATTTGTGTGACTGGAGGAATAACATTATAAGAGGAAGATGCCCACATTTGCCTTAACGTTCTGACCTTTTGTGTGGCCCTACTAAGTGAAGCCTAATTTGGTACCCTGTCAGCGTGAAGCACAAAACCTTTTCTTAGGCTTTTTAAATCTTTCAGAATTACGCTGTTTTCCTGCTACACAGTTGGTGCCTTTATGGACTGTTATCCTTTTATTCAATTTTATTCAATTTTGCCACATTGAGAACGCTTGTTACACAAATAAAATTAACAACATGAATCATTCTCTTAACTGTTTGGGAATGGTATAAGGGCACTTGAGAAGAATGTTGCTAACATTTTTCTATGGCTTGAAGCCTTTACAACTAAATAATTTTAACATCCACTTAACATTAGGGCCCTTCCCATCCCTCTGGTGTTAAGACTTAAGACACATGAAGCAAATTAAAACAGTGGCTAGCCTGTGTAGTGATTAGAAGGGATGGCTGGGATTTGAGAGATCCTGTCAAGAAACTCAGCCTGTGCCCTGAGGCCCCTCACTCGGTCCTGCCATGGCCTACCTCATAGCACTGTTGTGAGGACCAAGTGGAGCCAGAGTTTATTATTGGAAAGGCAGGATATAGCAGCAATTGATAAATACCCACATTTTCCCATCTATCAGATGTCCCCATGTATAAGATGACAGGTCTCTCCTTGGCTTTATTCCAAGTATAAGATGACCCTCAATTTTTAGTCTAACAATTTTAGACAAAAATGTAGTATTATACATAGAAAATACGGTACATAACCATGAAGAGGAAAAATGTGGAAAATGGTTAAGTATCCTAAAATACCTATCTTAGTGGTGCTTTTATAAGATGCTTATTCCTAAACAACGAATATACTTGGCATGTGCATTTCTGTATGTAGGACCATGGTGGCTCAAAGCCTGCAGCCCCAGCTTGGGTATCTTCATTCAGACATCTGCAGCATGCCCCCAAATGTTCAGCTGTGTACAGCTGGGGTGCTTATACATTGTCCAGTTAATGCAGAGAGATATTGACCCTCTGACATGTGGATATACTATAGATTAAATATAAGGGGATTTTTTTAAAGGAAAGGAAATGGGGATATAACTTGGGGGAGGCTTCAGATGAGTGTCTTTCTTCATTCAGGAAAGAGTCACAGCAATATAATTTTGGTGTGGGGTGGATTTCTGGAATTCGATGCAGGCTCATTAACAGTGGTTTCCTTTGTCTTTGATTTTAGAGTTCAACTCTAGTTTTTGTAGCTTTGTACTCCTTGGGGGTTAACCCCAGTTCCTGCCAACCTAGCAGTTCAAAAGCATATAAATGCAAGTAGATAAATAGGTACCGCCATAAAAAGCGGGAAAGGTAAAACAGTGTTTGGTGTGCAGAAATACATTCAGACATGCCGGCCACATTACTACAGACTTGCACCACACTGGCTCTTTGGCTTGGAAACAGAGATGAGCACTGCCCCTAGAGTCGGACCTGACAAGCACACATGTGTGGTGGGGGGACCTTTACCTTTACCTTACTCCTTGGGGCTGGGCAACATTAGATAGTGATGGTAAATGCTTTGACTTCATGGTGAGAAAAAAGATAGAAAACAAACCCCCAGGGTGAATTTAAAGGCGTTATTGTTGTTAAATGACCTCAGTGACCCTGAAGGGAATGTGCTGGAATTCATGGGCTTTCCTGGATAGATAAGTAAGCAAACATGCCGTTGGAAATGGTTGTCATGTGCCTTACAACATTTCTGTGAGCATGTTTGCAGCTTGAATGTTCCTTGAAGGAAACAATATGCAAAAACCATGTTTAAAGTTTAACATGTTCCCTTTTACATTTTAACTCTGGAATGGACTGGTTCAGAGATCCTTCCTTCTACCCTTATTTAGTAACTTGTACACCGTCCACAACTCTCGCTTTCACACAGACTTTGACTAAAATTAATGCTTTGAAGGTGAAAAACCTAGGCTTAAAGCCGTTACAGTTTTTAGCCTCTGAAGGCCTGTCCTGACATGCTTACTGAAGTCTGTGACTCATGATGGGAGGGGAATATGAGAAGATTTTGCAACAAATATTTTGACAGCTCGGAGTTTCCTCATATGTTTACTTCCCCTAAAGAACTTAAACACCACCTCATCTGTGCAGAACAACAAGCTGGATATGTGCCACAGTTTTAAAGCGGAAAGCCCAGAGGACTTATGAAATTTCAGCATGGTTTTATCAAAAGTTAATTTGATAAACTTTTTAAAATTACGATGGCAATTTTTCAAAAGGAGACCAATGAGGTTAAAGGGTGGCCTCAATGACCTCCTTTTGTTGGGTTACATCGCTGAATTATTTAGCCAGGATATGTCAGTATTTACAGGGTGGTGAGATGTGGAATGCAGGGTTGGGGGGAAGCTTACTATATATTTTTTCAGTACATTTAAAATTTGATCATAAGGACATGTATGGAAATGTAACAAGTAGAGATGTAAAATTTCCAGAAATCTTGAAGCCATACCAAAAACAAAAAACAAAAAACAACAAAAAAAAACAAAAACAAAAAATGGTGGGAAATAGGGAAAAATTGGGGAGGGGAGGAGGGTTTTTCCCCAATTTCCCTCTCAAAGTTTCCAGAAATTGTACATCTCTAGAATATACAGCCAACTAATAATGCAACACAGTCTCATCAGCTGCCTTTAGTTAGTTAACAAGAGCACTCAGTGGGTCCACATGTTGCTCCCTGTCCTTCCTTTTAATCTAGCATTTTAGGGTGCTTTTAGACAGAGGTCTCCTAGTACCACAGAAGGCCCAGCTATTCAAATACAGGGCATCTTCAAATAGAGGATTGCTCTGCAGGGGTCTCTGAAAGGGAAGACTGCCCACTATTATTTCCAAAGCTATTGCCATGTTAGTCTGCTGGCCATGGGGCTGAAAGACAAACTTCTAGTTTAGGAGATGCCTCCATTATTACAGCTGCCTTGATGTGGTTGGATCTGGACTTAGTCTTGCTCATTCGTGCATGAACAGTAACATTTTCCAAAGCTTTTTAAGATGCCATGGGACTCTTTGTTGTTTCTGTGTGAAAGAGGGAACATGGCCACCCTGTGTGTTGTATAAGAAAAGAGCTTTGAAATATAGCAATGTTTTATGTTTTGGTGTGCCTTATGACTCCCCCAAGGAGTTCTCCAAACATTGTAAAATCTTTGCCTGTGACCTGTGATCTGCATGCCTATTAAACAGAAATGCAGTGCAACCCCATGAATTCATTTATACAACCACAGAAGCAAGTTTTCCTTATGTAACTGATTTTATACTCTTCTTGCATTTGTGTTTTGCAATGGCCACGTGGCTCCCTGCTTTTATTTCAGTGATTTTACATTGGTTGTGAATTTGGGCCCATAATCCATGGTATGACCAACAGCATGAATAGCAGCCCATCAGAGAAGAAAAATAATTGTTCTTACATATGTGGTTTTTCACCCTTGGATTTAGGTCACTGTATTAACTGGGATCTAATCTCAGGTAAGTATGCACAAGAAAACTGGCTCTAGGAAACTGTATTCAGAGAAACTTACTTTATATTTTATTATTCTATTTATTACATTTAAATCATGCATTGTCACTATTAGGTAGCATCTAGAAAAGCATACAAACAATTGTAAAACATAGAGACCAAAACCCTTTTGTCTAAGCTAAACATCATTGAGAGACCAATGATATCACCTGCAGGGGCAGGCTGACACTAATTAAAGAGTTCCCTTCAATTCTTATTGTCTACAAGTTTAGGCTTTGCATGTGACCCAGAACTGAAACAAGGACTCTTTAATTAGAAGCAGTTAGCAATATTGTTTATTACCATTGTTGTTCCTGTTGTTGTTATACCTTATATGCATCAATAATCAACTGAAGGACATTTCCAGAATCCTGATGAAGCCGTCCAACAGTAGCCCCAGGAATAAGATCAGCATACTTCTGCAAATGATAAAGATAATTATAATCAGGAACTGTATACCATGTCCCTTCACTTCCAGCTGAGATTCCTATGTTCTTCCTAAGTTTTTATGTAGTCACTTTTTTCTTATTGTTCCACTGTTGCTGCAATACATTACTGTTGATACTACTGTATAACTATGGCTTAAAATGAACTCTGGCTGCACAAGCCAGGTATAATCTGGATTTAAATCATGATTCAAATAAATCATGATTTAAAGCTGGCTTCTTTATTAACTCCTCTGACTTTGTTTCAGACAATACTATCTGGCTAATTCATAATGAACAATCATCAAATTTTCTGAAACATGTAGGTAAACTTCAGCAAAGTCATCCCATCTGAAAGATTGCTGGGAGGAGATGAGATGGTAAACGTCCAATGCAAAGTTCAACGCTGTGCGAACAAGTAGGATAGTGATATTTTTTGTTACTCACTGGAGAGATGGTATGGACTTGAATTACGCCTTTTATATTGATAACTACACAGTCTTAACATAACTGTCAAAACAAAGTGATGATACGATGCTTGATCTGGTTAGGGCATGGAAGCAACACTGATTTTAAAACATAATGTCATATGGAAATGGAAACTATTGCTGAGACACTTCAGGGAGAAGAAGTGCCTTTCAATGTTATTTTTGCAAAACAAACAACTGGAAACACCCCCCCCTTTTTTTTAAAAATGTGCAGTATATGTATGTACAACAGTATGTCCATTCCCTTTAAAAACTGTTTGTGTGCCTGGGGCCATTGTACATATGAATTAGTATGGTGTGTAGTGGGTCGAGTACCAGACTAGAATATAGGGGCCCTGGGTTCAGATTCTTCCTCAGACATGGAAAGATAATTGGTGTGCCAGAAGGAGTTAATCATTCCTTGAACATATTTTGAAAACCTTGTAAAGACCTTCATAAGGTGGAAGGGGAAAAGCAACACATATCACTGCACCACACTAGGCACCATTTTGCTCCTTCCACAGTGCAATCCACCTGATATCATTGTACAACATCCTGGTGGTGCGAGGGGCACACTGGCTTTCGGTTCAGTGGCATGAAACTCAAGGAAACCATGCAGGCACAGTGTTATGACCAAGAAAATGTCCTATGGATAGTTTTGTTTGGAAAAATGCTGGTGTGGTCTGAATGTTATATCCAGTTTAGAACTGGGAAGAAAACTATTGGGCAGATAAGTTCTTAGATAAAGGGTTGTTGTTTTTTGCTTCTGTTCATCTGAGCAGCGTTATTTCAGCCTGAAACACTCGCTTCTCAATGACTACCCCAAAAAACTATATATTCTTCTGGAATCCTGCATCTCTCATTGTCTGAATAAGCTACCACTGTTACAGAAAGCATCACATTTCAGTACTGTATCTCCCTGTCAGTTTTATCTACATTATCAGTTATCAGGTGACTTCCTTTGTGCTCCAGGAACATTATGCCAATTTTTTAAGATGTACAAACCCCTCTCTTCTATTCATATGCCTTCTATGGCATTTTTGTTCCCTTCTCGTTGAAAACACTACCACTATTTTTTGTGCCTCACAGAGCATGCAGTCGCCCTGCCAAGTATGTATTAGTTTCATATTTTCCAATCCATGCCAAACTAGATCTGAATGCCTGCATGTGTACATTATTTCCTACTGCAATGAAATTAGAATTCTTAATTAGAGGATGTTGGTCCTTCTTTGCAGCCTTTTTCATACTGATGTTCCATATTAATAAGGAGTCAAAGAAGGAACATTAAGAGAAGAAAGATTTAGAGCTCTCACCTGATACAAATGAACCTGTTCCTTTGTTACAGCAAAAATTAATAAAATATTGTTTTCTATTATCTTCTCTATTAATTGTCCCAAACTTGGATATTCCTGTAGACAGAAATAACATTAATAAATCTGAATTGGAACCATAAAACAACAGATCAAAAGCCCCACATGATTTCTTTTGAGTTTTCAGAATACAACTCTGAAAAATCTGGGAACAAAGTCATCTTCATATTTGACAATGGGTCAGTTGATATTAGAAATATCTTATACAATAGGATCCCCCTTATCTGCAGGATCACTATCTGTGGTCTCACTTATCTGTGGTTTGCCAAAGTCCTATATACAATATACAAGAGGGTCCCCTTATAGCCTTCCTCCTGTCCCTTTGTATATGGAGTTCCACTGAGTCTGTGGTTTCAGCCATCCACAGTAGATCACAAAATTGTTCCCCTTCAGATCTGGTCATCCTACTATATACCGTTATTGACTCTGGTAAAAGCTGCAGCCTCTTTTACTGGCCCTGTTTGGGGGCTTCCATATCAGCTCAGTGCACATTTATTTACAACAACGTACCTATAGTAACAGAAGTCTCTGCTAATTGTAAAGCTGCTGATTCTGGTTATTTTCATTCCCTCCTGTATGTTAGGGGTGGTGGTGGTACAGTTTTGCATCTGACCTCAGGAGAGGCTGCAAAGGCCAGAGCAATATAATGAGTTTCCACAGTGAGGTTCCTCCTCTTTCACCTTTTCATTATGGAAGGGCGTGAGAAAGAAGAGAGCACCGCAGCTGGAACTAAGCAGGAATTGTTCCGCGCTTGCCAAAGGCTACACAGGCTGGCCCTTCTAGGATGCACTGAGCTATTTAACCCACTTACTTTACAAAATACAGTTTTCAGAATCCTCCCACTAGATATGTTGGCTGGATCATTCTGAAGTCACAGACAAAAAAAGTACCTGTCTTTTAAGAACAATAAAACAACAAAGAAATCTGAATTTCCCCACATTTAATACAGAAGTATCCCTGTGAATTAAATACTACACTCTTCTGAAAGCTCTTGGAACTATTCATTGAGACTGTATGACATAAACATTGTCAATAAATAAATAAATAAATAAATAAATAAATAAATAAATAAAAAGTGTCATCCTAATTCTGTTGAGAACAACCTCAACCTTTAATTAATTTCTAGCACACTTTACATTACTATCACAGAACAGGGTTGTGTAAAATATGAAGCATATTACCAAAACGGTTGACATAGAATATTCATTATTTTGATCTAAGTGGCATTCCCCGTCGTTTGGAATAACAATTCCTGCTAATTTACTATCCATGCCAAAATGGGAATCAGCATCACTCACAAACACCAAAAGATGCAATGAATCATTCCTCCAACCAATTTTTTCCTGGAATGAAAATGTAAAAAATGAGAAAGGATATAGCATAATCCTATCATCTATCTATCTATCTATCTATCTATCTATCTATCTATCTATCTATCTATCTATCTATCTATCTATCTATCTATCTATCATTGAGTACTTCTATATCATAATTAGAAATATGACATTTTACCTCAGTGAAGAAGGCTCTACCATGCTCTGTTCTGTCAAAGTTTAAATGAACACTTAACAGTAATTACTTAACAGTAATTAGTAGGCAGAAAGTGGTTTACAGGTACTTGATGTATGAAAAGTAACCAACAGTTGTTATCTTATTTTGTGAAAATAAATTCTTTTGTTAGCAAAAACAAAATAAAACTTGAAGTGTTGTAGCATTCTAAGACTCTAAACACATTTTTTTCTTTGCCCGTGATGCCTCTTGCTGAGGGTTTCCCCCTCTTTTTCTGCTAGTATTGTTGTCCTGTTATTTATTTCTGATTTTAATTTCGCTGTAAAGTGCCCAGAGTTCCTGGGAAACTGATGGAACATGGGCGGTATAGAAATGAAATAATAATAATAATAATAAATAATTTATTTCTTTATGAGCTTTCCAGAATTGCAGTCTCTTTCCTGAGACATATTTCTAAAACATAACAAAAATGCTGTTCTTCTGTTAGGTCTTTAATAACGTTATATTTCCCTTTACATCACAGAATGTGACAAGGTTTAAAAGATTTCCCTAGTCCAGGTAGTTGCCATTAGCAGTGGTCACCCTTGAGAAATCTGTCCTTTCAAATGGAAGCATATTACAGTATCTAGCTTCTTTATATCAAAGGGCTTCACATGCTTAACTAACTTCAGTCTTTATGTTCCCAAGAGATAGTTTATATTGTCAGCATTGCCCATATCTGCATGTTGATCAAGCTACTAGTTCTATTTGTGGATGGAGTCTTTTGTGGGAGAAAGAATCCTTCTGTAAACAGAAGCACTTTTAATGTTGATACACATGAAAGCTGGCTAAGAGGAAACAGGATGCATGGTGTCAGATTATTAGTGTGGTTATTAGACAGTTCTGTCAAGAGATGTTTGAAGGACTTGCAGGCTTCCGCTAAGATGAGACTGAGTTTGTATGGAAAATGATCAGAATATCTGACAAACAGTCTATTTCCCTGGAGCAGAAGAGAAGGCCAGCTTCCTGCCTTAAATTGGTTTTATAATGTTCGGAAACTTAGCTGTGTGTGGTAGTAAGAGTTTGTGCCAAAATAATATTACTGCTAAAATAGTTTGCAAAGTAGGTCAATTTTTCCTGCATTCTTTAGCTTGGTTTTATGCTCCTTGTTTTCCACAATATTTAATGACTTTTATTACATTTAGATATTTCTAGAACCCATCCTTTAACTACTCTTTTATAGTTTAAATAGATACAAAGTACTTAAAACTTCAGTGACTGTACTCCTCACTGTTATTTGCTCATTTTCTGTGATAGCTAATAAATTTGACAGGCAATATATTATCAGCTTGGGTGAGGTGATTATAAAATCAGAGGTAAAGCTAAATATTATGGCTGCCTTCTTTAAAGTAAACATGCATAGGGTGAGTCAGTTTGGGTGGCCTTTCATACATTGCCTACTGAGGCTTTGAGGACTTTGGAGGAGGCTGCCATTTTGATCTCCCTACTCTCAGAAGAACAACTAGTAGAGACATTACAGGAGGCATCCTCATTCACTAACCCCTTCCTCTGGTGTTCCCTACCAAGAGAAACTAGATTGGCTCAATTTCTGTCTTCTTACCAAGAAAAACATTTTCATATTTAGACAGGTCTTGGGATTTCCTGCTGGTCAAGGGGATTTAACTGAAGGGGTGTTACATTTTATTATTTTATTGGTACATTTTCCAGTTGTGTTTCCAAAGGTTTTAAAAACATTTTAGAGCTTATGTTTCTGTTTTGTGTTTGTGGACTGTTTTAGGTTATAGATAAAATTCAGCAACTTAATAATAATAAATGAAATGTCTGTTATTCCTGAGCAACTGCACCATCACTGCATTGTTAGACCCTGATTCCATCTAAAGATGTAAAATTTCCAGAAAATTTGAAGCTCGGAAAAAAACCCAGGTTTTTCCCCAAATTTTCCAGCAAAAAAACCCCACAGATATTTTCAGAAATATTGAAAAAATGCTACATTAGCACTCCCCCCGCCCCTCAATCTGTTACTTTAGGAACATAAACTATAACTATGGAGAATTTGACTTAACATAAAATTATCACAACTATCATATTAAAATATAGTGTATCCAAACAATTATTATAAACTAAATTTACTTTTTAAATAACATATATTTGTAATTGTAACAAATGAAGTAACAATCTTCTGAACTGTTTATTTGTTTATATAGAACAACCCCCGTACAAAACAATATTTATAAATACAGAATTAACAATTATTCATATTTCCTCTCCACTGTATTAAATAAAAATAAAATAAAAACCTCATTCTCATAAAAGGAATTGAAGAGCAGGAAGTATACATACAAGGGAGTGGGACTAAGTTTCAATGATATTTTTCAGAAATGATTTGGAAAATATTGAACACCCTGTCTTAAAATATTTTATTAATCATGTTAAAATAAAACATTCCTTAATCATTTTTTCCTTTTTCTTTTTCCAGTTTTTCCAATCGAACCAAAAAGGCTTCAGGAAAAAACAGGAAAAATTGTGTTTCTTCGGAATTTTTCCATTTTGTTTTTTTCCTGGGCCTTCCCATCTCTAGCCATTACAAAGAATAACCCCCCCCCAAAGTAGATTTGCTATGATTTGAGAATACAATAAAAATAATGCAACATTCCTTCTAACACTTACACACATACACACATATACACCGACTGTTGTTAAAAATACTAGATATGTTAACACATAATAGTAAGGATGGTGTACAAAGTCTAACGACAACTATATCAAGTAAGATGTTTTCCTAAATACATAGAAACAAGTAATGCAATGTTTCGAAAATGCTTCGACTGTATATTTAGTGAAGTGGCAATGGCTTTCAGAGCCTTCTATCATCTCTTTTGCAATCATCTAGAGCAGTGATTCTCAAATGAAGGTCCCAGATGTTCTTGGCTACAAGGTCAAGAATTTGTAGTAAGCACATCATAACCATGTTCAATTACTAAGAACAGTGTGGTCCTCAAATCCAGAAACCTCTAGTATAGGGTATACTCGGGTATATATAGTATATAACATAGGAAACCTAGATGCCATATTGCACAGTCCTATTGAGACCAGCAAGTAAACATGCAGCCCAAAGGAATTTGAACATAATGCTACAAATGCCTATTAGAAAAATGTTTAGAGATGTTTATTGGAAACTGAAATTAGAATTAAAATTTGGAAGGAGAAGAAAAATACATATAGAATAAATAGAAACATTGAAAACAGCATTATGGGTAGTCTGAATGTACTAGAGCGGTTCTCTTGACTCACACATTGTTTCAAGTTAGATCAGGTTGAGGAAGAAGACATTGCATGAATGATGCCCTCCTTGATTAACTATTCCAAAGAACCTAGGATGGTGATTCTAATATTCAAAATGTCTTTTTCCTGATATGACTAAGTATTACTAATACAGGGTTCATCCATGCACATTGAGGGGAAGCAAAAGTTAAAATCCAACATATATTAAATGAACTTGGACTTATTGGTTGCAGTGGAAAAGCAACATTATTCCACTGTTTAGATTTATCAAAAATAAATATTGAGTACACATAATTTCTTACCTTACAAACAGCAGCCTGCATAATGGCATCAAATCCTCCTTCTGGGGTGTCTATATTGGCACTAATTCTCTGTTTTTTCACAATGTCATTGAATCTTTCAGCATCATTTGTTAGTGACAGAACGTGTTTGTATCCAAATGTTGGTGCGCAGTCATGTTGGACACTTCTGTAAAATAAATGTATGTGTATAGATATACAGCACACACATACAGTAATACAGTTTAATAAATTAAAATTAATTAAATAATGTTAAAATAAAGCATGGGTATTCCTGCCTGTATCTTTTTGCAAACCACACACAGTTTCAGGATAAAAGATATAGGACAGAGGGTCATTTCACTACTTCCAGCTCAAGTGAGAAGTAAACAAAAAGTTAGTTTTTATTTCATTTTTTCCAAATTCCAACTGCATTCCTGACCTACAGAATGAGCTGCAAGACTTGTTTTCCTTCTCTAGCTTTACTTTGAGATGCTGAAGGCAAGTGTAGCTTACCTTGGAAATTTGTAAGGCTTGTGATCCATTTCAGGTCCATGATAGTAATATGTGTGGATGTAGGCAATGAAACAAGGAATACAAATATGTACAACTGAAAAAATACATGCCAATCTATTCATTAGGCAAAATGTACACATTTTGTATATCTTAGGGAAAATGTTTAAACAAATGTGAATATTATGGGGGGAAACCCTAAGGGTATGGGGTTATGCTTCTCTGATACTGGGTTTGCTACATTTCTGTGTAGCAAACACAGTTCGGAGGCAAGAAGGAACTACAGTACAGTATTTCGAATATAGGGCCATGGAGGGGCATGCGGAGCAGCTAACAATCCTTTGTCTAACAAAATTTTTGTCTAATAATAAAATTAATAATAATAATAATAATAATAATAATAATAATAATAATAATAATAATAATAATAATAAAACAACTTTATTTTTATGCCGCATTTCTCCCCGGAGGGACCCAAGGCAACTTACAACAAATTCATAAAAGTACAATAAAAGCAGTACAATGTAAAAACAACACAATACCTATAAAATACTATAAAAATACTATACAGTATAATACAATAAAAACAAGATTAAAAAACAGTAGCTGCAGCAGAGTTTAAAAAGCTCCCCAGCCAATGAAACTAAAAAAGTAAGATGTTATAAAAGTTGGTGAAGGCTGGAGGCTCAAAAGGCCTGCCTAAATAAATAAGTCTTAAGGCCTCGCTTGAATATTTCAAGGGAGGAGGCAGTTCTCAACTCAAAGGGGAGGGAATTCCATAGTATTGGTGCCACTACTGAGAAGGCCCTATTTCTTGCCACCGCCCCTCGCACTTCCTTGGGTGGCGGTACTCATAGAAGGGCCTTCTCCAATGACCGAAGGGGGCGGACTGGATTATATGGAGGAAGGCGGTCTCTCAGATAACCTGGTCCTGAGCTGTATAGGGCTTTAAAGGTCATAACCAGCACCTTGAATTGGGCCCGGAAACGAATGGGCAGCCAATGTAGTCCCTGGAGAAGCGGCCCAACAGAGTCATACCGCCGAGCTCTAGTAACCACCCGGACTGCCACATTCTGTACCAATTGTAGTTTCCGAACTGTCTTCAAGGGCAGCCCCACATAGAGCACGTTGCAATAGTCTAATCTTGATGTCACCATGGCATGGATCACCGTGGCCAGGTCTGCACGATCCAAGTATGGCTGCTTATCAAGGAGACTTATCAAGAAAAAACACAAAGCAAAAGCAAAAAAGAGACATTGTGGTACCTTAAAAACCAAATGATATAGCTTATCGTGGAATCAGACCACTTCTGCAGATATATTGTGAGAATATATGGACCACATGGCAAAGCATTTGTGCAAGGCTCTAAGATAAACTGACAGTGGTTTTAGTTGCATTTCAAGCCACCTCCAGAAGGGAAAACTGAAACCTAAACCTTTGACTGAAAGCTGAAGTTCCTATTTTAAAACTTGCTTTAAACATAGAAGCCTGGCCTATATATCTTGAAGTGATTTTTGCAACATTTATATTTCTTCTCTACCACCTCCACCTCTGTGAAGACGACCCACAGTCAAAAGTTACATGTGTGGTTTTAAGTGATCTAATAAAGGTGGACTTGATCTTTAAAATGGGTTAAAACACATTTTTTAGACTTGCAAGTGATTTTTCACCTGTCCTGCTCTGTTGTTTTCATCTGTACTCTTTGTTGATTGTATACTTTTTAAATGCATTTGTGTGATCTTAATTGTTTTTCTGTTACTGGTGGTTTTAAGGTTTTTCAGTTAAATTTGTTAAATATAAGTAATCTGCAATGAATATTAAATATCATTCAACTTGCCTTCAGATTGGGCGCAAGGTCTCCTTTACAAGAAGCTTCCAGAGATGCAAATTAGGTAACCCAGGTAAGAATCCTGGAACTACTGGAATTCTTTCCCATACCTATTGGCTGCTCCACAGTGCCCATTTAGTTACCTGTGGATCTTAAATTCTGGCAGAGGCCTACTAACAACCCTAAGAAACTTTATGTATTCTTGAAAACTTTACAGAAATGGTTCCAGCTACAGCTTAGCTTATTTTTTTAAAAAAGTTATGATAAGATCCATATTCAAGAGAGATTTGACTACATCTCCCCCAAAACCAAGGGATCCATGAGCAATCCAAAGCCTCAAACAAGTGACAGAATTGTTGGAGGAAGAACCTTGATTTCGTAAAGCATACGAGGTCAAAGCTACCAGAGGAGAAAACAGGAGGAAGTGTTTAACTTTCCTCTTTCCCTTTGCATAGACACCAGAGGGAAGAAAATCCATCAGAGTCATTCTGGGATTGGTGTAATTTCTTACTCTTTATTTCTGGCATGTTGGACAAGTAAGGGGGTGTTCCAGTCAGTGAAACTAGCATGCCACTGGCGTGCTCCCCTTCCAACCCCTCTGGGCAAACAATGGAGCTGGATTAGACTTGGGCACTTCATGCTTTGCATGAATTCGTATGACCCACAACCGCGGCACCTGTGGCTCATCCGCCACCTGCAGACCATTGGGCTCAGTGTGCTGCCAGAATCTTTCTCCAAGGTTGGCACTTCAATCCAGGCAGGAGACTGGCTGGACTTTCCCCTCCTCCGCAGGCAGCTGACCACTCTGGCAAGGAGGTGGGACACGAAGTCTCCCCACATAGCCAATGAGTCTGTACAAATTTCTACAAGGCATGAAGTGCCCTAGTCTAGAATGGATCTTTCCCACCAAAGAAATGGAGGTCCGGACCATAACATCCTGAAGGACCCCAGTCACCCTCCTAGGTTGACGTAATGCCACTAAAAGCTAACTAACTAACTAACTAACTAACTAAAATATATAAAGAATTAATGTCCAGAATAGATTCTTTCAAATACAGATAGGGAAAGCTTCTAAAGAGCAAATAAGACAAGCGGGACCAAAATAAGACAAGCAGGGCCAAAGAATATTGTAAACTACAATAGCTTATGGGCAAAATTTGGCTCAGCTGGCTTGCTTGCCTGCTGTGGAGAAATCCCCTCCCTCCCAGGCATTTTCCCTCAGAGAAGAAGGAACAATGCAGTCCCAGCTGTGGCAAAGAGGGAATCTGCTCTGCTCATATGTGCATAAGAAGGCAAGATGAGGGGAGGGGAGGGGGAGAAAATGGAGGAAAGCCCTGTAGCCCCTGACAGGGGGTTCCTGGAGCCCCGATGTTCCTTGAGCCAAAAAGATTTCACCTCCTGTGACTTAAGCTATGTAACAAATCTGTCCATTTATAGGAATTCAGCCATTTTCAGGTAGAAATGGTGTGTGTGTGTGGTGGGGGGAGAGATGAAAGAAATGAAGAACTTCTGAAACCAAGCTGGATGCCTCTATTACTAACCGACAAGGATTCTGTATTTCTTCAGTCAAAGTATTGATAAAGGGTGATACTGGCTTTTCAACAAAGGACCCAAAACCCAGTTGAAAGTTGCTGGTGAGTTTAGACATTTCTTTCGACAGAGTAGAACCAAGTTCCTTTATGGTGTTCAGATCATCATTCATGGAAGCCGAAAGGTCCATGAGGTAATAGAGGTCCACGGGATAATCTTCTGTCTGACGAACATTGATCTGTATTGTTTCTTCATTTCCTTGTGAAGCCATGGGGGAAATAGAAAACAAATTATCACAGCTGTGGTTAGACGGTGAAAAGGAAAATGCAGTATTGACTGAATTTGTTCAGTCTCGACGATGCACCGCACTGGGTTCTTTGTAACAAAGGCAGCCCCCAGCAGTATTACTGGCTCTTGCAATATGTCAGACTAATAGGCCAGTAAAGCCAATGAAAGTTTTATGTACTAACTTTAAAAAGAACTGCAAAATGGTGTGTTTTGAGATAGCCATCAGACTAGCATAATAAACAAAACACAGTAATAACAATAATAATAACTACGGTCTGCCTTCAAGTCAGTTCAGACCTATATTGACTTTCCAGGTTTTCTACTACAGAGTATTAGAAGTGGTTTACCATTCTTGTCTCCATGGGGTACCCTGGGACTCTACACAAAACAAGCATGCTAAAAATTGGAAACACCTAGCTTGGTGCAAAGTTGGAGTTAATCAGAGACATTTTTTAGAAGTTCAATAAGCGTGTCTTGAAACAATGGTAGAACTGTAGTCTTAGACTATCAAACATTTAATTCTCATAATGTTTAAATTATTGTTATTTGCTGTCATGTTGCAGCCAACTTATTGATGACAATAGTAGGGTTTTCAAAATAAGTGAGATATTTAAGGTATTGTTTTGCCAGTACTGCATTCACACCCTGCAATGAATGCAGGATAAAAGTTTTATATTTATGCACTATGTAACTTACCTGGCCTCAGAAAAACTGTGAGTTTCTGAGGTGAAATTTGTGTAACATTTAAGTGGTTTATCTGTGGCCCTTCACTCAGGGCCTTGTTTTTGTGGATCACTACTTTGGAAATAGGAAATTCAATTAAATTCAATTGGCATCCTTTTGAAATAAGTTTTTCAGGAGTGTCGCACCATTTGTAAGTTTCAGTTGGGTCAGTGAAATTCTACAAAGAAGAAAGATTGGGAGAACAAGATGTAGTTACCACACTGGACAGAATTGATATGTTGAGAAGGTTGCATTGACAGTAGGAATAATATAAAAGTGATTTTGCATAATTCCTATTAGAGATGGGCACGAAACGAACATTTTTTTGTTTCCATTTTCGTTTTTTCATTTCGTTACATAACGAAACGACAAATGAATTTTGTCTCTAAAATGAAACGAAACGAACAGAAACACCGGAAATTTTGTCATGCGTTTTGTTTCCGTTACTGCAATATGAGTGAATTGTTTAAAATCCTAAAAAATCACAAAAAATGGAATAAATGGTAACAAAATGGTAATGAAACGAACGAAAACGAAAATGATTTTTTTGCAAAAATTCACGAAAAACAGAAATGAACCGAAACGGACCCTCCAAATGACAAACGACAAACGAAATGCCATTTTTTTGATTCGTGCCCATCTCTAATTCCTATCATGGTAGGTGAAATTTGTGAGAAAATGGAAACACTTAGGAGAACGGTGTCAATAAGAACAATTTTGAAATGATGTAATTGTGTAAAATAGTACACTTTATCATAAACCTATTCTATATACAGTACTGTATTAGTTTCTTTCTCCTGAACTATTCTGTTTTAACAGTGAGGACATATGCTTATTAGATAAATTGATACAGCATGGTTATGGCTTATAGCTCCAGGCTGTCATCTGTTCATTTTTTCTGTTTCCATTAGATCATTCACCAATCTCTTATTGAATGTAACATGCTTTAACTATGGAAACTGGGGATAATGATTCTCTTCCCACAATACATAATGTACACCTCATTTTCCAGACATGCGTGCTTCTGATTGGAATAAGCCATTTCAGATGCCTCTTCTATGTCTATGCATGGGTTTGAAATCACTCAAGTTCACCCGAAACAGTCTGGTTTTATAATTTCTTTCTTTTTCATCAAAACTTTGATGTCATCAGCATCCTTATTTCAGTAACAACAACAAAACCATGCTGGGATGAGAGGTGATCTGGTAATATTAAATTACAAGAGAAATTTCTCTAAGTCTTTTCTGACTTGTAATGCTGCCCGTTGTATGGTAGACTTGTTCTAATTTAAAGGCATTTGGGAAATCTATAGGCTGTTACAATTAAGCAACAGGCAAACAAAATCACTAAGTTAACTTCAGACCGAATAACAGAGGGGTTATATTATATATAAGGGAATTTGGTGAGACATACTATGTATTACTGGTTACTATGGTAATATGCCATTACCAGTGAAAATTTATGTAAAGAGAAAAGTGCTTTTGTACCTCCTGTATCAGAATTCAACAGAGTATAAATTCACACACACACGCACAGAGAGAGAGAGAGAGAGAGAGAGAGAGAGAGAGAGAGAGAGAGAGAGAGAGAGAGAGAGAGGAGGGGGCAGAGAGAACAGTGATTATATTTATGTATTGGGGTGTCTTTTGACATCAAATACTGTAGTGTGTAATCAACTGAATTATTTTTCTTATTTTTGAGTCAAGCTCCCCAAGGGGGGTCCAGGCTACTATGTATTAAAACCACCTATTACCATGAAAAGGTTGAAGACAGAAACCTCTGATCGTTTCTAGCAATTAATTTTGGATTTGCTGACTTAAACAAGAACAAAAAAAAAGATGCATTGCTGCGAAAACCTATATTTTAGAAATGCCCAGATATTTTTGGGGGTGTATGTGAACAAAACATAGCAACATCATATAAATTTAAAATGAAACCGGCAGCAGTGGCATAATGCCTTGCTTGAAATTAAGCGTTTTTGCGAAACTGCGACTTAAGCTAGATATGAACCTCAAGACAAAAGCAAGGAATAGAGGAGGACGATGCTTTGAGGTTTAGAGCATGTAGTCCAACTGCAGTGTATTATGGTACATTTTGAAAGGTGACATTTTGGGCAGCTTTTTGCAAAATTATTAAGACTGCAGTGCTGTGCAGACTTACCTTGAAGCAACCTCCTCTAGAGCTAGTGTATTTCAGCTGGATTTCAGCTGGATGTACAGATACAGGCTTAGGATGGACCAAAGCAGACTAGCCTTCTTCAAGTCTTTGTGTCCTCCAGGTTACAACTCCAATCATCCTACCTATGGCACCTCAATTTTCATCATCCTCTGCCAGCCACTGGTTGGAAATTTTGGGTATTGGCCAACACATTGGCCCACCAGACAGAGAAGCTTAGAGAAGTTTGGACTACAACACCCAGGATGCCCCAGCCAGGCTCTTGAGGGGCCTTGCTGGCTGAGGACTCTTGGATTTATAATTCCAAAATGTAAAAATTCTCCTGTCAGGTCTTGACAGTGCATTTAATTGCTCTGTATGTGATGGAACAGGCTGTTTGTCATATCTAATCTCCATCTTATAACATAGGTGAATGCAAATGAAATAGTCCATGAGGGAAAATCATATCAACATTTACTTTGAGATTAGCATCATAAGGGAAACAGGAAGCTCTGATGGTAACAGGTAACTGAGGGACTTCTTATTGCCTGCAGCGTGAACTCAGACTAGCTGCAGGTCCAGGCAGTTGCCAAAATTTGCCTTTCACGAAAATAACAGTGCTAGTGAAGCAAGGAAATATTACTGACCAAATGTGCAGAAGTAGATCTGCACCATGAAATTTTTAAATATTGTACATAGAAAGTTAGAGAGACAAACATCCAGAGAGTGTGTATGTCACATATTAATGTAACAAACTGCCACATATTAATACTGACACCATACCAAACAATAAATTACATTTATAGGTATTAGGTTCAAAAATCTGAGCAGTCCATTCAGCACAAAAATAATTTTTCTGAACGGCCATATGGTTGTCCCATTAACAGGGCAGAGAAACTGGCCCATTATAAAATCCAAGCAACATAACATACAGCACTGTAGACTAGAATGTCTTGACTAGAAATTCTGGAATCTAGGAAACAGTTTCACAGAGTGTTTTCTCTGACTACTTGATGTGTTGTGAAAACAGTGCCTGGCACAGTTACTTAGAAACTGCCACTCAGCATCAATGATACCAATTTTCTACAGTTCTGAGCACGCACCATTGCACATAGAGCCCAGAATCTTGTACAATATTTATATTCCTCACAAACACAACTTTCACTTCAAAAGAAAAGAACGCTGTACAGTGCTCAGTCAGTGTTCAGCCATTCCATCTCCCATTAAGGAAGATGGAACTTATTATACAGTGTATATGTGTCACTGTGGCTGGATTTCACAGGGGTTTCCTAGCTTTCTTAAGAGAGAGGCCACACTTGTGACATGCAAGATCCATATTTGGGATCATCCAGACGCCAAGTGAAAGATATGTCCAATTCAGCTTTCCACGAACCAGCTCCCACCAAGTGTGTTGTGTATGTAATACAATTATTTATTTATTTATTTATTTATTTATTTATTTATTTATTTATTTATTTATTTATTTATTTATTTATCAACTGCCCAACTTCCCTCAGGAACTCTGGGCAGTGTGCAACAAAACAAATTATAAAATAAAACAACTAGACCCCTCTCCCCCAAAAAACAACCCACAAACAAAATAAATCAAATAAAAGGATAAGATACAACAACAGCATACATACAGACAAACATAACTCCGGCAACAAAAAGGCTGGGATAGACAAAAACCAACTAAACTAAATATTGTCATGTACTCAGCGATCACCAAAGCTCTCCCTAAAGTTCCAGGTCTCATTATCTCCAGTTCTTCACCCTATGGAGGATCCCAAGTCCGGTGGAAGGCCAGGTCTGGGAAGGCTGCAGAGCTGCTGCAGAGTCGAAGGCTTCCCATGCCAGTGTTTATGCCTCCCTGCACTTTTCAGCCCGCTTTAATATATGAAATATCTGATTCAGAATCCATTTCCCCCCATAAATTGGACAAGGGTAGAAAAATGCTTTTCCGGACCAGGCTGTCATTCTTCTGTCACACGGCTGCCTTAAATTACTGTTTCCCCCCCCTTTGACTGATATTTTCCTTTTAACTACACTACGGCTGGAATACTGTTGCTTTACAATAGTTAGTAGCTTAGAGTAGGCCCATTTGAATCAACAGAGGATCTGACACACCAAATCCGTTCTGAATCAATGGGCTTACTTTAGTTGTGACTTACTATTCTAAACAAAAGGCTTTTCAGCCTATACATCTCTGCTGCATCTCTTCACCTCTGCATTTCTGTTATCACAGATTTATTTTTGTCAAAATCCCTTATGTTTCATCAAATTTTTAACCCCCCCCCCAAGTTTCTGGAAGATATCTACACTGCTACATTACTTCTGTCATTTACGTGATAGTGAAAAACATGTTTATCTGCGCAATGATATTTATGTCATGATAACATTTAGGCTTATGTCTTCAGGATTACACATATATTTAGCTTGCATTATAGGCAGGTACTGTACCATTGATCGAGACAGTGGTTTAGTTGTATCTTGTGATGTGTTTATTGTTTATGGGCTGTGGTTTTCATTGCATTGTGTACAGGTAGCTAGCCAGCCTGGGCACTACATGAGAAACATTTGTTCACTTTTTGATGGATGCTTTTAATTTCTTTATAGATAACATTAATTTTAAAATTATAGTGACAATTAATGCTAAAACAACACCAGCACATTAAAGGGTCTTTTGCCTGGCATATGCTTTTGAGGACTGCTGTCCACTTCATCATGATGTAGATGCTAGGGCAGTGTTGGCGAACCCATGGCACGGTTGTAAAAGGTGGCACTCAGAGCCCTTTCTGTGGGCACCTGACATCACCCCTTCACAGCCACCTATATTCAGGTTAAATTACTGTATTGGCACTTTGCAGAAAATTAGTAGGTTTTGAATTACAGTTTGGGTACTTGGTCGCTAAAAGGTTCACCATCACTGTGCTAGGGGATCATAGGAGGCACACAAAAATGTGTATTGCAGTTGAGAGAGCAAATGTAGACTCCTACTCAGGTCTTTACACATTTAGCAGATGTAGACTCAGTCTCAGGCCTTTACACTTTTGCCCCCAAAGGGCAAAAGTGTGATCGACTACGCAATTGTTTCCCACACAGCACTGCCTCACTTTGAAAATGTTAAAGTTCTCAGTAGACCAGAGAGTGACCACATGCCAATCCAATTAGAAAAGAGTCAAAATGATGCTATTTAAGAAAAACCTGATATTCCAGGGAGAGAGAAGATTGTATTGGACTGGAAATTGACAAGAACAGATAAATTTATTTCTAATGTCCCCTAGGTTGCTATCTTTAAGAGAAAAAGCTCTTACTTCCCTTGGCTGTTTGGAAATTTTTGATAATATTGTTCAACTAATTAGACCTTTAATGATCACTTCCAAACCTGTCTGCACAGGCACACAATGCCATTGTGGATAGTTTGATTCTCAGTGTGCCACCCAGAAACGTATCCTGGCAGGAGCAATAAGGAGATTAAGGCAAGAAGATTCATCAGAAAATTATTCTTGATATTTCCAACTGTGAAGGGAATATAAAAAACTTTTACGACAGAAAAAAAAGAATATCTAAGGAAATCTTGGTTAGAGTTAGGCTTGGCAGCTTTGGAAAAGATACAGCTAGGTTCTGGTCATAGTGTCAAGGGGTATTAGGACTCACTCTGGTGCTCTAGACCAGGGGTTCCCAACCTTGGGTAACCCTGGCAATCTTGGACTGCAACTCCCAGAAGCCTTCACCCCTAGCTGTGCTGCTCTAGTCTAAGACATTAGCCATGGTTGGGAAAATAGACAACCAAATAACCTATTCTCAATGGTAAACCCACTTTTCAGCACTCTTTAGACATGCTATTTATAGGGCCAAACCAGAACCATTCTTAAATCCCAATGCACTTCATATTTCACTGTGCCCTGACTGGGCTAATATCTCCACTAGTACCTAGTAATAAAGCTACTGGAGAAGACATGCTCCTAGAAGAATTGTTCAAGTCAAATACCACCTGTTGGTATGCAGTGCTCGCTGGAATGTTTACCTATATTAACCAACATGGGAAAATACCTCAGGGCCGGGGTGTATTATTGTTCTTATACATAAAAGAGACTCTAAAGCTGACCCCAATAATTTTAGACCTATCAGTCTTCTTAATATAGTCTCCAAACTTTACTCCAAATATTTATCAGGCAAATTAGAATGTTGGGCAGCTGAGAACTCGGTAACAGCAGAAGAACAGGCAGGATTCCACAAGGGAAAATCCACTGTGGATCAATGTTTTGTACTTCATCACCTGATACAAAAGTACTCCAAACTTGGAAAGAAGGAGCTTTATATCACATTTGTTGATTTCAGCTCAGCCTTTGTTCTTACAGACAGAGACCACCTGTGCCAAAAACTTTCAGCAACAAATATAGATAGAAGACTCTTATTTCTAATTCAGTTGCTTCATACAAACAAACACCAATCATAGGGTAAGGCTTGGGGTAAATGGGCTGCTGTCACAGACTATACCACCAGATAGAGGAGTCTGGCAGGGATGCTTGCTGGCCCCCTTTCATTTTAATTTTTATATCAATAATATTGTCCAAGAATTAAATTGCCTTGAATTCCCCCCCCCTTCAATTGCAGATGTCAAGATCTCAGTCCTTTTATACGCAGATGAAAGGGGCAATGACAATAAAGATTCCTATTCCTATTCCTAAAACTAGTTTCTACAACACAAGTTGGCATGCAAAGACTTTTGGTTAAATTGAACAATTTTTGTGTAAGAGAACATCTGACTATTTATTACACCAAATCAAAAGTAGTAGTCTTTGAGAGGAAGAGAAAAGCCCATAGATGGAACCTTGATAACAAACCAATTGAGCAGTTCAGAAATTTCAGATATCTTGGCCTTTGCCTAAATGCCCAGCTTTCATGGAAATATCATCTGAAAGCAACCAACCTGAAAGCATCTCATTCCATTCAATCTCCCTTGAGGTTTACTACAATCCAAGGGGGAAGTTTGGTTGCACCTGCAGTTGAGGTGTTTTCTAAGAAAATAGTACCCCAAATAACATATGGGGCAGAGATGTGGGGATATACAAAGATACTGGCTCTTGAATTGTCTCAAAATCCCTTCTAGCAGTTCCCCATGGCACACCTGCTGCATATTTAAGGGCTGAAGTAGGACTGATCCCAATTGACACTCATGCCCACATTGCATTGGCAATGTACTGGCTGAAACTGGCCTGTATGAGTGACTCTCATTTACCAAAGAAGTGTTATAAAGAACAACTTCAGAGCCCTTTGCATGAGTCTTGAGTAAATTCAATTAGACCCATACTACAGAATTATGGGATTGACACAGAGTCCTTGCTCACCTTTCCCTCTGGCAGAGTTAAGCAAATGATTTAAAAAACCCTATCTTTATTTTAAGTGGATGGATATTACTACTATTTCACAAATGTCCTATTCTGGTTGCTTCCCCTTGTACAAAAACATCAATTGGCTTGGAACACTATTTTGTCAGTCTAACCTCAGCCCCCCTGAGGAAAGCTTTCACAGCTTTGCGATTTCAGTGCTTGCCATCTGCCATTTTGGAGGGGAGGCATGACAATGTTCCATTCCACCAAAGACTCTACTTTTGTGGACCAGGAGAACTTGAGGATATTCTCCATTATTTATTCAGTTGCCCCGGAAGTCAACTTCTTGCCGGAATCCTTAGACCTTTGGGTGACAGACCTCCCCTTGGTTCAACTCTGTATGCTACTCGTGGTTATGGATGTAGCTCTTACCCACCAAGTAGCAAAATTTGTTTTGGCAGAAAAGAGAATACAGGCGAAGCATTAGAAGCATTAAGGAGGGAAGCCTGCTGTGTCTGCAATGTGTCTGTTTTAATGTTTTATGCTATTGTGATGGCCTATGGTTTTACAATAAAGCCTGATTGATTGATTGCCGTTGAGAGAGTTTCAAAAATAAAGCCACATATCAAGTACTTTTTGAAACTAGGCAACATTTAAGCAACTTGTTTGGGTTATTAGGGATAAAGGCTGGGAACCGACTATTCAAACTTTTAAACAGCAGGAGTCCAGAAGAGATGCACTGGGGGTTCAAAATCTGATGGGCTCTGAAAACAGTTCTCCATATTAGTTTCCTCAAGGCAGGTTTAGGAGTGGAGTGGAAATCCCAGGATACGAGCAGGCCCTTGTCATAAAGACCTCAAGCATTTACATCAGATTAAAATGTAATTCATTTTACCTCCTGGAAACACCAGCCGCAGCGCGGTCCAGAAAGCAAACAGTCCTCACAGCTCACTGCACTCCCTGAGACACAATTTCCTGCATTTCAAATCAAGAAAGTAAATACATTAGCACGCATGGCTTAATGATTCCAGCTACGAGATGTCCTGAGTAAATTTCTGACATTCCTAAAGATAATTTTTTTATGTAGCCCTTTCCACCCACCTGCAGAAATGTCTCCGGAAAGACCAAATGGCTTGTGCAACAACAATCGCAACAAAACAAAAAGTGCAACAACAATCGCAATCATAAATTTTAAAAAAATTCCCATCAAAGCACACTTTCAACTGGGATGAATCGCCAGCTTTTCTCAATATGCTAACCGGCACAGATAAAAAATTTACTGCAGGCTTTGCCCTGAACGCAAACCCCTATTTCATAGATTTTCTCTCTAATCCATTCCAGTGCAGCCTGGTAAGCAACTTTGTGTTCTTTCCATTAATATACAGTATACAGTGGACCCTTGTATAACAAACAGCTTGTATAACATAAAATTTGTACAACATAAAAAATTCTGGAGATAGGAGAAATTTGCTTAACATAATCGGCTATGGGGAAAATCCGTACAACATAAAAATGGGATCACTCTGTTTTCAATGCATTCCTATGGGGATTTGTATAAAGGAAAATTTGCTTAACATGATTTCATTTGGAATGAATTAATTCCTTTATACAAGGTACCACTGTATATATTTATTTCTATCTATCTCAGGATATTTGTTTGGGAAAGCAAAAATTAATAAGAGCTGCAAAAATGTATCAGAATCATATATATGCATAAATTGTCACACAGCCTGCTTACAAAATTAAGCAATTTGTAGGTCCATGTTCCGTACATATACTAAACGCAGTCAGAGGAGTAAAACAAGCTATAAGTTGCAAACAGGCATGAGCACACCACCACCAAGTACAAAAATGTAGAAGTATGCTTATTATAACAAGAACATTAAGGACATGCTACTTCTAAGCATGTATTTCCAAGTAAAACTAAGCTCTGGTGCACCTTACCTTGTACATTCTTACTTCTTTGTAGAAATAGGAAAAAGAGGTAGAACAGTTCAATCCCCATTCGCTTTTAGTTTTGGCTGCACACACAAAACATATCAAAAATTAAGTCCAGTGTAATAATATCCGTTGCGGAAACTTTTGGGAGGCAGGATTTCTTCTCATGTACGTTTTAAGACCTCCAGGCTTAAGAAGGGTTAAAAGAAACCACTTAAGGTGACGGAATACTACTTTAATCGAATATAAGTAAAGCCTCAAAGGTGTACCATAAGGTAGGTATACATAAACAGTAACCTGTGCTCGAAAGAAGCAGCGTGGTTATGGAATGTAATACTGTACAGAGGTTTATTTTACTTCCTTGTTCCCCTTATAAGGAAAACAGGTATAACAGTCAGAAGGAGGTGGGGAAACTCATACAGGTACTGTGCTCTATTTTTTTTAAGTCCGCAGAGTCATTTCTATGGAGCTCTGAGCAGCTCCCATCAGGTAGGCACAAACTCTGGAGTCTAATGGTTTTACACTGTGTACAGAGGTCTGTTCTCTTCTTTTGGAACACTAATTGGAATACTGCAATATTTTTTAGGTGGAGGGGGAGTGAATACCTGCAATGATGTATAATTCCCATTTCACTCAACTTCCTTACTGAATCCTGTGAAAAAGAATCCTGAAAAGACAGAAAAATATAGCTATTAATATTGCAAAATCCTGCTGAGCTACTTGGAGATATTGTACAATTTAGAATTGACCAAAAAAAAATAATAATACAGGGCCTAAACCAAACAGAACTCTAACATGTAAAACAGCTAAAAAGTAAAATGATTATGAGATGTCAGTTTGTTACAACATGTTTTAAAATACAACCAAGCATATCATTTCACATAATCATAGAACTGAAGACTTGGAAGCAGCCTCAAGAGTCATGGATAACAACCTACAGTCAAGCTGAACATTGGAACCTTGTCAAAATGATGCCTGCAGCAGCATTGGGGCCGCTTCTCCTCTTGTGCAGCCCACTGCTGTTGAGTTGTGTGTGTTTGCCTGTGCCTGTACATTCAAGCACACATTTCTTTATGACTACAGTACTTATGCAGTTGCAAAGGTCTTCCCTACCTAATTGCTGCCTTCGCTCTTGATTTGATTTACCCTGTTGTTCAATATGATTACAGTATGGGGAAACCAAAACACCACCAGCATGGGAAAAGACCCAAATGAATTCCTATTCCATTGCCATGTTACATGTTTGCAAGGAAATGATAGCCTTGTAGCTCCTTAAAGCCTATGTAAACCTGCTCAACCATGAAGATCTGCTGGGGAAGCTCTCTTCCATTCCCCACCATTGTGAACTCTCAGCAGTAGCACCCAGACTGTTGAATACCTTCTCCTTGAAGCCTTTATTGGCAGTGACACTGACATAAGAACATAAGAACATAAGAAGAGTCGTGCTGGATCAGACCAAAGGCCCATCTCGTCCAGCTTCCTGTACCTCACAGAGGCCTCACCAAATGTGCCTGGGAGCGCACAAGACTAAATATCTGTCTCTTCATACTACTTCCCTGCATCTGGTCCTTGAAGTACCCCGGTTTTAAGCCTGGAGATTACACATCTCCATCATGGTTTGTAACCTGTGATTGACTTATCCTCCAGGAATCTATCCAATCCTCTTTTGAAGGCATTGAGGCTAGATGCCATTACCACATTTTGTGGCAGGGAGTTCCACAGACTAACAACGCGCTGGGTAAAAAAAAATTCTTTTGTCTGTTCTCACTCTCCCAGCCCTCAATTTGAGTGGGTGCCCCCTAGTTCTGCTATTTTGTGAGAGGGTGAAGAGCGTCCCTCTATCCACTTTACTCATGACCTGCATTATTTTGTACGTCTCAATCATATCCCCCCTCAGGCTCCTTTTTTCCATACTAAAGAGCCTCAAATGTTTTAGCCTTTCCTCATAAGGGAGGTCCTCCAGCCAAGTACAGTGGTACCTCTGATAACAACTTTAATTCGTTCTCTGAGGTTAGTCATTATCCGAAACACGTTGTTATCTGAAACGCTGTTTCCCATAGGAATGAATGGAAAACCTATTAATCAGTTCCGGAGCCTAGGAAAAAGGCACAGACACGTAGGGTTTTTTTGCTCAAAACTCTTTATAATGTGCACTTTAAAGGTACAGAGGCAATGCCACCCGGGATAACTCTTTTTTACTGATGCATGCTGGAAATTCGTTATCCAAGGCAGTCCATAGGGAAAATTCGTTATCCGAGGCAGCCCATAGGAAAATACGTTATCCGAGGCAGCCCATAGGAAAATTCGTTATCCGAGACAGCCCATAGAGAACATTCATTATCCGAGGCAGACCTATACCTAGAATTGCAATTCGTTATCTGAGGCAGCCCATGGGGAAAATTCATTATCAGAGGCAGTCCTATACCCGGAAACTTGCAGTCATTATCCGAGGTACCACTGTAATCATTTTAGTTGCTCTCTTCTACACCTTTTCCAGTTCCACTATGTCTTTTTTGAGATGCAGTGACCAGAATTGTACACAATATTCCAGGTGCGGCCTTACTATCGTTTTGTACAATGGCATTATAATGTTGGCTGTTTTATTTTCAATCCCCTTTTTGATAATCCCTAGCATGGAATTGGCCTTCTTCACCGCTGCCACATATTGGGGAGACGCCTTCATGGAGTTGTCCACCAACACACCAAGATCTCTTTCCTGATCTGTCACAGATAACTCCGAGCCCATGAGTTGATAGATATAGTTTTGATTTTTTGCCCCAATATGCATTACTTTACATTTGGCTACATTAGAACGCATCTGCCATTTCATAGCCCATTCCCCCAGTTTGGAGAGATCCTTCTGGAGCTCTTCACAATCTTCTCTGTTTTTTTACCACACGGAAAAGTTTTGTGTCATCTGCAAACTTGGCCACCTCACTGCTTATCCCTGTCTCCAGGTCATTTATGAACAGATTGAAAAGCACCGGTCCCAGGACAGATCCCTGGGGCACACCACTTTTCACCTCTCTCCATTGTGAAAATTTCCCATTGACACCTACTCTGTTTCCTGGATCTCAACCAGTTCTCAATCCATAAGATGACCTGCCCTCATATCCCCTGACTGTGCAATTTTCTCAGCAGTTTTTGGTGAGGGACTGTGTCAAAAGCCTTCTGAAAATCAAGATAGACAATATCTACCAGTTCACCCAAATCCACATGCCTATTGACCTTTTCAAAGAATTCTAAAAAGGCACCAAGAGAAACATGTGTTGTTGTTGTTGTTGTTGTTGTTGTTGTTGTTGTTGTTGTTGTTGTTGTTGTTAGGAGCATAAGGACATAAGAAGAGCCATGCTGGATCAGGCCAAAGGCCCATCTAGTCCAGCTTCCTGTATCTCACAGTGGCCCCACCAGATGCGTTTGGGAGCGCATGAGACTAGATATCTGTCTCCTGATACCACTCCCCTGCATCTGGCCCTTGAAGTACCCTGGTTTTAAGCCTGGAGATTACACATCTCCATCATGGTTTGTAACCTGTGATGGACTTTTCCTCCAGGAATCTGTCCAATCGCCTTTTGAAGACATCCATGCCAGATGCCATCACCACATCCTGTGGCAGGGCGTTCCATAGGCTAACAACACGCTGGGTAAAAAAATATTTTCTTTTGTCTGTTCTTACTCTCCCAGCCCTCAATTTGAGTGTATGTCCCCTAGTTCTGGTATTTTGTGAGAGGGAGAAGAGCTTCCCTCTATCCACTTTACTCATGCCCTGCATTATTTTGTACGTCTCACATATCCCCCCTCAGCTGCCTTTTTTCCATTGTTGTTGTTGTTGTTCTTCTTGTTCTTGTTCTTGTTCTTGTTCTTGTTCTTGTTCTTGTCGTCGTCATCATCATAATCATCATAATCATCATAATCATCATAATCATCATAATCATCATCATTAGAACTGCAGAACTGGAAGGGGTCTCATTAATCATCAAGTGTTGTCCCTATCAGGGAGGCAAATTAGGGAATTGAACACCCACGGCTGACCATGTCTGCAACGGAGGGCACCCCATGCTGCTGCCCACAGGATAGGAATGTGTGCAGAACAGAGGGGCACATGATCCCAAGCCTGGAAGACTGCCTTTGTGTTGTGATTAAAGTTTCAAGTGTCCAGGATCAAGGACATCTCCTGCCATCATAGACAAACCTCTACCGTCCGCATTGCTAGCACTCTGCTAGCCATTTTGTTGGCTAACAAATCGTACAAGCCAGTTTTGCATGGTCGTCAGGCATTTGGTAACTGGGGACTATTTATCTAGCCATTATTCATTATTTTTCATGCACTCCTACTTTATTCATAATGAGCAAGTGCAATGATTCCAGTGAGGAAAGACAGAATCTTTAACAAGGGTAAGAAATCTGCTTCTGCCTGAGGCCGAATTCAGTTCTACAGAAGCTCCCAGGAGGGAGAGCCGCATTCCATTGCTTTGGGTGTAGTCCATGGCAAAACAGTGGGACCAAAAATAACAACACAGCTGAAGGCTGTAAATGCCTGTACATGAGCCTTGATGAGCTGTTTCAAGTATTTAGAATTGGGATGGGGTGGGGTGGGGAGAGGGTTGTGTAAAGCTGGGAAACTACCCAATGACAATTTCTGTCAGAGCTTTGTTTGCAACCTTATGGTAAAATGGTTTGTGGGACTGGAAGGGACTTTTCTGGGCTGAGGTGATTGTGTATTTGTCCAACAACAACCAACAGGTCCTTCCAGCCTATGCATTCAAATAGAGCAGGGTTCCTCAAAGTTTTCAAACAGCGGGCCGGTCCACCACGCCCCAGGCACCACTGCGGGCCGGACCACAGTGGGTGGGGGGAGCGGGGGACCTTGTCGTAACCCTCCCACTCTGAATGCCCCCCTAGCCAGCATGCTGATCATCTGGGCGGTAGTTGGGGGGAGTGGGAGAAGCAATATAGCCCACTGCTTTGAACTGCCTTAGCAATAGAAGCAGCTGTGGAGGCTGGCTTGCTCACAAAGCAGGGGTAGGTGGTGGGGTTGCAATTGGTCCCGGGGGCCGGATTCAGGACCTTGAGGGGCCCCATCTGGCCCCGGGGCCTTAGGTTGAGGACCCCTGAAATGGAGTCAAGCCTCTCCCCTCATTTCCCTCTCTTTAGTCTGTTGGAAGTCTGTTTGTTTGTTTCCTGTTGATCAGTTTGGTTGGCTGCTAAGTATGTGTGCAGTAAAGAAAGCAGCATACACACATGGTATTTCCAAGCAGCTGCAGGTAAAGAAAGGTTTTTATTATTTCTCCTACAAACGTCTCTGAGTAAGTTATTGCGACTTTAAATGTTAATTAAGGAGAAAGGAGTGGACTCAGGGTAATTTGTAGCTATTCTCCATGGGCAAATGTCTCAGAATGAGTTATTGGGACTTCTAGTTAATGAGAATTGGGAGGACTCTGGGGGACGTATAGCTATTCTCCTCTGATACTGCCTAGCAAAAGTGAATTTTACCAGAAATTCAAAACTTGGTAACAGTGTCATAGGGAAGGGCAGAAGGTCCCATGCAAACCAAGAGGGGTTGATTTCTGAAGTTCCTGACACGTCCATTAATGTGACTGAATGCCATACTGGGTCAAAAAGTCTGAAATGCTACATTTGTGCTACAGTCCATGTTTTAAATAGTGAAGGTAACCTGTAGTCCATAGGCATCATGTGAACCCAGTCTCCCAGCACCCCAGCACCACCACCACCACCACCACCACCACCAATTTTACTTTAAATTGGAAGGGTTGGGGAGGGTTGCTCAAAAATATTTTTGAACTCTCTAGAAGTTTGTTGGGCAATCTTGCCATGGCTTGAGGCTATCCTAGACGCTCTAATGGCTCTATCACACGTCCTTTAAAATCCTGATTAAATTTCCAGGTAAACTGTTCCCAAAAATCTTGTCCCCATGGCCACCGGGCTTTAAAAAAGGTAGTGCCCACTTTAGCAAGTTTTCCAAGACCTACCTGAGAAGTAGGGAATTTTTTGCTCCAGTTAAAAATCCACATTTTTCTGGAGCCAGAAGTCATGGGAACACACATATGATCCAGATTTCTGTTTTTTATTTTTTTCCCCTAGCGTCAAGCAACTGGTCCTGGGGCTGGTTGGCACTTTTTTTAAAAATTGACCAAATTTTCGGGCTGTCAGTGCTTTTTTTTTTTTTTTTATGCCAACCAGCCCCTGGGGCTGGCTGACCAGAATGAGAACCCACATCTTCGGTCACGTGACCAAAAAAGAAGAAAAGCTGCTTTCTTTATCTTTTTTCCAGGTGAGATAGTGCCAACCAGCTATATATACAGGGGCTGGTTGGAACTTTTAAAAAAACCTGTTTTCTGTCAGCAATCTTTGAAAGTGGAATGGAGAACCCACCCCTTCATTTACAAGAAGGCTGATGACTCCTCACAGTGACCAGGGAGGGGGAAAGAGGAAAAGCTGGACAGGCATTTCTTATATTTTTCTGAACAGACCCAAATAAGTTTTTCTGGATCTTTCCCCAGGTGAGATAGCGGCATAAGTTTCTATAGCTTCTCAAACATTTTCTTGGCAAGAATACTGGAGTGGTTTGCCAGTTCCTACTCCAGGAGCCTACAGCACCTGGTATTCCCTGGTGATCTCCCATCCAGGTACTAACCAGGGCCGACCCTGCTTAGCTTCTGAAATCAGGTGAGATTGGATATGCTTAGGGTATGTAGGCAGCTATATATCATAATGGTAGCTTATAAATCAAGAAGGCACATTTTCTATTTGGTTAGAAGATTATAAAAGCAAGCTGCTTTTTTGTTTTGCTGAGTGGGAGTCGCCTCCTGGGCTCAGAGGTACTCTCTTGTTTATGCCTTCTCTCCCCTTGGCTGATCCACTGATTTGCCCTCCTGACCCACTGATTTGCCAGTAGCAGCTTACAAACAGCAAGCCGTGTAGAGATTCAGACCCAGGTAATGAAGCTCTTCATTTGCCAGGACACAATTCATTCTCTGCAGCTCATCCAACTGGGCTCCTCCTGACATTTGAGAGGAATTACTAATTATAAGTATCACTCAGGGGCAACATTTGCACAGTTGCTGGAAATAGGTGGAGCACTGTTTGCAAAATAGATCCAATCCATTTTGTAATCTAACCCACACCGGGGAGGGGGCAGATCTGAGGAGAGCACTGCCTTCAGTTTTTCACACTTGAAGAAAAAAAGAAGCTTCCCATAAATGCTGCAGTGTATGCTGTCTCTTTCCCTTTCTCCCTGCCACCCATGTGTCTGCTGTTAGGTTGTGCTAAGGAGTTATGGGTGCTTTTCAGTGCTGGATAAGGTCATAGGCCAAACATGCTGTGCTAATAGAGGCTTTCCTATACAGTATTTACTACTTGATGGAGCTATGCTATAATTTCTGTAGCAAATGATGCCTTGCATCCTTTCAAGTTGACATGTGTAGTACTCAGACCCAGGGGAAAACCCACAGTTACCATGATGAATTAAATAACTAACCATTTTATTGCTCTGTTGTGGCACCTGAAATCTACTGTCACCGTTCCTAAGGGCAAGACTACCACATTTCATCTCACCCCAAAGAGGTTGAACTTCATGGCGGGCCAGAGGAGGCACCCTCCCCAGAGAAGTGCCTCCAGGAGCCCTCTTTCCCTTCATGGCGGGCCAAAGGAGGCAGCAAATGAGGACCTCTTCTCATTTCCTAGCTCTGCATCTTTTTTATTTTTTAAACTGAGAAATAAAGAATGATAAAGACATATATTTTTGCCCATCTCACACATTTAATGCATTTATGCACACAACTTACATAGTGTGTTTTATAATAAGTACACTGTTTGGTGCTTTAAATTTACTTAGCATTTTGGAATGTATGTTCTGTTCAAACTAGATTCAATCTTTATCTTAATTTATATTTCACTCCTTTAACATCTCCTTCCTTCTTTACAAATATTTTCTCGTCATTATATCTTCCCCCTCTTTTTATCGAAATATTTTTTCCACATTAAAAAAATCTTTAATCAGTCCTCTGTTTATATAGGTTGTGAGTTTAGCCATTACAGCATATTCAGACATTTTCTCCTTCTCCAATCTTGTATTTCTAATGTTTAGCCATTACTACCCTGGCAGCTAGTCTGGACCTTTAATGGCAGCTTCACTTGTAAGCATTCAGTGGTGATAAGACTGCAATTCTTACTCTTTAGTGGTGTCCAAACTTTGGCTCTTCAGATGTTTTAGACCACAACTCCCACAGTCCTTTGTCATTGGCAATCTAGGCTTGGAGTTCTGGGAGTTCTGGTCCAAAATATCTGAAGGGCTGAAGTTTGGACACCCCTAATTGTTTTCATACCAAGCTGATGTCAAGGGCATATGGTGAGACCTGACTGTTGCCTCCTCAGTCAGTTGGCACCTCCTTCCTCACCCCTGCCACTGGAATATTTTACAAGTTATGCTGTTAAGTAATATCATTAGTATTGTCATATCTTTAAAAGTTTTAAGAGGGAAGGCTAGAAGGCAGCCTGTGTATATCATTGCTAAGTGGTGCCTCAGATGCTCTCTTCACTCACTGGTCATTTCATCATCCAGAAGAGACTCTAGTCATTAATAATAACTTGGGATTCTGAATCCCAAGATAGCTTGGGATTCTTCATTTCCAACAACTGAGGGGGAAACGTTTTCTAAAAATGGTGACAGAAACCTGGGTAGCACAGTTCATTTTAGGGAGTTCATTTTGTTTCGTTTCTACTAGCGTTTCATTTCGTTTTGTGTCAAATGAATTTTTGTAACAAAATTATAACAAATGAAACAATAACAAAATGATTTGTTACTCTATAAAATGGCTTTCCTGGAGGCACCATATTTGGTGGGTAGCTTTTTACAAGGCAGCCATTTTACAGAGCAATGAAACGTTTCATTTTCAAAGGGGAAAAGAAGTGTTTTGTTTTGCAATAAACACTGTTTCCTGTCTTGTTTCATTTAATAATGTTTCAAAAGCTTACAAAATGATGAAACAGTGTGTTGTTTTTTGTAAGGTGCCCATCTCTAGTTGATTTTTATGGCAGAATTTTTTTTTCTTTACGGGTGCATGAGAACCCCCTCCCCACCTCCACCTCCAATGAAATAGAGGTTCCTCGTGGAGTCATACACTACTGGAGAACAACATACATTCTCCTGTTGAAGGTCCCAAAAGCCTTTAAGTACTGCTGAAGATCCCAGTAACTTTTGTGTATATGTGTGATTATGGTGCAGTCTAGAATTTCCCTTCCAATGCAGTAAGGGGTTCTGAGTTTGTGTTCCCCATCAATATATCAAAAGCAAAAATCCCGTTGTCTCCCCAAAACAAAAACAGAACATTTGGAGTTACAGTGAAGTATTGATAAAAATATAATTTTAAAAATCTCATACTGTACATACATCTGCACATTAAATGGATCCATGAATAAAATTAAGATTAGGTCTTTAGGACTGAAGAATCTGCTAAATCACACATTTCCAAAAATGCTTTCCCCCTGTCCCCATCCATTTGGTTTGAAACAGGATCTCTTCTATTTCAGTTCCTACCCCAAAATTATTCATTTAAAAACATATTATAGCTTTTTTATTTTTTATTTTTAAAAGTTTGCAGTAATTTGCTATAACATTAGCAACATCATCTTTATTTATTTATTTATTTATTTATTTATTTATTTATTTATTTATTTATTTATTTATTTATTTATTTATTTATTTATTCCATGCATTTGTATGCTATCTGACTTAGTGACATGCATTACTCTTTTGTATTTATTATCCCTTATATATTTAACTGGTTTTCCCAGACCAGAGGCTTTGACTCACCCATAGAAGTCTGAATGGGCAGAGCTTGGCCCTCCAGCTTATTTTGCTCTCCCTATATTAAGAGTCTGGAGTTATCTGAGTTTATAGAGTGAGCAGGAATGATTCATCCTAGGAGTCATGACACTCACTGGGTCATTTGGAATGGGAATGTTTCTTCGACTCCAAGGTATGTGTTCTCATCCACATATCTACCAAGCCCTTGAACCTGGAAGTGCTGTTATCTGTCATTCAGTTACCTCATAAGAGTATATAGTTATATCCCTATTACTGGGTGAAATCAATTATTTTCCTTATTGCTAACAAAGTGCATCCAAACTTTTTGACTTGTTGGCCAGTTTCAAGGGGGAAAGAAACTAGGCTGTTTCTTTCCTCTTCCTCTTATGGCTAGATTCCTTCCTTCCTTCCTTCCTTCCTTCCTTCCTTCCTTCCTTCCTTCCTTCCTTCCTTCCTTCCTTCCTTCCTTCCAACATAGCTGCTACAAAATATCAGCTTTGGTGACAGGTAGTGGCCATAAACCTATCAGAAACCAACAGATTTCATCCCGGGCCTCACTTTCGCTTCTTTCCCTGGAAAGATATCCAGCTCTGACTTGCCATCACAACAAAGTCTTCCTGAATGTGCAAGTGTCAAGTTTTCATTTCAAGAGCCGATAGACTACTAGACAGAAGCAGAAAAGTTTCTCCCCTGGTTGTGAGGTTTGAGGCGTTTAGTTCAAAAAGCCACTCTCCGAAACTCTACTTGTGTGTAAGGCCAGTTCAACACACAATTCCCTAGGGGAGCTTGGCCTGCATATCTGTCCATAGTTTCTGGGACCTTTATGTTTCTTCTATACCTCTGGATCGCCCAGCCTGTGGAAGACTCCTGCAGCAGTCAAAAACTAGCTTCTGTTTGTGAGATTTTAGTGGCCCACAAAAAGTATCACCTACTCTCATCTTTGGGTGACGTACAAGGACCACACAGAGATTTCCTTTTGTTTTTGTTGGAGGAACTGTGAGTCACCAGCAATCTCCAGCCGTCTCTTAGTCTAGTTCCAGGGCAGTGCACCGACATGCTCTTTGCCATAGTCAATCACGACTGACACATCTGGTTCTCACCCTGGGTAAACACATGCCCAGTTAACAGGGAAAGCAAAGGAGAAAAGAATTCTGAAATAAGGAAACAAGTACGTTTAGGAGCAGTTTTTGTTTACACATGTTTTAGGGGTCATATGGTTTCAAATTCAGATATGTATGCTTGTCTCAAGTGTTTTTTTAACTGAGAGGCAGACACTGAAGTTCCTTGAGTGCACACGTCCTTCTACAAAAATGTGCCAGGTCTCAAGCATCTCAGTGAAGGCTGAATAGAAGCCTCCTCCTTTATCCTATAACAAAGTGGGCTGGTTTTGGGCAGAAGGATAAAATCAGGTGTTCTTTGTTTTAAAAATTTTAGGAATTGTGCATTCACATGAAATATACTATGGTCTTTTCACTCATTTGGGTGATGGACAAACAACGACAACAACAGACCCAAAGACATGCTGAGGAGAAAATTGAACAAAGTTGATTTCAACCACATGAGTTGGGAAGCTCTCAATTAAGACCAAAATGTTCAATAGATTCAGTGTCAAACGAGAAGCAGACAAATTCAAAAGGAAAAGAATGAAGGATGCACACACAAATAGAGAAACAAGGAAAGCAAGGGTGTAGCATCCCAAGATCCCAGTGATTCTAGGACCAGTGCCTACACCCACATGGCTGATATTGAGCTGGTTAAGGCTGAAGTACATGGTTTTTCTGGATCAGGCTGCTGCAGGCTAAATAGGGTTGCCTGGAGATCCAGTATGCCTTTTGGTGGAATGGGGGCAAGGGGCGAGGGGTGAGGGTAGTGGCTGGTGACTGAGGGGACTAGAAGGCTGAAGGGATTTGGAAGGGGTGAGGGGGAGAGGTTGGTCTACAATGGGAGGAAAGTGTTGGGGGTGAAAGGGAAGAGCAGATAGGCTTGGCTGACTAGCTACTGTTAAAAACACACACCAAAGAATTGCAGTTCAGGAGCATTCACTTATGCAGTAGTGATTCATTGGAATCTGCTGCAAAATAATCAGACTTCTGGCAGGAAAGCAGAAGAACTCCCACCCTGGCAGAGTAGACCAAGCAAGCATGCGGCTTGTGTTTACACTTAACTTTGTATTGTGTTATTTTTTTCAGCAGAACACAGTTTTTCAGTATCTTAATTCACATGTTTCAGGACTGAGTAGAACTAATTACTAGCAATTCCTAATAGTAAATTTAACTGTCTAGGGCAGTGTTGGCAAATCTATGGCACGGGTGCCAAAGATGGCACTCGGAGCCTTTTCTGTGGGCACCTGACATCACCCCTTCACAGCCCACTATATTCAGGTTAAATGGCTGTATTGGCACTTTGAAAACAATTAGTGGGTTTTGAATCGCAGTTTGGGCACTCAGTCTCTAAAAGGTTTGCCGTCACTGGTCTAGGGAATAAACCTCCAGGACTACAGTTCTTCAGATTGAACAAAGTGGTACATTTAATTCTATATCTGTGGTAGGAGTTGCTCACAGACAGAAATCACAGCACAAAAGTCAGCTAAAAAGGAAAAAAGGACAAAGATTTACCAGTGTTTCTTAGCATATATCAGGCAACCCTATGTTTCAAATACATCACATGGAATTTGCAATTTGTGAGATAGCTATTCATAAATTGCAACCGTTGTGTTGCTGAAATCCTGTTGTGTTACTCCATGTGATGTCACTACCAGTAGCAGGTAGCAGCTGATATGCAATGGGACCAAGTTACATGCAACCCCAATCCACCAAAGGAAGCCTTCAATCAGCTGCAATTTGCCACTGCTGATGCTGTCACCATCACTGCATATATGGAGCTGTGCAATGGAATTTCAGGTATTGTGGGAAAGTTGGTTTTCCAGTCATGCTAAAGATCTGCCTGGGGAATTTAACTTAAGTGAAGTGGTTTCTTGTTGCCTTCTTCGCTGCCATTACTGGGCATCGTATCAGCTTCCAATTATAGATCTGACACTGTCTGAAGCTGCCCACTCTGAATCAGACGCTTCGGAGTAGTGGTGGAATTTGTACTGGAATCAGTGTGCTGGTGTCCAGATAGATGGTCAGATATCAGAAGAGCTGTCAATTACAAAAGATCTTCATAAAAGTTGTATTCTCTCACCTCTACATTTTATTCAGAAATAATTTTCCAGGATGCTTTTGAAGGAAAGAAACAAGTTTTGAAGGTGAATGGAGTTCTTGTTAATATCCATCAGACTTTGTACCAGAATATTTCAATCTTATGTCTTTATGGTGTTGAAACATGGATCCTTACAGAAGCATTATGTAGGACACTGAAGATACATTGGACAGCCAGAGCCAGTAATGTGGTTGCGTTACAGCATATGAATAAAAAGCTAGAAATTCTCAATACCATAAAGAAAAGAAAATTACAGCATTTTGGTCACATAATGCGCAGTAACAAATACCATCTCCTGCAGGTTACCTTTCACAGAAAAATATATGGGAAACATGGCACAGTGTGTAGAAGAACATTCTGGCTTAAGAATTTAAGCCAATAGTTTAACGTGAGAATAGCTTCTCTATTTAGACTAGGTTAAAAAAAAAACCCAGATCACATTACTAATCACCAACGTTGTACAAGTACATGGCACTTGAAGAAGAAGAGAAAGTTGGGTCAACTTTAGAGTTAGCAATTTGTCTGCTGTTAAAGACATCTTTGTAGCAGTTACTCTTATGAAGTTATTGTTGCATACAATAAATAGTGATAAGTGCTGTTTATTGCATGCTGCCAGCTTTATTCCAATTTATAGTAACCTTTTCCAGGGTTTTCTAGGTAGTCCTCAGAAGTGGTTTACCCTTTCCTTCCCCTGGGAGCACCCTGGGACTGTGTAGCTTGCCCAAGGCCACACAGGCGGCCTCTCCTCTGAGAAAGCAGTGAGGAATTGAAATCCCAGTCTCTGACTCCACAGTCAGATACCTAAACCACTGAGCTATCCAGACAGTTCTTTATTACAGTTATTACAGTAGTCCCCTGCCACAATGCAGTTCATATATTACAGTCCCAGTATATCACTTTTTTTCTTGAGAGAATCATGCTTCCAAAGAGAGGTTTTTAACCCCCTCCTGGCACCTCAGCAGACAGACCTTGAGCTCCTGGCAGCAAGGTCTGCTGAGGTGTCAGGAGGGGGCTTTGGAAACACAGCTGGCAGGAGCAGCCCTTGCTGAGGCTTCTGCATTTCACTTCCAAAGAGAGGTTTTTAACCCCCTCCTGACACCTCAGCAAATAGAGCTGGGGCTGCTCCTGTTGGCTGCATTTGCAAACAGAGGTTTTAAACCAACCCCTAACACCTCATCAAACTGACCTTGGGCTGCTCGGCTGCTGTTTCCAAAGAGAAGTTTTTAACTCCCTCCTGACAGCAGGCAGATCTTGAGTCCTGGCAGCAAGGTCTGCTGAGTTGTCAGGAGGGGGTTAAAAACCTCTCTTTGGAAATGCAGCCAGCAGGAGCAGCCCAAGGTCAGTTTACTCAGGCATCTGCATTTCATGGATTTTCCTTTATTGTGGGTGGATCAGGTACCAAACTCCCGCAATAAATGGGGTAGTACTGTAAGTACTTAGAGCTGCCTAGATGCCCTAAGCACATCTGATCTCGCCTGATTTCAGAAGCTAAGCAGGGTCAGCCCTGGTTAGTACTTGGATGGGAGACCACCAGGGAATACCAGGTGCTGTAGGTGCCTGGAGTAGGAGCTGGCAAGCCACTCCAGTATTCCTGCCAAGAAAACTCAATAGACATGGAGTCACAAAGAGTCGGTCACGACTGTAATGACGCAACACAAGACACTGTAAGGACTGGGAGACTTATGCTCCTTATTGAGTAACTTTATTGGGTAGGAAAGTTCCAGGCCAGATACTGAAACTTGAGCCTCACCTAGAAGTAGATCTACTGCAAAGTAGGAGTAAATCTGTAAGGCCACAGGAGCTGATTTCAGAAGTTGACTGCCTAGTAAATCTCATCATTGATAAATCCCCCAACCGCCTTAGGGATTTATCAGCAGGCTAAGGCATTTGAGTGTGAGCACTAAGTCCACTTAGAAGGAACCATATTATTATGGAAAGGGTAGCCAAAAAGGGAATGGTTTCTCGCTTCACCTCTTCTTGGAAAAGAACTGGGTGAAAGGAACATGTCATAACCTCTACACAGCTCTTCCAAATAGCCTTACAATGATAGCAAGTAAGCAAAGTGATAAGATGCAAACTCATTGTTACTGGAGGAGGATGAGTAACCATGTGTCATCAGGGTAAGAACATCCTGTAAATGCTCACCACCAAGTGTTACATTAATGACACTTTCACTTTCCTGAAATTGGAAGAAATGCCTCCCTCTGCATGGCTCTGTGTGTACCTTCAGGTCTTCAGGGGCAGTTCTTTTCTATTTGTCATCAGTCGGAGAAATCAAATTGTCTGTCTACAATTACAAGACATTCTCTGTTGTGGCATTTCAGCATTGAAAGGCCCTCTAAGTTTATTTATTTATTTATTTATTTATTTATTTATTTATTTATTTATTTATTTATTTCCCACCTCTCTGGCCAACTGGTCACTCTGGCTTACAACATTCAAACACAAACAATGAAACAGAAAGACTAAAACAACATATGGCAGATTATCAATAAATAAGACACAAACAAATTTTATACAAATCATATCACAAATAATATATAATACACTGTAATATGAATAGGGTCAGACTGACCCTATTTTCTTTTCAATGTCAAATTAAGGTCCTGTTTAAGGATTCTGAGACTTTTGTAAACTCAATTGTACATTGTACATTCAGCTTAAATTGACTTTAGATTGGTTCCTTGGTTTTTGTTAAATCAAATTAATGGCTCTGATGTCCCTTTAATAGAATTTTAATACAGGACTAATTACTACTTTTAATTCCCACCAGAGGCAATTATTCAGAAAAATATGAAATATTTCTCATTAATGAATGGGACAAGTTAAGTCAGAACTTGTAAATGTCTTCCCTAGTTGGGATGAACAATTGGATATGACCTATGACATTTTTAAATGTTAAGTATACTCCCAGGGTATACTTTGTAGCCTGCAGAATCTGGAAACTAAGCTGATAAGGACTCAAAGTTGCAATCCCATCCAGGTGCCAGCTGCAGCTTCACAGGAATTCCCCCTCCCCACTGAAAAGGAAAGTTGAAACTCTTTCCAAAAATAAAAATAAAAAGGAAAATTGGGGGAAAATGTGAACAGCAAGAGAGAATAGGTAGGAGCTACTATACTATATCCACATAATTTTTACAGTTGTGCAATTGTTTAAAGGACAATTAAATGACCAACAGTCTGTTGTTTGATGTACAGGTTCATATTTGCACATACTGCTGCCATCTGCTGGGGACACGAGTGTTTGGCAAGGGAAACGGTGCTATGCCCTTATCTGGAAATATGTAGACCGAAGTGCTGCAGCGGTGTAATATTCAAATATTCTGCAGAAATAACAATCTTTCACATAACTAACTAGGTCTTGTGACTCTGATATAGCTTTTCCATCGCAGATTGGTCATCATCATCATCATCATCATCATCATCATCATCATCATCATCATCATCATCATCATCATTTCTGACATATACTGACCTTTTTCAGTGGGCCTTTCTAGATAGAGGATACTCAGAAATGGTTTATCGTTCCCTTCTTCTGGGGGCATTCTGCAACTATGCAGCTCACCCAAGGCCACACTGGCTGGCTTTACTCATTGGAGGTACACTACAGAATCAAACTCTGAACCTCTGACTCCAAGGCTAGATATCTAAACCATTGAGCTTTCCAGCCAGCTTTTATGGATTCTTGCAAGAACAAATAAGAAACATGGCAGTAAATACATGTCAAAGTTATTAATACCTGCTAGCAAAACAGTGTTCATTTTTGACACGCATAGGAAAACACTTTTAATAATCATTAAAGTACATATGGATTGCATTTCAAAAGTACACAAATAATTAATAACATCAAAAGCCACTTCTTTGTACAAGTCTGCCTGTAGTAATTATAATAACTTTCATTATAGAAAATTGTTTCCTTGTCTAATAATTCAGCCACCATGTTACTTAGATTCATGTAATCAACTGAGTGCTGGTAGTAGAAAGGCTTCATCATACATCTACTGTACTTAAAATTCCAGCCCTGACTCTTGCTTCACTGTCCACCTTGCCATAGGCATGGTGTTCTGCTTTCAGGTAAACTGGTTCCAGGTGCTAGGTCTTGACAGTCTGGGCCATGTCTCTCATAAAGAAAAGTCCTACCAGACAGTCAGGTAAACTAGGTGTGGCAGAGCCAGAGCCAAAATCCAAAGGCAATCCAAAAGTCAAGCCAGGTCTTTAGTCAACACAAGCAAACAAGGCAAGCCCAACAGGCATGCTCAGGACAGTCTAAAAGGTAAGACACAAGCAAGGAACCAACAACAACAGCCAGCTTACATAGAAACCATCATCAAGGACCAGAACAAACCTTGTCCACATCAACTTCACAATCCCAAGCTAAAGTTTATGTAGCCGTGGCTGCTGGAGCATCTCCAGTTCCCCTGAGCTTAGCTGTAGCCATTAGGCCAATTAGTAATAGAAGTCTACTACAAGATTTGACTCTTTGGTAACCCTGGGAGAAAAAGCTATCCCTCCAGGAAACTTACATGTATTTGTTTATTTACTTGCTGACTTTTCTCCCGATAAAAGATTTTATCCTATGCTACTAAAGAAAACTCACCTTTAATACAAGAAATACTAAAACATGTAAAAATATAGTATATTACAACACTGTACTAAACATATTACCTATTAAACTAATGAATGAAAACTAGATATGGGGATGAATTTAAAAATGGATTGTAAAAATGGCTAATTTGTCAATTTGTATGAATACAAATTGATGATATTTAGGAATTTTTGATTTATTGAGTCAGTGGGCTATAAAATAGCTTCCAAGTCATGAGACACCAACATTGCAGGAACATTTCCCCTGATTCTGCTCTACTACTAGTTTAGTGAAGCATGGGTTTCCCCAAGCCAGTTTCTCAAGGGCACTTTTCTGATAAATCACAAATCGAAATTAATCATCATTTTTCTGATTTGTGCCCTTCTCTAACAAAAATAATTTAAAATAATTTAAAAACATGTTAAGAATGATTTTAAAAATGCACCTACATGTTGAAATTTGTTCCTTAGTGGCCAGACACTTATGGAAAGTCTACCTAAAAAGAAAGGTACTTTGAAGGACAGCAGTGACTTCTAGAGACCACGAGCAGCCACCGGAAAGGTTTTTCTCTGAAAGCCAACACCACATGTGCCTGTAGGGGCATCAGGACAGAGAGAAACACCTCCTCTTAATATCTCTAGCTGATTTTTATTGGTCAAAGCCAGCACTTTGAATTGTGACCCCAAAGGACTGGCAACCAATGAAGCTATGATAAGGAAATTCTATTCACCCTGTATTCATGTCTAGTTGGGAGTTTAGCTGCAACGTTTTGGACTTACTTTCCAAAACCATCCCATATAGAAATCTCTCTCTCTCTCTCTCTCTCTCTCTAGTATACCACTCCAGTTAGTGACACCCACTACTCTCATGGACTCTCAAAATAAATGGATGAACCCTCCCCCCGATCCAAATACTCACATACAAATCCAAATAATATGGTGATGAACAACTCATTAAAAACAGACAACTTAAATTAAAATTTCTCAACAATAGGGGAGATTTCTTGAAAGCTGCTTTTATAATGTTTTGACTATCATAATTTCCTAAAAGTCAAGAGGGATTTACTGTTCCTTGAGATTAATCTGGAGCTGCTGGTGGTTCCATTCTCTTTTCAAGGGCAGCGTCACATAGAGGGTATAGCAGTAATCAGTTTTTGAGATCACCAATGCATGAACAAGTATTATAAGGCATTTTCTGTCCAGGTAGGGGTGCAACGGGGCAATTAACTAAAGCTGATAAGAAGTGTTCCAATGCTTAAGCTTCCATAGAAAGCTTAAGTTGTAAACCTAGCCTTTCAGGGGATGTGCATCCTCACCCAGGCTGGTTAAATTCCCTCTAACTGGTCAGATGAACTTCCCAACAACAGAATCTCCATCTTAGCAAATCTCCTCATGGTGCAGTGGGTAAATGCCTGTCCTGCAGGTAAACTGTGCTCACAACCTGGGGTTCAATCCCAGGTAGCAGGCTCATGGTTGACTCAGCCATCCATCCTTCCAAGGTCAGTAAAATGAGTACTCAGCTTGCTGGGGTGGCAATGTGCAGCCTACATACTGTAAGCAGAACACAATGCTTTATTTTTATTAATTTAAGACATGTATCATTGGCGTCAGATGAAAATGTTCATTAATTGGCACATTAGTTTTAATGGTGTGAACTAAGTCTTAAGAATGGCAAAGATGTGGACCTCTGGGCTCAGGAATGAACCCAGGACCATTCTCAAGCTTCAAACCTGAAATATCAGGGGGAATGTAACCTCATTCCCATTTCCTCAGCTGCCATTCAACTCAATTTCATCCAGTCCATTACAGCGAGTAGCCACAGATTTAGAACTGAAATACCATCCCTGAAATTGTGGAAAGGATAAATAGTATAATGTGCACATTAAATAGCAGTGGGAACAAGATGGAACTCTGATGAACCCAAAGGCCAATATATCAAAGAGTAAACACCAGCAACATCTTCTGAGTTTCTTCCTCCAGGCAACACTGCCTTCAAATCCCATCTCAGAAGGAACACCATGGCAGTTTTTGGTCGTTGACCGTAAATAAAATTTCATTTCATTTCAACACCATGGCCAGAGGTTACAAAAACCAAGTTTGCCTCCGCGACATACTTAGACCTGAAGCCACATTGCAATGTATCGAGGTAATCAACAGAAGCCTGCATTTTTTTTTTGAAATCTGATTTTTAATTCATTCTCATTCAACTCTCCATTCCATTGCTTTCTTGCTGCCAGCTTCCAAGCAAATCAGTGGATGGGTCTGGCTGCTGTACTCTAGGGTCACTACTGCACTTCAAGCAGCAACCACTTTTTGTTTTGAATCGCCTTTTGCCCTCCCCCAGTCATGTGGTCACTGAAGCGATTCAGCATTCTGCACTTGGGCGTTTTCTCAAGAACCGGTTTCCCCACCCGCACTTTGCTAAACCACTTTTTGTTCTGATTTAGTCCGACATTTTCCCATTATCTGGTTCAATTTCGGAAATTATTTTTTAGGATAACGTCATGCTGTTGTTCTTCCATTCAAAGTAATGTAGCTAATTTTCCATTTCTCACTTTAGATTACTTACAACCTGGCACATTTTTGATAGCTTACTTCCGTGACCGGAAAAAGCAAAATTGTACCTAAAAGAGGAAGTAGAAGGACCGGAAAAGTCAGTGGAAATGATTATACTGTAGGAGGATTTCTTTTTTTGCTTTTCCGTTGGCAGGATAAGGCATACAGAGGGGGAAAGCTGAAAAAAATGGTGCATGGTATCCGCAGTTTGAGCCAAATCGCTTCAAAAAGTGGTCTAGTAATCGGTTTTAAAAAACACCAGCCCTGGTGGCCATCGCAAGAAAAACCAACACAGTGGCCGAAAAGGGTGGTGGCCAAAGGGACTCCACGGAAAAAGCGATTGGAAATGCGGTAAGAGTTTAAGCAAAAGGTGATTCAAAACCTAAGTGTGGTAGGTTTCTATGGCAGAGGATGCTTAAAAGCAACCCTTTCCATTGCCTTGGCTATGTCCCCATCCCAAAGGTCAACCTGGACTTTAATTAGATTATGGTATGTGCCAAAGTTACAGAAAATTCCTCCTGTCAGGAAACCCTTTGAATTCACTAGCATCTTAGGACGAACCATGTTTAATTGCTTTCTACCCCCGCAGAGCATCAGAGCTTCAGTGAATTTAGACTCCACCATGTAATTATCTATCGACGATCACAAGGATACTACCAGCAATTCTTTCACACCCAAATAACCATCATCCTGCCCAGCTCACAAAATCATGTCCAGAGTATGTCCTCAGCATGATTGGAGGCAGGCCAGTGGCTGGCATGGAGGACATAAAATTCCTAGTCATGCCTGATAAGGTTTTCTTGGCATATATATTGAAGTACCTCAACACAACGAGCTGAAGTGCAGCGGGAATGAAAGCTGTTATGTAACAGCATGGGTGGCACGTTAACATAACCCTCACGTTAGTCATCTCCTACAAAGTATTTCTGTGGATCCAAGCACTTCATCTAGAGGCTTCTATCCAAGTTTATGCCTTAAACCTACAATGTTCTCATGAGGGTCTCTAAGGCCCAGCAGTTCCCCACCTCTGTTGTGTTTGGAGGAATTGGCTTATTCCAACTTGTCCAGAGGAAGCTTTTGGAAAAGGATTTGGAGGGGAGGCACGAGACCGGCGGCGGCACTCACCGGCAGGGCGTTAGGCGGGGTGGGGGGAACCCGGGGCTCCTGGGCAGGCGGGCCGCCTCCTCCTTTCTGGCCTGGGCAGGCGGGCCCCGCCTCCTCCTCCGGCGCCCCGGCCACCACCACCCCTCTACGCGGCGAGCCCGGGTCGCTGCTGCCAGCCTCCTGCTGCTGCCGCCAATAGCAGCTGCTAGCAAAACAATATGGAGGCATTGTTTAGGACAGTGCTCCCCAACCTTTTTGGACCGGGAAATTTTAAAAATTTTCTGTGGCCCGGGGTGGGGGGTGGGGAGGGGGAGAATGGTCCGGCGGGGAGGCCGCTTCATGGCAACGGGCCCCCGCCTCCTCCTCCGGCGCCGGGAGTCGCGCCGCCGCCGTGGGCCTCCTCCTCTGCCGGGAAAGCGGCGGGCTTGTACCCTTTATAAAAGCATGTTTAACAGTATCTCAATAAATTCACAGTCACAATAGCAGCTGCTAGCAAAAACAATATGGAGGCATTGTTTAGGAGGATACAGCCTTCTTCCCATTGCTTGTGGGCTTGAGCAGAAACATGTCCTGCTTTGAATTGTCAAAAAAGCAGCCTTGCGTCTCTTTTCTCTTGCTGTTTGCAACACTTTGAAAGCCTTTAAAAACCCACTTCCTGACTTGCAAAGTATCATGCAGTCAGTTTATTTCCTTTGCAAATGGGTTGAGTAAGGAGGGATGGGAAAAGGGGAGGGGGAGAGAAGGCTTGGATCTCTCTACTGCACTGTCAGTTTATCATTTATGCTATTTTTAAAAAGGACGGGGAGGGTGATTATCCCAAGGAATGGGAATCCCTTTCTAACATGTTAATGTATCAGTTACGATTTTTAAAAATATATATATGCACAAAAATAGTGTTAATAATGGCCCAGGAAATATCAGAGAAAATAAATTGATTCCACTGTGTATCTATCAATAATATTTCAAATAGGGAGAAATGAATGGATATACTCTCTCTCTCTCTCTCTCTCTCTCTCTCTCTCTCTCTCTCTCTCTCTCTCTCTCTCTCTCTCTCTCTCTCTCTGTATGTTGTGTCATTATAGTTGTGGCCGACTCTTCGTGACCCCATGTCCATGGAGTTTTCTTGGCAGGAGTGGTTTGCTAGTTCCTACTCCAGGTGCCTACAGCACCTGGTATTTCCTGGTGGTCTCCCATCCAAGTACTAACCACAGCTGCCCCTGCTTAGCTTCCAAAATCAGGCAAGATCAGATATACTTAAGGCATGTAGGCAGCTTCTATTGATATACAGTAGTTACAACCAATGGGAAAGTTTCCACTTGTGCATATATTACATACCTTTGGGGAGAAAGGTGGCATAAAATAATAATTATTATTATTATTATTATTATTATTATTATTATTATTATTATTATTATTATTATTATTATTATTATTATTATTATTATTATTATTATTAAATGTATTGGTTCAACAGAGGTATGGAAATAATCAGTATAACTGATTAGACCCTTTTGATATGCTCCATCTCTGCTTTTGTGTTATTATAGGCGTTACGCTAGGAGTTGGGGGTTAGTCGGATTAGAAGAACCCGGGCCAGGCAGCTCACGCCTGTCCCCCATTCTGATCCCTCAACTCACTGCCACATGTCTCGGAGCCTTCCTGCCAGCGCCTCCAACCTGTCCTGCCTCCTGATGAATGCCAGTTCAGTCCACAATAAGATCCCCATCATCTATGACACCATCCGAGATGGGTGAGTCCGGGGTTGGAATGTCTTCATTTATTGGTGGGACAGCGGGACAGGTTTGGCATTGTGCTTGGTTACCGTGCTCCCTGCAACCCAGCACAATCCCTACCAGAGCTCACTGAGTTCATTGCGGCTGCACTTTTGAGATCCCCCCACCTCCTGGTGGTTGGGGACCTCAATGTGCATGCTGGCAATGGGCTGTCGGGTGCGGCTTTGGAGTTCATGGAGTCCATGACCTCCATGAACCTGACCCAGCATGTTTTATGCCCCACCCATAGATCTGGACATACTATGGACCTGGTATTTACCTCCACATTGGGGGATTCTTCTCTGAGGGTGTGGGACTTTGTGTCCACTCCCGTTTCATGGTCAGACCATCACCTGCTGTTGTTTTCTCTATCAATCGCTGCCCCGCCCCACAGGGACCCTTGGCCATCTATCTGGGCCCGCCCCCGATGACTCCTCGCGCCTGATCGGTTCCGGGAGGCCTTTGGGGAGCTTGCTGGTGGCCTGGCTGACGACCCGGTCGAAGCTACGGTGGATCAATGGTTTGCAGAAGCATCCCAGGCTGTCGACCGGATCGCCCCTAGGTGCCTCCTCTGGTGCCGAGCTCGTCCTTCGCCGTGGTATACGGCGGAGTTGCGAGCGATGAAGCAAGAATGGAAGAGGCTGGAGTGCTGCTGGAGGAAGAACTGGGTGGCGATTAATAAGGCTGCAGTTGTTGTCCAGACCAGGCGCTACATTTGGGCAACCAGGGAGACTAAAACATCCTTCTGCTCCCTGAGAATTAGTGAGAATTGTTCCGCGTGGTTTGCGACCTCACTAATCCTGGTCTGGAAAGGCCTCCTCCTACTGATTTCAGTAGTGAGACTTTTGCAGCCTTTTTAGATCCAAAATAGAGGCCATCCGGACCGGTTTCGATTCCGGTTGCTCTAGTGTACTCTTGGCATCCCCTGTCACTGCACCCCCTTGGTTTCCCTGGATAGTTGAGTTTGGGCCTGTTTCCTCACTTGAGGCCTCCAGGGCTCTTGCCCACTGCCAGCCTGCATCCACCCCCTTTGATCCTTGCCCTTCCTCGCTTATAAATGCTGCCGGTGGGAGCATGCCGGAATGGGCTTCTACTATCGCCACTGCCTCCTTCAGGGAAGGGATTTTTCCCTATCGCCTGAAGGAGACGGTGGTGAAGCCCATTCTGAAAAAACCTGGCATGGTGTTGGGCGAATTGACCAACTACCGCCCGATTGCTAATGTTCCCTTTATGGGCAAGGTAATCGAGAGGGTGGCCGCGGTCCGGCTTCAATCATTTTTGGATGGAGAATGGGTCCTTGATCCATTCCAGTCTGGGTTCAGGCCGGGTCAGGGGACCGAGACATTTTTGGTCGCTCTGCAAGATGACCTCCTCCGGGGGGCCGACAGAGGTAACTCTACCCTGTTGGCCCTTCTGGACTTGTCAGCGGCCTTTGATACCGTCGACCACGGTATCCTGCTGGATAGGCTCTCCAGGATTGGGATCGGAGGCACTGTCCTCAGTTAGTTCCGGTCCTTCCTGGAGAGCCGCCCCTAGCAGGTACCGCATGGAGGGGAGCTGTTGGCCCCATGGATACTTCCTTGTGTGGTTCCACAGGGGCCATCCCTCTCCCCATGCTGTTCAACATCTATATGAGGCCGCTGGCAGAGGTCATAAGGAGATATGGGGTCTGCTGCCATCAGTACGCTGATGATACACAGCTCTATCTCTCCTTTTCCAACTCTGCAGATGAGGCTGTCTGGACCCTCGACCAGTGCCTGGATGCGGTCATGGAATGGACCAGGACCAACAGGCTCAAGCTCAACCCTGAGAAGACCAAGGTCATGTTCTTTGGGACTTCCCCATCTGGCTATGGAGGCCCCTTTCCAACCTTGGAGGGCGTTTCCCTCCAGCCATCGGACAGTGTCCGGAATCTGGGTGTAGTCCTGGACACAGCACTCTCTATGGAGGCCCAGGTTGCTGCTGTGTCCAGGACTGCCTTTTTTCATCTTCAACAAATAGCCCAGATTCGTCCCTATCTAGATGGAGACTCCCTCAGGACAGTGGTGCAAGCGCTGGTGATCTTGAGACTAGACTATTGCAACACGCATTACATGGGGTTGCCCTTGACTCTCCTTCGGCGACTGCAGTGGGTACAGAACGCGGTGGCCAGACTGGTGGCGGGTGTGCGCTGGTTTGACCACATCACCCCAGTCTTGGCCCATCTGCATTGGTTGCCCGTTATGTCCTGAACCAGATTCAAGGTCTTGGTTTTAATTTATAAAACCCTCCATGGCCTGGGACTTGACTACCTGGCAGAGCGGATCGCCCAGCGGCCAACATCGGCTTGACTGACTCGGTTGTCACAGGCGCACACGCTGCAGGTGGTCACGCCCAGGGAGGCCCAGAAAACATCTGCCTGTTCCCGGGCTTTCTCTGTGGCTGGGCCTGTTCTCTGGAACCACCTTCCCAGTGATGAGTGCCTTGCACAGTCCCCGCAAGCCTTTTGGAAAGCTTTAAAAACCTGGCTTTTCCAAGAGGCATTTGGTGGCTGATTCCCCCTCTGCCGCCATCTGCCACCTGCTGACTGTTCGGTCTTATTGCTGTTTAATCTGTTTTTATATTGATTCACTTATTGTTTTATTGTTGTATTCTGTGTTGTGAACTGCCCGGAGTTCCTTCGGGAAGACGGGCAGTACACAAGCCTAATAAATAAATAAATAAATAAATAAATAAATAAATAAATAAATAAATAAATTTCTCATCTTCAGTTTTTACTCTTTCAGACATAATATGCAATACAGTATATACTCCCCCCCTTTTTTTAAAAAAAGGCATGGAGTAATAAGAAAGCAATGAGAATTTCAGAACCATTTAGGCTTCATCTGTATTGCTATTTTAAACATATAATACAGATATTATTTTGGATTAATACAATAAATACTCATTTAGCTAATTATTTGTTACTACTAATACTAACAAAAATAAAAATAAAAATAAAAAGTATCTGCCTTAATGAATGCTTTTATAACACAGTTCAGCCAATACATGCCAAGGGAGTGGGTGATTTGCATTGCAAGGGGAGCGGGGTCAGGACCCTGCAGGCCTGTTCCAGTTAAAGCCCTCAGTGGCTTGTAATATATTGGAGAAAGTGGCAAACAAAGCCGGGATGTCTTCTTAATGTCTTCTCTCTCTCTCTCTCTCTCTCTCTCTCTCTCTTTTTCTTTCTCTCTCTCTTTTAAACCCTGCCCTTCACAATACTTTGCAAGTCTTTTAAAACCCACTGTGGTGTTTACCCCTACTTATGAATTATTTATGAGTCATGTGTCTGAATGGCTTTGATGTTTGGGGAGAGTTTAGGGGTGGAGCCTGAGTAGTTTTGAGGCTCGACCCATCACTGTTTTTTTGTGTTTTTTTTTGAGAGAGGGCTCTAGAGAGAAAAGGACAAACTCTTTCCAGAGAGGCTTGGAATTAGTTAAAATAAGTTTTAGAAATTTCTGTGAGAAAATTTAAGTATTGAGTGTCTATGAACTTAATAACAGGGTGAGCAAGTAACCAGCGTCTTCTGTAACCTAACCCAAGTATATTTAAATTGAATTCGCTTGTGTGTGTGTGTGTGTCTGTGTGTGTGTGTGTTATACCTGAACAAGCTTTTGTTCCTACTTTGTTATAAATAAATCTTTATTCAATTTAAATCAGTCCGGGAAGCAATAATTTAGTAGAGAAACTAGCTCGTGTCAGCAGAAGAGCCAATTAGTGGCGGTGCTTGTCAATATCCTGTGAAAGGGCCTGGGGGGGGGGCAAAGCACGGAATGCCACACCCACTTCTTCTTCCTGATGCTGTTCAAAAAGGAAAAGACATGTAAACCAAGAACGGAGAGGGAGAGATATTCAGGGAAATACGGAAATAAGTAAAAGGAGATGAGTAAGTAAAGGAAAGAAGGGAAACGGAGTGGGGGGAGAAAAATGGAAAGCAGAAAAAGGAACCAGAAAACAAAAATTAAAAAGGAAGGAATTGCTACGAATAACATATACCATCAGGTTGCACATTGACTAACATTTGAAAATAGTGATATATTACGTGATATATTACTTATGATTTTTTTAAAAGAAAATTGTAGGGCAGTGTGGACCCCAGAAAGAGGATGACAAATGTATCAGTTTATATGAGATAAAAATAATAAGTAGAAGTAGGGTTCTTTTGGCATGGGTGATTGAGCTCTAAGTGCCTTACTGTTGGTATTTAAGATATAAAGCAGTCAACGGTGGTGGCATTTGATTAAGCCGAAGCAAAGGCTGACCCCATAGGAAGTTCGGGGGTTGAGGGTTGGAGAAGCTGTAATTGGAGCATGCACAATTAATCTATTTGCTATTTCTGAAACTTAACAGATATTCCTTATGAATAATTATTTGCTAATAAATCCAAATTGAGTGGTATTTTTTGAAGCTAGGAAACTGGAAGCAGCTGCTACAGTGGCACACTTTATATTTAACATAATACCTCTTTGGGAGGATTACCATCTGTACTTCTCTTTGACTGCAATGTGGTGCAGTGACATTTGCTGGTGGTGCTGTGTGTGGCCCCCATTGGGTTCAGGAGAAGGGAATTTGGCTCAAATATGTGCCTTAATGGATACTTTTAACACAGTTCAGCTAATACATGCCAAGGGAGTAGAATAGTAGATGATTTGCATTGCTACCTGGGGGGGGGGACCCTTGCGGGCCTGTTCCAGTTACAGCCCTGAGTGGCTTGCGGTACGTTGGAGGAAGTGGCAAGTTTGCCTTGTTCTTGTGAAAGCACTAGCATAACACCTCTGTTGGATATGTTCCACTGAAATACCTTGGACCTATGAAAAGTTCAGCAAATATGCTAAGGAGTAACAAAGGACACCACTGCAGCTGTTCCTAGAGACAGTGAAATATCATATGGTGTAGTTGTCTGTAACAAGCAAAGTGAACAACAACAACAGCAACAACAACAACCCCTTGATTTTCAACTTCTACTATCTCATTTCCAGTTGCTACTCTATGGGTTTTTAATGTTGATTTTTCCTTATGCATTTAGGTGCTTCCTGTTTTGCAGTGTTTTCGTTTCAGAGTTATCCAGTCCGAATTATTTGGTGCCAAATATTATTGAACACTGGGTGGGACAGATTGCATTGTGTTATCCGGGCATAGCTCGTTCAGCCAGAGAGAGCAGAGACAATACTATCCCTGTCTGGCATGTCGGTGTTTCTTTATGTGCCCCAGGCAGTGGGATGATGAGCATTCCTAAGGTCCGTAGGTCTAGCCAGGGGATTTCCTAGGTCTTATTTATTGTTGTTAGGGTGGAAAAGGAATTTTCTCTTGGCTGAAATAACTCTTCCCTTTCTGCCTTGATAGCAGTCTTCCTCTGCTTGCCTACCTGCATTTCTAGAGTGCCAACACTGTGACTTGCCATAAAGAGCTTTGGTTGTCCTGGGCCCTAACACAAAGGTATTATTCGTTCCTAAACGTACGAATAATGTACCACCCTTTTTAAAGCTGCCTATTAACATTACCACCAAGAAAGTCATCTTAATTCTTTATGGATTCTTTTTTTTAATCACTCAACCCCCCCTACATTCCTGAATGCTGGGATTTTTGTAAATGAAAAAAATGCAGTCATTCCAGCCAAGTGCCTTTCATGGGGGAGCTCTGTCTGTGTCCGCAGAATACAGTAGTTTTAACAGACCTACCGCAGCTAGTCAGTTTCAGGCCAGAGACAGGGCATGATGTGTGGACCTAGTGGGAAAGTAAGTGGGCGAGCTCAAAGAATAGGGTAGATGTTGCAGCAACAAAGTGTTCTAGTGAGATTCTTTGAATGTTATACCTAAAGTCCTGGAGCCACACACTCCAGATGCATCCAGTGGTCAGCTGTTTAGATGAGGTCAATGTGGGGGTGAACACTTGGATCCTTCAACAGCTGCGGTTTCTGTATTGCCTGCAGGAGATAAAAACTGGGAACTGGACTGCTTCATTCTTCCCCAGGTTTCTGACTCAATAGGGCATAAGGACCACAACTTGTTTCCCACCTGTTTCCTATGAATAAGAGATCTAGAATTGGGCAAGGCTAATAGCTTTTCCAAGACATCAATATTTTACACAAAAGTGTGGCTTACAAGCTTCAGTTGGCTGAATAATTTTCTTTAAACAAGCAAAGAAATAAACAAACAAATCCAGATGAAGAACTTGGCCTCCTGATTCAGTTACAGCACTGATGGATGCGTTGCACATCGTTGGATTTTCATGACTAGGCATCTGTCCAAAAATATTTGTCTCTGAAATCCCAAATCTGAAATCATGTCCATACATCTAGCCTATGTTATAAGAGTAATGGGGACATTGCAGTTTAAACTGCATATATCATAGTAAGGAACAGGACAGAACAATCACTGAAAAGCTGGGTCACAGGCGTACTTCATCTTAAAAACAGTCTGGTTTGCTCATAATCGGTAAGTGCTCCATTTTTTTTGTCCAAAACTGTTTTATGAACGTCATGGTTAATGGTTACTTGACACTGGGTGGAGAATCGATGCCAAGCCAGAATACCCCCATGCAATGTTTTGTAACACAGGAAGTAAAAGCAGACGGTTGACTCACAGTCTATGGTTAACTATCTCACATTCAATCTGGCATGGTGTTTAGAGTATTGTCCTGTACAAGTCAGCTGTTTAAATTTTGCATTTGTTTGTATTCATATTCTCACCTGTCTAGAACCTTGTCACACCTATTACCATCATAGGCCTAATTCCTAATTTCAGCTAGAATAGGCCCATTTAATTGTTGAGATTTACACAAGGGTCTACCTACAAGTCAGCAATTGTTTTGCTGTATCTAGCATGGCTCGGACTAATAATTGGACTTATGCCCTAGTCATCTAGGCTACTGGTTCCTAATCTTGCATTCCCAAATGCTCTTGAACTACAACTCCCAACAATCCTGTCTTATACAGCTAATGGTGGAGACTTCTGGGAGTTTTAATCCAAGAACATCTGGGAACCCAAGGTTGGGAATCACTGATCTACAGACTCTTAAATCTGTAACCATACAAAGATTGGTGCTACTTCTTTAGCCTCCTTTAGCCCATCTGGGTTATTTTTTTTCTATACCACGTCATGTTCACTGCAGCCTTTTCTTTTTCACCACCTTAGCCACTGATATTGCTTATCTCCCTTATGCTGCCAAAAGTTCCTCATGTCGAATCCAGTTCCTTATGTCAATAGTCAAGGGAAAGTCAGGGAATGTTGAAAAGTCTAAGGGGCAACCCTTCAACCCCTTGGTTCCCACACTGGATACACTTGGCAATCATGGATTTAGAGAAGGTCTGATTCTTTCACCTGCCACAGAGACGCACCTGCTTTCTCTACGCTTGGTATGTGCACTATAAGGGAAAGGGCTTGAAGAGTCCATACAGGGCTGGCACAAGAGGTTTGGCTGTGTGGGAAGTAAGGCAGATGGTTCCTTCCTAGTCACTGCCATCAAAGTGTGTAGTGGGTGCTGGGGCCATGGGAAATTCAAAAGCCTGCTCTTCTGTCCTCACTTTCCCAAAGGGTAGCACCCAGAACATTTGTAACCCAGGGTACCACTGTATTCAGGTTAAATGGCCATATTGGCACTTTGCAAAAAATAAGTGAGTTTTGAATCACAGTTTGGGCACTCGGCCTCTAAAAGGTTTACCATCACTGTGCTATAGTAATAATAAAATATTTATTACTATACAGTATAGTAAAGATATAGTAATGTGAATTTACTGTGGGATTCTACCTGGAATAAAACCCAAGGATTGTCCAATGCGGAATCTTGAAAAATACAGAGATCCTGTCTGATGATAGCAGCCTTGACTCTAAAACAAGGGAGGGCAAGGGTGGTACGAAGAAATTTGGTTGTACCCTCTGACAGAGGCTCTAGCCTTCCTGTTGTGGCAGGATGCCTCTTGCTTCAGATGCTGAGGACCACTGGGCTCAGAGTGCCCCAGGAATTTGTAAGGTACCTCAAGTGACCTGGGAACCTACTAAAAATAAAAGTGACAATACTGGCAATTCCACACACCCCTTTAAAATACGTTTATATAGGAGTGGAATTCCTAGAAACCAAGAAACGAGTACAATGAAACACTTGCAAACCAGTCCTTGCAAATAATTCCTTTTCAAAGCATTAGCTTGAAACCCAGCTGTCATCAAATTGCTTTTGCTGATCTGCACAGCACAGATATTGCTCTCCAGTTGTTTGGCTTATTTAGCAGCATTTTGTGCTTATTGCTCAGGATGTGTTTGGGTGTCTTGGGAAAGGAGATTATTGGTAACCATAAAGCATCAGAATCTGTTGGCTGTCTGGTCTAGGAATGAACTAGTTTAGATGAAATTTCCCAGTTCTCCAGCTCATAATGAGTTGGTCAGTTGTTGGTAAGGAGCCTCTGCTTTCTCTTAGGTAATGATACAGATTATTCTTCCATGCTGCCGTTTGGTCAGGAAGACCTCTTTTCCATCTCTGTTCTCCTTTTGCGGACTTCTCATGTGCATATTTTTATGAAGGATGCACCAAGAATATTGTAAAGTTTAAGGCTTCCAGGAAGGATGCTCTACTAGCTTAAATATAAAATTGATCACCTGTGGTTTTAACCATGTGAATCGGTGCTTTTACATGACCCCTAAGATCTGCTGGCAACTTAAATTTGGACCAGAGATCTTGGGGGTTTGCTCCTCTTGTTGTGTTCCCACCCCTCTGCACTCTCTTGCTCCTGTCTGCATGAGGGGAGGGAGAAAAAAGGGAGAAAAAAAATGCAGGCTCACCTCCGCTCTGCCGTCAGGAGCTGCCCTGGGAAGCATTCCAGTCTCTTCCAGTCTCTTAAAGGGGTGGGGGGCAAACAAACAAACAAACACAAGGCGAGGAGAGCCCGGCACATCCGCATCAGAAATTTTTCACTTTCGGAGACCAGGTACTTGGAAAATGCACTGGGACGTGCTTAGGTGGGCGTGGTTGTACTTAATTTTTTAAAAAAATCCAGAGCTGGTGGGAAAACAATTTTAAGCTCCGGATCTGGGAGCCCTTTGTCTCGGATTTTAGGGGTCGTGTAAAAGTGCCCTAAGTTTAGAGGCATTATCTCTGCACTGCATCCGTGTGAGAATTACAGAACATTTAAAAGTACCTCAAGTCAAAATTCCAGGAGCTTCCGTCTCATGTTCATAGAGAGAGTGTGTGATAATCATGGTAGCCGGTTTCAGTAAAAAAGGGCTAAGAGAGTAATATTTATAAGAAATAATTGGGTTAAGTACATTTCCTTTACAATTTACTCAACCTAATTATTTCTTATGAATACTTTCTATACTGCATAATAATTTCCCCCAGGATGCCCTTGAGGGAATTTATTAAGTAGAGATGGGCACGACTTAGCGGTATTCCCGTTTCCGTTTCCGTTACTCGTATCCGTTACTCTACGGAAACGGTAACAGGAATTACTCCGCCAGAATTCGAACTCGAACCGACAAACGAACAATTTGGTCTGATTTGTCGTGCTCATTACTTGCATCGCGGCGATTGCACAATGCCAAGCGGCACAGAAAAAAAGTTTTTAAAAGTTAAAAAAACCCCGATTCCCGGCCCTAAAAGTAGGCGAAAACTGAGGGCACCTACCAGGCCAGAAGGGTGTTTTATTTGGGGGGGGTTCCCCGCCCCCCTCTCCTTGGCTATTGCTACTGCTGCGCTGCTGGTACCAGGCTGGGAGGGCGCATCCATTTGCCATGCAGTGCGGGGGATCCAAAATGGCGACCGCAATATTTTTTTTGAAATCGTTGCCCAAAACCCCACCAAAGCACCACAGAAACATGCGAAAATTAGCTATTTTAAATGCTTGAAGTTTTACAGTAGCAGCAGTGGGTTTTTCTTGCAAAAAAAAAGTCTCCGTTGATTTTATTTTATTTTATTTTATTTTATTTTTTTTACACCTGCACATTTGCAATGATGGGCTCGCCCATGGGAGTGGACCATGCAAATTTTCCACCAATCGCATGGCCACTTGGCCAGGTTGACCACAGAGACTTCTGGGATGTGCCAATCGGGCATAAACAGCCCACTGATCGTAGCCCAAACCCGAACCCTAAGCCTAAGCCTAACCCATATGCCAGTACACTGTCCTTCTAAGTGGGTCAGAGAGGCACCCAGAGGTGCACCCCAATACTCACCCTAACCTCACCCATAACTAGCCTAACCCTAGCCCTTGCGCTAACCCGTCTTAACCCTAAGCCAGATCTACTTGCATTGCACTACATGCAAGTACGTGAGACACAGCGGGTGCAAAGAGTCTGCCAGTCCGTCACTTGTGGCTCTGGCTGACTCCTGCAGCTCCCTCCAGGAGCCCGCTACCCCCCAAACCAGTACTAACGACAACGAAAAACGAAAAAACGAACCGACTAATTTTTGCGAAATTTCGCGAAAAACGGAAACGAGCCGAAAAGGAATGCCTCCGACACACGACGACTCGAAAACGTCATTTTCCCTAGTCGTGTCCATCTCTATTATTAAGCAGTGAAGAAAGCTATAGGAGATCATTTGGACTGGAAACCCTTATCTATGCAAGCCACTGGGCTGGAGAGATTGACTATTCATTCTCCCCTCCCAAATCCAACTTTTTCAACAGAGAGTACAGGTGACCCTCCAAACAAACTGTTCTGCCTGGAAAACACAAGCCTCAGCAGGTTCTGCTGAACTGTCTAAGGTCCAAGCATGAAATACAATGATGGTATGAAATAATTGTGATCTTTATTGGTAAAGAAACAACCATACTTATGAAATCATAGATCTTTAACTTTCGTGCGTGTCTGAATCTGTTTGTTTTGTACCTTCCTATAGATCAATGGCCTCCAAACCTTTTGGCACCAGGGACCCTTTTTGTGGGAGGCAATATTTCCACAGGCTGTTTGGGAGGGAGGGATGGCTTTGGGGTGACTCTATTTTTTTTCTTTCACTATGGAGGGCTTTTTCTTGTGCGTGTGTATGTGCAACTCTCCCCCAAATACTGGTTCCATCTCAACCAACACAAAAATGGTCACAACAGGTGCATGGTCGTGGAGGAAAATCCCATGTGGGGCCTGGGGAGGGAGAGTATTGAGTGTTCCCTTGCCCAGGCATGCACCTTAGAGGGAAACTTGCCTTCACATCCTTATTAACACAGTGCTGTGCATCCCCATTCCTAACAGGCCACAGACTGGCATTGGTCTGCAGCCAGGGGTTTGGGGACCCTGCCTTCTACTATTAAAAACAAAACAAAATTAAAAGCCATTATAAAACAACAAAAGTAAAACAACAAAAATATGACGGTCCCTGTAAAAACCCACTTGGTCAACCAGTCCTTTAAAAAAGACAGTCTGTCTGTAGCAACAATGGGGCGAGCCTGGCCTCTCATGGGAGGGAGTTCCAGAGTTGGAGCAGCAAGAGAGATGGCCTTATCCTGTGTCCCCACTGGGCATGCCAACAAAGATGGCAGGACCATGAGAAAAGTCTCTCCTGATGATGTTTATACTGAGGGAGCTCATTAAAAGAGTTATGGTCTTTGAGAGAGCTTGGATCCAATGTCTCCTCTAATTTTCAGCCCTGCTGTACACCTCCCCCCCAGGTTCCATAATGACCAGAATAAAACAGTTGTGGTGGATGCATGGGTGAGGAAAAGCCCTGTACAGAGGGGGACAGAGGCACGGTTAAACTTTAGAGGGAACCTTGCTTGGACCCTATATATTGGTCCACCCAAGAAAAGGGTAGCAAATGATTTATTGTTAGTTCATTTATACTTCCAAGAAGGGTCACTTGTGAGACACTGAGTCTCAAGTACTAAATTAATTTGGCTGCCCTTGACAACTGTGCCCACTGGCTATGATAAGCATGGACAGTTTGCAAAATGTTATTGCCCTATATGTTATAACACACTCTATTCTACTCTATTGTTAGTTAGGGTGCATTGCTCTGCATACACCCTGTAACTAGATGAATCTCACTAAAGTCAGGTTTACTTCTGAAGAGACATGCAGGGTTGTTAAAACATTCACCAATCTCATCAATGCCTGAATCTGAGGGTTGGGAATTTATTAAAGCACCAAAAAAATAATAATCCAGTTACAGCCCAATAAAATAAAAGACAGATTTTTCCCCCTTTTAACCAACAGTAAATGACAGAAAGTACATTATTACTTGTGAAAGAATTCAATTTTCAACAAATTTGAAGAGATATTGGATTATTTTTCCTATATTGTTTCAAAGTCCAAATATTGTGTTTTTCATAAATGCTTCTCTCACGCTATAATTTAGTACACTCAGAAAGCACAAAAAAACACACTTAAAATAGGACAGCAGTTCAAAAGATGCCAGAACAATGGTGTGGCATGAAATGGAGGACCTGTATTTAATGGTATATTTGAGCCAATAAATGTCATTGTAAAGACATAGCTACCATCAGATGTGCCTTTCTCCCCTTCTAGAGTAAATGCAGAAATCCCTGTCTAGATAAGGATGTAAAACCGGTAGGGAAGCTTTATTTCTCTGATAGCCTTTCCCTGTGATTCCAGTAAGGCACAAGACTACACAAACTCATCCCTGGAACTGGGAAAGCCATGGCTATGGGAAATGGCAACCCGAGAGAAGGTAACCCAAAAAAGAAATAGGAAAAGACTATTTTGGATAGGCATGACTTCTTTGAGATAGAGTGCCCATTTATACATTTGATGACTTCTCCAGAACAGAGGCATGGATTATAAAAACAGTATCATTTTTGAAAGATATTCTAGATCAATATGAGATATTGGAGACACAAACAAAATCTAAAACTGACCCCAGTTTAAGAGTATGTGTTGCCTTGAAGACTAGCTTGCAGGTTTTCTTTGGTTGGATGCTCTGCAAACAGATGGCTAGATATGGCATTTCTAGTGTTCTTAACGCATGTAACTTGATGCAGTGGAGCCTTCCTGTTAGATGCCTGGAGCACGTCTCATTCTGAACCAGAGCTTGGAAGTAACTCATTACTTTTTGTGTATCAAGTAATGTCACAAATAGTTGCAATTTCTAATAAAACAGATTGTGCAAATAATTGCAGTTGTTGCTATTTGCTGTCAAGTCATTTCCAATTTATGGTGATCCTATGAATTAGTGACACCCAAAAGGCTCTATCAGCAGCAACCTAGCTCTGTTCTTGCAAAAACAACGACAAAACGAATAGACACAAAGCTCTTTTTGGCTGTAACATCTATTTGGTCTCTGTTTGGTCTTGTGTTTTATTAATGTTTTTGTATTATCAACTCATGTGGATTTCCTATGTTGTGAACCGCACAGAATTCCATTGGAAAGTTGGACGGTATATAATTATAAATAATTAAATAAATTTACTTTCAAACCTAACATGTTCAGCACTTTGGAGGCCTATTGACAGGATTTTAAAGATTTTATATACTTTCTTTATCAGAGTTAACTGTTTCTTTTCTTTTATATGTTTACACGTATCTGCATCATGCATTATTAGAATTGATCACTAAAACAATGCTATTTCTTGTCTTTTGATCATTTATTTATTTTAATTTATTTATTTATTTAGCCGTGAGCAACCCCCTGTATCAAATTATAAGCATTTCTGATTCACAATAATGAACAGTGACTTTTATACTTCTATACAGTACTTTCAAAAACATCACCTATTGGCAGAATACTCAGTGATCATCACGTTGCGGCAATGGTTTCATCTTAATATCATGGAAAGGCATGGTTGTTCTGCCTGTTCTTTGTGATAGGTCAGGTGCAGAAGCAGGCTCCAGCTCCATTCCTTAATGCCTTTGGTTTGCAAGTATGAACTAAGAGCTCCTTCAGATAACACCATCAGGTAGATTGTTTACCTATAGCTGTTGTCAGTTCTAGACAGTGGAACCTGTGTCTTGGGGGTGGGGGAGTGGGGACAGTGATTCAATGAAAACTTTATGAAATTAACCCAGTAGCTCATGCTTTTAAAAGTTCAGGAGAAAGGTGTCTCCTCTTGCTTTGTTTCTCCATATAATTTCACTAATGTTTCACCATGGGCGCTTTTACACGACCTCTAAGATCCGCTGGCAACTTAAATTCGGACCAGAGATCTTGAGGGTTTCCTCCTCTTCCTGTGTTCCCACCCCTCCGCACCCCCTTGCTCCTGTCTGCGTGAGGAGAGGGAGAAAAAAAGGGAGAAAAGAATGCAGGCTCATCTCCGCTCTGCTGTTGGGAGCATTCCAGTCTCTTAAAGGGGTGGGGGGCAAAAAACAAAAACAAAAAACAAAGAGAAGGCGAGGAGAGGCCGGCACTCACTGCTTTGCAATCCGCATCAGAAAATTGTCACCTTCGGAGGCCAGGTTCTTGGAAAATGCGCTGGGATGCGCTTAGGTGGGCGTGGTCGTACTTAAATTTTTTTTTTTAGTCCGGAGCTGGTGGGAAAACAATTTTAAGCTCCACATCTTGGAGCCCTTTGTGTCGGATTTTAGGGGTTGTGTAAAAGCGCCCCATGTCTCCTATTGAGGACATTTGTTGAACTCAGTAGGTCTTCCTTCTAATTACCCATGCATGAGTGTCCACCTCTTCTCTGTACGTTTTCCAGCCCTTTTCAACAAAAATCTTCATATCAGATACCTTGTACTTCATATCAGACGACTGTCCAATCTCTTCTTGAAAACCTCCAGGGTGATGGAGGGAGGCATTGGGAGGCAAGCTGTTCCACTGTTTAATGGCTTTCACTGTTCAGGAAATTTCTCCTTATTTCCAGGTTGGCTCTCCCTTCTTTGAGTTTCCACCCATTGGCTCTTCTCATACGCTCAAGTGCAACTGAGAACAACTCAGTGCCCTCTTCCCTGTGGCAAGTCATCAGGTACTGGAATACTGCTATCATGTCTCCCCTCAGTTTTCCCTTCATCAGGCTAAACATGCTTAATTCTTTTAGTTGCTCCTCATACAATTTAGCCTCCAGTCCCCTAATCATCTTAGTTGGTCTTCTCTGCACTTTTTCTAGGGCCTCTGTGTCTTGTTTGTAACCACCCAGAGTAGCCTTTGGATTAGATGCCCATGTTATATAAATCTAACAAACAAATAAACAAATAAATAAATAAATAAATAAATAAATAAATAAATAAATATTTTGGTGACCAGAACTGGACACAGTATTCCAAATGTGGCCTAACTAAGTCAGTATAGAGTGGTCCTATCACTTCCCTTGATCTTGATGCTATCTCCCTCATGACGCAGCCTAGAACCGTGATTGCTTTTTTGGCAGCTGCATCACACTGCTTCCTCATCCTAAGGCAGTGGTCCACCAGGACCCCTAAATCCCTCTCACAGGTACTACTACTAAGCCAGGAACCACCTATCCTGTACCTGTGCATCTGGTTTCTCCTGCCTAAATGCAGGATCTTACTTTTCTCTTCATTGAACTGCATCTTGTTGGACAGGGCCCAATGTTCAAGTCTGTCATGATCCTTCTGAATGTTGAGTCTGTCTTCCAAATTACCCACAGCTTTTTTGTCATTTGCAAATTTGATGGGTTCTCCTCCAATCCCTTCATCACAGTCATTTATGAAAATGTTGAAGAGCACTGGGCCGAAGACAGAACCTAGAAGGACCCCACTGCACACTTCCATCCATGTGATTCCATTGAGGAACACACATTGGGTGCGATTGATCAGCCAGCTGCAAATCCATCTGGTAATTGTACTGTCTATCCCACTTTGTTCTATCTTATGCAGTAGTAGGGTATGGTCTACCTTATTAAATGCTGGTAGGTGTTTCTGTAGCAGTTCACCTCCTCTATACCATAACATGAGCATACAATCAGTGCCAAAGATGGTGCTATTTTTAATGGTAGTGAGAAACTGTTTTGAATTTCCTCAATATAAAAAAGTACCACAGAACAAGCAAGCGCTTCAGTTCTGTTCCTCACTTCCTCAGTCTCACATTTGCTTTGGAATACTCATACACCAAAACAGCTGATTTCAAGGTATGAAACAGTAGAGACACAATCCTTTCCAATTCAAAGTGGTTTGGATACAAACTGTTTTTTTAAAAGACATGTTCCATGCTTCCATCTTCATCAAATAACCGTGTTCAATTTTGTTGCATGCCTGTAGTGTGAGAAAATCGGTGTGTGCGTGCGGGGGTGTGTGAGTTTATATATCCTGCCTCCAAACTGTAAAAATGAGATCATTCTGGCACCAAGACCTCCATTAAAAAAATAAAAAATAAAAAATGGAAATACCCTTTTGATAGGTTCTTTTTTTCCTGAACATCAGCAAAATGCCATCAATTGTACACTTCAGTGATTGAGCATAATTTCCCAGATTCACGGACTGATGCTTTGCCGGCATTTCAAATGCCATCAACGCAAGAAGGCCGTCTGGGTTACGTGGTTTTGCTTCTTTAGATGTCAACATAGCTGTTGAATCACTCATACTTAACTACATTCTGTCTGCTGTAAAAAGAGTCAGTCATGTAGAGTTAATGCTTAACCTGATTAATAGGATATAAATGTCTGAATAGGTAACATGGATAAAATAGGAGTGTTCCTTTTATTTATGTTCACACAGGACTATTAGACATCTGAGTCAGTTTCCATAGAGGACAAATGTGATTTTTGTACCTCTGTGTGTATAGAAAATGTTCAGACATGAGATCATTACATAAATACATAAATGACTTTCACAACGTTCTCAGTACCCTCAACGATTTCCATTTTTCAGGTCCTACGTAGGTGAATGATTTACTATCGGTATCCGTGGTCCAAAGAGAGGCATTTCTTAGCTATCTTGAAGGCATGGCAGCTAAGTTAACAGTCCTATGCACTATGTATCAAAGCATCAGTCTTATGTTTCCACAGGCATTTGCCAAGTGCAACTTCATTGGCCTTTGAGAATTCAGAATATTAACGTAATGACCACACTCATAATAATAAAATTCGGATTGAAATGAACAGGTTTAAGTGGATTGCTGTCTTGAGTGGATTGTAGCTAAAATCAAACGACAATAAGACTTCTAAGACCTTGCTTTCTAACCTTGCAAAGAGCAACTGAGTTGCATTTCCTCTTTTGTGTGAGGATCGTAGAATCAGAAAAATTGAGTTGGAAGGGGTGTGTAAGGTAATCTAGTCCAGCCATCTAGTTCAGGTCATCCAGTTCGATGCAGGAATCCAAGCCAAGGAAAATCCTGCAGATAGTTGTCCAATTTTCTGTTTTTTGCCTCCACTGTGTGAGCTTCTGCTATCTCCCAAGGTAACTGGTTCCATTGTCATACAGTTCTCAAAGTTACATTTCCCCTGATATTCAGCCTAAATCTGGCCTTCTACTGCTCGAGCCCGGTTGTTGCGTGTTCTGCACTCTGGGATCATCGAGAACAGATCCTGCCCGTCCTCTGTTAATTTTCAGATCTTGGAAGAGTCCTGTCCTCTCCCTCCCTCATTCTTCTTTTCAGACGGCTCAACATGGCCAGTTCTTTCCATCTTTCCTCTGAGGCCTTGGTTTCCAGCTCTCTGAATGCCCTTGTTGCTCTCTTATGACTTGTCCCAGTTTTTCAGCATCCTTCTTAAAGAGAGGATGAAGCCTAAGGAGTGCTGAATAGATGGGAACTTGTTCTTCATGCAGTTTGGAGGTGATACTTCTGTTGATGCAGCCTAAAATAGCATTGCCCCCCCCCAGTGGCATTGGCCTGTTGGCTCAACTTCAGTGTTGTCATTTACCAACATCCTTCTTGCATGTAGTACAGTAGGGAACTACCCCCAGCCCCACCCCTTATCTGCAGGGAAATGGTTCCAAGCCCCTCCTTCACAGATGATGGAAAATATGGGATAGTATTTTAATGGTGAACGCTATACATCGCATGATCTCTGGCTCCATCCATTGGCCAGTTCTGGTGATGATATGGTGGAAATCTATTTCTTGGGTGAACCCTGTAGATAGCATAGTCTCCGGCTTATTCTAGTTCTCATAATTTCATTGTGAGATGTATTTTTCTTTTAATATTTTGAATATTTTTCACACCGTGAATAAGTATATCAGCAGGTAAAGATAAGGGGATCAGTATCCATCATCTTGCATTTGGTCTATTATTCAGAATAGAACTTTGCATTTATCCCTGTTAGTTTTCATTCTGTTGTTTTCAAACCAATGCCTGAGAACAACACTTCGTATTCTTCTTTCAGGAATTTGAATACGAACTGTGACCCAGTGCCTACTGCCCCCCCACCAGAACTGTCCAGGCCACTCATCGGGTTCTGCACAGTGTGGGGCTCAATCATCATTGTGGCAACTGGGCGAGACCCTAGCTGGTCCTTCCTCACCTCCCTGTGCAGCCAACCACTTTGACTTGGAGGCAAGACAGCCCTGCTTAGCTCAAGGTTGTGGTTTCTTTTATGGAATCAATCCATCTCATATCTGGTTTTCCTCTTTTTCTGCTGCCTTCCACTTTTAGAAATAGAAATAGGAATAGGAATCTTTATTGTCATTGCCCCCTTGCAGGAACAACGAAATTTCTTGCTAATATTATGTTTATTTTCCCAGAGAATCTTGCCTTTTCATGATGTGTTGTGACAGTTTCAGCTTTATCAGAAACCACATTTTAAACAAATTAAATGTTTTCCCTGTTGTCTTTCTTCACTTTTACGCCTGTGCATAGTAATCAGGGACAACAATCATGTAGATGATCCTTGATGATCTTTTCTAGTTCCTTCATTTTTCACTCTCAAGCTTCTTCTCAATTTCTTGACTATAGTTTCCATCCAGACATAGGGCCTTCTCGGCAGCTGGTAAAAAGACATAGGGCCTTCTCGGCAGCTGTCCCCAGACTATGGAACGCTCTCCCAAGTGAGATCTGCCTGGCACCAACATCGATGACATTTCGGCACCAGGTAAAAACCTTCCTCTTCCAGACATTTTTAGCTGATATAACAGATTGTGGGTCCTGATAGCAATTTTAGTGTACTGTTTTTTAATGTTTTTAATTATTTTAATTGTTCATTTTAATTGTTGTAAGCCTCCCAGAGACCTTTGGGTAGTGGGTGGCAAATAAAATGAATGAATAAATAAATAAATAAAATAAAATAAAATAAAATAAAATAAAATAAAAATGGGGAAGTCCCTTTCCAGAAAGTTTGTGGGAATGACCCATATGACCATGTACTTTGGACTCTTTTAAAAGTAGCCTAACATAAAATGCATTGTTGTTTCCAGTCAAGTTAAGGTGATGACCTCTAAAGCTTTGGTGGTTCCAGCGTCTTCTTTCCATACCAGCTTTTCTGGCCAGAAACTACTGATGAAAACCAGCCTCCTTTGCAATCTCCACAAGTGGGGATGGGGACAAGGGAAAGGACCCCTTCATTTCCTGCATGCAAACTCTGGGATCCCCCACCCCGCCCCGCAAGGCTAAAGCAGCACCTCTGTTTAACTGCACAGAACTACTTATAGAAAGCAAAGTTCTGCTTCTTAAATTGTACAGTATTCAATTACACTAAATTTTAATTGTGTTTTTAGACTATTCCTACATTTTTTTAATCATCGGCTTTAGCTTCTTAGCTGCCCTCAATGGTGTGTAAATATTAGAAAGATAAATAAATATCACTGTTATTTTAGGAAGACTGTCTTCTAGTGAGTGGTAGGGCAGTGATTTCACCTTCACATTTTCATACTAGAAAACATTTTCTATCTCTTGATTTTTATGAGTTTTAAATTCTACCTTCCGAGGTTACAAAGTTTTTTAGGATGAGAGGGGGGAAAGGACATTTGTTTGTATTAGAAATATGAGGGGGGTGCAATCAAAGTTCTTTTTTCATGTTTAAAGACAACTGCCCTCTTCTTCGCTTCACTTATCCTGACACAGGGCACAGCTGGAGAAGTTTAGTGCATAGAAAACAAAAAATCTATTGAGGAAAAAGTGGCTGAGCATCTGGTATGTTTTCAGAAGTGATGAGTCTTAATACTGGATGTTACACATGGACAATTTATTCAGATGTTTCTTGGTTGGCTATCCTCAGGCTATTCTATCAGTTTCCCTGGATGTATTGTGATGCTGTGGGTTCCCTTCTGTCCATTGTCACAGATGTTCTCCTATGCAACAACTCTAGCAACTGCTGAAATCTATTTATATTTGCACTCAAACTCATCGTACCTCTTAGATCTATCCTTATACCATTCACAAGGCCATGTTTAATCTTCAAGAAACCTTAGGTTTTTGAATGTGGGATATTGTGATTAAGAATGTCAGGAAATGAATCACTATTGCTGCTAGAAGGAAAAAGGATGACGTATCCTATATAGGAAAGGGCACACTGAATGCTGACAACGCCAGTGTCAGGAATCAAAATGGTCTACAGAATACCATCTTTGCTACCTTTCACAGACACCAAGCAGGGGAAAACCCAAGGATCTGACTTACTTTTAAAAAAAGTAGTTGTCCCTTTCTTGCCTAAACACAAAGTAATTTCTGGGCTGTTTTTCAACAAGTTTTCTATGTATCTGGGCAAATCTTCTCCCTGGCAAGTCTATTCCACACACATTCAGTTATGAGAAGCTGCTTGTTTCTTCCATTTGAAACATCCTTTTTGGGGCCAATATTTCAGTCCCTGCAGCCTGGATTATTTCCAAATTAAGAAAAGAAGGTTAGGCTAACAATTATATTTCAAGATAAGAAAGATTTTTTATGACCTATGTTAAATCTGAGGTAGCTTGGAGTTGTCTATTTCTGAACCAGGGGGTGGAATAATTTTCTTTTTAAAATCATTATTATTTGTGCATGTATCCTCAAATATGGCACAGAGCAAGAATGTCTACTTTAGCAGGGGTGATCTGAAACCTCGTTTGAAAGCTATAATTGCTTGTTTGGGCTGTCCCCCTTTTTAGAATTACCTTAGAAGATTGTTTTGTTCTGTTGCACAATAACATCGCTGAAACCTCATGCAGCTATAAAGCTCACACAATCAAACACTAAGCAACCATCAGCTCAGATACAGTTTAATAGCCTGTCCCTATCATATCTGTGCAAATGTAAGGTCCACTGAGTTCAGTATGTCCTTCTTAATTTGGGATCAAATGAGGCAAGAGAAAGAAATTACTCAACCTGAATTCTTCCTGGCATCAGGGAAGACCGCTGGCAAAAAGGTATTTGGTGGTGGGAGAATGAGAATTCAACAAAAGGAATTCCTGTGTGAGGATATTCAAGATTAAGTGAAAAAAAGAGGAGAGACATATTTTAGCAGACTATTTAAATAGGGTGTTATTTTGTAAAGTCTTGTAATAACAGCTATCAGTACAAGTAAAAATATGCCAACCATATTCTCAAAGAAACAACACTTGAGTGCATTTGAAATACATGAATAGTATATAGAACCATGTCTTGTTATAGCAAGAATCATAGATAACTGAAGTCCCAGACTTCCAAGGTAGCATTCTCAGAATTGCTGCCTGTTCCTCATGCAGGAGCTATCAGGCAGGGAGAGCTCAGAACACTCAATGAGTGGATGAGGCAATGGTGTCGATAGGAAGGCTTCAGATTTGTCAGGAACTGGAGAACATTTTGGGACAAGCCAAACCTGTTCAGGAGGGACGGGTTGCACTTGAACCATGATGGGACCAGATTGCTGGCACTCAACATCAAAAAGGCTGCAGAGCAGCTTTTAAACTGATAACTGGGGGAAAGCTGACAGGCGCTGGGCAGCATCTAGTTCAGGAAAATGTGTACCTGAGTAGTGATGAGCATGTAAAAATTACTGAGAAGACCAAGGGCATCTTCAGAGGGCAAGGGGCTCAGGGAAATAGGACTTCTCTCTGTGCTCTGGGGTACCTTCCGCTCTGAAGATGCCAGCCATAGAGTCTGGAGAAACATCAGGAAGAAAAACTTCCAGAACATGGCCAAACAACAACTACCATATAAAAATGCTTGTATGCAAATGTCAGATGTCTCTGGGACAAAATAGGAGAGCTGGAATACTTAGCAATAGATAAAAATATTGATATTATTGGCATCACTGAAACTTGGTGGTTGGATGATAACCAATGGGATACAGTTTTCCCAGGCTACAAACTGTACAGGAAGGACAGGAAGGGGCAAACGGGAGCCCCTGAGGGAGACTGACAGTTGGAGAATGTCGTAAAGGAGGCATCCAAGAAGGGAAGCCTGGTTATAATGGGGGGACTTCAGTTACCCTCACATAGACTGGGTGAACTGTTATTCAGCACATGATAAAGAGATAAAGTTCCTAAATGATTGTTCCCTGGAACAGATGGTTGAAGACCCAACTAGAGGTACAAGAATGCTTGACTTGATCCTTTCAGTTTAAATAACTCTTCTTCAAAGCAGGTCCCAGAAGTTCAGACATGGTAAAAGATGCGCTTTACCAGGATGTAACTTTTAGATGTTCATAAAATCCATGGCTACTGTAGATGGTGTTGGAGTCAGGGCAGAAGTCTTATAAGTGGCAGGAAGGACAGTTGTAAAAGCTGCTTCTTAAGTCACACCCCCATTCTTCAAACAAAGGAATATGGGTCATGCACTGCCCCTAATCCCTACCCAGCTCCATTTGACTTAAGAAGCAGCACGTCTTTTGCCATGTCTGATCTTCTGGGACCTGCTTTGAAGATGAATTATTTAAACTTGAAAGCTTGCAATGTTCCTTGTTTTTTATTTTATTTTTAATAGTGGCCTATAAAGGTATCGTCTGTAACCTATGCTTGAAATTGTGTTTTCTGATAATGAGGATATCCTTCTGGTTTTGACTATACTACTCCTTGTTGTTGGCTTTGTTTACATCTAAATTAGGGGTTCAGGTTTAAAACTGCAAAGCAATGTTTCCTGATCTTTTCTGAGTCATGACCCCCTATTATAATAGCTAAGTAACCTGAGACATCCCCTCCAAGGCATATTTGCATAAAAATGGTCTGGTCTTGCCTGATCTCACAAAATGCCAGAACTAGGGGACAAACACTCAAATTGAGGGCTGGGAGAGTAAGAACAGACAAAAGAAAATATTTTTTTCACCCAGTGTGCTGTTAGTCTGTGGAACTCCTTGCCACAGGATATGGTGATGGCATCTGGCCTGGATGCCTTCAAAAGGGGATTGGACAGAATCCTGGAGGAAAAGTCCATCCATCACAGGTTACAAACCATGATGGAGATGTGTAATCTCCAGGCTTAAAACCAGGATACTTCAAGGACCAGCTGCAGGGGAGTGGTATCAGGAGACAGATATCTAGTCTTGTGCACTCCCAGACAAATTTGGTGGGGCCACTGTGAGATACAGGAAGCTGGACTAGATGGGACTTTGGCCTGATCCAGCATGGCTCTTCTTATGTTCTTATGTTCTCAGAAACTAAGGAGAGTCGGGCCCAGCTAGTACTTGGAGGGATGACCACCAAGGAATACCAGGTGCTATAGGCACATGGAGTAGGAACTGGCAAACCACTCCAGTATTCCTGTCAAGAAAACTCCAGTAATGACACCACCACCCACCACCACCACCACCACAACAACAAAAGTCATCACTACTCAGAAAGTAGAGGCTTCTTTCTTCCTCAAAGTGCCTGCTTCTCATACGTACACATACACACCAATTTTAATCTCCCCGTATGAATGGTGAAAAAAGAAATTATTAAACATGGACTAGAACACATGCAAGGTGACTCGAGACACCCCCCTCCCTGAAAACTCTTCACAACTCCCTTGAGGATCTCGACTCCCAGATTGGGAATGGAGATATGAAATTTCTGGAGATTTTGAAGCCATGTCAGGGAGGGGGGGACCCTTGGCCCAAAAACAGGAAAATTTGGGAGGGGAAATAGGTTTTTTTGGGGGGGGGAATGCCAGAAATTTTACATCTCTAGGAAACACTGTTGTAGAGAAAATATGTGGGAGCAGAAAGGGCAGACAGAATATAGTATTCAAACCCAACATACCATTTGCGTTTCCCACAGTTCTATTGTTGCATTGTAACTGTTAGGATAAGTTAAAGAGCAAGACCAGGTTAGGGTACCTGTGTCTTTATGTCAGTATGCTCTCCCTGGAAGAGTACAGGTGGGTTCAGTCTGAAGTGACCTCTAGAACACAGGGGTCATGTAATTGGACTGAAAGAAAAGCTGCTGGAGCTGGAAGACTCCTTTTCATCTCTCTGTACTGTATTTAAAAGACTGGACTGAAATAAAGGATAGCCTTGCTTCCAGCTGAAATCTCTCTGTTGACATGCCTTTGCTCTGATAAACCAGTTCATTAGGTAGTCTGTATGGTTGCAGAGCCAAAGGGCTGAGGAGTAGTCTTTTCTGTGGCCCACTCCACTGGTGGTGTACCTGCTGGAATCTTGGACACCAAAATTGGCTAGCTCAAGACACAACTGAATAATTGCATTCCCCTACATTTTGATCCTGGCCCTGGGTGTGGACTCAAGGGTTATGCCATCTTCTCTTGCCAGAGCCTTGAGGCAGAACTGAGTATAAAAAAGATGCTCTCCTAAGACTGGCAGAAGGAAGAGCTTCATATCCTGATTAGCCTCTTTTCCTTAGCTGAGTGTCCTTCACATGTTTTAGACTACAATTCCTAAAATTCCTGATCAGGGGCCATACAGGCTAGGGTTGATGAAAGCTAAAACCCAAAATATCTGGGGGTCAACAGACTGGGAAGGCATGGACACTGAACCTGATCCCAGATTCTGATCCAAGGGTTTCATTAGCATTGAGTGTAGCTTGGGTGTGTAATATTATTAATTACAACTGAATCTTAATAAGGGTCAAGCCAAGAGCTCCAAAAGTAAGATTTCAGTGGTTTCATTTTCTGATATGTGCTCAGCGCCCTTGTACACACAATGTTTAGACTGTATGTATATATATATATCAAAATGTTTGAAGGTACAGTATAATCAAACAGTAACTGGTTGACTAAAAATATTTATATACATGCAATCAAATGGTACAAACAAGTGAAAATTAAACCTTAAAATTAAGGGTGGAGGTATTTGGAATTAAGCGATTCCCTTTCAAGTGCAGAGAAAAGTGTGGAGGGATCTGACCAGGCTCATACTTTTCTGAGCAAAAGACAAATATGATCTACCTAGATGATTCTTGGTTTAAAGGAACTGAAACAACATTTACTTAATGTCTATGACTTTGTTCTATTATACATATGGCATGGAGCTAACATCTTTATGCCTCCATTATTTGGAAAGCAAAAAATGGAGGAGACGGGGAAGGCATTTAGCAAAGGAAGGAACAGGAAGGAAGGGGCTTAGTGACAGATAATGAGCATGCTCCCCACAGGCACCTGGTGTTAAAGGAGAAGCATGCAGGATTGCATTTTTCCAGTACTAATTTCTGCTGATGTTTGGCCGAGGTAAGCAGTAGCTTGAGGTGCTTTCAGTGAAACTGACTGTCTTGGCTTCAGTACACCCTTTAGATTTGAGCCAGCAGATTTTAATAGGGGCTGAAATCTCTCCTGTGAAAATAAATTGGGGTTAATTTTGTATGCATTGTACCATTTCCATCACGTGCACCTGGGATTTAAAATACTGCATGTGGCATGCATGTGGCACACCCTGTATGATTGTCTAACAGGGTCTTGTGAATTAAAAATACAATGGACCCTTGTATAACAGACAGCTTGTATAACATAAAATTTGTACATCATAAAAAACTCTGGAGATAGGGTAAATTTGCTTAACATAATCGCCTATGGGGGAAATCCATACAACATAAAAACGGGATCACTCCATTTTCAATGCATTCCTATGGGAATTTGTATAAAGGAAAATTTGCTTAACATAATTTCATTTGAAACGAATTAATTTCTTTATACAAGGTACCACTGTACTTTTAAAGAAAGAGAGGAAGACTTAGGGTCTGTGATTCTCATTGAAATCAATGTATTTGCAATGCATTAAAACTGTATGGTATGTTTCCAGCCTTTTATCAGAATATGGTTTTTCTTTAGGCAGAAACATTCAGAAGAAAAATTAAATAAGATAAAAAGTGAGGTGTTTTTTTCTATTTGTTTTGTGGGATGATTACAGGACAAAGGCATTTTATCTATGGTCAGTGTATCTGTCCTTTCCAAATAGTTTAGTTTCTACTTTTCTTTTACAATCCTCAGAGTATATGATGGAAAAACTGAATAGGGAAAAATCATAATTACAACAGAGTTCCACAAGTTGCTACTTCCAGGCCAAATAGTTTGAAAAGAGCCTCCTTTCCCTTTATCTCTGCAAAGAACCACACACCCTCTTTGCGTGCCACACAGGCTGTTCACCATCCTGAGAATAAAGGAGAGGGCCATATGCAGGATTCCTCCCTAGGAGCCTAGAACAGAACCCAACAAAGAGACTTGTTTGGCTGATGGCTCCCAGCATCCCCTAGTTGCATGGCTCTTGATGTGTAGCCCCTGAAAGGAATTCTCTCCAATCAGGGGCCTGAGATGCATTTTTTGTTTCACATATGGTCGGCTGTGGAAGGAGCAGTGGAGGTAGCTCAGAAATAAATGTTGCATTGCCATTTGTTTTTGCCGACTCAGTGTCAGCTTTAATTTGAGTATTTTGTGGCTAGGCCTTAGAGGAAATTCCCAAAATATTGGTAGGCCATGTGGTTGGCTGCCTTGAGTGGACCAGTGGCCGTTTTTTTGAGTTTTGACATCCACCTCAAGAAGAGAATGTCCTTTAAAAAGCTTACAAGCAAGTTTGAGCTTTTGCGTACCATTCATGTTCTTTTTGGGGGTTGCCTAACAAGTGTATCATGCTAATATACATTTGAGAAATGAAGCAAATAAAACAGAGATGAGTACGTTTTAAACAGTGTACTAAAAAGGCACATTCTAGGATTCCCCTTGTATCAAGTATCAAAACAAGGGGTGGACAAACAAGCATTTAGAGATAATGATAGGTGTCCTGGCTGAATCCTAGAGCAGCGATGGTGAACGTTTTTGGCACCGATTGCCCAAACTCAGTGATGGGGACGGCGGCAGTGGCGGCGGGGGAGGGTTGTCAGGATCGGTGGCAGTGGGGGTCAGGGGGCGAAGGCAGCAAGGGCAACGGGGGCAGCGGGGTCAGGGTAATTGGAAGCGGCAGTGGGAGGGGCAGGGATAGGAGCAGAGGCAGGGTTGTCATTGGCGGTGGCATGGGCAGCAGGGTGATGGCGATAGGGACGGCGGCGGTGGGGGGTTGGGATCAGCGACAGCAGGAGCAGGGGTAGGGATAAGGGTGAGGGTGAGGGTGAGGGCAGCAAGGGCAATGGGGGTGGCGGGGTCAGGGTCATCAGCAGTGGTGGTGGCGGGAGGAGAAGGGATGCATCGGTGATGGCGGCGGGGTCAGCGGAGGTGGGGTTGGCGGCGGCAGGGTCGGCCTGGCTTGCAACATGCTCCCTGCCCCCCCACTTCCCGCTCCAAAAATACCTCATGGCTGGTCCAGTGGAGGAGGGAGTGGGGGGCAGGGAGCATGTTGCGTGCCCGGCGAAAGCTCTTTGCATGCTACCTTTGGCACGCATGCCATAGGTTCGCCATCCCTGTCCTAGAGTAATGCAGTGGAAAAAATCTGAGGGCATCTGTGACGGAACCCCTGGAAAGAGATTTGTGAATATTCTAATGGTAGACCAATCTCCGAATGTGGGTGGGGTTAGGTCCTATAAAAAGAGTGACAGTTGAACTGTCAGGGAGTTAGTCAAAGGGGGAACTGAGAAATGAAGAAAAAGATCAGGAGATCAGTCCGTGTTAGTTGGCGAAAGGGAACAGTAACTGATAGAGTTAGGGACTGGATGGGGTCTGGCTAGGATCTGTTTAGGGATTTGTTTAAGTTACATCTTAAGAACAATTCAGACTGAAGGTTATTAAAACACGCTATTATTTATGTATGTCATGAAACTAAATAAACTGCATCTATATGTTGAAAAGTTAACACATGTGTCAAGTCCCAATTCTTCATAACAGAAATAAGTACAGGTTTTAGTAAATGGTGGCAGCAAAAGTAAAAACAGTTTCAATACACTTTTAAAGTGTGGCCAGGTTGTAAAATACCTGGTCTGTCACAGCATCGCTATAAGCAGCATAGAAACAAGGGGGCAATTTTCTTTTCCTATATTGCTTCAAACAAGGTCATCCATTGCTTTCAGTTTCGGTCACGTCACCTATCAGAATTGGCTCATATATAGAGATGGGCATAAACAGCTGGGCCCAAAATATACAGTACAACTGAAGCCTCTTGGTCTAGGGAGTCTGCAAAATTTTGGTTCCGATACAACTGTGTGTATTCCATTTACAGTCAATAAGATTATGATTGGGCATATGCTATCAAAAGAAGTCCAAGAATAAATTTGCTCTCAATGGAGTCTAATAACAATTCCTCTTAAAATGGTACTTTCTAAATTATTTTGACTGATCTCTCCTTCTCTACTTAGACATTTAAAACACACAAAGAGAGAGAACATTATAATCAAAACGTTCAGTTCCACAAAAGGGTTCAGATCCACAAAACCTCAATGTTAAACTCCATGGTTCCTTGAATCCTCACCATTAGTTTTGCTTCCTAACTCCATAAACTGCCCACTCCAGTCTAAGCATGGTAATAAAATTACTTTATTTTTTTTTCAGAAAGTTAGTACAGTGGACCCTCGTATAACAAACGGTTTGTATAACATAAAATCTGTACAACATAAATTTTTTTGGAATAGGTTGAATTTGCTTAATAGAATTGTCTATGGGGCAAATCCATACAACATAAAAATGGTCACAATTAGGGATTACTCTGTTTTTCAATGCATTCCTATGGGAAATTTGTATAAAGGAAATTTTGCTTAACATAATTTATTTGGAATGAATTAATTCCTTTATACAATGTACCACTGTATCTTGTAAAAGAGATAATATGATTCCCCAACTCCTTATATCTTAGCCGAACTGGTGGCAGTTTCTCTCTGCCCAGTGTCCTAAACCTCAACTGTATATGATTTATATGATGATAAATCATGTGCCCTCTACTCAACTTTGACTTATGGATTCCCGTTTCAGGGTTTTCTAGATGCAGAGTACCCAGAAGTGGTTACCCATTTCTTTCTTCTGGGAGTTGTGCAGCTTGCCCAAGGCCACACAGGCTGGCTCTACTTGAAGGAGGCACAGTGGGGGAATCGAACCACCAACCTCTGGGTCCACAACCAGACACTCAGACAACTGAGTTATCCAGCCAGCTTGTCATTCTCATAGAAAAATGATAATTCGTATTTGATTATTTAGGTTTATTAGCTCCTCTGTACATGAAGTTTAGAAGAGGGAAAGAGGTCCTTGTTCCAATCGTTACCATAATTACTTTGATTTGGTAATGTGCATAGTTGCTGATGAGGTAGGATATGTAGGATGGGGGGAAGCACCAGTTGACTATGAAGTGAGGGAGAGGCAGAAGCAGAAATAACCCCCCTCTCCCTCCCTCCCTACATTCCTTCTTTTGAAGAAGATTTATTGAATTTGCTATTTCTGAGACTACATATGTGGATTTCTGACAGAAAAAAGTACAGTACATGTTTCTCCATATCAAAAACCCTTCCATGTAAGAAAATGTGTGAAAAACTCATATACATTCAACACATGCTTTAGTAAAAACATATGGTGAGTGCTTTTTTTAAAAAAAGATGTGTTGTTATAATGTGGGATGATTCATGTGTCCTTTTAATAGCCTGCATACTATAATTAAAACTGTAAACCGCCCAGAGACTACTTGAAGTGGTATGGGGCGGTATATAAGCAGAACACTTTGCTTTTTTTGCTTTTTTGTTCTTCATGGGTAGTCTTTCTGTGGAGGAAATGATCCGAAATATCTGTAACTGCAGGCCGTAGGCACATGTAAGCTTTGTGCTTGGTATGTCCGTCTGAGGCATTTATATTATCTAGGTGTAGAGAGTATCAAGAAAGCAGGAGCTAGGTTGGCCTGGAGAAACTTTGGAATCTTTCTATGAATAAAAAATAGAACATATTCCATAAGACCGCAGCTTGAATTATTTTCATAAGTCTGGCTGAAATGTTTGGTAACCTTTTGTCAGACAAAGACTGAATGTAAGGCTATAAAATATGGATTGTATTAGACGCGACACGGTGATTGCAAGCTTTCTGTTCGTACACATTATGAGTTACTGTGGATTGCTCCAAAAACTGTAGATTAAAGGAAGAATTAAAGTACTGAAGGGAACGGTGCTGATTATTTAAGTACAATCATGAAGCAATTTTCAAACAGAAAGTGTGGCAGGTGCTGAAGAGGCTATGGAAATGTTTGCAACCTTTTTTCAATAATAGTACAGTCTGAAGAAAGGAAAGTGCTCATAAACCCTAAGAGTGCGTTGTTTCTAACACCTTCAGCGGGTACCACGTTTTCTTGAATGTGCTGAAATATCCTTTGTTACTTCATGAATGAAAACAGGGTTCTTAGGTTATGCAGAACTCGAGAAACAAACCCATGCTTGGTTAAGGGAGGAAAAGCAATATTACTTTGTCAAAAGAGAGTCTTCCGTCCTACCCTACTAAACGCCAGATGGAACTCCTGGGATCCAACCTCTTGCTCCTGTTTAGTAGCAAAAGCAAGGGAAGGAAAGTATTCACAGAAAGCCAAAGCCATTGCTACACATCCCAGACTATCATATATTTTTGGGGAAAGGACATTAATAGCCCATAGGAAGAAAAACTTCACAGTGGAGACTTGGGCTCTTTGAAGCAAGTGGGCCAATCTTCTTTTTGCTTCAGTTATGCCAAGAATGTTCTCCAGACAAAAATAAACTAAAATGGGATTATTTATAAATACACTCGTTCCCCAGGACCCTCCCGGGGGGGGAGGGGAGAGAGAATTCCAATGAAAAGAAGAACATATAGCTATTTAGGCATCTGTACTGAGAATTTGTTAGCAGTGTGTTTATTGGGGGGAAAAGGGTGCTTACCTTTCTGTGTAGGCAAAGGCTTTCATTCTGGAAAGTGCTGGAACATGTGAGCTGCATCCATTACCAGGGTGTTTGCTTTTTCATTTTGGGTTTTGTAAAAATCTGCTAGATGTCTTCCTTAGAGTCATTGTAGAGAAAAGAACCAATCCCCAACATTGTTGTATTAGCAGTCAGGGAAGAGGAGAGAGGCAGTTCAATATTCTTTCTTCCAGCTGTTAAGGGGTGTGTTTTTATAAAGTGCCTTGAGTTGAAAATTTCAAAAAAAAGATAATTAAAAATAAGGAAGACAACATGAAGACCAAAGTGTACTGAACAACAGAATGCCGGTTGATTTACAAGAGCTTGTGTGAGAAAAGGTTAAATTTAGATTGACGCGCAAATGTGTTCCCAGACTACTGGCTGACAAATAGCAAAGCTATGCCAATGTATCTCTAACGCGGGAGATAGATTGGAAGCAAAGCAGGAGGATAGAGGCTCTGTGTTAGTCCAATGCATTCAAACGTATAGTAAACAAAGAACGCTTGGGTGATGCAAGAGATGCTTGTGCATATACAGCAATACCAAGCTGACAGCGCTGAACTGGGAAGAGGGATTACTCATACTTTGTGGACAGGTCTAGAAGGATGGCTTTGTTACGCTATTGATGGTAAAATTCCCTTTGGGTGAGTTTCCAGCAGCCTCCAGAGAAACCTGTTCCACCAAACTGTTATGACTAATGGCCCTTCCCGGCTCTTAGAGACACACAGTGCAAAGAGGTTATGGAGTTTTACTTATTTTGTCATTTGGGTTCCCTGAAATCTTTTGAAAATCATGCACTATTTGATCAAACAGATTTTGGGGGCTGTTTCCCCTTGGATTGACATTTTTCACCATCTTGGTTATGGACAATATTTCCTCCTAGAAATGCAGCTCATTCGGCTGAGTTTTGCCCTAATCAGGTTGCTTGAGTCTGATTCAGATCAGGTCTGAAACAGGAATTTCACAGAGCCAGGTTGTCCTAAACTGATTTCCTTCTCGCCTGAGATTTTCCTGCAGCCAGATTGCACAGGAGAGAGTCGGACATCTCTCTGACCTCTTGGAAATCTCAGGGAGTGTTTTTGAAAAGCAAATTAAAAGCAAAGTGTGCTGCTTATACACTGCCCCATAGCACTTAAAGTTAATTATGCAGACTACATACTGCCCCCACCCAGCAAACTTGGTGCTCATTTTACTGATCTGAGAAGGATGGAAGGCTGTGTGAACCTTGAGCCAGTTATCAGGGGTTGAACCCTGTGTTATGAGCAGAGGTTGGCTGCAGTACAGCAGTGTAACCACTGTACCATGAGTGAAAGTGCACCAAAGATGAAAAATACCTGCCCTGTGCAGGAAATGGTAATTTCCCTAGGCAAGCTCCTACAAAGGAATTGGTGAGTCACAAGACTGGAGAACTGTAGGGAAGGAAAAATAAATTATCAACAAGCTTTCTTGCAGTAATGTTGGGAAACCCCTTCTGCCAGGGACGGTCTCACAGGATTTTTCTGCATAAACCTGGGAAAATAGTAATATGAGAACATAAGAACATAAGAAGAGCCATGCTGGATCAGGCCAAGGGCCCATCTAGTGCAGCTTCCTGTATCTCATAGTGGCCCCACCAAATGCCTCTGGGAGAGCACGAGAACAGATATCTGACTCCCCTGCATCTGGCCCTTGAAATACCCTGTTTTTAAGTCTGGAGATTTCACATCTCCATCATGGTTTGTAACCTGTGATGGATTTAGGAATCTGTTCAATCCCCTTTTGAAGGCAACCAGGACAGATGACATCACTAGATCCTGTGGCAGGGAGTTCCACAGACTAACACCACACTGGGTAAAGAAGTATTTTCTTTTGTCTGTTCTCACTCTCCCAACCCTCTATTTGAGTGGATGTCCCCTTGTTCTGGTATTTTGTAATAGGGAGAAGAATGTTCCTCTATCCACTTTACTCATGCCCTGCATAATTTTGTACGTCTCAATCATATCCTCCCTCAGACACCCTTTTTTTCCAGACTAAAGAGCCCCAAATGCTGTAGCCTTTCCTCATAAGGGTGGTACCCCAGCCCAGTAATCATTTTAGTCGCTCTCTTTTGCACCTTGTCCAGTTACCACTGTCTTTTTTGAGATGTGGTGACCAGAACTTTACGCAATACTCCAGCTGCGGCCTTACTATCGCTTTGTACAATGGCATTATAATGTTGACTGTTTTATTTTCAATCACCATTTTGATGATCCCTAGCATGGAATTGGTCTTCTTCACCGCTGCCACACACTGAGTAGACACCTTCATGGAGCTGTCCACCAGTACACCAAGATCTCTTTCCTGATCCCATGAGCTCAGAGTCCATGAGTTGATAGATAAAGTTTTGATTTTGTTTGCCCCAATATGCATTACTTTACATTTTCCTACATTGAAACACACTTGCCATTTTGCAGCCCATTCTTCCAGTTTCGAGAGATCCTTCTGGAACTCTCAGTCCATAAGAGGACCTGTTGAGCTGAACTTGGGAAGCAAGTCAGCCTGAGCAGGTGTTACATGATATCAAAAGCATACATCAGACAGCAATTGGGTCACTATATTTTTGACTTCTAAATTCCATTTTTCTTTATTATTATTGCATTACAGTCACCCCCCGCCAATCGTGGGGATAAGGGACCCACCCCACCCGCGATGCTTGAAAATCTGTGATATGCGGAAGCGGGTGGGGTGGGGCCTGGGGGCGGGGGTTGATCGTGCGCCTGTCCAAGGCTCCTGGGAGGAGTGCGGGGGTGGTGCGGAGTGTCCTGATCGCCCCCCACATGGCTCCGAGCTGCAGGTACTGCGATCCCGTGATGTAGTGGGACTGAAGTACCTGAACGGCGAAATGGCGGGGGGTGACTGTATTTAAATTAAGCATTACAAAATAAAAGTGGAAAGAAAGAAAATACAAAACAAATTAAAAACGTAAGACAAAACATATTTTCCATCCAGTGCCCCCCTCCAAAGTGCTAGTTACTGTGGAGGGGGGCAGCTTTGAAACTTGAGCTGCTATCTTACACTTTCTCTAGGCAGTTGTTTGTACTGTAAACTTTGTTAACCAAAAGTGAATGACTAGTTTTCACCAGTGTTCTGTCACCAAGCTCTTCACCTGAATATGCGACTGATGAACTCGGTGAACTCTGGCAGGGAGAGAGCTGGGTCACGGGGAGCACGGTAAACCAGCACTATCCCAAATCTGTCCTGCAGTCCCCCTGATAGAGGAAGACACTCCAACCCTGGACATACCAATGGCACAGTTTTGCTGACAGAAAAAGCTTCCCTGTAGACAATCCCCTCTGCCTCCCTACCCTCCAACCTACCCAGATGATGAACCTGAAACCCAGGGGGACACAATCGAATGAGAGAGAGAGACCCCCCTCAGTGCCCACCCAGGTCTCAGTAAGACAAACCAGGTCAGCCCGCTCATCCACAATCAAGTCGTAGACGAGGGGGATTTGATTATGGACCAACCTGGCTGGCATTGATCAGCAAACAGGATAGGTTGGAGGAATGGACGGGATGGCTCCCAGGTATGTGGCGGTGGACCAGGGGATCAGAACGGGGGGGGGGCACAGGCAGCAAATGACTGACCCTAGTTATTCTCACCCGATCGATCCATTGGCCCCAAGCGTAGCATCCACGGCCTGACACCTCCGATATTCTTGCTAGCCTTGTGAATCAAACAAGCAGTGTTATTGTCTTTAGTTTCCTTACTTGGAGTGAGAAGCTTCCATGAGCAGATTTACAAACAATTCCAAGAAAATTATATATGTGGCCTGGGAACGAAAACTTTGAGAAAATTTGAGGAAGTTGTTTACTGCATTAGAAGGGGAGTAGGATTATAAATCTGAATTTGGAAAGTTGAAAAGAATGAGAAACTTGCATTTTATTTATTCATTTATTTATTAAATATATTTTTTATATTTTAAAAAATTCCTTTTTGCTGTTTTGATAAACCTTCATATTAAATTCTGTGTACTGAATACATTTACCTTTTAAGTATTAAAAGGTAACCATCACCTGAATTCCTGGCTCTGCTTCAAGAGTTAAAAAAATAAGAGAAAAATGGGAGAACAAATATAAGTCCCCATATTAGTTAAGCAATTTCAGCAATTAGGTCTATTCACCTTTGAAAGCAGGTCTCTAAGACAACCCTTCTTTCCTCAGTTTAGGTGGCTAGGCTAGGTTTTGGAGGTCCATGGATGATGCTTGTATTTTATATTTCCTTGCAGAATAGTAAGTACTGTGTGCCACCATGTCAATACCTAAACCACAGAGCTATCTAGCCAGCCTACATACTATAACCGCAAGCCTTTCAATATGTGAGATACTGTATATATGTGAGGCATGGTATTAAATTCTTGCATAACAATACAATGAAGTTGCCCTCTAGTGGCTGAAGAGAGTCAAGTTTTTAAAGCCCTTTCTTCCTCCCCCCATCCCCCACACCCTCAGGGAAAGAAGGGAATTGATTGGTTATATCATGTTCTTCTGCTGTTCTGAAGAAACATTCTGCAGTATTACTGAGAGGAAAAAAATTTTTTTTGAGGTGAGAAAATATAAAGGTGAAGAGGATCTTTTGAGAACACTTGCTGAAAAACATTCGCTCTGCCCCTTGCATCCTTATGTTGATATTTCGGAGTTCACAGCCACTTTCACAGAGGACGTCTGGCTTCGTGCATACTTGTGCTGGTCATGTGACCACCATCTGGAATCAATGAGATTCCCATTCACCGGCTGAGATACAGATGGTACTGTGTTCTTTTTTTTTCTTTCTTTTTGTCCTGAACTGTTTTCCCAGAGATAACTGGTGCATTATTTCATCCGCAAAGTATTTTCAGGAAGGGGATTGACTGGGATGAAGGAGGAGATCCTCTCTCCCCCCCCAACACACACACACTACACACATATTCTTTTAAACCAAAACAACTCCCTTCCCACCATCAAAGTGTTCCTTGCTCCTAAGTATTAATCATGTGTGTTTGAGTCAGTCTTTTCATATTTACTTCCCTCATCTACCCAAACCTCTACCCAAACTTATATGAATAATGGAAGATGAGACAGCCTCTGGCCAGAAATGTAACATATTGCTTTCACTATACGGTAAGGTGGGAGGCCCACAGTTCTACTCAGGTAATGGTCCCTATGTCACATCCATGGTGTATTTATAGAAATACTGTATTACAGGGCTGTTCAACTTTGAACAGGCCAAGGTCTACTTTTTCCGGCCCAAAGTGCCTGAGGGCTACAACACTAAAACCTCTATTTACGAATTTATTTATTTATTATTTATTTATTTATTGGATTTTTATACCACCCATCTGGCAGCAAGGTCACTCTGGGCAGAATTTTATCTGTTCCGAGCTCATGCTCATAAGTAAAAACTTTTGTAAGTACAGCAGCGGTTTCCCATAGGAATGCATTGGAAACCAATTAATTTGTGCTGGAGGGAACAGATTTCAATGCGCCATGGCCCTTGAACTACCCTGCTCGGCTGAGACAGTGGGCTGGCAGACCCAGAACTTTGCTGGGGAGGTGGTGGTCCTTGGGATGGGGGAGGGAGGGGTGGAGAACCTATCTCCTCACTTTTTTTATTGATGGCCAGCAGTCTACTTTTGAACCCTTCATGGGCTACCAGTAGCCCGCGGTCTACCTGTTGGGCAGGCCTGTTGTATTACTATTTATGTTATTTCTATCCTTTCCTTCCTAAGTCTTAAATGCTGTCCTTTAATGTATTATGGACATTTGTGTAAACTCATGTTTTGGTAGTAATCATTGCCATTTGGGGGTAAAAATGTGCCACACCTACCCTTTTGGTAGAACAGAAAGAGGGCAATTCGTTAGCGCAACAGGTGAGAATCATAGAATCATAGAGTTGGAAGAGACCTCAAGGGCCATCTAGTACAACCCCCTGCCATGCAGGAACCCCATCACAATATTTCTGACAGATGGCCATCCAGCCTCTGCTTAAAAACCTCCACAGAAGGAGACTCCACCACCCTTTGTGGCAGCTTATTCCACTGCCGAACAGCTCTGTCATGAAGTTCTTCCTAATGTTCAAATGGAATCTCTTTTCCTGTAGTTTGAAACCACTGCCCCAGGTCCTAGTCTCTGAAACCATGGAAAACAAATTATGTCTTGGCAAACTCTGATCTGAGAACTACACTTCTCCTTTCAGTAACACTGAAGTTATGGGCAGAGCCCCCACCCCCACCCGGGAAGTTCAAAATCTGTGTGTAACACCCAAGCGCCCAAACAAAACTACAAAGTCTCTCTCTCTCTCTCTCTCTCTCTCTCTCTCACACACACACACACACACACACACACACGAAAAGAGGTGAGATCTCTCCTTCTTCCCCAACAGAGCAGTGCATCACTGTGACCTTTTCCAACTCTTATCAGCTACTGATGACCCCCCACCACTTCCCGGCCATGGGTGGAGCCACCACAGCAAAAGAGGCCATCAGAACATGGCTGCCACAATGCCAACAGGGGTAAGTTCAAAACCCACCTTCCTCCGGCCACTTCCTGGAGACTGATAGCAGTTTTCATGAAGATTTTATTGAGCATTTATTTATCAAAAACAGTCCATGCATAACTAAAACTGTGCTGCTCAGAGCCGTGCAATTCAAGACAGAAATGTATAATGCCGTGTTTTTACTTACAGTGCATAACGGAAAATAAAAAGGCTTGTGTGACCTTTTAAGACTAGCAGATTTTGGTCTGAGCTTTTATGGATTCAACTCCACTTTTTCACATACACACGAGTACAGTATTGAGGCTACAGATTTTTGTACACAATATAGATGGTTGTTGGGTGGTGAGGTGAGGATGGAACCAGTGAAATAGGATACATATAATACATACTGCATTGATACTGGTAATGAACATTTGGAGTGTCTTAGAAGCATCTTGGCAACAGGCGGAGTAATTAACTAATGCAAAACTCCAGAAGATTAAGGCACGAAGGATGGTCAGGTTCCTTTGAATGCTGACAGCAGAACTCATTGTTTCACTACATCATTCAGTTCTAAAATGTGGAAGTAACATCACTGAGGTATAGGGGAAAGGCAACTTTCTCCTCCATTTGCTTTTATCATGTGAGCAACCACAAGTCTTGAAGAGGTTCGTGCTTGTGTGTATACTCTATGTAGGGGCAAAAAGCTGGAAAGTGTGGAGTTCCTTCCTTCAGATACAATGCTTCTTATATGAGCAAAGAAGTGGAGAAGGGGCATGTAGGGTCATTTTCTCAAAGCATAAGGGGGGGGGACTAGATTCTCCCCCCAGTAACTGTGTAGATGTCTGTTGATTATAATGTAAGTAGGGCTCAAATATCTGAAGAAAGGAACTGTGGTCCACAAAAGCTCATGTGCCTAAGTGTAACTCCTTTTTTGTCCAATAAAGCTATTACTTATTTCTGCACTTGCCTTGTTTCTTTTAGAGGGACCACATGGCCTTTTACTGTTTTATTTTTTTGAAACTATGACGGATATCCCTTCAATGGTGGCCCAGGACATCAACTGGAGCACACACCAGCCCAGCAGTACTGCACAATGAAGAAATCATTCACCCAGTGATCTGTGATTGGACTCAACTTGACCTTCTCTGTTGGTTGAACTAAAACATTTTAAGCCATAAATTGGCCGGAAATGACAAGTGGGTGCACCATTTCTCTCCTTTTTGATTTTTTTAAAAAGGCAATTGTGGAGGAGAAAGAGAATGGTGCAAATTGCTAGGTGGGTCTTTGGTTTGAAGAGATGCAAGATAAATTCCAAGATGTTACTTGGGGAGTGTCTTTTTATTTATTTATTTATTTATTTATTTATTTATTTATTTATTTATTTATTTATTTACCGCTCCATCTAGCTACACGGCTACTCTGGGCGGTTTACAAACTGAACAGAAATCAAAACCATAAACAGTAAAATACAATATAATAGATAAACACAAATATATAAATAAAAACACAATAACTAGTAAACAATATACAGTAGGACCCCTGTATCCGCTGGGGATTGGTTCCAGGCCTTCCTGTGGATAATGAAAACTGTGGATAAGAGAGAACGCCTGCCCACCCACCCCCAAACAGCTGTGTCCTGACAGTAGCTTGCTTTATTACTGTTTTGAGACAGTAGCTTTCTTTATAGCTGCTGTTCGACAGTAGCTTGCTTTACAGATGCTATTTTTGACAGTAGCTTGCTTTACCGCTCCTGTTTGTGACAATAGCTTGCTTTGTGGCTGCTGAATTATTTAATTTTTTTCCTCTGCCAACTGTGGATAACTGAATCAGTGGATAATGAATCAGTGGATACGGGGGTCCTACTGTATAACAAAAACATAGAACAGGAGCAAGATGGGCTACAGATAACTGCTCAAATAACCTTAAGAAAACCTTTCTTACCTGGCAACTGATCTATGAAACTGTAACATAGCCTGGGGAAGATGGATGGCTATCCACAGTTACCTCTTTTAATTTTCTTTAGTGGCCCAATCAAGTGATTGCCTGCTTCTGCATTTATATTCTTTATTTTATTTTTTTTGCAAATACTGAAACAGATTACCATAGCTACATCTTTAAAATGGCTATTTATAAGTAGCCTCGGAATACAAGAGCACCCAGACGACAACCAGCTGATGAAAAGCACAGAAGTGAACTGTGACAGACATGCAAAACATGGTGCATCGCCCTGGGTTCTATCAGCAGAAAGGCTAAAGCAATTTCTATATCTGTAGAAGCAACTCAAGATACCTCCTGACATGAAAAGGTGTATCATAAGTGGGAAATGTGCTGGGCAAAGAAAACATAGAGCTGACACTGCCCAAGGTGTGCTTATATGTGAATGGCTTTCATGAAAACAAAATCTTACTAAAATATGAAGCATGCTTATTGTAAAGCAGGCATGTCCAAACTTCGGCCCTCCTGATGTTTTGCACCGTAACTCCCATAATTCCAAGCCTGCATTTCCAATGGCAAAGGACTGTGGGAGTTGTGATCCAAAACATCTGGAGGTCTGAAGTTTTGACATGCCTGTTGTAAAGCTTGCTGTGCTTCCTGGTATGGCAGAAATCTGAATTTGTTGTGCAGCACAACCTCTGTGTTTTATTTCCATGGTCTTTGGTAAGGTGCCAGTCCATGTGCATTCAGTTGCCTATGCTAGGGGCAGGCAATTGCAACCCTCCAGTGATTGGTGGGCCACACATTCATCAGCAATTATAATGGTGAAGAACAGATTTCATCCTAAATTTGCCATTGCTAAACGTTGGAGCACCCCAGTGAAGCCAGTTCCTGTAGGCAGTGCAGAGACAATTCAGGTTTTGAACCCCAAAGTCTTCTCATCACATATTTTCAAAATAGGGTCTTGTGAAACACGCTACCTGACCTTGGGACAACCAAATGGTACCGCATTATCTGCCGTTACTCTCTTAGGCCCAACTTTCAGGTTGGCTTGATAAACTGGACGTGACGTTTTATTGCCATCCCGTGACTAGTGAACAGGAGTCAAGACAGAAATGGCCTTTATCCTTTCTGAAAAGTGACATCTCCTTTCCAGTTTGTAGCTTAGAAAGTTGGTAAGGAATGAATCAAGAGCATAATATGTGCCCGAATTTGCATTGAGAAGCACATTCTCCTTTTGCTCAGGGAATCCATGAGGCTTCTCCTGCCATCTGCTTGAGCAAGCCCAGGAAGCTGTGTGTGTGTATGCAGCACATGCCCTACAGTCTTCATGCAAAAGTAGGTCATTCAAGGAGCCAACGGAGGAAGCAGCAGCCTGGCTACCTCCTCAAGGAGCCAGAAGAGAGCCAGAGGGATTTTGCCTCTACATGACGAAAATCATTTCACAGCATTCAGAGGGAATGCTTTCTGTTCTGGCAGACTGATGTCACAGAGGTTCAGGTGCCCTGTTGTTAAGGAGGCAGGAAACCTCAGATGATCGGACCTTGAAAATATGTTGCAATTAGGCCTGCAAATCATCATGGTACATGGAAGAATTCTTCTTCCTTGGGAAGAATGCAGCCACAGTATTAAGAACCTTCCTATCAAAACATCTGAAGTACTTAAAAATCAAAGTTGTTGTATCTTTTCTTAATGGTTAAGCATCTGAAGTTCAGCTATGTAGCAACCTCCTACCTCCCATGATGAAAGGGTGGGGTGGAAATCAGGGGAAAGAGTCAGGTTTCATTTTTTGATCTTTTTTATTCAAAAGTTTTCAAAAGAAATAAAACAGAAAAAAAGCTAATAATCTAATCAAATTTACAGTTCAAAAATGTCTTTTGGCATTTAACAATAAGTCCTAGGAAACAAAATGACAGAGTTATCTTGAACCGGACAAATAAGTTACCACTGGCAAGTTTGTGGCACTAGTAAAACAAAAATAAAAAATTAACTCTCTTGATCATATAGATATCTCTATGAAAATCTTTTTTTTTCAATCTGTACAAAAGGTCTTTCTTCATAAATTATTTTTTTATAATTTAATGGCTGTCTATTATGTGATGTTTAAGTAATTGATTATTTCTTTATGTACAGAGGTTACATTTTGCAAATCTTACCCAGATAATGAGTATGGCACTTAGTCCAGACTGTTTTTTTTAGCAGCTTCTATTCCCTCCCTCTGACCCAACAATGTTTAGCTAATTGAAAGAAAACAAGTAGCAAACAATCCCCCTTTCCCTCCACATCTGGAAACAAGCCAGCTACAGGGAATGAGTTGCAACAAGTCTGAACTCTTGGACAAAGCAGTCAATTCCAGGGAGCATAGAACCAATAATACCACAACTTTTTTTTCCTTTAAAAATAATTAAAAAAAGAAACAAAAAGAAACAAACACATTTCTTATGACTATGTAATTTACTAGAATCTACACTTCTCAGAGCAGCATTGACTTTTGAAACTATGAAATGTCACTGACATCTGTACTTGGAATACTCACATAAAATTTCAAAACGAAAACAAAACTAAACTAAATTAAAAAAAACTTTAAAAAAAAAACCCCAAAAAGTGAAAAGAAAGAATTGCTTAGGCCTAGCTCCTGAGCTAGGATGATTTGGTCTGTGGTAACAGGGAGGGCCAGCAACCTGTCCCATTACAAAAGGAAATAAACCTTGAGGTAGATAACTGATCATACACAGCTGACCAGACACGTACACAGTTTTGGAAGACAACTTAATTTACCATTTGATTTAATACACATGTGATCATAATAAAATGAGCTTTAATAGCGGTGAGTTTATCTAATACGTAAAAAGTACAAATAACAGTGTATTTGTGAAATCAGGAATTTCATAGTTTCAAAATTGTTTTTTTCTTCTTTACACTTAACACTTGTAGTGATGATGTAAAGTGTGGCACTGCTTGGATCCAAGTCTTCCTTCATGCTTTTTGTTTGTGTCCATACATCAATTAAAAATTATAAAACCTAAATGCAAATGTACAAAAAAAGGCACATTCTTCTAACCGCAAACTGGTCCGGCAAAAATAATAATAATAATAATAAAGAGTACAGAAGACGTAACTGCTGAGACAAATCTGGATTATTGGTTACTGGCTCTTTGTTCTTTGGTAAAGTTACCTTTAAAAAGTGCCAAGTCTTTATTTACCTAATATAGAGAGCTAGTACCCAATCTAGTATGTTTTCTACTTGTATCTCAGCTTATGTTTTGGGGAAAAAGTCTTTTAGCTTTTGCTTTTGCTGTAAAAGCAAAATGCATCATTCTAAAGCACTATCATTACTAGAAAGGAAGGACAGAAACATTCTGTAATTTCCCACCCCCCAAACCTCCCCACCCTAAAACTAGAACATCAATTAGCTTCTGGAAAAAGGCAAAAAAGATTTGTTTACATTGCATCATACAGCAGAGTTCCTAACTAGCAGAGGAAAACTAATTGGCGTAAGGCCTTACAAACAATTTATCCTATTAAAATTTCCCCAGTCAGAAAAAAATGTGTTTCACACAAAACATTTCCCTACCCCCCAATCTTGCATTTCACAACCTTACATTATTATGTGAGGAAAGAAAAATCATTAAAAACATCTACTACACATTTTTAAAAAGCCAGATTTTTCAGCAATTTTTAATTGACTACCTCTTAAAAGCCCTATCCTGCTGTTTTACAAAGGCATAATAGACCAGCTCATTTGGTCAAAAGCATTCTACACCATTAGTTTGGACTACGTACTGAAACAGCTACAGCATTAAAAGAGTTAAGGCAAATTGGAATTGATAGAAAAAGGATAAGACACTTCACACTACCTTAAAAGAAACAAACCGAAAGCTATGGAAACTGACACTACAACTGCAACACAGCACTAGAGCGACACTCACACAGCAAGCACAGAGCATCGGCATGGATGTTTTAAACTATTAACTTCAAAAAAAATCTTATACAATTTTTAAAAAATTAGAAGGAAAAACAACAACAACAACAACAACCCAAGAGACGGATTCTGTCATGCACATAAACATGTCTCCATTGCAATCTGTGCATGGCTAGAATTTTTTTCTTTTTCTTTTCTTTTTCAATTTTTTTTTTGTCATTTAACAGTTGATAAAAAATTTCTTACTAAAATAAACCTGTCCAGGGTAGGTGGGTAAGGGAACAGCTACTAGGATGAATTTAAGGATTTTTTTCTTTTTCTTTTAATGCACCTTATAGAACTTATAGCAAAAATAGTTTCAGTTGATTTCATTATAAATAATGTTTTCAAGAACCTGTGCAAAACTGTCAATAATTTCTAAAGCACAATTGATCAGTAAAATCCATGATTGTTTCAGCCTTTGCATCCTTCTCCTAGGCAAGGTCAACACCACATATCTGAAAAACAGAAGAAAAGAAAAATACAGTCTTAGTTATCTCATTCCTAACACTTGGCCTATGTAGCCCGACTTTGGTAAGCCTTTATTGGCTAGAATCCAAATACATATGTCATATGTAACCTTCAACAGCAAACTGCCACAAGTTAAGGAGTCAGAGTACTTTGGAGATATTGTGGGCAACAATGTTGGGAAAAGTGAAAGGTAGCAGGAAAAGAAGACAACCAAATGTCAGATGGATTGACACAATAAAATTTGCAAGAGCTGTTCACAATAGGAAATTTTAAAAGACACTTATTTATAGGGTCATTGCTAAGTCAAAAGCAACATTTCCCCATCACACTGATTCATGTGATTGGAGAGCAACAGGAAATGCCTCTGTTGATTTCTTCCTTTGAGGCAATTAGTCCGCTGAGCGTGGTGGCTCAGCGGACTAAAGCTCCAAAAACTGTCAGCTGCAAAGTCGGCAGCTCGGTGGTTCGAATCCCAGATGCCATGCAGAGGAGTGAGCTCCCGCTGATAATCCCAGCTCCTGCCAATCTAGCAGTTCGAAAGCATGTAAATGCAAGTAGATAAGTAGGTACCGCTGTAAAAAGTGGGAAGGTAAAACATTGGTTCCTTGCAGCCATGCCAGCCACGTGGCCATGGACTTGCACAACACTGGTTCTTTGGCTTGAATATGAAGATGAGCACTGCCCCTCGAGTCAGACACGACTAGCACACATTTATGGGGGAAACCTTTACCTTTTTATTGCTGAAATATATGCCACCAGCATTACATGGATAGCCATCGGTAATAGGATTCTGAAGACCAAGCTATAAATTCAGTATTCAACTGAGTATAAATGCATATTCTGTTGTATTATAAGGGGTGCATGCATACACAAGTTACATAACATTTGATGCCAAGCATCATGTGTTTCTCGGCGGAAAAACAAGAGTTCATATTCCTCAGCTGGAATTAGATCTAGACCACTAGCCTTGCATAAAAATATGGCAGTCGTTTGCAAGGAAGAATAAGGTATCTAACTGAATAAGAGAGGTGATGCATGCCCCTAATTAAAATGTATTTGAAAGCTAAATCGAAAATGCAGGTTGGTTTTAAATCCAAATAGGGCAAGATGGTGGGTGCACTTTAATACATTTGTCCCCAAGTATCAATGAAAACAAAAATATCATAAATCTCTTAATTAAGTGTCCTAAGCAAGTTAAAGAAAATGTGCTGGCACCATCACAATCTATGGCAATCAACAGGAGTGGACATCTTTGTCCTCCGTTATCTATTAACCTGGTATGTTGAAATAGGCAACCCTGTCTATTTACCTTAAAATTCTGTAAACTGGCCAGAGGGGCTTTTATGCCAGATGGCGCAGTATATAAGTCAAATAAATAAATAAATAAATAAATTCAATATACCAAACAATACATAAATGTGTGCAGATTCTCTATGTTTTATACTATGATTGAAGACTGTGTTAAAAACAAACTGGATCAAGAAAAGCATTTGCATGTATACGCATGCCCCCCCCAATTTATAGTTAAAGAAACAGGGCAGCAACTTTTACCTCACAATTACTTGTTTTGCTGATAGGTATAGGGAGAATGATCACTGGACGTCTCTACTGTGACTTGCTGTTGACCGCTGGCCTCCTGTAAAAGGAAAGGCAGTACAAAGCAGAAGGTATTCCAACCAGGTCTTCACACTTAGGAAAAGAGGGTCATTGTTTCCAAGCCAGTCTAAAATGCATATAATGATGTGTGGTGTTCGGGGACAATAATTATTGCAGCAATTTCCAAAAAGGCAACTACTGCATGTCAATGGCAAAATTAAAAAGAACCAAGGAGGCAAGGGGAATGAAGTGATAAAAGAAGGAGAACATTTTGTGGCACTCTGAAGACAGGTTTGTTTCATGGTGAGTGGCCATGGATCAAAATCCTCCTCCTTAGGCATGATTCCTTCTCAGAATTCACCCGAAAAAGTAGATTCTCAAAAAAGTAGATTCTGATTCACAGACACTCACACAGAAACACATCTGTTGGTCTTAGGGATGCCACAATACTGTGCCCTTCATTCCCTCCTTTAATTTTGTTAACAATCACTACTGCAGCATCAGAGCATATTTAATAATGAGATACAAGAAGACAGTTTAATGCATTTCCCCCCACAAAGGGCAACTAATTATCAAGCAAATAGGCTAATTAATCTGTGTTCCATCACTGCTTCTCAGAAGGACTTGTACATACATCTTGTCCTAATTATGATCACACCCTTCATATGAAAAGACCCAGTTAACATAAGCAGGATTCTCATTTACACTGGATGATAATTTAACTTGAAAACCATCCATTACACCTTCTTCACAGGAACAAAATAATTTATTAAAATACTCTCTGTTCAACAAAGATTTATGTACCTCAACTGGAACAGCTGCAGTCTGAACGTGTGTGTACTGGGGTATATAGGCTCCTTGCATAGCTGTTGTGGCAGGCATGTACTATGAAAAGAAGAAAATGATGTATTTCAGAGAATAGAAGCAATGAAGGGCTGGATTTAAAAAAAGTGAAAGCAAAATAGCTAGCTAGCAGTACTGTTCTATGCCTAAGAACTCACAAGGCAATATCCACAACACTTCTCAACAAGCATGTCTGCAGAAATAATTTGGGGGAGGGGACAGTGGACAAAGTCTATTAATTATACAGGTGAACTCAAAAATTAAAATATAATGCAAATTTTCATTTATTTCAGTAAGTCAACTCAAAAGGTGAAACTAATATATGAGATAGACTCAGTACATGCAAAGTGAGATATATCAAGCCTTGCTTTGGTATAATTGTGGTGATTATGGCGTACAGCTTATGAAAACCCCAAATTCACAATCTCAGAAAATTAGAATAGTGTGAAAAGGTTCAATATTCTAGGCTCAAAGTGTCCCACTCTGTTCAGCTAGTTAATCAGTAACGCCTGCAAAGGGTTCCTGAGCCTTTTAAATGGTCTTTCAGGCTGGTTCAGTAGGAATCACAATTATGGGAAAGATTGCTGACCTGACAATTGTGCAAAAAACCATAATTGACACTCTCCACAAGGAGGGAAAACCACAAAAGGTACAGATTGCAAAAGTTGGATGTTCCCAAAGTGCTGTATCAAAGCACATCAACAGAAAGTTATGTGGAAGAGAAAAGTTTCGAAGGCGCACAAAGCAGCAGGGATGACCGCAGCCTGGAGAGGACTGTCAGGAAAAGGCCATTCAAAAGTCTTGAGGACTTTCCCAAGGAGGGGATGGAGGCTGGTGTTAATGCATCAAGAGCCACCACACAGAGACGGATCCTGGACATGGGCTTCAAATGTTGTATTCCTCTTGTCAAGCTGCTCCTGAACACTGCTGCTCAGTGGTCTAAAGTCCTCTTTTCTGATGAGAGCAACTTTTGCATCTCATTTAGGAACTAAGGACCCAGAGCCTGGAGGAAGAATGGAGAGGCACACAATGCACAATGCTTGAAGTTCAGTGTGCAGCCTGTGTTGATTTGGGGAGCCATGTCATCTGCTGGTGTTGGTCCACTGTGCTTCATTAAGTCCAGGGTCAACACAGCCGTCTACCAGGAGATTTTGGAACACTTCATGCTTCCTTCCGCAGATGAGCTTTAAGGGGATGCTTCATTTTCCAGCAGGATTTGGTATCTGCCCACACAGCCAAAAGCACCAAAAACTGGTTCAATGACCATGGGATTACTGTGCTTAATTGGCCAGCAAACTCACCTGACCTGAACCCCACAGAGAATCTATGTGGCATTGCCAAGAGAAAGATGAGGGACATGAGAACGAACAATGCAGTGGAGTTGAAGGCCGCTATTGAAGCATTCCATAACACCTCAGCAGTGCCACAGGCAGATAGCATCCATGCCATGCTACATTAAAAGGGGCCCAAACCAAGTACTGAATACATATACATGATTATGCTTTTCAGAGGTCCGATATTGTTCTATTTCAAATCCTTGTGTTATTGATGTCATGTAATATTGAATTTTCTGAGATTGTGAATTTGGGGTTTTCATAAGCTGTATGCCATAATCATCACAACTATACCAAAGTATGGCTTGACATATCTTGCTTTGCATGTAATGAGTCTATCTCACACATCAGTTTCACCTTTTGAGCTGACTTACTGAAATAAATGAACATTTGCACAATATTCTTATTTTTCAAGTTTCACCTGTACTTATAGATTAGGGAGCCGATGGTAGTTTTAAAGTAGCATCAGGTTTTGGATTGTACTCTTCCTTGCCATCCCAACACCATAAATATCCCAATAAGTTCCCTGTAAGGCATGTGCACTCACACACATGATTCTAACCCCCTCCAGACAGGGCTTTTCCATCCTCATGCAGCCACAGTGATAGCTTGGATACTGGTTACACATCGGGGGTGGGGTGGGGTGAGGTGTGTGTGGGAGAGGCATGCACAGGCACAGGGCAGAGCCCCTCACAGCAGGTCCAGAAATTAAGAGAAGACGTTGACAGCCATCATTCTCAGGCTTTGGGGAGAGTTTAGACTGCAAACTTTTAAGACAAGGATCCCTCGTGTTTGGATTCAACACGGACAATTCTCTATGGGTAAGGCTTTAGCATGAACAGTCTTCACAAGCTAGCCCAGGTGAAAATGCCTCAGCAAAATGTTGGGCCTGAATTGTCCCTTTCCTTTTATGGTTGCTTAATTGCAGTTTCTTGTTGGTCCAAACTGGTTAATTTTAATCACGGCATCAAAATCAAATTCAGTTCCTATCAGCCACATTTGGGTGACTCAAGTTGACATTAAGCAAAGATGGAAAAGAAAAGTTCCGGGTACCTCCTCCCAGCCTTAAGAAGGCAGGGGACGGGAGAGAGCAGCACTTTAAGGCATTCTGTGAATCATTAGGTAAGCATTTCTTTAGCCCAACAGTTGAACAAAAAATATAAAATAAAATAAAATAAAATAAAATAAAAATCAGATAAAGGATAGAGCAAGGTTGGGTGAGCCGAAAATCTGCAGTATGTTGCCTGGTTGCTGACAAGCAAAGTGAACCAGACCATGATCCAAATGCAATCCAAATAATCACCTGCTCGCCCCCCAAGGTTATCAATATAGCTAGCACTCATGAATAGAAATGGGCATGAAAAAAAAAAGTTCCGTTATTTGTTATTCATTTCATTATGTAATGAAACGAATAACGAGCCTGGCGATGAAATTGGAACAAACCGAAACAAACGAAGAAAATTAGGTTCGTTACATTTCGTTTTCGTTAATGGCAACGCACAATGAAATGAGCTGTTTTTAAATGTTAAAAAACATCCTGAATATCTGTAAAAACCCAGCAATAATTATTTATTCTGCCTGATAATACCTACCGGGGGTTTGGGGTCCTTAAAACATGCCTTTATATCTTTTCTGAGATCACTGTATTTTTTTTCCTTTAAGGGGAGTTAGGGGACATCGACCCAAAATGGCTCCCAGATGCCTAATATTGATTCCTTGGGTAATAAACCCCCTGGACATCCGTAAAAACGCAGTGATAATTATTTGAAATTATTACCTACCAGGAGGTTGCAGTCCTTAAAACATTTATTTTTGTCTTTCTCCCATCGCAATGTATTTTTTCTTTTCCCTTTAAGGATGACACAAAATGAATTCCAGCCACAAGATGGATGCAAGCCATGTGATGGGATCATGTAAATTCTTGGACAATTTCAACCAATAGCATGCCCAGGTTGCAGACTGGGTAGGTGTGGCAGCCACAGAGGCCATAAAAAGCTTTGGCAGCCCCCGTTCTCCTTGCAGTCTGCAATGGGAGTTAGGGTGGGATTGCTGTCTCTGCGACTCGTTACTTTAGGCCAGCCAGGCAGGTGTGTGACTCTGTGTTCCTGCTGGCTGCAGCCTGGCTCTTAGGGGAGAGAAAGAAGAGATTTCTCTTGCAGCCTCCCTGTGTGCATGCGTACCTCTCGGTGAGTACCCTCCCCTGCCCCGCAGTGCAATCACTCTACGGCTGCCTTACGCCCTAGGCAACGCCCGCTGCTGCCTTTGCAGCCTCCCTGCATACCTAGTCTATACTGTGTCTCTGCCAGCATCATTTTTTTTAGAGTTTTCCCTCTGGTCTGGGGCGTTGGGGGATGTCAGCGTGTGGAAATGCTTTAAGTAGCACAAAAAGCGGGTAAAAACGAAAAACGAAATGAATTTTTTTCCAAAAAATCACGAAAAACGAAAATGAACCGAAATGGACCCGCAACAAAAAACCGAAACGTAATTTTTTCGATTTGTACCCATCTCTACTCATGAGGGCTTTATACCACCTCCAATATTAGATGTATTATGCCTCTGCAGGGGTTGCGCAACCTATTAGTTTGGATGTGAACTGCCCTGAATAGTGGACTCTTGTTAGATAGTCAATACAGAAATATAAACATACAAATACATGCTGGGGAACTGGAGAGGGAGAGTGCTCATGTTTTGCTAGTGGCCTTCACATGCCTTAAGTGGTGGACCACCTTTAAGATCTAGCAATGCCGGTTGTGGGCCGCAGCCTAGAGCCAAACATGCCAGAGGACAGACCACAGCTTTGATGCTAAAAAGCTGATATTTCAGAGAGCTAGGACCTGTTCAACTCCTCTATCTATGTGAACAGGAGGAAAAGCAACTAGATTCCATCTCCTACCCATCAGAAACGGCAATGACAGCCCCCTTCAAAACAGTTAAAGCTGCAACCCTTACAACTTTATGGTGAATACGGTAGACATGATTCCACTTAATGAACCTCTGTGCCCCAAAATGGTTTCCAGTGAACACACAGTTAACAGTGCAGTGAAGACACAACAAAACAGATGGAATGCCTTAAGGACACCAACACAAACACACAGTGAAAGCTATCTTTGTGCTGTTCAATTCAGACTGACACCTACTGTTCCAGTACTGCCCAATGAAAGGTGACTCATCTGTTGTGCCAGTGGACTTATCATCGATGCAGGCTGCAATGACATGGTGTGCTCCATGGAAGGAGTTAATACAGCACCCTATCAGCAGTAGAAGAAAGTGACTCAGATTAAAATAGCGACAATATAAATACTTTTTGTTGGTTTATACTCCTAATATGGGTTCTTCAGGGTCTATGTGTGTTATTTGCAATGGTACGTACAACATACACTTTTCCATGATAACAGAATATGATGGTGTGCAAAGACAGTGCTAGCAATATCCAATTCTATTCAGAACAGATTCATGGATATACTCCAAAGCCAACGCTTCCGTGTCACATTTGTTTTCAGATTATCAACTCCTTTAGCTTCTTTCTAAGAAAACCTAGCGGGGAATTCTGGGAGCTGCAGTCCAGAATGGCAGCTTTCCCACACTGTTATAAACAGGCATGTAGGAAGATGTCACATTCAGCAGAAATGCTCCAGAAATTATTCTGTGAGTGTAAGCCAATATGCATTCCTCACACGTGGACAAGACCCAAATGTATTAACTTGAAATCCCACATTGGTGTGTAGATTGCTTGAATCCAATCAAAATGCTTTTGTATCTGCTACAAAGCTGCCTTGAGTCCATTTACGGAGAAAGAAGGCTGGAAACATTTTAAATCAATCAATAATTAATAAACAAAGGGAAACCCTTATGCATCGGTTGGATTGACATCTTCATTTAAAATAAATATTGTGTAGCAAAGGCTACATGGGAAGACCTCGACCTGAGCTCCTTCAAACCTTGGAACAGACAGCAGGAGACTACTGAACAGCTTTGTTAGGTTTCAACAATAATTTTGCAGTGTCTACCTATGGAACACTTGGGTGGCAGTAAAGAGGTTTGTTCCTTATTTTGTTTATGCCAGTTTTTCTCAACCTGGGGGTGGCATGACTGCCTAAGGGGGTTGGCAAAGTGGGTCATGGGTCACATATGTATTATAGCCCTTATTAAATAATTTCTTCCTTGACCTTTCAGAGCCGGAAATTAAAGCTAGTATGTATGTATGAGCACCAGGCCCTTGGGGTGGGGGGGAGAAAGAAGCAAAGCAGCCTCTGCCTTCCGAGAAGGAATGACTTCACCCCATTAAAAATTCATTTTTATGCAAACATAGTGTGGGGGTGCAAGTTACAGGACTATTCTGAAAGGGCATGCTGCATCAAAAAATTCTAAATGCCTCAGCTTTTTCATCTCAACCCTGCCTACTTGTACATTTCATAAAAATATGACCTACATTGAACAACACAGCCAAAATCAGACCGGAATAAAACTAATGTAGCCACCTGTAATTTTTTTCCAGTTCAACCTTGGAGAACTGGGCACAAGGTGAGGTCAGGTACACCATGTGCAACTACTGCCAGATTATTGCAAGTCATCTTGAGTGGGTTGTTAAGATCCAGTAACCACAACAGGAAGAACTACTGGAAAACGAAGGAGAGAGAACACTATCACAGTTTGACAGATTACAAGCAAAAGGAATCATACTTACAGGATGCTGCATTATATATGGTTGAGGCTGCATCCATGAAGGACTTTGCACCTAAATGATAAAAAGGGCATTAAAAAAAACCAATATCAGGATTCAAAGTACCAGATCCCACATCCCTTAACCGTGAGAGAAGCTGCTTGAGTATTACAGTATTTTCCAGTGTATGACTAGACTTCTATCTAAAACTGTTAGACTGAAAATTGAGGGTCATCTTATACACGAAAGCTGAGGAGAGAACCCGCAAAGTTGCAAAACTGTAATTCTGTGTTGGAAAAGTTGAGGTTGTCGTAAACATGGGAGTAGAAAAATACATATGGAAAAATACGGGACTTCCAAAACAACAACAAAACCAATTATCATGGGTGATGGGAGTTGTAGTCCAGTCTCACCTGGGACCCAATATGAGGAAAGATGGTCTTAATCCATGCAGGCAATTTTCAGTCCCCATCCTGTACTGCAGTGGTCCCCAACCCCCGGGCCGCGGACCGGTGCCAGTCCGTGGACCGGTTGGCACCGGGCCGCCTGGGGAGGCCGGGGAGGCTCCTCCCCTTTTCCTCCACCACCCTCCTCCTCCTCCTCTTCTCTCCCGCGGGCAGCCGGAGGAGGAGTCGCCGCCGCCGGGCATGGTGCACGGGCGGGGTGGGGGGGAGCCCGGGGCTCCTGGGCGGGAGGGCCCCGCCTCCTCCTCCTGTCGGCGGCCGCGGCGGCCATGGCAGCCGCCCGGGTTCGGCCGCGACTCCGCGGCCGGCGGCGGGGTGCCCCGCCGCCGCTGCGGCCAGCTCGGGCGGTCCCGGTGGCGCCCTCGGGCCGGGAGACGCCACCCCACCGGCCTCCCTCCCCTCCCCTCCCGCCGCCCGCCCAAGGCCGCAGCCGGAGGCAAGCAGCGGCGCAGAGGTGCCCCACCGAGGCGGGCGGCGGCGGCGCCACAGCCGAACCCGGGCGGCTGCCGTGGCTGCGGCCTCCGCGTCCCGCCTCGGTTGGGGCACCTCTGCGCTGCCGCTTGCCTCCGGCCGCCAACAGGAGGAGGAGGCGGGGCCCGCCCGCCCAGGAGCCCGGGCTCCCCCGCCCGTGCGCGCGGGGAGAGCGCACGCCCGACGCCCCAGCCGGCAAGCGCCGCCGCCGCCGCCGCCGCTGCCCCGTGGCCCCCAAGGTACACACACCAAGCCCCCCGCACCTCCTCCTCCCCCTCCTCCCTCCCCCATCCCCCACCCCCCCACCCTCCCTGCCCCCCCACACCCCCATCCCCCTCCCCACCCCACCCCGGGCCACGGGAAAATAATCAAACAAATGCCAGTCCGTGGAGACAAAAAGTTTGGGGAGCACTGCTGTACTGTGACAATGGGAAATCAGCAGCAAATTCATAGCAGTATAGCTACTGGGTCAGAACTTTTCCCCACTCTTTTGAAACTATCTTACTGCAGTTCCTTCAAATCATTGTTGGGAGATTACTGAGACAGACAATAGATTCTTTGGTTGCTCTGAGTGTCTGAGGTTGTAGTAAAGTACAAGAAGGGGAAACCCACACAGGATTTGCCACTGATTTCTCAAGTTCATGTTTGGATAGAACTGGAAGAAAACATCTGATCAGTTTGGTATTCATTATTCCTATCTTTTTTTTTTTTTTTTTGGTCAGCAGCACACAGTGAGCTGAATGCAAACAATGCTAATCTGACATCACAAAGACAGTGGGAGTACAGGATGTGATCTGCTCTTCTGCAGGCTTCTCTCAGGCAGCAAGAAGAGGGAGTGGCTGTGCCAAGTAGGAACATCTGTTTCCTCTTTCTCAGACTGACTGGAATTTACATTCAATGAAACTGTTTAAACTCCAGAGGGAATGCCCATTCCAATGGCAGTGGAACACTAGAAGTTTAGCATATAGGCTTGCTAAGCAGCTACTTGAGGGCGGGGCGGGGGGCGGGTAGGAAAGAGAGCTTTGGCTTGAAGTAACAGTTGTTGGTTAAAATCCAGGAATCAGAAGAATTAAAAGCACTCTTCCCCCCACTTTGGTCCAATTAGGAACCATTGGGAATCGAGAAGCAGCAGTTCCACAAAATGAAACTGGTACCTTTGATGCTACATTATTTTTAATAAATATTAAATGCCAATTTCCTTTAAAAAAAGGCTAGTTCAAAAACAGAATCCAGAACTGGTTAGTGTTAGGACATTCTGTAGCTTCAGTTATTGATTAGAAAAACAGGTGAATTCACAGCAGCCTGAAAAAAGATACATATATAGGGACCCAGTGAGCAGAAGGTGCCCAAAATGAAGCCATTGCCTGATATTCTGGTATTATGGAATTCCCTTCCATTTGAGCTAAGAACTGCCTCCTCCCTGGAAACATTTAAGCGAGGCCTTAAGACATTTTTATTTAGGCAAGCCTTCTGAGCCTCCAGCTTTTTATAAATTCTTTATTTCTAACATCTTAATTCTTAGTTTTAGCGGCTGGGGGCCTTTTAAACTCTGCTGCTTTCTGCTGTTTTTAGTATTGTTTTTATGGTGTATTTATTGTTTAAACATTTGACTTTGATATTTTAATATTGCCTATGTTGATTTTCTTTTGTTGTTGTTGTTGTAAGCCGCCTTGGGTCCCTTTGGGGAGAAAGGCAGCATAAAAATATTGTTTATTATTATTATTATTATTATTATTATTATTATTATTATTATTATTATTATTATTATTATTATTATTATTATTATTATTATTATTAACCACACAGCTATCTACGCTGGATTTTGTATTACCAATCACTAGTCGAACGCTTCCCAAGCATTTAGGACTCAGTGATGTATCGGCGAATTATGCGAGCAGATCCCACTAAGGTGGCCTTCTGCAGCTGACTGATGGTGACTTTGTCAACTCCAATTTCTTCTAAATACTTGCTTAGCTCTTTAGGGACCGCACCCAGCGTGCCAATTACCACTGGGACCACCTGTACCGGTTTATGCCAGAGTCTCTGAAGTTCAATTTTCAGATCCTGATATTGGGTAATTTTTTTCAAGTTTTTTCTCAGTGACTCTACTATCACCTGGTATAGCAACATCAATGATCCTTTTTTCTTTCTCCACAATCACACTTTTTTCTTCTCCACAATCACAATATCCAGGGTATTATGCTCCAAAACCCTGTCTGTCTGTATTCGGAAGTCCCAAAGTTATTTTGCATGCTCATTTTCAGTCACTTTTTCAGGCTTATGATCCCACCAGTTCTTTGCTACGGGCAGATGATAGTTCTGACACAAATTCCAGTGGACCATTTGAGCAACTACATTATGATGCTGTTTGTAATCAGTTTGAGCAATTTTCTTGCAACAACTCATTATTATTATTATTATTATTATTATTATTATTATTATTATTATTCCTTAAGTCAGGTATTTCTTACCTGGTTGGATTCAGCATGTAGTGTATGTAAGGAAATGTGAGGTCTGCAATGCCAACCATCCCTTTCCTCATTTGGAAAGTGATGCATGTTTATGCAGATGCCATGCAAGGGAGCAGAAATTCTGGAAAATCAGGGCTCCTCCTTGCATGGCATGCCTCCACCTGAACTGTCTCTCCTGTCTAAATGCACTTCTCCCCATAGGAGGAAAGTGAGCAGTGGGCCGAAGTAGGCATAGCTCTGCTCACAGGCTGGAAAAAAAAAAAAAGGGGGGGGTGCTAACTAGGGATGCTAACTTCATAATTAATGGACTCACTCCTGCAGGAACCCACCAAGCCAAATTATGGGAATGCAAGCCCCAAAGCAGTGGGAGACAGAAGAGCTGATCTACCACTTTTCAGTTCTCAGCTGTTTCCCATGACTGTTGGGCGAAGAGCACCCTGCTGAACTCTGGGAACCTGAGGATTTCCGGAGACATGCAAGGGCGACTGGGAGGGCTGGCTCTGAAAAAGGCTGCCTTCCAGCAATCCGAAAAAGCTGTAGGTTGTTGTGCTGGCTCAGCCCGGCCTCCTTCCCTTCCCTTTAGGCTTCCTCATTCCCTCCTGTGACAGTTGCAGAATCTGCACTGGGCGTTGTAACTTCTGCTCTGAAAGCAACATTCTGCTGCCACATGGAAAGGGAGTGTGTAGAACTTCCACCCACAGCCTTTCGATCCCACTTTCCAGTCATCCCTTTCGCTGCCTCCATATGGATCATCACCACCATTAAGCAGTGCTGGAAGGGATCCTACAGATCATCAAACCCATCAGGTGTCACGGAGGCACAGCCGGGAGTCAAACTCCCAAACTTTCTGGCTCCACAGCCTGATACTGAACCACTGAAAAAAGGCACAAGATCCATGAAATGTTTTGCTAACAGGCATTCGTTGTGTTTTGTTTTGTTTTTTTGGTCCCACCCATCCAGTGGCTCCTGGAAAGGCTGAGAGGATGTCCTGAGAATTCTTGGCAAGGCTATTATTCCCGGCCTCTCTTGCTCACTCCACTCAGTGATAATTCTGAAGAATGTGTAAAAGCCATCTCTTCTCTGGCCCTGGTTGGCCTATCTGGGGCTGAACAAAAGCTTTCCCCCTTCAGCCCAAAACTCTTTGTGGAGTCTTTCGCTGCATGTTAGGGAAGCGAAATCCACATCGCTTGCAGATTTTTACAGCCCTCCACCTTCCAAGTTTGAAGTGGCTGAAATCTTTTGTACTGCTCTCAACAGAGGTCCTTCTCTTGGGATCTTTCTTGGCAGCATACTGTACATCTATAGCTGCCGAACAGGAGTGTTGGGGTTTCCTAATGCATGTGCAGGGGAGCTTTGAGGTCAGTAAACAAGCTGTCATTCAGGAAGGCTAGTCTGCTACTGCCCACCTCCTCACTGAAGAAGGCTTGATGAGTATCTGAAGATACCCAGGGCTTCCTGGAAAACAATCTATTATCCCTGGCTCAGCAGTAAAGTGAAACAGCAAAAGCTGTTATTTCATCACAATCCACACATCAATCTCTGTGGTACAGGAAACAAGGAAGACTTCAAAAAGGACAAACACTTCCAGATCTTATTACTGTAATGATATGGGTGGGGTGGGGGGGTCGAATGTACTTTACGGCCTCATAAAATATGGCATCTTATCATTTTTGTCATTCCACATACCAGTATATAAAACCACCAAGGCTTGAAATAAACAAAGCATTAAGAATTTTATCCTACTAAATGTGAAATACAGACCTGGTATGTAGAAACTGGAGAAGCAATGTATGGCGTGATAGACGTCTGAGTGATCATTCTGTTAGTTGCAATACTGTATGGTGAAGGGTAGAATCTAAAAAAAACCACACATATTTATTGGAATCTTTATTAATATATTTTTAAAAAAGGCACCACAGAATCTCTTATATTTTATCAAACATCCAACTCAACATACCCATTTTGCAAAGCAGCTGTAGTTGGATCATAAGTCAGCGTCATCCCAGCCTTCAAGAAAAGCAAGAAAATGCAGTCAGTAAAGAGATGGCCTATCACTCCCAAACAAAACACAGCACTAACCCATCAGCTTAAAACAGTCAAAGCTACTGCAATGCCAGCCTTGCTTCCTATTATTGTGAAATTCTGTTGGCATATGTGACATACAGCGAGTAATGTACTCGGCGAGGTGGGTGTGTATTTCTCTCATTTATTAAGGAGTGCAAATCCTGGAAAGGGGGGGGGGCTTCCTTATTCAGTATATCTGGGTCTGTTTTGTCTCATCTTGGCTTCCACTGACCATTCTGCCAGTTAATAATGGAGGGCCCTAGGGAGATAAGTACATTTATTTTACCCACCTGTTTAGGAAATATGAGGATCTTATTGAACCATTACTCTCACTAAAGTCCTATGGACAGATTATAAATGGCACAGCACACACAGAAGTGTAGTTGTAAATGGTCAGAATAGGGATGGATCACATGTCACTCTACACATCTGGCTAGACTGCAACCCCACTCATTGCTGACTATGTGCTGGCCAAACCACATCACCCCAGTACTGGCTCGCCTACATTGGTTGCCCGTTGCGTCCTGAATAAGATTCAAGGTCCTGGTTTTAATTTATAAAACCCTCCATGGCCTGGGACCTGAATACCTGGCAGAGCAAATCTCTCAACGGCCCGACCAACCAGAATGTCGCGGGCGCACTCACTTCGGGTTGCCATGCCCAGGGAGGCTCAGAAAATGGTCACCCATAAGCGAGCCTTTTCTGTGGCTGGTCCTGCACTATGGAATCATCTTCCAAGTGAGCTGCGCCTTGCACAGTCCTTGCCAGCCTTCAAAAAGGCCTTAAAGACCTGGCTTTTTGTGAGGCGGTTGGTGACTGTTATTTTTTTTTCTGTCCTGCCATCTCACCATTGATTTCTTTTAGTGCTTTATTATGATGTTCTATTTAATTGTTTTTGTTATGTTCTTATTTGTTGTAAACTGCCTGGAGTTGCTCTGGAAGACGGGTGGTATATAAGCATCAAAATAAATAAATAAATAAACCTGATGGGAGCTGTGCACTGAACAGCACCTGGAAGACCACATGCTCCACACCAGAGATGGGCATGAACCGTGGTTCGGCAGTTTGGACCAATTTGACCATGTGCTCCACTTCCCACCTCTTCTGGGTGATTGCCCACAGACCAGGAGAAGTGTGCTTCCATCCTCCATTCAGCACCAGGAGTGTGGGATTCCCTCCTCTGTCAATCGCCCACTCAGTTGGTTTCTCATTTCCATTTTTGCCCCCCCCCCCAATTATATTTAAAGTGTTCTCCTTATATACAGCCCCATACCACTTCAAGTAGTCTCTGGGCGGTTTTTCAGTTTTAATTACAGTATGCAGGCTACACATTGCCCCCCTCCAGCAAGCTGGGTACTCATTTTACTGACCTCAGAAGGATGGAAGGCTGAGTCAACCATGAGTCTGTTACCTGGGATTGGACCCCAGGTTGTGAGCACAGTTTTACCTGCAGTACAGGCATTTAACCACTGCATCACAAGGCTCTTTACTGCTGTTTCTCCTCCTTCAAACTTGTCTAAGGTACAGTTTTGATATTACTGTATAGTTTTGTTAACTTTTAAGGGCACTGGCAGGATAACTAATGAAAACTAAAAATAATCCAAACACATTCCTAGAAAGTACAGTTTTTTGTGATACTTCTAACATGCATTTAAGTATCATTATCAAACAAGTAGTTGTGAAAGCTATTGTATAACATAGGATAATACCATGTCGGTGTATCTTTGAATAACTATTATCTTCTTAATTAGCATGCACAAAGAAACAAAAGGTTGAAATGAGGACTTACAAGTCTCACCTCGCCTTCTCTGTGCCATGCTCTTCCATTCTGTATATATTTGTTTTGATTCTGTCTCTTTTTTTGCCCTCCATCTGCAAACTTGCACAGCAAAGGTTCTGCAGGAGCTAAGAAAGAAAATCCCTTAGAATTAGCCTACATAGTTGCTTCTGGGATGGAAAATAATGTGTACTTTAAAAACTGCTGCCTATGGTGTAAAAATTACTGCCATCTTACTGAGAGTGCAAATACTGCAATTTACTTCAGCAGCAGGGACTAGTTTTTTATTGTGTAGTGACTCCACACCCATTGCTGTCCTTCAGTTTCTGGCATGTGTGATCATCTATTTCAGTGGTGGCGAACCTTCGGCACTCTGGATGGTTTGGACCACAACTCCCACAGTCCATTGTCATTGCAAATCTAGGGTTGGAATTCTGGGAGTTGTGGTCCAAAACATCTGGAGTGCTATATCAATCACAAAGGGAAGGTGATGTTGATGGTGGAGCATTGTTTTTCTTTTGCAAGTGACATAGCATTGAATTGATATTATAACTTGCTAGTCTAACTTGATAAACTGCAGTACTCATATGATATAATGCTATACTGTACTAGAAAAGAAGAACAATAGCTTCACCCCCTCCCCAGAGGAAAAACAAGAAGTGCTCACTTGAGGGGAATGTTCTTGCTCTATTGGCACAGGAATATCTCCCCCTCAAGTGAGCACTTTATGGTTGTTGTTTTTTTGGTCCAAGCAACACATCTACAGGGAGGAAACAGTCAGACAGACATGGAGAATGGAAACACTCCGAGGAAAATTTTATTTAGTTCCCTGAGCTCCTTGCCCTCTGAAGATGCTGACCACAGAGTCTGGAGAAACATCAGGAAGAAAAACTTCCAGAACATGGACAAACAGCCCGAAAAACTCACAACAGCTAACTTCATTTTGCTTGCCCAGTACAGCAGTATGTCATCTAAGCACTGCTGTTTCACGGGGTGCTTTATCAATATGGTATTATTCCACTGGCTACTTTTTTTAAAAGATACAAGGAAGACGGCAGAGGAGAGAGAGAGAAATCTGTGATCCGAGTAAAAAATGTAGTGATTTGAGGTGTTAACTCTTGCCCTGAGAACTGTCCAGGAGAATTAAACATTCCGTGTGCCACTGGAAACTTTGAATCAATCCAATCAACTTGGGGATGGCCTTTCTTTCTAGTCACACCCTTGGTATATTTCCCCAGTCTGTTCTGCTTGGAAACCACAGTGTCTCCAAGTATTGCAAATTCACAGTAATTTTTTGCATTTCACAAATCCACCCACCAAGTGGAATGTTCAACTAGAGTACTATGAGCATGTGTGAGGTGCTGGATTACATTTTGCATCCGTGCTTTGGATCCAGCCAAAAAGCCTTAAGGTTGGACCCATAGATATGTGAATTGAAAAGATTCTGACAGTGGTGCTGTTTTGGAAGAACACAGTTTATGCAAGTATACATCTTAAGATACTGAAAACTCCCTGCCAGCAAGCTCTAATGCTATAATTCGGGAATGATTTGTACAGCTCTCACAGAAAATTCAAAGTCCTTCACCAAGCTGCATAGCCAAGGATTCCACAGAATACAGCCATGGCAATGAAAAAATAGCATTAAGCTGATACAATAGTGCAATGTATATGCACTGCAGGTTTTGAAAAAAGCATTTATGATTGCGCTATATTGTGGTGCCTCCTAAGATGAACTTAATTTGTCCCACGGTCTCCCATAGGAATGCACTAAAAACCAATTAATCACGTCCAGAGGGAACAAATAAATAGGTTTTCAATGCATTCCTATGGGAAGGCTGTCCAAACTCTGCTCAATCAAGGGACAGCAGAAGGCTGTACCACCTGCAGCTGACAGACAGCTGATTTTACTCAGATCTCTCAAAATTAGCTGGCTGGCTGGCTGTGTGGAGCAGCCTTTGGCTGCTGGTGATTGAGGGGGGTTACCTGCAACCCAACAGAGGTTGGAAACTTCGCCTCTTCTTCGCCGACTTGGGAGAAGACAAGGTGGCGGGCGGCGGCTTTTATCCTGCCTTGCCTTCCCTGTAGCACCCACGGATCAGATGTTACAGGGAAGGAAAAGGCAGGATAGAAGCCACCGCCACCTCCTCTTCGCCTGAGTCTCAGTGCCAAGACCCGGGCGAAGAGGAGGCGGTGGAGGTTTCTATCCTCCCTTCCCTTTCCTGTAGCACCCACAGATCAAATGCTACAGGGAAGGAAAGGCAGACAGGCTATTGAATTTTCTGCACCCAGAACCCCTTCGGGTTGTGGATGAGTGAAATTCAAACGCCTGCCCTGTAAGATGAATTTTTCTCAAGACATCGGCTAAGCAAACCGTGAAAAATGCCTATCCCCAGAAATTTCATTCATCTTACAAATAATTCGTCTTATAGGGCATTTGTCTTCTGGGGTACCACTGTATATTACACTATAAATCTGCATGACATAATTTTTGATGAAATGATACTTCTCAATACAACCGAATGTGTTTTACATTATTTTCTGATTTTTCCCTTTCTTTCCCTTTTTATGATATGAAGATAATTGTAACAAATTTTTAAACAAAATTTAGCATGGGTCCACTCAAGTATAAAAAATGTTTGATGCAAGATTTGTTATGCCCATGTACATTCACAACCAGAAAGACTTTTTTTTTTGCTTTTCATGAAAGACCCATAGACAACCACATTATTTAAGTGATCTGGGAATCCTCATTTCCTAGGAATACTACAGATATAAGAGTACACATAAAGAGTTCTCCAATGGAAGTACTCTCCAGTACTGAATCAGTTGTGATGCTAGAAGGAGGCTGGAGATAACAGAATGAAATTATGTTGTGTGGCAAAAAAATAGCCCACTGAATCAATGGCGCCTATGGAGGAGCAGACTCAACAAATCTCCACTGATTTGAATGGGTCTGGCTCTTGTTGAACTTACTGTGCTAATCAACAGAATGTCAAGCCACAGTTTTCATAGGAAGAGCTGTCAGGCAATCTTCCTTCATGTAAGTTTCAAGTTCTATATGATGTGTGCATGAAATCACTTGCATAAGTTTAGAAGTTGATACTGTTCTACTCTATCTGCAAGCAAAACTTATTACTCACCCCAAGAGCATAAACAAATCTGAGCACATGTGATTCAAAAAGTAACCAGTGTAAGATAATCCTGTCTGAAACTGTGGAGAACCACCAGTCACCAGAATTAGCAACACTGGCCTGAATCAATCAACAGTATTTTATAGTTTTGCTTTAGCTTTGGTGTGTAACCCACACATACTAGCAGTGACTCAAATGACTGAGGCATCCACTCATACTATCTGTCCACCCACTACTACCTTTGACTCAAACAACTGGGACATTTTATGTGGTAGCTGCCCTAAACAGCAATTTTTATTTTTTTTTTGAAATCAAGAAGCAGCAACTTTCTAAACACCTGAGTTCAGACCAACATTCTCTCATTGGGTGTACACAAATGAACCAGAGTTTCCTCCCATTTGCTTCTAGTCATAGCTGGAACTCCAAAAGGGCCTTCCAGTAAACCAGAAGTGACGTCCGGTTCACAGGGAAGCCATTTTCAGGCCTCCAGAAGGCCCAGAAAGGCCCTTGCAGACTGGTTTGGGGCAGCACCAGTCCTGGGGTAAATATGGGAGGCCTGAAACAGGCCTTCACCCCTTACCCCAGGGGGGCTTTTTCATATAATGCAGTCCCGTGACATAGTGGGACCGCAGTATATGAACCGCAAATGGGAGGGGGACCACTGTATTTTATATATATATGCTCTGGTTAGATTATACATCTGAATTTTAAATGAAACCACTACAAAGTACTTGTAATGCACAAAGTATATTTTGGCATCTTTCTAACATTTTCATTAGCTAACGGACTCCTGGAACGCGAGCCTTTTGCAAACCAAAGAAAAAGAACATGTTATCCTCAAAGTCCTCCTGACTTCATTTCTGTGCTTTCTGAATCTGTTCTGTTCCATACATGGAAAACCTCTTTTACAGGATTCAGTTGCATTTAGCTACTTCCCACCTCCTCCCCACATTTTGATAACCCAGATTCCTACAGACAATGATGGTCTGAGAATAAATCAGATACCTACATAGCAGACGATTAGGCTGTGAATACCAAGATGTTTCCTAAGGCTAAGATTAAGATGGTGTTAAAGTCATTATAGGATGGGGGATACACAGACTTTTTAACTCTTTGTAGCAGAAGGGGACAAACTACATCTCAGAACTAAGCCATAAAAATCACAGAGGTGGCTGGAATTTGATCAAGCTCGAGGACAGTTGTTAATACTAATTTGTGCTCAGAGGAGGAAAAAAAGTATGACAGATGGAAAAAAAGAAACTTTGGCATTCTTTTTATTTTTAAATTTAGGGGTTGTTGTTGTTTTTGCTCCACATAGATATTGTACAGCTTGATGAGCCTGTATGTGTAAATATTTAGTCTTACTTAAACTGTTAACATGAATTAGATTATTATCTATGTTCAAATGAATGTGCCTGAGAAATACATGCATCCAGAGGAGCTTCTGTCCAAAATGTGGCAAGTATAGGAGGCACAGCATTTTGGCACTAGCTCCACACCTATGGAACTCCCCTCTTTGGAAAAGGCTTTCTCTTGAGTTTAAGAGGAGAGGCTCTGGTTTGTGTTCTTTCTTAACAGCTGTCTCTTAAGATTTTCCACATAAAACTGGTATGGAACTGCTTTTACTGTCCTCCCCTTACTCATTGTTCTTTATTAAATCAATATTGCTGTATAATTAAAATAAATGTGCATGGTGTAGAACAAATTTCCATTTTGATGGATGGCATATACATGCATTCTGTTATTGTTTAAGTAAACCCATGACCCACTGTACACGTTATACATGTATTACTAAAATGGAACTCACTATGAAGGATTGCCACATGTTCAAAACAAACTGGTACAACTTTAAGGACAAAAATTCTAATATCTAATTTAAGTGTTTTTTATTACACTGTCATAGCTTAACATACTCTTTTGGGAATTCCCAAGTAGCTGTGTTTGCCTAAATTTCAACTCATTATCTAAATTAGCTCCTCACCAACCAGATGTCCTCCAGATGTACACAACTTTAACTATCATCCTTCAGCAACGTAGCTAGCTGGCTAGGCAACATTCAAGTTGTAGCTGAATACATCTGGAGGACACCAGCTCACGGAAAGGCTGATCTAAATGCATCACAATTTCTTCAACTGCTTGAAATACAGCCTCCCTCTCATTTTTGTTACTGTCCTCCATCATTGATTTAAAACACTGTTGTCAGCTTAATTTGCTGCTAATAATTTCAAGCTTCAGAGATCTATCTTTAGGTAACCCAAACACCCACAAAAGAAAAGATTAGTATAAAGTCTGATTATCTTTCCCAACATGCACAGGGTAAAAGAAGAAAAAAACAACAGTCCTCAGAACCTGACTGTTGTGGAAAAGAACCACATAATGAGCCCCACAGTTCCAAGGTTCTCTGTCACCATTTTGACATCCACGTAGGGTGCATTTGCAACAGGAATTCACATTCCATTTTAGACTCAATGTTATTATTATTTTTAGCAGACAAGACCTGATTTGGACAAGAGCTGTTCTTTTTCATTATTATGCTGCAAAATTACTAGAGGAAAACCAACAAAGGTAATATATTGTGGCACTTTAAAGACGAACAGGTTTATTTCAGTTTGCAATTTTGAGAATGAAAGATTACTTATTCAGACATAAGATCCACTAAGTAAATGCTGAAAAAACCCTGTCAAGTCTTCAACTTAGGGTGTACAATATTTTGCCTCCCCCCTTTTCTGCCCTTTAATTTTGCCACCCTGCTGAAACTGATTAACTCATCTGCTTTCTTTGGAAAGCTAATTATTACAGCATTTCTACGGTGAACAACAACAAAGTTTCCTTGTTGTCTTCAAGTCTACAGATTTCCTTATGTGCACCAGTGGCAGCTACCATTTATTTGATGAAGTCACAGTACTGTCTGTTCACTTTTGAAAACAAAAAGAAGACACTAATTGAAAGGAGTTATACTCCAGCTGCCTTGTTGGATAATACTCTTTGGCAATAAATCTCAATACTTGACTGTACGTCCCCAGGTAAACCCCATTAACGGCAAAAGAAAAAGTATTACCCGTGACAAGTTGGGATATTTTTATTCAACCAACCCCATCATCTTCCCCAGCATGTTCTATGACAACATCATATATAAAACTTTTTGTCATAGCATCCTCAAATATCATGCACAGGCAAATTTGTCACAGCCCTGATCTAAAATTGCTTTCTCGCTCTAGTGAGGATGTGGAGAGAAGCCCACAACTAAAGCTTTTATTGGGCCCAGATGCCCAGTAACAAGATCAATATAAGACTCAGGAAAACCAATTTAAGAATTCTAATTTTTTCACAATTCTAAGTGCATTCTAGCAGTTGGCAGTCTCTGCTTGGAGAGATTCACAAAGCTCAAAACAGAACGTTTTCCTATCCAGGCTAATAGGGACAGGCTGCATAATTAAACATGGGCTGAGTATTTTTCCCAATTCAGAATAAAGGAATCTAAAACAGACAAGATAGGAATCTGCATTAAGGACAAAGCAGGACAATGGAAACCTTATGACAGTTATGGTGGGCCTGAAGTAAAAATAATATATCTATGCTCTAAGGAAAAGGAATGTAACATTACTTTTTGGCTATTATTGTTAAAGGCGTGTGTGTGTGTGTGTACATGCGCATGCATGAAAGAGATAGAGGGAGAGAGGCCCAGAGTGACCTGGCTTCCAGATGGGCGGTATAAAAATCCAATAATAAATAAATAAATAAATAAATAAAAGAGTAGTATAACAATGTTTAAAATACTAATTCAATAGGATTTAACTAAGATTAACATACTAAAAGGTAGTCCCATGCATTATGGGCCTTATCTCCTTGATACAGCACTTGCAGAATCTCAGGTCTGTGTAATCTGAAATGTTCACAGCAATCCTGGTTCTCACTTTCTTGTAATGTAACTGCATGAGCACTACAGACTATTAGGAAGGAAGAGGAAGCCCCTCATTGCCTGGGCGGTCTGAGGAGGGATGGCCTATCTACTCAGAGTAGGTTTCCTCTCCCCTTGCAACACACAGCATCTGTGTGAGCAGGACTCCTCATATAGGTAATGTAAAGGCAATAGTTCTTTACAGACATTGCTTAGAAATTCCAACACAAAATATAAAAGTGGGTTGTTGTGTTGTTGTTTTTTAAAAATCCCAGCTTGTCTTCCTAGCACTATTTGCAGACACAGTTCCTGATCTATTTAGAAGTCCCAGCCCCATTTTCCTGTAAAGCCATTTAGCTACTTGGCATTTGGTCCCCAAAAGCTGTTATTTTAGTAAAGCTGCACTCTGATGGCATACTTTGCTTAAACAGATGTTCTCTCCCCCCCCATACCTTTTCAATGCCTTCTTCTGGCTCCTGAAAAATCTCATCTTCCTCCAAATCAAACCTGCCGACTTCCTCAAATTTCTGTTGCCGCTGGCGGGACATACCAAGTCAACTCCTGAGGATCCCTATGTGTCACATACATTTACTGCCCTTCAGCCAGGAAAATTTTGCTAATGGAAAGTACAGTTGGCAAAGTGCTTTTGAGTCTCCTAACCGGTGGTGTGAAGCAAAGCCTGCCTTTCTTGCAAAGCCAAGAAACAAAGTTAAGTGGAAAAGAAAAGGGCCTCTGTAGCCAGAGGCTTCCGTGACATAACAGGCGCGCATGGAGACCTAAGTAGGGGATTTATGTGGCATCATCTGTGAGAACCTGAAACAAAGAGCTTTGGGTGGCCAAGGAGAAAAGGAACACTGGAGAAAAAGTGAAAAGGGTCTTCTGCTGAAAGAACACAGGAAGCACTAGAAGTTAAACCCAGGAGATGTTCTAATACAGGAGAACCGAAGGAAAGGAAAGAATGGTCTCTAGGCCATGTCCTCATTTTCTGCATGTTCTACAGGTAACTGTGCCACTTATCACCATTGAATGAGCAATGGTTTGTCACTGACATCCTGATGTTGAATGCCTGAATACAGATATATGTCTCCCAATGCCAAAAACTGCTTTGCATGGCTGAGAATTCAAATTTACCCTGGGGAGTTATCTATTTTCCTCCAAGATCTGCCACTGCAAATGTTAACCTATCTGGTCTAGTTCTGATGAGACCATAAGCTCGAGATCAACAGACACTCTGGCTTGGGATGAACAAGGAGCATGCCAATACATGCTGGCTGATCACTCCCATTTCCCTGCTCTCACTTTGCTCCCTCTATCTAGCATCTGGCAGCCAGCAGCTTCCCTTTCTCTGCTTTGTTCTTTCCCAAGAAACCAGAGTAAGAAGCCAAGAAGAAGCCCTGGGCTGCAAGCAAGAGTGTATAAGCAGCATGCACCAGCACCAGTCATCTTGACTGCTTGCACTTGACCCCCCTATATAGGGACCATAGGGAGAGAAACCAATGGCAAGGGATGGGTATGATTCTGAAACATCCCTTAAATCTGAAATCAAAGCATTCCTCTTTCACGGGATCAGTCTTTCCCCAAATGAAACATTCCAACATAGCTCTCTGTTTAGTTGGCCCCACTGAACGCTGTTAAAAACCGCAGACTGCTAAGCCTGCTACCTTTACACTACATACACCTTTAACTTCAACCTCTATGGATTCCAGCCCCCCTGGGTGGTGCTATTTGCTTGGATTAGGAGGGAGCCCTTAGCCATCATGACCCCGAATACCTCCCCATTTTAGTCAAATCATGCTCCCCGCAAGTTTTCTAAAGAAAGTAAAAGTAAGAGGATAATCAGGACAGGCAAATCCCTGTCGTTCAAGAACGAGCCCTTTCTTTAGGACAGCATCAGTATGTATGGCACAGGAAATATGTGTTCACCTTTCCCCACCAAAGCGTGCCCATCCTGCTGATCAAAGCCAGACCCGCTAGAAGTAGCTGACTGCTAAAGAGAGGCTCACTTAGCCGAACAGCAGGAGCTGGCAGGAATGCACAGAATAGAAATAGGTTTCTTTTGCGCTTGGAGAATCATGAGGAATGTTACAACGGTGCCTCATCTTTCAAAGAGCATGCTGCTTATACCCACATCCAGAAGATGATAAAAACAGCAACACAAAGTGTTAAAACTATTTTAAACAATATTTTTGCTTTATTTCTATCTTCTCTTAAATTCTGCCATGTATGGTCTTTAGCTTCATCTGTGGCATACAATTATACTGATCTCAGAAAATCGAAGCAATGTTTTTCTTTCTGTATAGTCCATGCCTTTTTCGTGCTGTACTTCACTTAACGGCTTGCTGCTTGCATCAATTTAATCCTGTGCAGAAATAAGCAGCTTCTACCTGGCAGAAGCTGATAGTAAAAGGGGTGTTAATTTGTGGTTTCTAAGAGGACCTCAGTAGGCAATATGATCCTGACAGCTATCCATCTCACAGAAGCACATAAATCTATTACATCCCATGGGTGTTTGCTTTATAGTTTGGTACTAGTGGCACATGAATAAATCTGGGCAGGGAAAAAAAAACCCTCTCAAACTGTCAGCCTCATCTGGGTTCTGTATTTGGACATCAGATTTCCAGATGAAGATTCAGATTCAGTGTTACTCGATAAATTGACCCATACAGGTTAATTAAATGAAGAAGCATTCTTCGTTCCCCTCCCCCGCTCTCTCTGCACACCTTATTCCCGAATGAGTTACTGCTCTTACGAAGATCTTTGCCCAAAGACTAATGGTCTTCTGGTGCAGCTCATTCCAACAGTTACGGAAGACTTAATCTGGGCTCGCTTGGTTCATGTTAAATGGGATAAACAGCTGTCCATCCAAGCTGCTCTGTTGACTGCAGGAGGCAACAGCACACTTAATCTCCCCTGTAACGTTTCATGTACAAATTGTGTGTATGAGCTGCAGAATTTCAAAGAGCACCGCCCAGGTTTGCAGTCTTCACCTATGACAGGGAGATATTCATAATGTTGACTCAGTGGATAGGAGAAGCATTGACTGACCTTGATGAAGTACTGAAAAGGCCAACCCCCAAAAGAGCACATACCTATGCATGGCACAGACACAAGCTACCATCAGCCGTATCTGCAAAACTCACAAGATATATTTGCCCACATCAATTATGAGGATGAACGTTTGGGATTGCTCATGTTTTCAAGGAATAATGTATGAGCTGGCTCAAGCCTAGCCTGTAATGCTTACTTGGTGTGCCAAGTAAAAGCTATAGGGAATTTGGGGTGGGGGGAGGTGTGTGTTTTACTCTGTCCATTTCCTGAAATCCTATTGCTCCACAACCTGAATTAAAGGGGACACTATTCCCAGACTGCCTAGAGACTTCAGCCTTCTAACTCAGGCGGAATACAGCTGTTATGTTGTGTTGCAGCTCTCTCTTGTACACTTTAATTGCAAGAATTATTAGTCGTATGTTTTATAAGGAACACAAAAAGCATACCAGATACTCCTGGTGGTGTTTTAATGAACTTTCCGTTAAAATGAGCAATCACGGCTTCACATTTTTCTGTTGATTCCATTCTGCACAAAAAAGGAAAAAAGAAAAAAATGGAAAAAGAAAGAAAACAAGACCGATATTAAAGGCATATTAAAGTGTACATTATGGTTTCCTGTTTTTTGCAATTATGACACCATGATGGAAGCCTCAGATTCAGTCTGGACAGGTTGGCCCTGTGTCAAAGTGGCTAAATTATGTGTGTTCACTCATCACTTTACACAATAAAATCCTTTCTATCTCAGTTTTCTGGAAAACTCCAGTTTGCAATTACAGGCATATTTAACAGATCAGAATCTTCTGACCAATATGGAGGAACTGATGTCAGGAAAACCCCAAAGCTTCTTCACTAGAGCCCGGAAACATGGCTCTTCTGTGTTAAAACCCTGAGAATCCTCAGCTGACATGGTCATGGGCCATGCCAGTTAGGGGATTTTGGGAGCTGTAGTCCAGAAAGAAAAAAGAACCCTAACTTCCAAGCACTGTTGTTCACATGGGGAGAGGGGCTAATCAATTTTATTGTAGACTACTATGTCTCCCTCCTTTCCCCTGGGCTCAGCAGCAAATGTTTTTTTGGAATTCAGCCACATTCTAAGGCTTCTAGGCAGTCCACCTACCCATATTTTTTAAAAAAGGGTTTGACCACTAGAGGGTGCCAGGGGACTTTATCAGTACCCCAGCCCCACCTCCATTTTGTCCCAAGCAGAAAATTTGGGGGAGGGATCAATGATTGTTACATCCTAGTATAACAATCCTGAGCTAGGCTGGCCAATGGCTTCAATCTGTGTAAGGCAGCTGTCCCTAACAGTATCCTGGTTCTCTCTTTTTAGCACCTCTGTGTGAGAAAGCCTCATGTTCTTATTTTTGTACTCCACCTCCACCCCTAGTTCTCTGTTCTACAATGCGATGGATCCAAATCTGCTCCTTCTTCTAGAAGCCTTGCACACAACTTGCATATTTTGCATATTTGTATGAGAAGAAGAAAGATGTCTTGACCACTGCTTTGGCAAAAGATAATTTAGGATCAAATCCCACATTTTAAAAAAAATTGCATTTTTATTTAACAAGTGGTTTCCACCAAATGGTCAACATGCAAGCATCATGATTTCATAACTTATGAAAAATTAAATAATGAAAGTGAACATCCAAATGTAAAACAGTAAAACATGTAAACAATGTAAACCAACCCACTACAGAAGAAAATTCATGGTTAACAAAACATAATTATTATTCCTTAATCTTATGCTGATTAGCAACAATGTTATTTTTCTACTAGTCTGAAGGTATCACCTGTTCCACTTTTGTATTTGGTTTTTGTGATGACTACATGGCTCCTCAACTTGTTTTGGTTCAACTGGAACTACTGAGATACCAGGAATGAGCTGCCGCTCCCCCAGGTACCAAGAAAGAGGCAAATGGACCATCAATGGAGGCATGACAAGACTGCAACACTGGGTAATCTCTTTCCTTTTTATTTGATCCAATTGGCTACACTCAGTGGACTTTTCCAAATTGTATCCCAACCCTCAAATGAAATGCATGGGCCTTCTGCACCAACCCCCCCCTCAACTTTCGCTGGCAAGGCAGGGGCCATTGGCCTCGATGAGCCACATTGAGGAGAGGTGTGAATGTGTGTATGTGATCTGTGACATCTCTTTGGAAGGACTGGGACAATAAAAACATCTCCCTCCCTTCAATTCGGATGCAGCCTAAGAATATCCAAGCTCCGAGACTTAACTAAGAAACTGCCTGGCTTCTCTTCCATCTTGCCAAGAACCTTACATCTAAGAAATAACTCCTGGCAAATCCATCTTTTGCCATGTTATAACTTATTGGTTCTACTCTGAGGAAGAGGGTTTTGCCCTCGAAATATTAGCAACTTTTTGTTATTTTTTATAAGCCTAAAGATATCACCACTTTTGTATTTAATTTTCCACTTTTGTATTTAATTGACATGGGTATTACATAATAATACTCCAGTATACTGTACTGTATTTATATATGTATAGTAATACTAGAGAATTATGTCTGAGTTTCAATTTGTGCAACAACCCTTGAAAAACCATAAGTGACACTGAAAAGTGCACACAAAACAAAGTCGCAAGATTAGGGTGTGGATGTCAATAGACTGATGACTTTGTTTGATGGCAGTTGATTACTGCCAAATGATAGACCATGTCTAAGTAATGCCTGAACTTTCAAATGAAAGCTGCAATAACATATTAATTGCACTTTAATATCTATCTATCTATCTATCTATCTATCTATCTATCTATCTATCTATCTATCTATCTATCTATCTATCTATCTATATCTATCTATCTATCTATCTATCTATATCTATAGTATACTAAGGCTGGCAAGACAAGCCTTCTCTAACAATTTAATGGAAATATCTCAACCCGCCCAACCAGCAAATTTCCACTGGTGTAAATTTCTCTGGAGAACTGCTACATGTTAAGAAGTTGACATAGGCATTGGATACTGTTGTGTGAGTCACGTGACTGCTGTGTGACAAGAGATGCATCTGTTGTCCTCTTAACTTGCAGTTTTCCCCTGTTTACACCAATATGACAATATCCTTGTTGTTGTCTTTTAAAATTGATTACAAGTGTATCTGTTTAATAAAATAACACTAAATGTTGACACCAACTCACCAAGCATATTCTGGTCAAAATGACCAAGTATATAATATTTGTTTTGTGCCCCTTTTGCATACCAAGATTGGACATACTTTCCATAACAAAACTTCAATTGCAGCAGATATACAATTTATCAAGCACATTTGTAAAAGTTATCTAAAAGGGAGCTAACCACAATACCTTGCAAAACCAACCCCACGACTCGTGCCATTGGAATCACGAAGTATCCTTGTGGAGATGACTTGTCCAAAGGGTTTCAGCATATTCTCCAGCTCTTGCTCATCCATTGAAAGTGGCAAATTGGAGATATATAAGTTAGTTGGGTCCTGCTCTTGTTGCTGGAAAGGAATCAATTTTCTCCATTAGTTTTTAGAAAGAGGGATGGCCTTTATGAAAATAAAACAGCATTCACGAGACTTTGCTACCAACATCTTCAAAATCAAGTGGCTCCAGCTACAGTCTAAGCTGCAACATAAAACTTTAATCCTGTATTAATCAAACAGCTGTCCCTCAAACTTCACTGGGAGATCAATGCAGCTCCCTTAGAGAAATGGCTATGGTCAAAGTGTATGATTATATCTATTCAGTGCTAACAGCATCACAACATGAAGCTCTCTCTTCTTCTGATAACTTAGAAGGAGTTGTCATTTCTGCTACTATTATCTCTACAAGCTAAATTCAGAGGGGAACAACTTAATAAAAGGGAAAGCATTTGCTGCACAGCACCAGCAGAAGGGCATGCTGCTTATTTTGAAGTCCTCCCTTACATGAAACAAGTAAATTTTCCCAATCATAACCAGTCAGTCTGTTAAGCTGATTCACGTGGAAGCCTCAATTGTCACGGTCTAGCTCTTAATTTTTACGTAGTAGTGACTTTGAGAAAATACCCAGCACAGGCTCAAAACTGGTCAATTTTTATATCTGAATCCAAGATTTCAGTATACAAACAGAAGTCATTTGTTTTATTATGTTTATTGCTGTCAATTTCTCCAATCCCCTGGTAGTCTCTGAAACTAGTAGGGAAGCCACAGATAGACATAGCAATTTGCACATTTATTTGGCGCCAGAACATCCTTTGTTTCTTACATTTGGGGGTGGAAATATTTAATAATTGCTCCTTGAGATATCATAAACCACCCCATTCTTGGGTTTTGCAATTCCTGGTGGAATATCTGAGGGAAGGGGATGGGGGATTTGGCTGCCACAGACCAACCAAATGCTTTGCATCCATCCGTATATACTGATGAACTTCAGAATTTTGCCTATGAAATCAAAATGGAACCTGTACTCTGCAGTTCTGACACAAACCCTGTTAAGACTGAGCTCTGATAACTGGTCAGGAAATACAATAATGCCCTGACCTTTCACGGTTCATATACTGCGGTCCCGGTATATCGTGGGACTGCAGTATATGAAAAAAAGCCCCCTGGGGTAAGCTGGAAAGGCCTGTTTCAGGCCTCCTGTACTTACCCCAGGCCTCGCACTGCCCCGAACGGGCCTCTGATGGACTTCCCAGGCCGTCAGAGGCCCCAAAAGTGCTTCTTGCCGAACCAGAAGTGACTCTGGATCACTAGAAAGCACTTTTGGGGCCTCCGAGGGCCTTTCTAGGCATGTCGGAGGACTCAGAAATGCTGTTCTGTGAACCTGATGGCCCGGGAAGGCCACTGGAGGCCTGTTTGGGGCAGCACGAAGCCTGGGGTAAGAACAAGACGCCCCAAACAGCTCCCCCATCCCCGACCTAACCCTGCATCCGCATATCACAGATTTTTAATTCTCGTGGGTTGGATCTGGTCCCTAACCCCTGTGATAGGAGGGGGTTACTGAATACATGAATTACAAGGGTATCTCATCTGCCCCAGGTTTTTAGGTACTGTACTTTGCATCTTCTCCTACCCCTGAAATTTCTGCCATTTATAACTGGTCCACAGTGCTAAAGAACTCAAAAGCCTGCCTCATTTGCAACTTCTTCACAATACAGTAAAGCTATAACTGAACCCAGAATGAGATACATGCGTTTCTACCCAAAGAAAGACAATACATGTGACAAAATTTTTCTGACTTTACAGGCATCTCCCCAGCTATCTGTAGCAGGTCCCATTTAGTAGAACAAGACACAGATGCTGGTGCACTTTTATATTAAGTGCTTAGTAACATAAGAAGACATTTGCTACTGTTGTGGGCTTTTCACTGCTAAAAAGGAAAAGGCAAATAAGAACAAAAACAAACAAACTAGAATCTGCTGAATTCAGTGATTTTCCTCAAGTGTAACAAAACAAAGCTGATTTAAGCTAGTTCTCTTCTGTATGAACACATGCTATTTTTACTTAGGCAACTTAGGAATCCAGTATCCATGCAAACGTTCAACATTTATTAAGAAATGGGAGTAGCCAGCTATGAGCAGACACCTCAACAGACAATAAAAGCAACTGGAGGTCCTACATGTCTAAAACCTCTACTCATCATCTGAAATTAATTAAGAAAAACTTTTTGTGCATGGCGCTGTTCCTAACAGGCAAGCCAGGAGGGGGAACCAACAATTTGGCAGCATAATAAGACATCTGTTTTCTCTTGCTCTACACAGGGTCACGGCTAAAAGGCAGCCATTCAGAAATGTGTTACTAGGGGTTGCTGTCATTATGGAGGATCCTTTGGCAAATGTGTCCATGGGCTTCTTGTGGAAATATGAAATAGTTATATACCCCACCTAGGCTAATGCATCTATTTTAAAAGCACAACTCTGCAACTTTAACCATGTTTTTTCTGCGGAGCTATTCAGTACAATTCCCCTTCAATGGATCACTGCCTTGCTGTGGCGAAGGGGCTTGAGTAACTCATAGAAGCTATGGGATATGCCGTAGGACATAGTTCATAGGGGAGTTTGACTAAATGTGGTCCACCTGGAGTAGGAACTGGCAAGCCACTCCAGTATCCCTGCCAAGAAAACTCCATGGGCAGAAACAAAAGGCTACAAGATATGATTCTGTAAGATGAGCCCCTCAGGTTAGAAGGCGTCCAACATGCTACTGAGGAAGAGCGGAGGACAAGCACAAGTAGCTCCAGAGCTAATGAAGTGGCTGGGCCAAAGCCGAAAGGATGTTCAGCTGCAGATGTGCCTGGAAGAGAAAGGAAAGTCCAATTCTGCAAAAAATGTATAGGAACCTGGAATGTGAGATCTATGAACCAGGGCAAGCTGGATGTGGTCAAACATGAGATGGCAAGAATAAACATTGACATATTGGGCATCAGCAAACTTAAATGGTCAGGAATGGGTGAATTCAGTTCCTATGACTATCACATCTACTACTGTGGGCAAGAATCCCATAAAAGAAAAGGAGTAGACCTCATAGTCAACAAAAGAGTGGGAAAAGCTGTACTAGGATACAACCTCAAAAAGGCAGAATGATTTCTGTACGATTCCAAGGCAGCCCTTTCAACATCACAATAATCCAAGTTTATGCACCAACTCCCAATGCTGAAGAGTCTGAGATTGACCAATTCTATGAAGACTTACAACTCCTTCTAGAACTGACATAAAAGAAAGATGAAAAAAGGAAAGAAAAGAAAAGAAAAGAAGCGAAAAGAAAAATAAAAAGAAAAGAAAAAGACGGGGGAGCTTTATACTGTCAGCAAAAATGAGACCTGGTGCTGACTGCAGCTCCAATCATGCACTTCTTATAGCAAAATTCAAACTTAAACTGAAGAAAGTAGGGAAGACCACTGGGCCAGTCAGGTACAATCTAAGTCAAATCCCTTATAAAAACACAGTGGAAGTGAAGAATAGATGTAAGGAACTAGATTTCGTGGGCAGAACACCTGAAGAACTATGGATGGAGGCTTGTAACATTGTACAGGAGGCTGCAATGAAAACTATTCCAAAGAAAAGAAAATGCAAGAAAGCAAAGTGGTTGTCCAACGAGGCCCTACAAAGAGCGGAGGAGAGAAGGGACGCAAAATGCAAGGGAGAAAGGGAAAGATACAGATAACTGAATGCAGCCTTCCAAATACTAGCAAGGAGAGACAGGGCGGTCTTCAAGAATGAACAGTGCAAAGAAAAAGAGGAAAACAATAGAAAAGGAAAAACCAGAGATCTATTCAAGAAAATTGGAGATATTAAAGGGGCATTTTGTACAAAGATGGATATGATAAAGGACAAAAATGGTAGGGACCTAACAGAAGCAGAAGACATCAAGAATAGATGGCAGGAATTATATCAGAATGATCCGGATGTCCCTGATAACCAAGATAGTGTAGTTGCTGACCTGGAGCCAGACATGCTGGAAAGTGAAGTCAAGTGGGCCTTAGAAAGTGCTGCAAACAACAAGGCCAGTGGAGGCGATGGCATTCCAGTTGAACTATTTAAAATCTTAAAAGAGAATGCTGTAAAGGTGCTACACACAATATGCCAGCAAATTTGGAAAACTCAGCAGTGGCCAGAGGACTGGAAAAGATTGGTCTATATCCCAATCCCAAAGAAGGGCAATGCCAAAGAATGCTCCAACTATCGTACAATTGTACTCATTTCACATGCTAGCAAGGTTATGTTCAAAATTCTACAAGGGAGGCTTCAGTAGAGATCTCCCAGAAGTGCAAGCTGGATTTTGAAGGGACAAAGGAACTAGAGATCAAATTGCCAACATGTGTTGCATTATGGAGAAAGCTATAGAGCTATAGAGTTCCAGAAAAACATCTACTTCTGCTTCATTGACTATGCAAAAACCCTTGACTGTGTGGACCACAACAAACTATGGCAAGTTCTTAAAGGAATGGGCGTGCCTGACCACTTTATCTGTCTCCCAAGAAATCTATATGTGGGACAAGCAGCAACAGTCAGAACTAGATAAGGAACAACTGATTGGTTTAAAATTGGGAAAGGAGTACAACAAGGGGCACAGTGGCTCAGTGAACTAAGGCGCCGAAAACTACTGGCTGCAAAGTCAGCAGCTCAGCAATTCAAATCCTGGGTGCCACACAGCAGAGTGAGCTCCCGCTGATAACCCGAACTCCTGCCAACCTAGCAATTTGAAAGTATGTAAATGCAAGTAGATAAATAGGTACCGCTGTAAAAAGCAGGAAGGTAAAACAGTGTTTCCTTGCAGCCATGCCGGCCACGTGGCCATGGACTTGCACAACACTGGCTCTTCAGTTTGAATAGGGAGATGAGCACACATGTGCAGGGGGACTTTACCTTTACCTTATTATGACAAGGCTGTACACTGTCATCACCTCCTCCAGTCCCATCACCTCCTGGGAAATAGAAGGGGAAGAAATGGAGGCAATGACAGAGTTAATTTTCTTGGGCTCCTTGATCCCAGCAGATGGTGACTGCAGCAATGAAATTAAAAGATGCCTACTTCTTGGGAGGAAATCAATGGCAAGTCTAGGCTGCATCTTAAAGAGCAGAGACATCACTTTGCCAACAAAGGTCAGGATAGTCAAAGCTATGGGTTTTCCAGTAGTGATGTATGGAAGTGAGAGCTGGACTGCAAAGAAGGCTGATCGCTGCAGAATTGACGCTTTTGAGCTGTGGTGATGGAGGAGACTCTTGAGAGTCCCCTGGACTGCAAGGAGATCAAACTTAGCAATCCTGAAAGAAATCAACCCTGAATGTTCACTGGAAGGACATATTTTGAAGCTGAGGCTTCACTACTTTGGTCACCTCAAGAGGAGAGAGGACTCCTTGGAGAAGTCCCTGATGTTGGGAAAGATTGAAGGCAAAAGGAAAATGGGATGGCAGAGAATGAGATAGTTGGACAGTGTCATCAATGCAACCAACATGGATTTGACCAAACTCTGGGAGGCAGTGGAAGACAGAAGGGCCTCGTATGCTCTGGTCCATGGGGTCACGAAGAGTTGGACATGACTTAACGACTTAAGAACAGTGTGTGTGTGTGTGTGTGTGTGTGTGTGTGTGTGTGTGTGTGTGTGTGTGTGTGTGTGTTGCGTCATTATAGTCGTGACCGACCCTTCGCGACCCCATGTCCATGTAAGTCAACACAATTAAAAATTCTGAATGAAGTACTAGTTTGTTATCAAAATGTAATACTTCTTTTAATTAAGAAAGGGGAAAAACAGTGATACTTTAATCCCCCATTTATTGTGGGGTTTAGGGACCTGACCCAACCCGCAATAAAGGGAAATCCATGTTATGTGGATGCTGGGTCGGGTTGGGACCCGAAGGCCTGTTTGTGGCCTCCTGCACTTACCCCAGGCCTGGTGCTGCCCCAAACGGGCCTCCAATGGGCTTTCCAGGCCTGTCGGAGGCCCCAGAAGTGGTTTCCGGCAAACCGGAAGTCACTTCTGGTTTTTCAGAAGTCACTTCCAGTTTGCCAGAAACCACTTTTGTGGCCTCCGATAGGCCCAGGAAGCCCGTCGTAGGCCCACTTGGGGCAGTGCCAGGCCTGGGATAAGTGCAGGAGGCCACAAACAGGCCCACACAGCGAAGCCCTTGCCTTTATATACTACTTTGTTAATGTAATTTTCACTTGATGAAAGGAAATCCATTAAAAATAATGCCTCCATTTATGAAGTTTTCTCCGGAGAACCTTGGTTTATACTTATGTTCAAAGAACTTCCTTTCCCAGGATGCAATGCACTCCCATGTGGTTCCGGTTTATGAAATTTCCAGATTATGAAGCATACTGGAAGACACATTAATTTCTTTTACTGAGGTACCACTGCATGGTAAAAGAATGAGAAACATCTCCAATCCCTAGATGAACTAGCCAACTAATTATATGTTCTTCTCTCCTCAGTACATCTATTATTTTTATTCACTGATCACAAGGATAATATTTAAACATAATTTTGATTACAATGAACCAGTTGGTAATACTAAGATTAAGATTAATTGTTTAATAATATGGTTCTTGGCTTTGTATACAGTCTCTCTGTTCTTAAAAATGGCACAAGGCATGAATCTGAAATGATTTTATTCCAAAATAGCTTAGACTACCATAGATGAGCTCTAAAATCACAACTTCTATAATTAGAAGCATTCTGGTCTTTTTTGTAAGTGAATTTCAGCACCTTGGATTGGTAACCTGATGCTTCCAAAGTCATTTTTGTAAAACCTTCATTCATTTGGTTAGGCTGCTAACTTGTGCATGGCATTTATTGTTAAGATGTGAAATGTTGTGTGTATAGTCTTAAAGTAGTTAAGAAGGATATAGAAAAAGCAGTCCTGGAAGTGTAGAACTGCATTTTAAAAATTAGGTATGAACAGCAGTTGATTTAAAGTTGTTTCAAAACTATTAGCTGGCTCCCTAGCCAGGCCTGCGAATGACATCATTGAATGCTAATACTGCCTTGCAGAACATTTTCTTTCATGGCTGACATTTGATCCATGGGACAGAATTGAACATTTATTGAAATAACTGGTAAAATTATGTGGTACAGTAACCTCCCGCCTATCGCGGGGGTTAGGGACCCACCCGACCCACGATGCATGAAAATCCGCGATATGTGGAAGCGGGTCGGGTGGGGGCGGCGGGGAACAATGTGATCGCTCACTGCCACCCCCCATGCAGCTCCGAGGCCTCCCGGACGGGTGGGCGGGCGGCGGGGAGCAATGCGATCACTCCCTGCCCCCGCAGGTACTGTGATCCCGCGATATAGTGGGACTGCAGTACTTGAACTGCGAAATGGCGGGGGGTGACTGTATGACATGTGGTAGCATTTTCAGAACCCGTAACTTGCTATCCTTACTATGTTAATCCCAACACCTTGCTCTTTCTGTGAGCTGCTGTCCTTAAAATCACAGTGAGTGCAGACTGCTGAGTTCCAAATCTCTTAGTCAAAATATCTGCACTTATTATTACAATGACAGCATGTCAGATGCTGAGTTAAGGGGGTGCAGGACCAATAATTTTTGCTGATTCATCTAACCCTTGTTACTTGCAGGTCCTGGAAAAGAGAACATTTACAGTTTGACATAAACTCTTTACATCTGAAAGAGATGCAAATATAGGAAGGAAACACACATATTAACATAGTACAATATAAGCCACACACACTGGATGTAAACAACAGTCATGTAGCTGTTGCAGAAACAGTAATGCCAGACAAGGACAACCTGGATTTTCCTTCAAGAATTCACACTGGCCTGGCTGGGAAAGCAACTAGAATATTTTTATGTGTGTTATCATAGTATACATAAGAAATGAATTCTGCATTATGAACTTTGGTATTTTTGAGATGTACTCTAGGCTTTTTGATTATGTCTGCTTATTTTAGGTTATAAGCGATTGTACTTGAGAGCGCAAGTAAACATTTATTTTGGCACTTTATTGTACTTTTTATCCTCCTGCATTTGGGGTTGGATTCTGACTTAGGCACTTGCCTGCAAATTAAGTTTAATTTTCATACATTTTCAAGCACTTGTGTGTAGAATTTTTACACAGGTGTAGTACTTTTGCATTTTTTTACAACTTTGAAGGATTTTTGTACTTATTTTGAACATAAAAGTTAGCTAAATAAAGCTTGTAGAATTAGAGAAACTGATGCTGCCTGAAATCATTGTAACAATAAAAGACTTCTTTCTACCTTGATACCCTGATGGATTCTGTTAAGATTGGAAATTGTTGTCTGATTTCATTCTGGAATGAAGTCTTCACTGGGATAAATGTCAGCTATAATAAACATAGGTTTCAGATTTTTCCTTACCGATTGATAACAAGTTCTGTAGGTAGATGTTCAAGCCTCAGACTCTGACTTGACATCATGACCATATGACCCGGATACTGGAAGAACCTGTTGCCAATTGCTTACCAGGCCCAGTGCAAGGCGTAGGTTTTAAACATGAAAGCCCTGTGAGGCTCTTAAGCTGTGGAATGTAGCAGTCCCTGCTACATTTAGATATGTGGAAGCACTCCCGCTGCTTTTAAAAGATTTAGTAAAACACATCATATTTGACTGAATGTTGATATTTAGACTGCCATATTGTATTGTTTTTAATTTGTATCCTTTGTATTTGTAATGGTTTTTAAGGTACTTGATTTGTATTGGTTGACGGTGGAGCATGTGTATATGAAGACATATTTTTATGTCTTCTAAACCCTTTGCAAGCCACCTTGTTTTATTTTTAGTAGAAAGGCAGAGAATAAGTTTAACAAATTAATGCATAAAATAAAGTAGTGTCCCGTGTTACTTGTACAATGTTGATGAAAAGACAAAAGACAATGGGGCTGGGAACTCCATGTATCTAGCAGAATTCATATACAGTAACATGTTCAGATGGAAAAAAATCACCACAGACATTTCTCTGCTGTTTGAGTTTGTGAGCAAATTCACAACTCTGTGTTCTTATATCAGCAGCAGGTAAATTATCTGAAATGTTCTGGGGGCAGGAATGTGATACTGCTCCTGCTGGTAAATAAAGGCCCATTTGAAGGCCCTCCTTGCCTACGTACGATTTCTGAAATATAGTTTTAATTAATGTGGTTGCTGTTATGTTATATCCTGACATATAGTTTAAAAACTGCTGATATTAAATTGTTTTGTTGGTTGTACACCTTATTCAAATTGCTTCAAATACTTTTTTTTACACAGTAAAGCAACAAAGGCATTTATAAATAGAGTCAGCTAGACATCCATGACCCCCTAGATAATTAAAAAAAGATTAACAAGGATTAGTACAGATTTGCTTAACCGGCTACACCCTAAGTATGCATCTGTGCTGGCACCTCTGAAAGGATATCCTTACCTAAGGGAGCCAGGATATGCATTTCTTCCTCTGCCTTTAAGAAAGTAGGAAGAAATAAGAAAAAAAGTAGCTGTAGGAAATTCATGATATCCTCATTTATCTCACTGAATTGACTTGCTCTGATGGTGGAAGCTACCAAGACATGTCAAAAACAATGTGAGAGAAATAAAGGCTGAATTAAGAAAACAGGATGGTGTGTTCTCTCCTCCAGTCCGGAAAGGTTAAAACACTATCTCTCTTGACCGTCTTCAGAACAGTGCATGCTATGGGCCAGAAGCAACATTTTTGCACATGGCCTACATTTGGATGAACTTTGCTGCACTCTGATCACCTAATTTTTAGCCCACAACATCAGGCAAGCAAACCTGAAATCAACTCATACACTATTATACTTCCATAATATTTCTATTTTAACAATGAAGGAACATAAGAACAGCCTTGCTGGAACAGGCCACAGCCCATCCAGTCCAGCATTCTGTTTCACACAGTGGCTCACCGTTCGCTACAGGGTATTCCCAAGCAGATTCCCTGCAAATGGCATTGAGAGATAGCCTGCCCCTTTCTCCAACCCAAACGTTGTCCTTAGGCATCCATAATGATAGCCATTGATACCCTTGTCCTCCATGAACTTGTCCAATCCTTTCTTAAAGCTGTCAAGGCTGACAGCTGTCACCACTACTTCTGGCAGGGAGTTCCACAGACCATTGATCCTCTGGGTGAAAAAGTACCTTCTCTTATTTGTTTGAGATTTAGCACCCAAAAGTTTCACAGAGTGCCCCTAGTTCTAGTGTTGTGGATAGGGAAAATAGCTTTTCCTTATCTACTTTGTCTACACCGTGTATGATTTTATAAACTTCTATCAGGTCACCTCTTAGGTGTCGTCATTCAAAAGTGAAGAGGCCCAGCCGTTGCAGCCCCAGATGGTAAGGAAGGTGTTCCCATCCCCTAATCATTCTGCTTTCCCTCCTCTGCTCTTTTTCCATTTCCATAATATCCTTCTGGAGGTATGGTGACCAGAACTATACACAGTACTCCAGATGGGGCCTCACCATAGATGAGAGGAAGAGAATGTCTACTTGTTAACATGTTTCTTTTCTCCTTTAGGGATGTAAACTTTTGATTCTTGTCAACTGAAGATCAGAGGGGGAAAAGGATGGAAACATGACCATAATAATCCAGAAGCGGGGGGTGAGAAGTGTATGGGATTCTCTGCCTCAAACGATCCTTTGGTGTGTGAAAATTACAGTCTGAGGACATCTGCCACATAGCCCAGTTCCTTAACTGCCATTCCTTCCTCATCTTTAGGATAAAAGCTGTCGAGATGCAAGATTCAGACCACGCAGCTGCCCTTTACTTCAAGCAAGCTACAAGGACACTAAGAAATAGTCGCTCCCCTGTACCTACAAGAAGATACATGGACTCTCAGCATCAATACAGGAGGACTGAAACATGTAGGTAATATCCTTTTGGCTTTAATTAGACCCCAACCTAGGGAGTTTGCTAAATTATCTCCCCTATTCCCAGATATAGGACTCAGGCTCCCTGTGTCAAAGCTCCCCCCTCCCACATTACTACTTCATACCAAGACTAAATGAATAGGTGTGTGGAGGGGGTTTAGACACATAGCCTCTGCTTTTTTTGTTTGGAAAACTGAGTTATTACACTCATTCCACAGCTACCTAAGCAATAACCATTAAAAAAAACCCAACTAAACTCCTGACTTACATATAAGAGACAAGCTTGCCTGGCAAAACCCATCATGCCAAGAAATACTGGACTTAAGATTTAAGAGCAACTTAACTTGGAATATCCTTGTTCCCATGTATATTCATATTTAAGTTCTGGACTTTTAAAGTTATTCACAGGGGTACAAACCTGAGGGAGTGGTCTTTAATCAATGAAAGTTTTTTTATTGTATGCTTTTAAGTGGTTTATACAGGTACTGCCTATTTTTGCATCCGATAATTTGTCTTCCCCTGCAATTTCCTGGTCCAGTGAGCTAAGGTGGTACATTTCAGCAATGCTCAGTCTTCCCCCAGGATGGGCTGAGGGTTTGGAGGAGGGATTCCATTCCTGCATTATTTGTTCTAGTCATGGGGTTGACTTCTTCTCCTGCTCTACAGGGTTACATAGAGAGCTTGGCTGTTACAACTAATTCCACAAGATAACAGTGCCTGTTGATAGTGTTTTATTGCCTTTATATTTTACAACTGTCCTTAGAGTTCATTTTTACAGCACAAGCAATGCTACTGGGAAGTATGCCCTCTGAATTCAATGAGACTTAATCTAAGATTTTTATGATGGTTAACCTGAACGAACATGTCTGTACTGAAATAGAGCTCAAGTGTGACAATATTTTGAAATCCAAATTTCGCCACAATGTCAGACGTCTCTGCAATCTCTGGGGGAGACTGATGAAGAATTACAGTCTGAATAAGTTAATATCTTTAAACCCCATGTCCTGCAATGAGTCATTTTAATTCCCTATATGACTTTCTATCTTATAGAATATAAACAGAAGTGGAGTTACAATGTTCCACAATGTACAAGACTGTCACATGCACAACAGTATATAATATCAGCCACGTGATGCGTACAATTTTTCATGTAAACAAAAAATGTCTGAGACCAGATAATGCAATGTCCTAGATAATGCAATGCACATGACTGGATAGCTCAGTGTCTGGCTGTGGAGCCAGAGGTTAGGAGTTGAGTTGCCCACTGTGCATCTCTGAAGAGCTAGTCTTGGGCAAGCTGCACAGTCCAAGGTTGCCCACAGAAGAAGGGGATGGTAAACAATTTCTAAGTACTCTAATAACGACACCATGGCACTAAAAAAACCTTAAAAGTCAGAACTGACTTAATGGCATTTTGTTGTTCATCTGATGTTCATCTATGGTAGGTGGCAACATTCTGAAGTGTCTTTCCTTGTGGAGATACTGGAGCTCATTGGGATCTAGAAACATTCATTCATTTATAATGCTTATATCCTATCTGACTTAGTGGGCCTGCTATTCTGGGTGGTCATTACAATATATACTATAAACCTTAACCCCCACCCCCACCATTCCCCAACATAAGAAGTAGACAATACACCCCAAACTCCTAAAACAAACAAAATAAACAAACTAAATTGAACCAAGTAATGGGGACTGCTTTCAGGTGAACACAGGGTTGAAGGGTATAATAACTGAGGGGGAGAATATCCAATGTACAAAATGAATACATTTTACTTGATATAATCTATGCTTATTTTATTTTTATTCCACTGTGCTTTCTAGCTGAGGCTCTTTGTGTGGAACAGGCTTGCTTTTGCATTCACAAATTGTGTCTGGGCACAGTCTTTTTATATTCTTTAACACAGTGAAATTCTCATTGGGGGAAAAATACCCCACAATTCACAAAAGTTGCTCTAAACTCTTGCTTCTAGAAAAACACAGTTATCTCTTTTTGACCTGTTGATCTGACCCTACCTATCCCTGCCAAAGAGATATGAATTCATGTGGGGGTGGGGGTTGCACAAAAGCAACCACCCACTAATACATGGGGTTTGGATATGCTGGTGCAATTACGACTGAGCTCTTCCTTCAGCACTGATAATTCCTACAGATAAATTTTAACCTCACGGAGCTTAGCACAAAATCCCTCAATTCATTTTCACCATGAAAGTTTCGATGCTGTCACCAAAAAGCTTCATTTTAAAAGGAAACTGATGAATCATTCATGCAACCCTTAGATCTATATATGTACAGAGAAGACGATCCTTGCTTCCTGATTATATTATAGCAGCATTCAAACAAGACAAGAAGCCTAGCTGAAAGACGCCTTTTATTTCATGCCAGGCCACGGTACAAGAACACAGCTGATCAAATGTAAAACAAGAGTTGCTTTTCAATTTATGAGAATGGAGACATTCCTTAGTGCCATGCAGACAAGAGGACAACCTTTTGTATAAAGACCCTGTTTAAGAAAATGACATTGTGAGGCTTGTTAGAAGCTACGAATCTGTTCCAGCAATATTACCAAGGGGGTGGCAACAGACAGAAGGGCTAACTGTGCAAAACAAAAAAAATACACTGGCTTGTGAAAGCACGGTAAATTAAAATGATTTAATTTAGTTGATTGTTTTATAGGATTGCATGTACCAACCAATTGTATAGATATATTGAGCCCACTACTCTCATTTGATGAAACAAGCCCAACAACAGAACAGCTACATTGACCCTCTAGAGTAGCAAGATGGCAGGGCATGTGAATTTACACATCAGGCTATGGAGCCTCTGTTGTGGAGCAGTGAGAGGACTGACCGTGACTTGGGATATGTGTATTCAAACCATGACCCCCGGCCATGGCACTCACTCTCTTTCAGCCTAACCACGGCCCTTCACCCTGAAGTCATGCAACCTTCCCTGAGGCTCCTGTAGGAAGGCTATGATGTAAATGTACCAAACGTTAGATGCAAACAAATATGGAGCAAATATGGAGGCAAGCCAAGACAATGGAAAATAGACATGAGGGTAGAGACTATTGCTACTAATTAATGCTGAAATCTTTTTGCCAGTGCAAAAATTTGTGTTGAAGTATTACAAACCCCAGAACTCCCAAAGCAGTATAACTGCCTAGAGAATTTTGGAGGTTAAGAGTCCAAAACTAAAAATATAGACACCACTATTTATTAGACAAAGGTATGTTTTCCAAAACAAATTTAGACAATCAGAAGGCAACAAGAGGAGAGGAATGGGATATGTGAAGAATCAGGCGAAGATCTCTAGATTCTACATGTAAAACATCACCATACCTATATTCTACACAAAAGCCAAATGATTTATAAAAGCATGCATAGGTATTTCTAAGAACAGGATACAATAATAATATAATCTTAGAACTAGGGAGCTGGAAGGAACCCTATAGAGACCTAAACCACTGAGCTATTCTGGATAAACACACTGCATCCAGGTATCACTGGCCAAGATGTGCATCATATCGTCTCTTAAAACAGCATCTTCCTGCATCACAGCAAGTACCTTAAAACAGTTTTAAATTGAAAACATCGTCATATTCCTGACCGCTTTCCTAAATAGACAACAAACCTTTCACCAACCAAAGAATGGCACTTTGCAGGTATAACAATGGTTCCATCACATATATGAGCTAAAAACAGCTTTTTTTTTTGACAAGAAAAAAAAGAGAAGAAATAGGCGACCTATAAAACAAGCAAGCAAATAAACAGAATGTTAAAACTGAACATCTCTTTCAATATTAGCCCTTTCAAGGGGTACGATTTTTTTTTAACAAAAGCATGTGCCAAAGAAGTGCCTGGAAATGTAAAGATCATTTAAATACACAAAGATGCCTTGTGATGACCATCAACTTGTTCTTGTACAATGTGAGTAACAGCCCTGAGTAATCTCATGTAATATGCAAGCAGCATGTTTAGAAAATGCCATCTTAAATGTTAGCATAATTTGTGGAAACAAATTAAGCATCAGTTGTGCATTACTGATGCAAACAAGGAATCTGAAGGCAGTGTTCTTTTTACATTCATTACTAGTAAAATTTTATTTCCAAAGGTTATTTTAGAAATAAGTGAAGCTGAAGTCTATAATTTCATTGGTCAATTTATGTAAGAGTTTCCTTTCCTCAACCTAGCCATCATGTTCAGAAAGTGAGTCCCTTGTGTTCAAAGGCAAGATATTTGAGCTTTACCAGTAGTGTTCTACCAAAACAAACAAACAAACAAACAAACAAAAACCCACTACTTATTATTTTCCCTGACTAGATAATTAATTTCATTTCTTAGAGTTTTCACAAAATGCAAGATTTCAGTTTAAGTAGAAGGAGGCCAAAATGCATCATATCTCCGCAACAGGTCCATGACTATTGAAAAGGCAGATAATACTGCTATGGTGACCATCTACAGAGGGGAATCCTCCTGTGTGGTCCAGAAAGAGACAGAGCTACTAATACGAAGCTTGTTAAGCATCATAAGAACTCACCCACAATGACATATTAACACAGGGATTTAGAACGTTTTGGGTAATTTAGCTCATACCATTATATTAAATTACCCAGAAACTCTTACTCTGCAAGCCAGAACCAGGGTAAAGATCTTAATTAGCGAGCTCTCTTGACACTTTACACACACAGACAGAGACAGAGACAGACAGACAGACAGACACACAGACAGACACACATTCTTGTCATCACCATCATCATGTGCCATTAATTCAATTCTGATTTATGCTGGCCCCTTTTCAAGGTTTCCTAGGTAGAAAATATGCTGAAGAGGTTCACCATTTCCTTCTTCTGAGGGCATCCTGGGACTGTGCAGCTTGCCCAAGATTATACAGGCTGGCTATTCTCATAAAAAGCACAGTGTGTAATTGAACTCCCAACCTCTGGCTCAGCACACAGATACCTAACTTACTGAGCTATCCAACTAGCCTTCACTAACACAGGAATTCTGAACAGACAACAAACTACATCATTAGATGACTTAAATTATACAACTGTTGTTTAAAAACAATCTTGATTTCTTTTCATCTCATTTGACCACTTTACTTTTTCAAAACTCTGATGTGCTCACACCGAAGGACTCCTTTATACTTTGACACTCCACATACAAGATGGCCAAACTTGATTATTTGAAAGGGTGACCATCATGACTTGACCCTGCAAACGCACTGTTAGAGCAGTGAAAGCTTTTCAGATATTTTCAACCTTAGTCCAGAATGAGATTTAATTTTTTAATCTGACGGCACACTTGTGCATTTTAGAAAATGTGCACAGCAATCCTGTTTCTCTTAATTTATTTGCAGTCTAATCCAGATACAGAAGTGGTGGTAGAAAGTTATTGAAAACAAGTGTGTAATATTTGCTTCTTTTGGCATAGTATCACATGTATAGAAAGAGAGCTGGCTTGACTATAGTAAGGGCAAATGCATAAGCATGTGATAAAAAGTGTGTTACGCAATAGATGTATGGTTTTCATTTTGTTTTCCTGGAACTCATCCAATGACATTTCAGGTTGCTAGTTGAGAATCTGGGGGAAAGTATCATCTGAAAATGCCTCCCTTCTTACACTATACTCAAAGAAACACAGGGCGGAGAGTAACAGAAGATTATTTTTTTAAAATAAATGTTTGGTCATTCTGAAGCTGTTTCATTTTAATCACTTAAATATTCAAAGTAGCATTATGTTTTCAGACCCGGAAGCAGACATTTTAATGAATTTCAGCAGAGTACACGCAAAATGACATGGCCACTATGTCAACAGAGTATTCAACATAAATTCCTCCAAGATGCACAGTTCAGGTAGTGTATTATTATTCCAGGTTTGCAACAGCATCCATTCTTCCCTTTCTCCCAAACGTCCTCTATTACTATCACTCACTCATTAGACAAGAATCTTACACAAGTCAAGGACCAGACTGAAGGGATTTGGTAGTTGGGTACCTCAAATGTGTAGCTATGTCCTTGCATCTTTTTACTAAAACACAAGCAGAGAATTTTATCTGGACTTGGAAGTTACTATGGAGAAAGAAGGGCTTTAGCTATTTCCCCCTGTCTGTTTCCAATCCTGTTTAGCTCCATTCAATTTGCAAAGGGAAAAAAACTTCCAATTGAAGCAATTAAAAAAGCCTGTAAACTGCGGGTGCACGACTTGAATTTGGGTTGGAGCACAGCAGAGCAAAGGATTAAATACTCCCTGCCTCCATATGTAAGAGATCCATATTAGGTATTATTAGTAAATGCCAACTTTTATTAGAGCTCCTCAGAACTAGTACCTTTTGAGTATTTATTTCTCCCATCTTCACCCTTGTTTTTTCTGTACTGCACACCGTGCCTTCCCTTTGTCTGCTTCCCTTTACAAAAAACAAAACCAAGAAAGAAAAAAAGAAAGAAAGAAACCCAGAATTTTTTCTGCATTTTCTGGAAAATGACATGCAATTTCTGTAGAACCGAATTCCAATGCTGAATGACGCTTTATATTTTATTGGCTCTTTTACCCTTTCCCTAATCTTCACACTTCAGTCTGCACAGATATTATTTCCTGTAGTGGCTGGAGAAGCCAAATCTAGATTAGTACAACCTGGACCATCTCTCCTCTACTACCTCCACCCAATCTAATTTTTGTGAATAAAACAAGATTGGCACCTGCATATCACATTCAGGTCGTCTGTGAAGATTCTCAGTCATCCAGGTGAGTTTATCTGGAAGTTGAGTCATGGCTACTGGACTTTTAGAACCGTTTGGCTGTTAAGGTTTCAGAACCTTAGGCCATTGTACACCTTAAGGCTATGCATACTATTGTCTACCTAACAAGTCTATTCAGGCCATTGTTCATCTTATGAGCCTATTTCAGACCAGCGTGACAAGAGGTCAAAGCTGACTTTAAGATGGAGGACTCGCACTAGCTGTATTCACACTGATGAAGCTGTTTGGATGAGTAATGAAACGTTTCTATCTCTCAAGGGAAAAAAAAGAAATCCAGTAGCCATGACTCAACTTCCAGACACATTCAGGTTGAAAACCAGCCAATTTCTTCTAACAGTCCCAAATGCTAGGCCACAGTCTGAGACTGCTGAAGTCCCAAATATTTCAGTTGCCCAGAATTATGCTTTTGGAATACAACTCCCAGATACCTGAGTGTATATACTCCAAATATATAAATCTGTGCAGGTTTGATTTAGAAGAATCTGTCACTCATTTACTTGCTGAGCTTAACAGAAAGTGAACTAAACAGGGCTTCTCAAACAAAAAGTGATAGGCTAAATAAACCTGCTAGTGCCAAGTGAGGTAAATCCACTGAATCCATGGGGTTTAATTAAGTGTTGGCTTACCACAGTTCAATTGATTTAGCAGCTTCCTTTTATCTAGGCAATACATTTAGCTCTAGACTTGGGACTCAAGAAATCTGGAGTCGCAAGGCACTGTGATACTTGCTCTAGCATAGATGGCCTTCAGTGGAGATAAACACTCTCATGTATGGATGTATATGTTAAAGTTTATTTGCAAAACCAGGTAAGTGGAACCTCCATGTTTAGATACAGTGATGGTTAAGGTACTAACAAGAGATGCTGCCTTCCTATCCTGCTTCTGGGCTTCAAAAGAATCTAAGGAGAGCTCTGCTGAATCAGGCTGAAAGCTCACCCAATCCAAGGCCAACAAAATGCCTCTGGGAAGCCCAACAGAAGCACACATACCAAGGCCCCCTGCTCATCTTCTCAAACAACTGGCACAGCATATTGCCTCTGATAACTGTTTACATGCTGTCAGGACAATCTGGATTTATGGCAACACTCCCAGAGTTTTCTAGGTGTGAAGTAATCAGAAGTGGTTTACCAGTCTTTCCTTCTGGTGACAGTCTGGGACTTTGCAGTCTGTCAAGTGATCCGTGCTTAAGAGTGAATTTGGCTGGTCCCTCTCATGAAAGGCACACTAAGGATTCAAACTCCTGGACCATGACAAGCTGCCTCAACCCAATGGATTATACAAGCCACTGCCTGTGACACTGGGGTAAAATTGAGTCCTGTCCTGTGGCAGGAGGCAGTGACTTTCTGATTCCATTTTAATCCCCACACCTTGCAGTGAATGTAATAGTTTAATCATGCACGGTGTGAAGAAGCACTCTATTCTGTCTTCCACCATTCTACCTTACTGGATGAACAAGGGTTCATGGATTACAAGACACAGAAAAAATATTGGTATTATTTTGTCCTTACTATATTAAATTTTATACCACCCTTGGGGACACATGAATAGCTGATTGTTGAAAAAAGGTTGCTGGGCAGATGTCTTACTAGACCTGGTAGAGAACACTCTCATTCTCATGTTCTACACAGCGAATGCTTACACACAATCTGTTGTTCCTCTTTCAGTGGTCAAAGTACGCCAATCTCACCTTTGCCATCTGTGCTTGGACTCCAGTGGCCTTCAGGGCAGAAACTGCTTTCTGAGCTGCTGCTGGACTGTCAAAGTCGACAAAACCGTAACCTGAAATTTAAAACACTGTTTAGTTGTCATGTAAGAAAGGACAAAATTTTCACTTCTTACCGGATCACTTTCTAGTCTATTGGAAGGATTATAATATATATGCATGCACTTATTTTAACCTCACAACTACCCCATGGAAAAAAATTCAGACGATGAAAACAATCATTTACCTTCAGCAAACTGTGTAGATTGGGACCATTTAAAGCAGGCTTGTCCATGCTTTAGCTTTCTTTCATTAAGGAAGTTTATTGTGCCTATTTAGGAAATCTGTTTTGCAAACTTTTTTATTTTGTGAATCTTTAGTTATTCTTAAATGAACGAATTATCTTTTATTTATATGGAGGTGAGAGCAGATAAATAAATAAGGCACCAGTTTAAATAAATAAGGCACCAGTTCTATTTTAGAGCAACTTCAGATGCAATATTCCTAGATCAATGGGCTGGAAGAAATCTTGGGTGCGTGCCCCTTTCTTCCAGGGAGGAAATCAGCCTTGTTTGCAGCTTGTTAACCATTTGAACTCTCTCCACAGCTGAACTGTTTGCTTTCTATCCCCCTTCCCTTCTTATGTTAGTTGTCCTGGTGCTATCATAGGTGGCTGATCACAAAGGGAAAAACAATGAGAAACTGGCCAGCATACAGGGTGACGTTTTAAAGTCGTTATCTCTAAATGTGTGTCCTCATATGTGTACAGCTAGAGCAAAGCTACTTTAAAATTTCCTCTTCTCTCTCAGATTCCTTGTTCTTTAATTTTTCCTTCTTTTCTTGACCAGCTGCCCCAACACTAGGAGCTCAAGCCTTTAAAAGAAGAAGGAAGGAAGGGAAGGGAAGATAAAAACAGACCTAGGCAGCAGATACAGGGAAAAGATTCAAATAGCAGCCAGTTTCCCTGCTGCCCTGTTGCTCTCACTGCTGCTGTAACCAACTGAAATGGCTTGGAAATATAACTGCTGCAAACCCCTCCATGTTGACTCAAGGAAACACACCATGTGAACAGACACCAGTGCATTAAATTCCAAAAAAAGCAGAATAATCCAGAACTGCAGCCTAATATTGTTTAGACATCTCTCTTTTATCTTCATAAACTCCCATACCTCAATTGATAAACTTAGGCATAACAATAAAATGGGCAAATCATTATTTAGGGTACACAAATGTGTCCTTTGTGTTTAAAATACTCTTTATATGGCCTGGGAAAAAATGATCCCACAACACCAATTTCTGAACAAATTGTTCAGATTCAACTGTGATTATGCACTTTAACCTTCTATATTCTGGTTGGTCTACTTCTCTCCTGTCCATAGTCAAAGTAAATGTTAACATTGCTAAATTAACTGATGCTTCTCCTTCGCTTAGAAAGCTTCCTCCCTGTTTAAGGAAGAAAGGCTGAAATCTGATATGTCAGTGTTTGCTATTTTGTTCTGCCTACTACTCATTTTGTTAGGAAATGATCTAATCATAATTACACTGAATGCTGAAGGTCAGCGAACCAAATTAATGCACCCAGTGTTTCAGAAAGAAGTTTATTTTTTTAGCTATAATTAAGTCAATGAAAATGAAGCCCTCTCCTCTCTTTTTCATCTATTTAAAAAAGGAGCAGAACACAAACACAATTAAGGATTGGAACATGCAATTAAGAACTGTTTAACATCCTAATTAATAAAGCCAATTTATACAATATGTAATCTTTACAGACACTTCGTGCAGTCAAATGGTCTTTTGTAAAGAGTTCTCATCTCAGCAGGAAAGGAAAACCCGTTTGCAAATGCCCTTTTCTTCTTCAAAAAAGAAGCTAAATACCAAACTGTGTCATGCATGTTATATTTGACTAGGGGTCATTAGAAGCTTTGGCACTCTGCTTCAGCACTGGGTATATTCCAACTCCACTAGAGATGAATGCTCTAATGTAATACCGGATCTGTGTACCTTGAAAAAAAGTTTAAAAAGTGAATACAAAGCCAACATTTAAAAGTTAACAAGGCACATACCTTTGCATTTGTTTGTCGTTTTGTCCAGAATAGCTTTTGTAGACACAATTTTCCCATATCTAATTTTTTTTAAAAAAGGAAGAAAGCAGAAATTACTTTTAAACACCCTGAACTAAAACCAAATGACATCACTATCATGTAAATGTGTACAGTGGTACCCTGGGTTACAAACATATGGGTTATGAAAAACTCAAGTTACAAAAAGAAATTATTGGAAATGGGGATGCCTTGGGTTAAGAAAATTTTCAATGGAATGCCCCAGGTTACATTTCCCCCTGTAGGCATTACGAAAAAAGTGTACCCAGGATGCACTGTGCCCCGGTAGTTTGTGGAGGTGTGGAAGGAGTTGGAGTTGTTTTTTCATTGAGTTTTGGAGCCACTCTGGACATTTTTCGCAGTGAGCTTTGGACTTTTCAAACTCTTTTGGTGCATTTCTCAAGCGGTGAAAAGATAGGGAGCTGATATTTCGTTACTTCCCTGCCTGTCTTGTCCATTCTGCACTGTGGTGGGGAGGTTGACTTTTTGCTTTTTTTCTGTCCTCCGGGATGGATTAATTGGTTTTCAACGCATTCCTATGCGAAACCATGCTGGTGTAAACCTGTTTAAGCTGTTATATATGTTTGATATGCAAATATTAGGAAATAACAATAGCAATTCCCCATATCCATATACTTATTTTTCCCAAAGGGCAGGGAGTGTGCTAGATTATGTATGTGTTCCAAGAATAAAGGTTCATTTATTCTCTGGCATAACTGTACACCCTATGTCAGACAGTGATCATCAGCCTATAATAGTGGAAGTAAAAGCTAAATCAGACCAGAGGAAAGTAAGTCCACATGATAAATGGCTAGCTCAAAATTTAACTATACAAGGGGAGAGGAGACTGAAATGGCAAAAAGTGGAAGTAAACAAAATTTCAGAATTTCAAAATTCAAGCTACTGCTTAAAATTAAGAAATATAATTCTAACCCCAGATGATAACATAAACACAGCTATGGAAGCATATTATCAAATCTGTGAGAACATAAGACCTTTTTAACAGCAGATTCACATCTAAAGCCACCAGAAGATACAAGGTCCCCATGGTTTGATAGGGAATGCAGATTGCGGAGAAAGGTATTGAGGAGACAGATGAGGAAAACTCAAACAATGTATGATCAGGAGACACATAATAATATGTTAAAACTCAGACGTGAATATAAACAATTGATTAAATCAAAGAAAAGGCAGTATCAGGAAAATATGTGGGCAGAGCTAGAAGTAGCCGCAACAGGGATAAATGTAACACATTTTTGGCACTTAGTGGCTGATAGAATCAATGAGGCAAAGTCTGTCATGGATATTCCTATCCCAGCTGCCACATGGGAATTATATTATAGAGAACTATTTAAGGAAGTGAAAGATGTAAAGCAGACTGACAAACTTTTAGAAAATGAAGAGCCAAGTCTAATTCCTCAGTGGTCACCTGTAACAACGCTTGAGATTAAAACGCTTATCCAGACACTGAGAACCAATAAAGCCCCAGGAGAGGATTTCCTACCCCCTGAATTATTTAAGAACTATTTAGACTGGTGGGCCCCTATCTATTGTCTGGATTGTTTACTCATATAAATAAGACAGGCTGTATACCTATAGGCTGGAAAATGAGTATCATCATCCCACTATTTAAGAAAGGCAATCAATATGATCCCAGTAATTACAGGCCTATTAGCCTAATTGATATTCCAGCAAAAATTTATGCAAGACATCTCTTGAACAAATTAGAGGACTGGGAAGCAGAACATTCCTTCTTTGTTGAGGAACAGTCAGGTTTTAGGAAGGGACGCTCAACCCTAGACAATTGCTTTATATTACAACACCTAATAAATAAATATACTTTTAAGGGGGGGGCAGCTTTTTGCAGCCTTTATTGATCTAAGTGGAGCATTTGATTCGAACACGCCTCTGGGAAAAATTGGCAATGAGAAATATAGATCCAAGATTATTGCTATTGCTCAAAGCACTGTATACAGAAACCACACTGAAGGTGAGAACAGGTTTAAATTTTGCATTGACAGACTCTGTTTCAACATATAAGGGGGTCCGCCAAGGATGCATCCTATCTCCATTTTTATTTAATTTTTATATAAATGATGTGGTGCCATTTTTACACAATCAGAGTTATCATATGCCTAAGATTCTAAACAGAGAAGTAAATATATTATTATATGCTGATGATATGATATTGCTATCAACAACCCAAGTGGGTATGAGAAGACTTTTGAAAAGGTTTAATATCTATTGCCAAGAAAATGATTTATGCATTAATAATGATAAATCCAAAGTGGTGGTATTCGCAAAAAAGAAAAACTCATAAGTGGTCTATAAATTCTAAAGACTTACAGCAGGTTAAATGTTACTGCTATCTGGGCATTAACTTTGAGGCATCTGGATCCTGGGCATCGCAAATAAAGAAAAATACATTAAAAGCACGGGCCAGTTTACAATCGGTTAACAAACTCTTAAACTACAGTTACCCAGGCACTTTAATCCCAATTTTAAAAATTTTTAAAGCTAAGATAATTCCTATGTTAATTTATGGTGCTGAAATATGGGGTTTTGCAAACCTTAAGAAAATTGAACAGATTCAAACACAATTTTACAGGGCTATCATGGGAGTTTCACGTTCTACCCCTGCACATGTAATAAGAGCAGAACTTGGTGCAAAAACAATTTCAGGTCTGATTCTTGTAAGAATGGTAAAGTATTGGTGCAGAATAAGTAGCTTAAGTGAAGAAAGATTGCCCAAGATTTGTTTGGAGGAGCAGTGTGTTTCTAGGTATGAAAATTCATGGTTAAATAACCTGTTTAAGCTCTTTCCAAAATTTGGTTTTTCAGCTCAGGCTTTAAATCCTTCACATGAAGATACAATTCATATTTTTAAGCAAAAGAGTTTTTGATGTTGAGGCACAGATGGATATATCTGCTGTTACATCTACAACAACAACAAAATGGTTGGCTAATACAAAACAGCTGCATCATTATAAACAATATTTAACTGTCCCAATGAAAATGCAATATAGGAAAGCATATACTAAACTACGATTTGAACAAATGGATACTATGATGAAATGGGGTAGGTTTCAGGGTATCCCTATAGATAATCGTTTATGTGTTTGTGGAAACCCTGCCCTCGAGGACTTAGCTCATTATGTATTAGACTGTCCCCTATATAGCAATATAAGAGAAAAATATTTACAGCACATTTTAAAGAAAGTGGAAAACAGAAGTATCTCAGAGAAACTGAGTTTTTTATTACAAACATCCAATCTAGATATAATAAACAGAGTTGCAATATTTGCTTTTAAAGCCGCTATATGCAGAGCTAAATATTTGGATGGTATAGGTGTAAAGTGCTATAAAGATTTAGAAGTTTGAAGACAGCCTCTTAGAATGCAAATTAAATGTTTTATGTAAAGGTTTTAAAATTGTAAAGTAAATACTTTTTAGGGGATTTTAGTAAATTGGGTTACTAGTAAACAATATTTTATATTATATTTTAAAGCATTAATATTAAAATGTTTATTTTATTGTATAAATACAGATTAATATGGCATGTTAATATGGCTTGTTTGCAATGATCTGACGATTATGCAATAAATAGTTTTAACCTTTAACCATACTTCGGTTAATAAATTTTTCAGGATGCAAAATGTCCTGGAGAAGAGATTAATTACTTAAACCGAGGTACCACTGTACTTCTGAAATTTTTCAGGATGCAAAATGTCCTGGATAAGAGATTAATTACTTAAACCGAGGTACCACTGTACTTCTGAAAATACATTTACTTAACTTTTATCATTGAAAACAACAGTAACAAGAATATTCTGATTTGAACAGAGACTCTTTCTCCAGTAAACACACACAGCTTTGCAACAAAAATGCTACAATGATATACTTTAGGAAAGGGTCCCCAACCATCTGTTACAAACCAGGCTGCACTAGCAGCCAGCAAGGATGTTTTAAAGGAACACACCCTAGTGAGTGGGTACACTTTTCCCCTTGCAGGTTTTCTCACCCCTGTCACAACCTAAACAATCTTGATAGAACCTTGCACTTGTAAGCCTTGTTGCATTTTGGGGGGGGGTTACGTGTGCCTGCCTCTTGTGCATGGGGGGTATTGCATGTATGCCAGGGGCATCTTGTGCATGTGTGCCCCCATTGCATGTACATGCACAACAAGACCCAATAATGATCCCTGAGACAAATAAGGTTGGAGACTGTTGCTGTATGAAACAAGCAGGGCAAAGCTGTTTAGCTCACTACATTTCGATTAAATGGAAGTTGGGAACCCTTGAAATTACACAGTTCTGTCACTGATGCTAGGTATTTTTTTTTACCTAACCACACAAGTGGGGCTTTGTAAAACAACAACAACCCCAAGCTGCCAGCAGAAGCACCACCATTGATTCCTTCCTATTACATATACCATATATTGAAAAAAGTCATAATAAAGCAGTTGTAACAGCCAGAATTACTGTCCAGTACCTGCTCCAGTAGCAGAGGAAGAACAGGACTAGTTGTGAAATTGCAACAAGGTTTCAGTCTCCACACAGTAGGAGAAACAGATCCCAACTTTAGAAGTGATGCATGTTTGGCACATTCTGTCAACCATGGGCACACCCTTAGATTTTACCTGTGGAACTCTGAAGCATTTAGAGGTTGCTGTCGCTTTGGTATTGCCCATTTTCAGACTTGATATATATAAAAAACCAACTTTTACAGAGGAGTTTCCAACCAGCAGAATATTTTGGTTTTATGACACATGGTTTACATTTTCAAAAATCTGTACCATGTTTTTTTAAATGTTTTGGAACATATAACATGTTTGGCTAGGGTTTGACGAGACTTGTGTCTGATACACTATAGTCAGTGAGCAGCCTGGTAATGTAAATCCGAATGATCGATCAATGGAAAGTTTTGTATTATACCTGTCTGGCTTGAGAGGATCAAGTCTCAAATATGTTCTTGGCACCGTGTACATATCTCCTCCCCCGCCACTAACATTTCCTGCTGCCTATATATAGTCTTTTGTGTGCAGGTAGCTGAACTGCCCCTAAAGACAGATGATTTGTGCTTGGCTGGTATTCTAGACAGCAGGCCAGGGGTTCCTGTGGAAGGCACATTTCCCATTAACTGCATGTTAGTGGTGAGACTACCGGCAGATCTGTTCTGAAACATAAAACATCCCATACTAATGAATTCCAATCCTTGTTTACATTATGAAAGATACAATGTGCTTCCTTCCTTTTTTTTTTTTTTGAGGAAAACAGAGTGCTAAGCCATTTAAAAACATTTCTACTTTATGGAATTCATTAAAATGGACTAATATTTCTAAGCTGACTGATACCAAAGCGAATAACGTGCAATGTACTACATTGTTTTTTAAAAAGCCATTCCACAAGTACTGACAATAAATCACTGTTTCTCTGAATCAAAAGTGTTCTGCTTATATACCACCCCATACCACTTCAAGTAGTCTCTGGGCAGTTTACAGTTTAATTACCATATGCAGGCTACACCCCCCATAGCAAGCTGGGTACTCATTTTACTGACCTTGGAAGGATGGAAGGCTGAGTCAACCTTGAGCCTGGTAGCTGGGATTGAACCCCAGGTCGTGAGAACAATTTTAAGAACATAAGAACATAAGAAGAGCCATGCTGGATCAGGCCAAAGGCCCATCTAGTCCAGCTTCCTGTATCTCACAGTGGCCCCACCAGATGCGTCTGGGAGCGCACGGGACTAGATATCTGTCTCCTGATACCAGTCCCCTGCATCTGGCCCTTGAAGTACCCTGGCTTTAAGCCTGGAGATTACACATCTCCATCATGGTTTGTAACCTGTGATGGACTTTTCCTCCAGGAATCTGTCCAATCCCCTTTTGAAGGCATCCAAGCCAGATGCCATCACCACATCCTGTGGCAGGGAGTTCCATAGACTAACAACGCGCTGGGTGAAAAAATATTTTCTTTTGCCTGTTCTTACTCTCCCAGCCCTCAATTTGAGTGCATGTCCCCTAGTTCTGGTATTTTGTGAGAGGGAAAAGAGCTTCCCTCTATCCACTTTACTCATGCCCTGCATTATTTTGTACGTCTCAATCATATCCCCCCTCAGGCACCTTTTTCCAGACTAAAGAGCCCCAAATGTTTTAGCCTTTCCTCATAAGGGAGGTGCCCCAGCCCAGTAATCATTTTGGTCGCTCTCTTCTGCACCTTTTCCAGTTCCACTATGTCTTTCTTGAGATGCGGTGACCAGAATTGTACACAATACTCCAGATGCGGCCTTACTATTGTTTTGTATAGTGGCATTATAAGGTTGGCTGTTTTATTTTCAATCCCCTTTTTGATAATCCCTAGCATGGAATTGGCCTTCTTCACCGCTGCCACACATTGGGGAGACACCTTCATGGAGCTGTCCACCAACACACCAAGATCTCTTTCCTGGTCTGTCACAGATAACTCAGAGCCCATGAGTTGATAGATAAAGTTTTGATTTTTCGCCCCAATATGCATTACTTTACATTTGGCTACATTAAAACACATTTGCCATTTCGTAGCCCATTCCCCCAGTTTGGAGAGATCCTTCTGGAGCTCTTCAGAAGGATCTCTCCAAACTGGGGGAATGGGCTACGAAATGGCAAATGTGTTTTAGCTGCAGTACAGGCATTTAACCACTGTACCACAAGACATGTAAACTTTACAAAACAACATTTCCAAATTCTACTTCGTGGCTGATGGGGAAACATTCATATTGCCAGAAGTCACCTAAGTGGAAGATCTCCACAGCCTTAATAGGGTTTGGTTATACTGGAAGCATTAAGTCACAATATGTAGGCTCAAATCTGCTGGCTGTCCAACAGGATTGTATTATTAGAATGATGGATTCAGGGCCAAATGAGGCATTGCTGTCAAACAAAAGCTGTGTGCCTGTGATACTGACCTACCTGCCCTCCCAAATATGACCACAAAATACCTGTGGTAATGTGTTATCATTTATTTTGTTTTCTTAAAGTGGTACTGGCACAGGTGCATCTGCTGTATCACCAGTGATGCTCATTCTCTGCTACCATCATATCTCTACATAGTCTTTTAAAAAACATATTAGGTTCACAGAGTTAATCTTAAATGTCTTACAAAATGAAATATGACTCTAGCATTCACAAATCACCTTTGTTCTCTAACAACTGCTAATTTTAAAAAGACTACAGCAGTTTGCTTTTTCTAGTTTGTACTTCATGCATAAATTTGTTGCTGCCATGGCTACATATGATTATATTCCATGTTTCTTTTCATAAATTGTTTCATTACAGTTCATTTTTCTTATTTATTCCATTTTTATTCTGCCCCATTACAAGCTCTCTCTCTCTCTCTCTCTCTCTCTCCCCTCTCTGTCTAAGATATTTTTACCTTAACATATTTTTCCTTAAAAAGGACCCAAGGCAGCTTACATCATTAAAAGACAGTATTTGACACTGACAATGATGGCCATACAAATACAAAAGGATCAAACAAATACTGTAAGAAAATAAAAACATCAGCAACATTGACACACATTCAAAGTAGTAAGGTACAGCAATCTAATTAAACCCCCACTCACGCAGCTAGTCACTCAAGGAAAGCTTGCCTGAAGCGCAAGGGAGATAGGGTCTGTGAGAGAGTATAGGCCCAAGCCATTTATGGCTAGACAGGCTTGAACCAGCACTCTGAATTCAGTCTTGAAATGGATTGGCGTTCAGTGAGCTCTTTACAAAATCAAAACAACTCTAAGAACTCAGTAACAAAAATACAGTGGAAAACAATAGGCAATACAACATACAGTAAATATAAACAACTCTATAAAATCTAGAACTAGTTAAAGAAAAACTGACAGCATCCAAGAGATTCATTTATTAAAAGCAGCCTTAAATAATTCCATCTTTGCCAGCTTTCTAAGCATTTCTGTTTAAATATGTAAATCAATTTTAAAAAAACCTAGTCATTCTGCAGGTTGTATCTCGAATATTGCTAACTTTTGTGATGCACAGCACACATGAGAAATATAGTATTTTAGCAGTGTTATTAAAAAGACACACAAGTCACTCTGGATGTAGGTCCTTATTACCCAACTGCCAATATTTATGACCCCTGTTTATAAAATTTCCAGTATCAACAAAGAGCAACAGTTCAATACTCAAGGTAGTGTGTTATCTACAGAACAGTAGGGAGCCAGCCAAAGCAAGGAAGAAATGCAGAGAGAAAGGTAACAGAAACAGAAGTGTGCAAATACATTTCATCAATTTAGAAGACAAAACTCTTAAAGGCTATTCAGAAGTAAAACCCTCTGTGTTCAACAGTGCTTACTTCCAATTATGTTTTTATAAGAGTGCAACCTAAGGCTTTGTTTCATTTGGGAATGAAAACTACAGACTTAAGCCAAAGATTATTAAATCATGATGTAAACAATGTTTACATCATGATTTAACCACTGTGCCTCGTGGTGCAGTAGTTATATTGCAGTATTGTAGTTAAGACTCTGTTCATGACCTGAGTTTGAACCTGGGCATAGTCAGCTCAAGGTGGACTCCATTTTCCATCCTTCTGAGGTTGGTAAATTGACTATTCAGCTGGCTGGAGAGGGGCAATGTGTAGCCTGCATAATTAAATTGTAAACTGCCCAGAGAGTGCTTTAAACACTATGGGGTGATATACAAGCACCCCATATTTTGCTTATGTGAAACAGATTCATGTTTGACAAAAAGATGAAAAAAACTGAATAGCAAACAGCATCCCCGTTAAGTCTGATATCGATTCTTTTCAATGCTTTTCCTACATTTCAAACCTTCCTATTAATGATCTATTAGGCAACAGGATGCATGTTAATCTTGTGAATACTTCAAGTTCTAAATCCCTTTGACTCAATAAAGGAAGATAAACTTGTTTTTCTATCATAAGCTGTGCAACAATGGCACATGCAAAACTTTCTACAAATGCACCTTTGTGATTTTCTAGTTGATATCACTTTTAAGTTATACCAGGCAGGCTGTTCTGCTTGAAATTGGATCTTTTAATAAACACAGTTTCTCTGAGGGTGTTTATCACACCCAAGAAATACAAGTCAAACCAGTCTCTCTTGATTAATACGAAATTATGAGGGAGTTTCTGAGCAGAGTCATAGTTCTGCTATTGGCATAGTGATGGCACAGAGAACAAGTCAAGAATGATACAGACTTCTATATTTTGTGCCAAATTATGCAGCAGAACCATTAAGTCCAGTTGGAGGTGGCTAGATCATACAGGTTTGTCTTATCCCCACTCTGTCCTTTCTCTACTTCAGGGTGACTTACTTGGAGCCCCGTCCTTTTAACCTCCCCAATTATCCTGTGAGGCAGATGAGGCTGAGCCAAAGCCATGTACCAATATAACAAAGACTATCCTGTGTGCTTAGCAGCTCAGTAAGAGTTTGAACCTGAACTTCAAATCCACATTGTCTAACCACTACACCATGCTAACTGATGATGAGTTGCTTACACCATGTACTGCAAGGACTACACAAAACATTCAGGTCCCTTGGCATCCCTTACTTCTTTACTATCACCAGTACATGCTAAAATGAGTCAGCCGTTTTCTGGCATTTGAAATGAGGACGCAGAAACACTCCAATTTAACACATCTCAATTTAGTCTAGGAGCTTTCACTCCCTTTTTGCATTTTTTGGCATCCCGTTCAAGCAAGGACAGAAGGCAGAGCAAATTCAGACAATGGGAGTAACTGAGTTTAATTTCAAATGGGGGGGGGTAAGCTATGAGTAGGAGAACTCCATTAAAACTGACATGCGTGCAGATGTTTCCTGAGTGGATAAGATTCCAAAGTGAGGAATCACTGGGGGAAGTGTCTATATAAAAGGAGGAAACTTCCTCAAGAAAAAAAATTCAGTAAAAGAAATGAAAGAGGTCCACAACTACGGGGGACAGTAACAGGAAAGATGGGCATAAAATTTGTTGTACTGTACATGCAAATTATCCACAATTAAACAAATACCAACATCACACTATTTAAAATTTCCGGGGGTGTGAATCCGTTTTTATGTGTGCCATTCTTGGTTTTTTGGAGGGTTTTGTTATATGTTTCATCAGCCACTGTTGTCACAAAAACAGATAGCTACAAGTATGTGTTACCCAGTCCAATCAGAAAGGAAGGTGCAGAGATGCAGGTATTGTAAATATTTTGGACAGTTATATAAAAAGATGCAATAGTTTTTACTTTGATTATCTTGATTCCTGTGCTGGAAATTTCAATCTGGGTGGGAGTGAGGAGAGCAGGAGATGTCATAACTTGTTTTCATTGCCAGGAGTCAGAATTGGAATCTAAATCAAGGCTGAGAAAGGAGGCACTTCTTTTGTAGACCAGATTTCCTGCTCTCTTTTGTTTTAATTCTGAAAGCTATTCACAGATATCCAGAAATATCATTGCAGACTGTGGAAGGCAGTACATAAAAAGGCAAGACATTTTTAAAAAATATATTTCTCCCAAGTTATTACTTTGGAAACAGGTCAAAATTTTGAGGGTTTTTGTTTTTTAGATTGCAAAATACTTTATACAGTAACCCCCTGCCAATCGCGGGGGTTAAGGACCCACCCCACCCGCAATCCACGAAAATCCGCTATATGCTGGAGGTGGGGGGTGGGGAATGCAAAGCAAACAGACTGAAATCCAAAAGTATACCTCCATGTCCCTCATAGTGCTTGTATAATCACACACAGGGAATCCTGAGATGATTCTAGCACAAGATGGTGTGCACTCAGTTACACAATACCTCAAAGAGGCACGGAAGCCAAATATACTACAAAATATCCTGCTTGATGTATTCCCCCTTGTGGCCTGGACATATGTTTAGGGACCACCATCATGGTGCATCACTGGACTGAACTCATGAAACATTAAATTCAGAGTTTGCTGTGGACATTTGTTACAGAAGCTCAAAAATATTTCTCTCACAGAAAATGAAGGTGATATTAACAAAAGGGTCAGGAAAATTGCTTTAGAGAACAGGAAATGTTTATTTCCTGTTTGTAGAGAATTAGAGACTCCATGTACTTCAAAGTCCAACTGGAAGCACAGTAGACTCTGTTACTGTACGTGCAATATGTTGCACAAAGAGACCACCCTATCTAGATGAAAACTCCTTTTAATCCAACTCATTGAATTTACTATGATCACTTTTCCTAGGGAATATAGAGACTACAGTAGGATAGGTCAAGTCCTGTGCTACCTTCGGAGTGCACAGCTGTCAACAGAACTTATCAGCCTTGGAAAAAGAAGACAGAGAGGGAAGGATTCAGGTGCCAGAGTATTTCAACATTTTTATCTAGGCGGCACTCTCTTCACAAGACTGTGAGCTGCAAACTGTATCTTGCTGCTCTTTTGAGCAACCAGCACATATTTATGTAAGTTCCTGTCCCCTCAATGCTAATTATTGGTGTGGGGGAGGGCACTAATAAATTGTGCTCACAGCAGGATTCAGCATTCCATAAGCCAACTCAAAATATATAGGTGCCCCAAACAAAAAAGTTATGGCTATGAAACTTGACCTTGGATCAAAACCAAATTTAGCACAGATGTAGCAGAAAGTGTGCTCTTGCTCTGTGCCAAAACACTACCATTCACACTTGTTGAAAAATAACCCTGATGATTGCTTGGTGTTTGGGTGAGAAGTGGCTAACTGATGGAGGGGCAGCAGGTATCATTTTGCAAATGGTAGAGAATAGAGAAGGGTATCCTGTAGACTGTATTAATTGTTGCCATCTGTGTTGTCAACATTCAGGCTGTGCCTTGCAATGTAAAGCTTTAGAATCTTTTTTTTTTTCCTGCTGGCAATGAGGACACAATGTTTTGAAGCAATATCAGGCCATTTCCTGGCTTTCTGAATCATGGGTACAGAAGCACAATATTCCCACATTCATAAAAGAGGCTTCCAGGCATCATTCTCCTACAGTCAAACAGGAGGAATATGTTTCTTAGGTTCATTGTTACTGCAAGTATAAGAATAAAGGTTTTTGTGTATAGAAACCCCATATGTCTGTCAACAAGCTGACCGCAACAATAACTGTACTTAAAACAGCAATTGTAATTACCAGTATCTGGACTACACAAACACTCCTCATTCTAACAATGTTTAAATTCTGATTTAATTGCAAATTTATTATGCCAGGCAGAGAGTTGTTTCTATAAGAGTTCAGGCAAGTGTTACATTCTGTAGAATGCTTTAGGTTACAGACTGAAAAATGCTACAAACCTTACTCTAGTTATGACGTACTACAGTGTAGTACTAGCAGGTGGTGGTTAAATGTTGTGTTGCATGTTTATATATTATTGATTTTGTTTGAATGCACTCTGGTGTAGAGTGCAATATAAATAAATGCTGCTATTATTCATTCAGCCATCGCAAACTATCCCCCCTTTCCTTCTAATGTATGTGTATACACATTTTTATAAAAAAAATAATTAAATAGCCATGGTTGCAATAAATAAGAATTGAAAGAACTGAGAATTATGCTAAGGCAGTTCAAACTGTAAGTCACCAATGTCTTTTCAAGCAGTAATAGCATCTTATCCTCTACCTTCTCCTTCTTTTTCTAGCCAAGTTTTCCTTTAGAAAAAAAATCAGAGAATTTTAAAAGGATAAATTCAAGGTTTTAAAATTCAATAAACTAGTACACATGATGAACTATTTCCCTATCCCTTCGTGTCAAATTGATCACTGGGTCATTGATTTAGGATTATCTTACTCAACAATGTCTACTGTACAAAGGACAGACTTACAATACATAGTCAGCCAAATTGAGGATTTTGTAGAAAATAGGCAGCGATTTAAAGTGGCTTTAGAGGGGGAAAACTCAAAACATTCAGATAATATTGACAAATATATATTTTTGAGTTTATGCAGCATTTTCAGAAAGTTCTTACAAAGATAAGCCATGAATGTAACCGAAACAGCCTTAATTTAGTTGAAGCTAAGTCTTTTGCTATCCCATTGATTTTAACTGGAAGGGTTAAGCAAGTGTTTAAATCTTTTCCAAGGAAACTGACAGAACTCAGAAGGGTTAATTTTACCACTCAGGCCCAGTACAATTTTTATGACGGAACACAATATTTCAATAACAGCCCACTATTCCTTCCGTTCTCTGCATAGTTAAGGGGGGAAATGAAAGAGGATTAGTAATGCAAAACACATGACAGACACGAATGACTGAAAAAATGTAAGGAAGTCCAAAAGCATATACAGAGGCAGTGACTCATGCATTTATTCATTATTATAAAAACTTATTTCATGTATGCACTGTTCCTGAAAAGAAACTGAATGTCTAGCCCCATGGCTGGCTGGCTGGCTGAAATAACCTCTGTTATTATAAATATATATTTATTGCGTTTTTATGCCACCGTTCTTCTGTTGAGGTCTCTCCCAGACTTCAATGTGGGTTGGGGCTTTACAATGAGAACAAGGCAGGGTTAATGGCAAAATAATAAAACACGTATTATAAAATCCTTATGAATTTAATAATGCACTTCTTGCAGGCCAAGGCTGGGTCACCATCCCAAGCAGAAGTATTAAAAACAACTAAGCACATACTGGATTTATTGAACTTAAATCGCCTATTCTTTTGTTTCTTAAATAAACAAACAGCAGGTACAACACAAAGGCAGGTCAAGAGCAAGCTAGCCATGCTCGAGTGGGGTGTCACTGAGTCTTCCTTGAAGAGATAAAGCTGGGAGCAGTAACTGAGGTAGAGAGGCAGGGCAGAGGCTCTTCCACCACTTAGCAAGTACTAGCACTTACCTTCCACAAAGAAAACATATTGCACACATATATTTAGTTTGTTAAATATTTGCGGTATATGTTGCCTTTGTCCTAAAAAGGATTGAAGGTGGCTTGTAGTATTAAAATACAGTGGTACCTTGTATAACGTAATTAATTGGTTCCAAATCAAATTACGTTATACAAATTTTCCGTTGTGCAAATTTTAATTTCCCATAGGGATGCATTGAAAGTGGATTTAATCCGTTCCAATGCATAATCACCCCCCCTCCATGTCTGCTGCCCCTCCTCTCCCCTCCCTCCTTCCCTCTTTCCCCGGGCGGCCGCAGGTGGTCGGGCGGAGGTGGCCGCAGGGGTGGGGGGAGGCCTCTGGTTCCGCGGCTCGGGGGCCGGGGAGACCCGGGGCGCTAGGACCGCACGGCGCCCGGAGTCGCCCTTTGCCTTCGGCTGAGCTGCGGCGGCGGGAGCAGCATCGCTCGCCGCCCGGGCTGCCCCGGCAGCAGCAGCAGCAGCCTCGCCCGACCAAGGGGTCGGTGGCGCGTGGTAGTGGCCAGGGCAGAGCCCGCCGCCGCCCGGCATGAGCCGCCGCTTCATCGTCACCGCCAGCGAGGAGCTGCCCCCGAGCAAAGCCGCCCTGCCAGGAGGAACCCCAGCATCCCCTCCCCTCCCTGACCGCCCCGCGTCCTCTTCCCGGGCGGCCACAGGTGGTGGGCGGAGGTGGCCGCGGGGGGGGTGCGGTGCACTGCTTGGCCTGGGGCTGGGGGCTTGGGCGGGACCGCACCGGGAATTCCCCCCCGCTCCCTCTTGCCAGAGCCCCAGAGGCAGCCAGCAGGCAGGAGGGCGCACCGGCGACCGACTGTTCCGGGGAGCTCATGGGGGGGAGGGGGGATTTTTTTACGTTGTACGATTTTTTCGTTAAACAAACCCTCCGTTATACGAGGTACCACTGTAAACCATATTATAAGTTTCCACCCTCATAGGTATGCCTAGTGGGAACCCACAAAAGGGCCTTCTCTGCTGCTGCGCCCAGACTCTGGAACTCCCTGCCATAAGAGGCCAGGACTGCCCCATCTCCGTTGTCTTTCCAGAAACAGCCAAAAACCTTTCTCTTCAGACAAGCTTTCCATGAATGATGGACTACCTGTTATGTGTCTTTTTATGAATCTATAGGATCACATAGACTTTGTGTTTATAACTACAGTACTTATAATATTATGTGATTACATTGACACTATGTTTTCAATGTTAGTTTCCATCACTCAACTTTACATGGAACTTTACTCTCCTTTTAACTGCTTGCGTTAAGCTTTAATGTAATGTTGTCTATTAATGCTGTAAGATGTCCCTCAATTCAGTTCTCAAATACAGTAGTACCTCGGATAACAACTGCCCCGGATAACAAATAATTCAGATAACAACTGCAAATTTCCGGGTATAGGACTGCCTCTGATAACGAATTTTCCCTATGGGCTGCCTCGGATAACGAATCGTAATTCCTAGGTATAGGTCTGCCTTGGAGAACGAATCTTCCTATGGGCTGCCTCGGATAACGAATTTTCCCTATGGACTGCCTCAGATAATGAATTTCCAGCATGCATCAGTAAAAAAGTTATCCCAGGTGAAATTGCATCTGTACCTTCAAAGTGCACTTTTTGAAGAGTTTTGAGCAAAAAACCAGGTGTCTGTGCCCTTTTCCTAGGCTGTAGAATGGATTAAACGGTTTCTCATTCATTCCTATGGGAAACTGCATTTCGGATAACTACGTGTTTTGGATAACAACTAACCTCGGAGAACGAATTACCGTCAGATGCAGGTCGGGCCGGGCCTTGGGGGCCTAGCTGGGGACCTTTGTAATTACCCCCAGCCTGGCGCTGCCCCTGAACGGGCCTGCAAGGGCCTTCCTGGGCTTTCTGGAGGCCCCAAAAGGGCCTCCCTGAGGACTGGAAGTGACTTCCGGATCGCTGAAAATCTTTTCTGAGGCCTCCGACAGGCCTAGAAAGGCCCTTGGAGGCCTCAGAAATGATTTTCTGCAAACTGGAAGTGACTTCCACTTCACAGGGAAGCCAGTTTTGGGCCTCTAGAAGACCCGGGAATGCCCTCGCAGGCCCGTTCAGGGCAGTGGCAGTCCTGGGGTAAGTACAGGAGGCCTGAAACAGGCCTTTCCCCCTTACCGCAGGGGCCCTTTTTTCATATATTTTGTTCCCGCAATATAGTGGGACCGCAGTATATGAACTGCAAATGGGTGGGGGACCACTGTACTGTCAGAAAGAAAGATAGTGCAAACAAGCATTTTAATTAATATCCTTGTTTTACTGCCTGCATGTTTTGGCGATCTCTTAAAAGATGACATCTGAAAGACTTGGTACCGGCAAAGGTAATGAAAAGCCATGGAAAAAGCCATGGAATAAAGACTAACCTAAGGAATTTGATCATCATCATTGCAATGGGAGATGGGAATTTCCATCTTTTCCACCATCCCTTCCCGGATAGGTCTGTTCTGTAATATTTATGGGAATATGCATATATATATATTGATGTTTAAAATGATGAGTATAACATATAATAATAATTAGCATAACCTGTTCTTGCATCTGTTTCATCACCTTCATCCAAGAGTTTCTTTTGAGTGTTTTTAATGGCACACAAAATTGTGTGTGCACAAAAGGGGTTTCTTTTTTCATCTGATCCAATGGCCTCAATAATTTGAAAATTTACTTTATGTTTTCCACATGCAGAGTACAAACAAATACAAATTTGTGTAAACCAGCAAAACAAGCAGGATACTAACATCATAGGTAAGACCTACTTGTAATTCTGGCAAAGAACAAGGCAGAGCAAGATCAACAGCATAAGCACACAATTAAAGGGGGTTACTTTCAGCAGTGAAATTGTGAAGCATTGATATGACTTTTATAGAAGGAAAAAAGCATAGGTTAATTTTTATATTTGGCAAAAAAGGGGGAGAGGTCTAGAGTTTGCATGTAATATGCTGCAGTTCCCAATGTCACTTTTTGAGACAACGAGGCATAATGGCAGTCCTTTTTGCAAACAATTGTGATAATCACAACTTTTCCTATGAAATGAAGAATGATAGCCTCTTACTATGAGCTCACAAGAAGAAGCAAGTGAAAGTGAGTACAAGGGGTCATTTTTCATGAGACTGACAGAAGAGACAGTGTGGTTCCACATGCTGGGGTTGAGGCTGACTGGCTGAGTTGTTTGGAAGTTTTGTGTGTTTCTGGCTCTTTGACTGCAGCCATGTACTCTGCTCAAGCACACAGTGCTATGCAGAACGCTGCAGTTGAGTGCAAGTGCTGAAAGGTAATACTTGGGAGAAAAAGTAGAGATAAATTATCTAAATCTTATTTTCCCAAGGATGTTTGGAACTTGTATGGTATGGTACAGTGGTAATTTAAATACCACAGTACCCTTTGGAAATATAGACCCAGATGAATCCCAGCACTCAATTTCAGCTTTTAACTCTCTCCCCAGAATATGTTTATCTGTAGACCTAGTAATTTCAACCTCCTCCCCCACAACCATCTCAGTGACTCACTTTGGAAGACAGAATCAGGATGCATCTTGAGTGTTAAAATCTGGAGAATGGGGCCAAAATAAACAGCAAAATGAGTTTCAACATGGAGAATAATGTCAAGTTCAAATTTAGGCAGCGGAAAACAAAAACCCAGACTTAGATTTCTGATGTTTTGGAGAGTGGGGCTCAAAATGAATGGATTCAAACTACAAGGGGGATTTTGCTGCAAATGAGAGAGAGATTGTCATGAAAGTAAGATGTTTTCGACCATGGTGTGAATAACCTTAGAAAGTAGTGAACTTTCCTTAACAAAAGGTTTTTATTCAGAGGTTGCATGGCCCTAAGCCTGGGATGCTTAATTTTAGATATCCTTAGCCACAAGGAATTTGGATTTAAAGACCCTTAGGATCCATTTCAGCTCTACAATTCAATGGCTGAAATCCTGTTGTGTACTTTAAGCAAAGCAGTCACTTTGGGGCCATTCCTTGCTGTAAATAACAAGTTCCTGCTATGATTCTTGGTGGAAAGGGCAAAAACACACACTAGGTCAGTATCTGCGCACCCCTGGGAACTATGGCAGCTGCTCTCTATTTACCAGGTATAAATGAACTGAAACTCAGAACATTGCTTATGTCAAGAACCAGAAATTCAGCCTAGGACTCTACTTTTTCTTCTACAAACAAGGCATCATAAAGGACTTTTGTTTCTCAAAGTTCAGCCATTTAAAAATTCTTTTAGACACCCCCCCAAAAGCAAGAAAAAAGCACATAACATAGAAATTCTCAACTAGAATAGGCCCATTTGAATCAACACAATTTATAAAGGATTTGACTTGACACATGCCCACAGATCTGTTGCCCTACTGTAATTGCAACTTACTATGTTAAGTAAACAGATTTCAACCAATGAGTTGCAGAATGATTTTGCCACATTAAAGATAAAGATATGGGTCCACAGTGGGTAGGTTTTCTGTGTCATACAAGTGATTTTTTAAAAAGTTATTTTTCCAAGCTAGCACACACATAACTGAACATGTTTTTTTACTTCAGTACTGTACTGATATTGCCTATTCACAACAAAGAGACAGGGAGTGTGCACCTGGTCGGGCTATTATGTCCTTCTGTCTTCCACAAAGATTTTCCTTCTTTCTACAACTTGTTTTCACCTAGTGAAGTATTTAAATCAAGACTGCTTCTAATAGTGGACAGACTATACAAGACTGTCCTCCTAATCAAGGGTTTGATTATAATGTAGATGCCAAAGAAGCAACATAGTTTAAGGCTCGGCAATAAAAATCAGTCACTGTCTATTCCAGAAATCACTCATGTGCATTTAAGAATACCCTCTTCTGTTTCCACTTTGTGAACAAAAGAACAAAGGGCAAAAAAAAAAAACCTGTCAAAATCTCTGCAATAAAGAGTGAGTAGTAAGCTTGGGGAGGGGGAAGAGGTGCAGATATAAATGGGTAAAAGAAACGCACAATGACAGAATATGTTTTGGTGGGAATAGACAAAGGAATTTTCTGGACAACATTATCTTTTCGCATGAAGACATATTGTTAAAAAAACCCACACAAAAAATCCATTTCTTTCTAAAACAACGAATTCAAGTCAGCAAATGGCTGCTTATGCCCCTACTTAGAAATTCAGGCCTAAATGCAACATTAGACCTGCATTGATTCAGGCTGTGATTCTTTTTGTGTATTCGTAAAACTACTGTCCAATAGAAATCCTGAATGGGGAGGAAACAAGGAAGGTGCTCAACAAATTAAATCACTCCAGAAACAGTTCATTCCATCTCTTTTTAAAAAACAACAATGATTGAAAATGCTTCCAAAGGTTTTACAGCACCACCATTTTGGAATGTTAAAGTAAAATGCCACACTTTATTTTTGAACCAAAATCCCAGAATCATCCAGTCAGTAAACTACCTTTGGGACATTTTGCACTTGTGCAACAGATCTGACTCATCTTTTCTGGTTTTGAATTGAAATTGGTCACTGTGCAATTGGTGGAATGTACCTGATTCTCGCCTGATTTCGGAAGCTAAACAGGTTAGCCCTGGTAACTACTAGGATGGGAGACCCCCAGGGAATAGCAGGTGCTGTAGGCGTCTGGAGTAGGAACTGACAAACCACTCCAGTATTCCTGCCAAGAAAACTCCATGGACATGGGATCACGAAGAGTGGGTCAAGACACCACACACACACACACACACACACACACACACACACACACACACACACACACACACACACACACACACACACACACACACCTGATATTCATTCTTAAATATAATTAAACTTGTTAACTATATGAATAGTTACTGTGCTTCTGAGATACATAAGAAAGTCACTGTATTGGGTACCATGCAGCTGAGAACACCATTAAATCCAAGGGTGAAATTGAGCAGAGGCCAATTTTAAAGAGCAAACTAACACTCAGTCTCACTGTCCCCCTACAAGCACACAATCTATTGCCTAGACCAGTGGTTCTCAACCTGTCGGTTCCCAGATGTTCTTGGACTGCAACTCACAGAAGCCCCTACCACTTGCTGTGTTGGAAGGGGTTTCTGGGAGCTGCAGTCCAAGAACATCTGGGGACTCATAGGTTGAGAACCACTGGCCTAGACAGTATAAACCAAGATTTGTATGAATGCAAGAACTCTTATTAACACATCGAAACAAACCTCTGAATCTGCTGGGGGAGGGAAGCACAAGCTGTGCTACAACCCCTGCTAATGGTGACCCCTACATTTGAGAAACTGGTGGAGAATTTCTCCTTTCCCCAGTTCTTTACAAATCAGGCAAATGATCTTAAAAGGTTTACTGATGCACATCTATGCTTTATTATTAATAGGGAACAAGATCCTAGTTTTTATTCATTCTTTTTTTTTAAAGGAATATATGCATAACCATGTTCCTTTTATTCTGGCTCCAGTGTGACAACAAAGCTACCAAAATATTAGAGCGAATTAAAAAAAATTGTGAGGAGAAAACCCCCAGCAAATTTAAAAAGGAACTCTACCTCACCAACTGCCTGGACTCCAAATCAATATAAGTTTCAACCAAAGAGTTGCAGAATGAAAGAAGAATCCATAAAAGAAAAGCCTGATGCTAACATTCATTCATTCATTTGTTCCTTCATTAATTAATTCGATTTCTATACTGCCCATCTGGCAAAAAGCCACTCTGGGTAGTTAAGAAAGAAAGAAACAATAGTACATCCAAAAATCCAAACCTTTCTATTTCTTCTATCTTCAAAGATTGGGCAGAGCAACTCTGATTACAAGGAAAGAGATTCAGAGACCAAAGAGGAAGAATTATCAGTTTCTAAGCTCTGCTAGATTTGTGCAAACCAGAAGGAAAACAGGTGGCGGGGCAGTGCTCCCTTTTTAGCACACAAACAACCCTGGTGACAGAAGTGCCGGTGTTTAGACAACAGAAGCTCACCTGCACCTGATCTTGCTCTCCATCCTCTGTATTCTATGGTTTCCAACATTTCTGATGGTGCCTAAGATTGCAGTCAAAGACAATCTAAATATTCTCAATTTGTGTATTTTTATATTAATTAGTTCAAAAAAGTATTTCCCCTGATCCATGCCATTTTAATGATTCAAGGTCATTTCTTGTATTTCATACTAGTATTGAACGAGAAGACGAAATCGCTTTCATTAGAACATGACGATTATTGTTGCCTATTTATTTCTGTGCAATGATTTCCCCCCAGAATCCTAAGGATGAACAACACCTTTACCAGTTCTAAGCCACTTGCTATCTACCATGGGGGAAGTATTTTGTGAATTTACAGTTGATCCTAATGAATATTTTGCCCAATTCTGGATTTTTAATATTGTGTTTTGATTCTTGCACATTAATATGGCCTATTTATTAAGGCCCCACAACACATATTAATTAGCCAATTTTTCTCCACAACAGTAGCCTAAATCAGTGATACAGAGCAAATTTTTCTCCTCCTAATGTTCTGCTATTACATTACAGTACACTTTCCATTTTTTAGAAATGCATTATGCCATCTAATTCATCCTAATTTAATGAATCAACACAGTGTAAACCAAATTGGGTGAATGGAACTGGCATGATCTTAGCCAAATATAGTACCAATATTGTAATGAAGTGTGTTTTTCCCCTTAGTGATTACCTACATGAAATAACATTTTTAGCCATTATGCAGCAAATGTCCCATCCCTTAAATAATTCAAGGGAGTGCTAGATAGACTAGTGACTTGTGTCTCTGGCTGTGAAGCCAGAGGTTGGGAGTTCAATTCCCCAGTGTGCCTCCTTGAGGGTGGGACTCAATGATCCATAGGGCTCCATAGTTCAAAGAATTTTATTATTCAAAAATACCTGGCAGAGTCAATCAAAATTATAAAACTTGACTAGTATTACATAACAGATACAAGTTAAATATCGATGCAGTATGTATGCTGTTCCTAATATTTTCAAAGCTCTGAAGGTGTTGTTTCTAAGATCTGCAAGTGCTTTTAATATTGTGTGAAATTCCTTGACATGGTTTCCAAAGCCCCAATGACTTATGGGACCACTGACGTGTGTTTCATTCACAACCAAGATGTTCTGATTGACAGGTCTCTTATATTTTGTTAGTTTTTCCAATTCTTTAGCTTCAACTCTGGCATCCCCTGGAATTGTGACATTTCTTTGCTCTATTACTGCTATGTCTGGCACGTTATGTTCAAGCTGTTTATCAGTCTGGATCCAGAAATCCCACAAGATCTTAACTTCATCATTTTCTGACACCTTCTCTACTTGATGTTCTCATGGTTTTTTGGAGGCTGGCAAGTTATTATAATGACCAGTGCATTGATTTGGCCAGCCTATCATGTCTATTTTTTTTTTTAAATCTGTGCAATCTTTGGACATTCATAGATAATATGTGACACAGTTTCACTTTGCCTTGCTTGGCAGAAGCAATATTTTTAATTGGCACTAATTCCTTAGCTTTCATCATGTTGGTTTGGAGTGCATGTTCTTGGGCAGCAAAATTCATGCCTTTTGTTCATTTCTTAATGGTCCCAAGTTTTAGCCGTGCCCATGTTGAATTATTATCAAGATTTCCATCAATAGTTTTCTGGTGTTGTACATGTAGTGGTTTATTTTTCTAACAATATAATTTATTTTTGATTTGATTCTATACAGAGTTTTTGTTTCTCTTGTTTTCAAAGTGTTCTCTATTTTCACTGCCTTCAATATTTTTTCCTCTACCAATCAGAAATTGGTGTGTATATTTCAGTAAAACTGAGTTTCATTTGCACAGAGCTTAAATTGTATCAGTGAAATGTTGTATGTAAATCATATTAGTGAAATGTTCACGGTGTCTTAAATAAATGCTTAACATCAAGCCACTATTAATCATATAGAAAGTTCATTTATTTCTAATTCTGCTTCCCCTCCACCTGCGGATAAGGTTATATCAGAGACATAACAAATGGAGAACGGAGAGATCATAAGTACAAATCATAACAAACATGTGTTGGAAGCAGAATTCTGATACAAATGAGAAAATGGTAGTTTGCTCTAAAGTACCATGTTCTGCACCCCATACTACACCAGATGCCAAATAGCAAGATTGTTGACTCTTCCTTTTTTCTTTCCAATATTACTTCCATGTGATACAACATTTTAATCTTCAAAGCTGCTGGTTATTTGTGAAGGTGCCAAAAGTGCCTCTATCTTCACACAAGAAACTGAAGTCAACAAAAACCAAAAGGGGAACAAGAAACACTATAGGGAACCCATGGACACACCCAACTGGCGATCTTTATTATAATTAATTTATTGATCTCTTAATTGACCAGATTAAAAAAATTATTGATTTAAAAAAGATTTACTCAAATCCCTGCAAATTATTACAATCCCTGCAAAGTATTAAAAAAATAAAGAACAAATCACACAGAAGAGATTGAGTGAATACAAATATAGTTGTTTATTCTCTGAGTGGTGGTGTGTTGGCCACCCCAAGGGCACTGGCGCAGTAATAAAGCTGGCTTCAGCAAGTGGGCAGGTCTGTCTAAAATATGACCCCTCTATACAACTGATGATGCACTGATGAGCAAGATGTGATTTTAGTTTCTCCATCTTCTAGATAGCAGTCATTAGACTTTATTACTTAAGCTTCAGAAAGGCTGTCACTACATTCCTCCAGGTGCTATTGCTGGGGGGCCGGAAATGGAAGTCATCCTAAGAGGTTTCTCATCAAAAAACTTCTAATTGTGCTAAAGCAAACAGCAAGCAAACTTAACTGATGACCTCATTTGAGAGAAGCCCCATAATCTTGGAAAGCAGTCAAGTTAACAGAACAGGAAAAGATATATTCTGTCCTACTGACCAACATAGTTATTTGCTGAAGACTTCAAAGCAAGGTTTATTAGCTGCAACACCAAATTAAGCTTGTAATACTTTAATCATGATTAAAACATGATCCATGCAAAATGGAACAGGTTTACATCATAATTCACTTTTCAGTTTTTTAAGCAGATCCCCCAATTTCCTTTTTCTGGAAGTAGGGGAAAACTGATATCAAGTAAGGAGGGAGGGGAAGAAAAGTGAAGAAAGCCATCACAGATCTTCAGTTGAAGCACTACACTAGTGAAGCAATTAACAGATATCTCCTTCTAAAGCCTGTGAACAGTTTTGTTTGCAGATTACTATTAATTATAAAGGTGCATCAAACATTGCAGTTCACTTTCTACTGTAATTTAGTATTTCTGAACAGGAAAACAGCTTTAAAATATAGTATTAGACATGGGCACGACTTGGTGAAATTCTTGTTTCCTTTTCCATTTCTCGTTTCCGTTACGTAACGGAAACGGTAACGACAATTATTCCGCCAGAACTCGAACTCGAACCGACTAAAGAAAAATTGGATCTGATTTGTCGTTTTTGTTCCTGGCATCGCAGCGAATCGCGCAATGCCAAGTGGCACAGGAAAAAAGTTTTAAAAATAAAAAAAACCCGATTCCCGGCCAAAAAAGCAGGCGAAAATATACCTGCCTGAGTGAGGGCACCTACCAGAGGGGTGGTTTCTGGGGGGGGTCCCCGGCCTCCCCCTCTCCTGGGCTGCGCAAAGTGCGCATCCTCGTCGTTGAGTCGCACTCACCCACGCCAACTTGCCAAGCGGCGCGGCACAGGAAAAAAGTTAAAGAAAAAACCCGATTCACGGCCAAAAAAGCAGGCGAAAATATGCCTGCCTGAGTGAGGGCACCTACCAGAGGGGTGGTTCTCGGGGGGGTCCCCGGCCTCCTCCCCTCCTCTCCTGGGCTGCGCAAAGTGTGCATCCTCGTTGTCGAGTCGCACTCGCCCACGCCAACTCGCCAAGCGGCGCGGCACAGGAAAAAAGTTAAAAAAACAACAAAAAACCCTGATTCCCAGCCAAAAAAGCAGGCGAAAATATGCCTGCCTGAGTGAGGGCACCTACCAGAAGGGTGGTTTCTGGGGTCCCCGGCCTCCCTCCCCTCCTCTCCTGGGCTGTGCAAATTGCGCATCCTCATAGTCGAGTTGCACTCGCCCACGCCAACTCGCCAAGCGGCGTGGCACAGGAAAAAAGTTTTAAAAATAAAAAAACCCTGATCCCGGCCAAAAAAGCAGGTGAAAATATGCCTGCGGCCTGCCTCAGTGAGGGCACCTACCAGAAGGGTGGTTTCTGGGGGGCGGGGGGTCCCCGGCCTCCTCCCCTCCTCTCCTGGGCTGCGCATCCTCGTCGTCTCGCCAACTCGCCATGCCATGCGGTGCGGGCGGGGGATCCAAAATGGGGCGATCCGCAATATTTATTTTGAAATCGTGGTCCAAAAACACACCAAAGCACCACAGAAACATGCAAAAATAGCTATTTTAAAACTGCCTGAATTTTTACACTAGCAGCAGTGGGTTTTTCTTGCAACAAAACGTCTCCATTGATTTTATTTTATTTTATTTATATTTTTATTTTTTTACACCTGCGCATTAATGATGGGCTGGCCATGGGAGTGGACCATGCAAATTTTTGGAGCCATTCCACCAATTGCATGGCCACTTGGCCAGGTTTTGACCAAGACTTCTGGGATGTGCCAGTCGGGCATAAAAAGCCACTAACCCTAGCCCGAACCCTAACCCTAACCCTAACCCATACGCCAGTACACTGTCCTTCTTAGTGGGTCAGAGAGGCACCCAGAGGTGCACCCCAGTAACTCACCCTAACCTTACCAGTAACCCTAATCCTAGCCCTTGCGCTAACCCCTAACCCCAAGCCAGATCTGTGTACTTGCATTGCACTACAGCAAGTACACTTCCCTTCTTAGTGAGTCACAGCGGGCGCCCGTAGGGGTCCGGTCCTCTCTCACTTCGCTCTCCAGCCCAAGCAGGCAGTGAGTCACAGAGGCACCCGTCGAAAGAGAGGTGCCTCTGCTGCAACAACTGCAACTTAATGGTATGCATATCCAATTGGCTATGCATGCCATTTTGTAGCGGGTGAGGAGAGGAGGCACCCACGAGGTGCCTCCAGGAGCCCGCTTTCCCTTCATGGCGGGCCAGAGGAGGCACCCACCCCAGAGAGGTGCCTCCAGGAGCCCCCCCAAAACCAGTACTAACGACAGACGAAAAACCAACAAACGAAACGACAAATTTTTGGAAAATTTCATGAAAAACGGAAACGAGCCGAAATGGGCCGGCTCCGACACACGGCACGTAATTTTTCCTGGTTGTGCCCATCTCTATATAGTATATATGTGTGCATTGTACTACATTAATACTATATGCACCCTACACATTTTCTTTTGGGAATACCTACAAGCTCATTATAGGGGCGTGGTGGCTCAATGAACTAAGGCACCAAAACTGTAGACTGCAAAGTCGGCAGCTCAGCGGTTCGAATCCCGGGTGCCACGCAGCGGAGCAAGCTCCCTCTGATAACCCCAGCTCCTGCCAACTTAGCAGTTCGAAAGCATGTAAATGCAAGCAGATAAATAGGTACCGTCGTAAAAAGCGGGAAGGTAAAACAGTGTCTCCTTGCAGCCATGCCGGCCACATGGCCATGGACTTGCACAGCACTGGTTCTTCCGGCTTGAATACGGAGATGAGCACCGGCCCTAGAGTCGGACATAACTAGCATGCATATGTGGGGGGAACCTTTACCTTTACCTTACAAGCTCATTAATATGTTGCAGAAAGCATGTAAGATAATATGAATGGTAACATTACGACACCAATAAAGAATTAACAGATACTCCTATGCAGTGATAATACCACATACTGCTTAGGTGGGGAGATGCCACTATATCCAGTATACCAGCTTCCCAAGCTTGTGTAACAAGGACACAAGAGAGGGCCTCCTCCGTGGCTGTTCCCATGCTTTGGAATACACTGCCCTAAGGTGGCAGGCTGGCCCCCTCCCACTTGGTCTTCAGTCAACAGGGAAAGACCTTCCTTTCAGGCAGGCTTTTAAGCTGTACGTACATACATACGTGTGTGTGTGTGTGTGTGACACGCACATCCACATGGGTCATTAGTGAATGATATATTAATGAAATTTAAATATTTCAAAAATTGTTTGAAGGCAAGAAATCAAATAATTGGAAAAACAATCAGTCCAACCTCGTATGTGCTCTTTCAATTTGCCGCTTAAATTCTGCCACACTAATCTTAAGCATGGCATATTAACTAAAATGTGTTGTTGCTGCTGCAAACATTCTTTTTAAAATATAGAATGGATAAAAGAACAGGCTTTAAGCTTAATTTTTTTGGCTTGGCTTTAGCAGGTTTTAGGCTCCATTCATGAAACTGACAGCCAAATACTGTAAACTATAAAAACCAAATACGTCTTTCAGTTGAAGGAGTTTCACAGTACTGAAGCTACTACAGAAATCCCCTACTTGATAACCACCAAACGCCTGATGGATATGAAACCATTTCTTATGATTTAATGGTGCAATCCTATACAGATATATTCAGAATTAAACCCTCTTCAATTCGGTGGGGCTTGCCTAGAGATGGGAAGGCCCGGGGCGGGGGGAATGGAAACATTTAAAAAAAAGGTTTTTTTCCATTTTTTTCCTGAAGCCTTTTGGTTTTTTTTCTGAAAAAATGAAAAAAATGAAAAAAGAACAAAATTATTATGAAATGTTTTATTTTAACATGATGAATAAAATATTTTAAAATATTTTAAGACGGTATTCAAATATTTTCCAAATCATTTCTAAAAAATATCATTGAAACTTAGTCCCACTCCTTTCTATACACTTCTCCCCTCTTCAATTCTTTTTATGAGAATAAGGTTTTTATTTTACTTTTATTTAACACTGTGAAGAGGAAATATTAATAATTGTTGATTTTGCATTTTTAAACATTGTTTTGTAGAGGCTTATTTTCTTCCACATAAACTAGTAAATGGTTCAGGAGATTGTTACTGCATTTGCTACTTACAATTACAAATAAATATTATTTAAAAAGTAAATTATGTTTGTAATAATTGTTTGGATACACTATATTTTAATACGGTAGTGTAGAGGACACAAAAAACTGTGTGTGTGTGAATTGGGAGCAGACACGTGTCTGTGGAGGCAGGCCCGCACCCACTCCTACGAGCACACGTCAATTAGGCAAGGACAAAATTAGACCCCCGCATCCGGCTGTAATCCTTGATATCGTCACAAGCACAATGCAAACAAACCTGGTCCATATTGGCCCAGCCGTCCCCCAAAAAGATATGGCTAAGCCCCGGTTTCTTTCCCTGCAAGCAAATAGGCTTGGGAACAAAGGTTGGAGGTGATTGACAGTGGATTCGATAAGTTGTTTCCCCTGGACATGTGCCCCCCAGCCTCAGGAAAGTAGAGGGAATGGGGCAACCCCTTACTCCTCAGTAGATCAGACCTTGACATACTTGGGGGTGGGTGAGGGATCATCTCATATTAACCCCCTTTTCATCACTGCATCCTTCCCTGCACAGCCAAAAGGGCACCAAGAAGTATTTTCTCTTTCCCTTCTCCTCCTCCTCTCTCTCTCTCTCTCTCTCTCTTCCCCAAAATAAAGGTTCCTCCACCTATCCCCTCTGTGCCCCCCCGCCCTCCAGTAATATTTTCCCAATTCCTTCTTCCTTCACGTATCTCAAGGCCTGGACAAAGGTACACGTTGCCTCCATGCAAGGGCCACCCCGCCACATGGAAGAACCAGTTCAAACTGCTTGATTCCTCTGAATGGATTTTGCCAGAAGGAATCTTCTCCTTCCTTCACAGAGACAATGGGCTCTATGGGGCACCTTTTTCCTGCTTAGCCCTCCAGCTTCCAGCTCAAGCACCTGGACATCATCAAATCCCTTCATCTGCCTCTGGACCATGGGAAGGTCTGCCATTATTCTACCTCAAGACAATACCCACCCCATTTCTTATCATGGATGACTCATCATTCACCCATTGATGTTGCTTGCTGACCCACCACCCCCTTTCTTTCTCCTATCTTCCTCTCTTCCGCCACCTCAAGCTAGAAGGTCACCCCCCTTACCTCTCACCTCACCATGTTTTCCCTTCTTAACCCTTTATCCCCCCTTCCCCGTCTCTCTCTCTCTCTCTTCTTCCCTTGCCCTCCCCTTTGCCCCACCTCCTCCTGGCTTTTTCCTATTCCTCTGCACCCCGTCTCACTAAAGGCTAGATGCTTGAAGCCATGTCCTTGTATTCTTCCACTTTCCTGGACCCGAGTCACCTTTGGGGAAATAAAGGAGCACCAGCATGGCTGAAGAGGAATAATCCATTGAAACTCCATTCCCTCCAAGCGGAGCCAGCACGTACACCCAGCAGATGGGCCAAAGATGGTATCACAGCCTGAGGCACATCATTGTTTCATCTCCACATTCATTTAAGACACAGTCTGGCAGCAAAGGACTTTTCGGATTAGCTTTTCCACCTTCATTGTGATTCCCTCACCCCCCCATCTACCTGTTAATTATTTTTTGGTTACCCAGGCATTTGGACAATACTAACCTCTCCCCTCTCATTGTCAAATCTCCTGGCCACACTTTGAGGGATTAATCCTTGCCTAATCCCCCTAAGCAGAGGTCCGGGCCATGGACTGTGGAACGCCCAGGACCTCCCCCCCCCCAAGAGACTCATGGACTCACCTCATTGGTGACCCCCACAACACCACCCCTAGCCCAACCCTGGAGGAGGTACCACTCTGTGGGGGCGGGAAGGGAGGAAATAAAGTTGGGGTCCTTTTGTCTTGGGGTGCGGAACGCCTCACTTCTGCCTTGAGTGATCCGTTCGCCTTACCATCTTTATTAGGCCTAATAAACTGGTAATATTGCCTGGATCTCTCTGTGTTGGATTTTTTTATTGGCTCTTGTGAAATCCAACAGCTTGCAGCAGGATTAGCTTGCTGTGGTCTCAACATTTGGCGTCCCTGGGTGGGCTGGAAGGGATTGCTTCTCCCTGAAACCTCTGGGGCTGCTCAAAAAGTTCTTTTGGCCCCGTTTTGGGAGCTTCCCTTCTGCGGGACTCAGGACGAAACCAGAGGCGGCCCAGCTCTCTCTCTGGCGCCACCGGCCTGATTGCTGGGAGGAGGGAGCCTAGACCCCCTCTGGCAGACCCCTGTAGTCCCCACGAACGGAGTAAGAGACATCCAGCTGTTAGGGTTCAAAAGGAAGACCATCGCGGCGAGCTGAGAGTTCGGACGAAGAAGCTGGGACCAGAAGAGTGGTAAGAATTGCGAAACGCCCCGGAACCTGAGTGTGCGTGAGTGAGGGATGGCTCTACCCCGTCCGAGCGAGAGAGTGCGTGTTTGGGGGTAGGACAAGGGGGTCTCTGTAGGGTTCCCGGAACGGGGGCCCAAGTGGGGGGTAGGGGTGTAGCGAGCCACCCATGCCGCCGGAGGATTAAAAAACTCCCTCCCCTTGCGTAGGGATCCACAAAAACCTTGTCCTGCGGTAACTCCAAACTCCTGAGTGTGCTCCCCAGGTAGAGGTGAGGCCTGGACCGTGGGGTCGAGAGTCCCAGAGGGCAGTGGGACTCGCGTGATTGGGAGCGGGAGAAGCCAGAGCCAAAAAGGGGGAGGAGACGTCCTCCTGGCACAATCTGGGCCACTAGGGTCGCAGTGCGTGTGGCGAAAAACTCCCCAGGCCTGGAATTATAAGGAGTAGGGTAAGGGAATTCGAAGGAAAAATTGATAAAAGAGATAATTAGGAAATCCAATTTTTTTTAGTGGAAGTAGGGAAGTCCCAGTGTTAGTGTCTGCCGTGATGGGAAACGAGTTGTCTTCCGTTGGTGTCCAAAAGACTCCCTTGGTTGCGCCCTGGACCACTTCCCTGCCTTGGTGGATCCAGAGACTAAAATATAAAAAAAAATAAGAAAAAAAAAAGGTAAAAAGGACTAAGCTAGCAAAACTCTGCAGAGAAACACTGGCTTTTATACCACCTTGGCCAGGACCCTTCCCGAAGGCCACGGGAGGATTTTTTTACAATCTGGGCAGAGAGGCAGGCATTTGCCGGCAAGGCGGCCTCAAAACCCCAGTTTGTCAAGGGTTGGGAAAAACTTGCATCCTCAGCACCACCAAATGCAAGCCCAACCACCTAACAGATCCTGTTTGAGGGGGAAGACTTTCTCCATCTGACCCTCTCCTGTGCCAGCCACATGGCTGACTCATCATCAGCCGATCCCATCCCCATCATCTCTAGAAGGGGGTGCTAGTAGAGCACCAGCCTTCTTCATCCTCCTATCTCAGTCCCAAGGGAATTCAAATGCTAGCCCCCTTGGGGAGACTCACCTCTGTCTTTAGAACTGACCAGACGGTCAGAATGCCAAAAAGCCCCTCTTTTCAGGAAACCCAGGCACCTTCACGTGGGGACCCCCCCCCACAAGACAATATTCCTCTGCCAGGTCCCTGGGGCTACTTATGTACATAAACTAACCTCCTTGCCCCTTGGGTCCATATTACTGAATCCAGGGGAGGCCTCCTTACAAGGAGGCTCTAGCAAAAGTATGTGGACCTGGTTATCCTGAAAAAACCCAAACCCCCCAGATGCCAAGCACATTGGAGCTCGATTGATTTTCCTCTCCTACAGAGGAAAAATCATTCAGCTCCAATCCAAAAGGGAAGGTGAGCCTTCTTCACCTTTCTCTCTCTCTCTCTCTCTCTCTCTCTCTCTCTCTCTCTCTCTCTCTCTCTCTCTCTCTCTCTCTCCCCCTCCCTCCCTTGCTCTCTGCCTACCTACCTATCTATCTATCTATAGTGGACCCTTGTGTGACCAACAGCTAGTGTAACCTAAAAATTTGTACAACATAAAAGTTCTGGTGGTAGGGAAATTGGTAATAATTTGGGAGAAGAGGCCACCCTATGTAAGGAAGATGGTCTCGAGCCCCAGTTCAAAAAAAAAACGGCTGGGGAAGCTCGCAGCATTACGGGCCCCAAAAGCGAGACCAGCCGCCACGAAAATTCTCTTCGGGGGAGGTCCGCCCTGAACAAAAACTCCGAGGAAGAAGATTTCCCGCCCCCTTATGTTCCTGTAACCCCTAAACCCCCCCTTATTCCCATGGGGAAAGTCACCAAAATGGGGGTCCCTCAGCTCCCACCGCTTCCCGATCCTCTCCCACTGCCTTTCCTCCAGGATTTACCCGGGGGGGGGCACTTTATCTGTTTCCTTTTTCGGGGAGCATTGAATGAATGTGTTGTCTTCTCTGTTGTGAGTCTGGGGTGCGTGGTCTTGCGACCCTTGTGTGTGTGTACTAACGTGTGCCTGCGATTTCTGGCCCCTCTCTTGCCTTGGCTGCTGCACTCCCCCTTTCCGATAGCTGTGTGTTGTGTGTGTGTGTGTGTGTGTGTACGGAGAGCACATGGGAAAGCACAAGACCATGTGGATGCACCCCCCTTCTCCCAATGCCTTCCTTTCCTCATTTTCCTCCCTGGGGCGGAGAATGATGGTGCCTCTGAGCTTCTGCAGAGTGCACTCTCTGTCTGAGCAGCAAGAACTGTGTGTGTATATGTATGTGTGTGTGCCCATGCGAGATGCCCCCTCACTCCCTCTGTGTGCTGGATGGTTTTGAGCTGCACATGGGTGGTAGGGGTGCCCCCCCCTTTCCAGCCTGCAGTAATTCCAGGCTGGAATCCTAAGCATCCCCCTTGTTGTGTCCTGGTTGCCAGGTGTGTGTATTTACTGTTTAGTGTTTTAATGTTTTCCCTTCCCACCACCAGCTTGAGGGAAAAAGCCTATTGCACATAGAGGCAAGTCCCCCCCCACGGGTGGGCTGGCTCTAAGGAGGACCACCCTTTAGCTCCTCAATTTTTAAAAGATGGCTGGATTAATCCTAGCCTGGCATGGCCCTGAAAAAAGTGGCCCTAATGTTTATTTGCCCTCTCCATTCTAAGAAGAGAAGGCATGTGTTTTCCCCCGCCTACCCCCCTTTTTCGATGATTAAAGGTTTTACACCGGGGTGGGGACATTCTAACCCCGATGTGGAAAAGGGGGGAAGGCTACCCCCCTCCAGACCCACTATATGGCCTAATTCGAGCAGCCTGGGGACCTCATGGCAACTGCTGGGCCCCGTTCTTTGTTTCCCTTTTTGTTTTGGCCGTTGCTGGGATGAATCCCTGCTTAAATGGTGTTGTGGGTCCCCCTTCCCAGGTGCCCCACATGGTCCTTCACCCAGTTTCTGGTTTTTTTCGCCCTGTCCCCCCAATATCATAGTCCTAGCCATGTGGTGGGGCATCCGGTTCGCAACCCCTCTCTTTTCTACCCCCTTCTTCTTAGCCCCTCCCTTCTAACCCCCCTCCTCCATAGTCCCTTGTACTCTTAGCCCCATCATCATGCAGTTCCTTCCACCCCAGTACACACTGTCATATCTGAAAAGGGGGGAGCCTGCCCCCCCGCCTCCTGAACAAAGAACTGCTCCTCTGTACTCCTCCCTGAATTCCCTACAGTCTGGCGAGAAGTGGGAGAATGGCTAGTGGGTGATCAATGGGCTTGGGCAGTTCCTCTCAGCAATACTGTCCTATTAAGTCAAACGGTTCCATGAGGGGCTCACATTCCTCAGGGAAAACTTTGTACAATTGGCTAAGACATCGATACTTCCACCCTGAACTGCAATCAGTTTGCAAAGGCATGGTTGTTTCCTGCCTCATCTGCCTACAGAACAACCCATGGGGAACTAAAACTATACCCCAGGGGGTTCTTAGACAGACCTGTTACCCAGGGGAGGCATGGCACGTTGATCTCATGGAAAATGCCCAGGGCTGGGGCTAAGTAGAATCTTCTGGTTGGGTGGCCATCTACCTCCCTACATTCGACTTATTGGCCACAAGCCTCCAGAAAAGTTAAGAGGCTCAAAATTAAAAACAAAAAAAAAAAAACCCACGGCAATTGGCTAAAAATTTGCCAAGAAACAGGACTCGAATGACCAAAAGCCCTACCCATTGCTCTGGCCCACATCTGAGCCACTCCCACCACCCGCCTAGGACTGCCCCCCCCCTTTTTGAGCCCCTCCATGGTAATCCCTTTGTTGCTCTAGCCCCAAAACCTAACTCAGGGGATCAGCCCCTGCCGTCTATTTTAGGGAGTCGGGAAGGGGTTTTCTCTCCCTCTCTCTCAGCAGGTTGCTGCGCCCCCAAGAGAGGCCCCCTATCGAGATCCACCCAGGGATTGGGTCCTGTTGAAAGAACTGCACCCCAGCCGCCTGGAAGCCAAATGGTCGCCTCCACACCAAAGTCCTCCTTAGCACCCCCACCATGGTGAAAGTTGAGGGACTCAAATCCTGGGTTCACCTTCCAAGGTTGAAGCCGTGAGACCACCAACAGAGGACTGGGCTTGTAAGCGGTTGAGACCCATGCGCTTGAGAATCCAACGACGGAAGGACCAGCGGCCGCCTGGATCAGAGCCCACATCATTGCGCCACTGCTCTCTTCCCTGGGAGACGAGGAGATGACTCTTGTGTACTGGACCTGAGACGGAACCTGCGCCGGCCCAAGAAAACCTCTGCAAATGGCAAGTGTACCCCTTCAGGCCATCTCTGTCCCTTCACCCTCTGTTTTTAGTCCCTCCCCACCCCATCGTGTTCCTACATGCTTTTTTCCTATGCCTCCTAGGGAGCCTCCTACACTTCCTTCACCCCATTTCTGCAGAATGAGGGAGAAATGCACTCTGCAGGCTGGTACACAACACTACATAAATGTTCAACGTAACTGACTGTTGGGTTCATGCACATGGCCCCACCCACCATAGACAAGGGTGGCCGGTTGTGTCAGCTGCCTGTCTGGACCCTAAGAAGTGGAATGCTACACACTTGTACTCCATGCCCCTTGGGGAACAGCAAGAGGGGGGAGTCTTGGATCTGGACCAATTCTCCCTTGGTTACAACCAGCACTGGCCGCTGACTCCCGTCTGTGTGCCATGGCATAATCAGCCAACACACAGGACCCTGACCTATGCCTCTCCCTTGGTACAGGTCCCCTTCTGTCAACTGGGGAGATCCCGGCTGGCATTCAATTTTACCCTAAGAACCAGCCAGCTTCTGCCTGGCCAGGCCCCCTTCGCCAGGGACCCAGGCCAGGCAAGGCCTTAATGAGGACCAAGGCTTTGACCCAGAACACACCTGCCTTTCTGAGGCTCAGAGATTTGGGGCTATCATGTTTCCTGCGTGGGGTGTCGCTTTGAATGTAAGACAAATCAGGCGTCTCTCTTGCCAACTTGAAGCCCTCGCTAATGCCACAGCAGACACGGCATCTGTCCTACAAGTGAAGGTGGGATCCATGGCAGACACTTTGGTTCAGCATAAAATCACCTTCGACTTTGTGCTCAGCAACTGAGACAGTCTTGAGTCGTTGCTGTTTTTATGTAAATATGAGTAAACAAGTATAGACCAATGTCAAAAAAAAAAATTCACCAAGTCGCCTAGGACACTCAGAAATCTTACCCCAGTGCTGGCCCCTCATGGGGGAAATATTAACCGGCTGGCTTCCTAATATCAATTGGATAAAGGAACTTTTCCTAATAATAATTGGCTTTCTTGTGCTTTTGGTGGTGACTCGTGGCCTGATCCGGTGTGCGGTAATGTTTGTGACCTCTCGTTATTCCCTCGTTAAATGAGGCGGCCAGTCCAACCGGAAAGGCAAGGCAGGCGCAGCACCAAAGTAAGGGGATGCCTGGCGGCATGCCAGGCACCCCTCATGTTAAAAAAGGGGGAAATGTAGAGGACACAAAAAACTGTGTGTGTGTGAATTGGGAGCAGACACGTGTCTGTGGAGGCAGGCCCGCACCCGCTCCTACGAGCACACGTCAATTAGGCAAGGACAAAATTAGACCCCCGCATCCGGCTGCAATCCTTGATATCGTCACAAGCACAATGCAAACAAACCTGGTCCATATTGGCCCAGCCGTCCCCCAAAAGATATGGCTAAGCCCGGTTTCTTTCCCTGCAAGCAAATAGGCTTGGGAACAAAGGTTGGAGGTGATTGACAGTGGATTCGATAAGTTGTTTCCCCTGGACATGTGCCCCCAGCCTCAGGAAAGTAGAGGGAATGGGGCAACCCCTTACTCCTCAGTAGATCAGACCTTGACATACTTGGGGGTGGGTGAGGGATCATCTCATATTAACCCCCTTTTCATCACTGCATCCTTCCCTGCACAGCCAAAAGGGCACCAAGAAGTATTTTCTCTTTCCCTTCTCCTCCTCTCTCTCTCTCTCTCTCTCTCTCTTCCCCAAAATAAAGGTTCCTCCACCTATCCCCTCTGTGCCCCCCGCCCTCCAGTAATATCCCCGACCCCTCCATTTTCCCAATTCCTTCTTCCTTCACGTATCTCAAGGCCTGGACAAAGGTACACGTTGCCTCCATGCAAGGGCCACCCCGCCACATGGAAGAACCAGTTCAAACTGCTTGATTCCTCTGAATGGATTTTGCCAGAAGGAATCTTCTCCTTCCTTCACAGAGACAATGGGCTCTATGGGGCACCTTTTTTCCTGCTTAGCCTTCCAGCTTCCAGCTCAAGCACCTGGACATCATCAAATCCCTTCATCTGCCTCTGGACCATGGGAAGGTCTGCCATTATTCTACCTCAAGACAATACCCACCCCATTTCTTATCATGGATGACTCATCATTCACCCATTGATGTTGCTTGCTGACCCACCACCCCCTTTCTTTCTCCTATCTTCCTCTCTTCCGCCACCTCAAGCTAGAAGGTCACCCCCCTTACCTCTCACCTCACCATGTTTTCCCTTCTTAACCCTTTACACCCCCCTTCCCCATCTCTCTCTCTCTCTCTCTTCTTCCCTTGCCCTCCCCTTTGCCCCACCTCCTCCTGGCTTTTTCCTATTCCTCTGCACTCCGTCTCACTAAAGGCTAGATGCTTGAAGCCATGTCCTTGTATTCTTCCACTTTCCTGGACCCGAGTCACCTTTGGGGAAATAAAGGAGCACCAGCATGGCTGAAGAGGAATAATCCATTGAAACTCCATTCCCTCCAAGCGGAGCCAGCACGTACACCCAGCAGATGGGCCAAAGATGGTATCACAGCCTGAGGCACATCATTGTTTCATCTCCACATTCATTTAAGACACAGTCTGGCAGCAAAGGACTTTTCGGATTAGCTTTTCCACCTTCATTGTGATTCCCTCACCCCCCCCATCTACCTGTTAATTGTTTTTTGGTTACCCAGGCATTTGGACAATACTAACCTCTCCCCTCTCATTGTCAAATCTCCTGGCCACACATTGAGGGATTAATCCTTGCCTAATCCCCCTAAGCAGAGGTCCGGGCCATGGACTGTGGAACGCCCAGGACCTCCCCCCCAAGAGACTCATGGACTCACCTCATTGGTGACCCCCACAACACCACCCCTAGCCCAACCCTGGAGGAGGTACCACTCTGTGGGGGCGGGAAGGGAGGAAATAAAGTTGGGGTCCTTTTGTCTTGGGGTGCGGAACGCCTCACTTCTGCCTTGAGTGATCCGTTCGCCTTACCATCTTTATTAGGCCTAATAAACTGGTAATATTGCCTGGATCTCTCTGTGTTGGATTTTTTAATTGGCTCTTGTGAAATCCAACAGCTTGCAGCAGGATTAGCTTGCTGTGGTCTCAACAGTAGTTGTGATAATTTTATGTTCCTAAATTAACAGAACGACTTTCAAGCTGTAAAAGGGAGGCGAGTGCTAATGTGGCATTTTTTAAAAAAATTCCAAAAAATTACATTTCCCTCTGAAAAAACTGGGGAAAAAACAGTTTCCCCAAGCTTCAAAATTCCAGAAATTTTTTATCTCTAGGCTTGCCTGCAGTAAATTGTCTTGGACCGTAACCAGAAGAAGTCGGTTCCTACAATTCAACCAAGACAACTTGGATATATATGGATATAAGTGGAACCAATGCCAACACATATTGTGTATCCTACATTATAATAAATAATAAACAACAGTGGGGCCACGGATCATGTTTGGCCCTCAAGCCCCTGTGCCTGCCCACTTCTTTCCTCCAGAGAAAGCTGTCCATGGTTTTCTGAAACCCTTTTATTTCCATTTTTTTCATCCAGTGTCCAGAAGCATCAGTTAATTCTGCTGCTTCTTTTCCTCAGCATTTCTAGCCTCATTGCTCCCAAAGGCAGGGAAGAATCACTGACTTTCAGAATGACATGCCCATCATCTATGATGTGAAAATGATTAAATCAGAAACAAAGATCCACAAATGAATACAAGAACTTGCAACTGTCTTATTATAAAAGGAATAGCAGTAAACTCCCAATTGTAAATCTTAAGTCTGCAGTCCTGTAACCACTTGCCTATAATTAAGTCCCCTGAACTGAATGATTTTCTAAGAGAGAAAGTCTTAGTCTGCAATCCTGTAGCTACTTACCTATGAGTAAGGCATGCTGAAGTCAATAAAAAGTGCTTTCTAGGAGACACAATTAAGGCCACACTGTTCTAATTTCTATGTATAAACTCAAAGGATATAGGAGCCTTCCCATTTCAGACTCACCAATCTTGACTTGCAACAAATGATGAACCCAAGTACAGAGGAGTGCAGGGGTAGCATGCTCCCTAACTTGCATATTTGCTCTACATGTTTTTATAATGTCTGGACAAAGCTAGTGCCCTCATCACATAGACGAGTGGTGCAAACTGGTTAAACCTGTCATTATGAATTTAAGCCCTTGCACCGAGGTGAAAGTCACTGTACATAATGAATCAGAAAATATCTGTGAGTGTTTGGCAACAGTCCCTGAATTGCCAGCACAAAAGCCAACTGTTAGATTAACATGTACAGGTGCCTATAGAACTACTTTAAAGATTTTTCAAGAACTACCATAATACAAACCAGTTTTCTGTTTCTTAACGCTCTTAGATTTCTAAAGCGGTGTGTGTGTGCGTGCATGCGTGCGTGCGTGCTCCCACATACACAGATCATATTCTTTCAAGATTAATAGTCTCTCATGTCCATGTATTATCAAAGCCATTCTATACAAGACTGCGACCCATTATTCTGTCTATCCTGGAAGAGCGCAGGGACCTGTAATGGCAATTATATCTTTAATTTTATTATCTGAAACCAGCTGCTTTTCTAATTGTAATCCAGGTTTACGCCTAATTTATACTCATAATAAGATTTTCAGATTTAGAATAGAGCACATAATGCTAAGCATGTTATTTTGTAGCACGATAAAGCATGGTGGATTCATAACCAGACTGTACCATTTTTTTAAAAAAGTGTATACAAAAAAGCTTTATCTGATAACATCCTGTATCAGGGGATCCTGCCCCCCACCCAAAACAGGTAAGTACCATTATTTATTACACAGCAGAAGATGATGGGCTACACAACTTATTGTGTTTTAAAAGCAGTCTCATGCTCTTCAATGTATTACAGTAAATGACTTCTAACTATGAAAAGATGTTAGGCAGCCCAGATAAGGCTGCCAAACAACAGCAGCAAACTTGTGAATATGAATTCTTTGTCTTAGATCAATGCATGTTATGTTTCGTGATTCAGGAATGCTAAGATTTGTATAAGCACACTCTTCAGTTATCTGTATTTCAGGACAATGTAATAACATTATTTTTCAATTCAGATATTTATTATTGGGAAATGCAATGGACAGTTCATATGAAAATATAAGCGGAAAAAGGAAGTCCAATCCACACCATTCCCAAGTCATTTCACAGCCTCAACAACTATATCCAAAAGAGCTGAAGAAGGAGAAATTGGATCCTATAAAAGTAGAACTAAATTGGTAACCTCTTCGTTTCAGTTAAAATTTCAAAAAGGCCATGTGAAAATATCTGCTCTCCCAGTTGAGCATTTGACATGCACTATACACCTAGGTGTTCCAGTCTGGGAGGGAAATGCAACGAGTGGTACACTAGAGAGAAAGGCCAGATGAATAAAGACAGAGAAGAAAGGAAACTGCCCAGAATGAAAACTTTATGGAAACAAGAATTCAAAGGAGCTTCTCTTGTACTCTTGTACAATAAGTTGTTTAAAAACAAGTCAGAAGTGCCCACAAATGCACACAAATTGTAACAGTGCAGTTATGGGTAAGAAGATAGACATACAAGATAGATGCACTGGCAAAAGCAACATAAAAATATATTCAGTACCTCAAAGTCAGGAAAAAATATATAAGAAACAAGAGATACAAGATTTTACACAGCCAGTGCAATTACTGCTTCCACAGTTGTTCTGCTAACATTTATTTGCTGATTACGTTTGGAAAATCACTGTGATTACAGAATTCATTACTGTATACTTTAGGCTTTTACAGAAGAAAAGCAAACATTTTGCTGCCTATAACCTATGCTCATCTAGAACAGCCTATCACATGCATCTAAGCAACTACAACAAGTACTAGCTGACATGATAGCTCAGTGGTTGAGGTATCTGGCTGTGGAGCCAGAGGTTCAGAGATGGCTTCTCCCCACTGTGTACCTGTGGGCAAGTAGAAGGAAGGTATGGTAAATCACACCTGTGCATTCTCTACCTAGAACCCCCCCCCAAAAGGGTTGCTGTAAGTTGGAACTGACTTGATGGCACAAGCAGTAATGAAATGAGTATGTACTGTATATCACAAAAGTGAGTACACCCCCTCACATTTCATAGATATTTTAGTATATATTTCCATGTGACAACACTGAAGAAATGACACTTGGCTACAATGTAAACTAGGGAGTATACATCTCGTATACCAGTGTAAATCTGCTGTCCCCTAAAAAACCACAATGCACAGCCATTAATGTCTGAATCGTTGGCAACAAAAGTGAGTACACCCCTAAGTGACAATGTCCAAATTGGGCACGGTGTCAATATTCTGTGTGGCCATCATTTTTTCCCAGCACTGCCTTAACCCTCTTGGGCCTAGAGCTACACAGGCTGCCACTGAAGTCCTCTTCTACTCCTCCATGACAACATCACATAGCTGGTGGATGTTAGAGACCTTGCGCACCTCTACCTTCCGTTTTAGGATGCCCCACAGATGCTCAATAGGGTTTAGGTGTGGAGACAGGCTTGGGCAGTTCATCACCTTTACCCTCAGCTTTTTTAGAAAGGCAGTGGTCATTTTGGAGATGTGTCTGGGGTCGTCATCATGTGGGAATACTGCCCTGCGGCCCAGTCTCCAAAGGGAGGGGATCATGCTCTGCTTCAGAATGTCACGGGACATGCTGGCATTCATGGGTCCCTCAATGAACACTCATATCACCCCAGACCATGACACTCCCACCACCATGCTTGACTGTAGGCATGACACACTTGTCTTTGTACTCCTCACCTCGTTGCTGCCACACATGTTTGACACCATCTGAGTCAAATAAGTTTATCTTGGTCTCATCAGACCACAGGACATGGTTCCAGAAATCCATGTCCTTAGTCTGCTTGTCTGCAGCAAACCATATGCATATGCAGGCTTTCTTGTGCATCATCTTAAGAGACTTCCTTCTAGGACGACAACCCTGCAGATCAATTTAATGCAGTGTGTGGTGTATGTTCTGAGCACTGACAGACAGATCCCCCACCCCTTCAACCACTGCAGTAATTCTGGCAGCACTCATACATCTTATTTCCCAAAGCCAACTTCTGGATATGACACTGAGCACGGGCACTCAACTTCTTTGGTTGACCATGGCAAGCCCTGTTCTGAGTGGACCCTGCCCTGTTAAACTGCTGTATGGTCTTGGTCAACATGCCTCAGCTCAGTTTCAGGGTCTTGGAAATCTGCTTATAGCCTAGGACATTTTTATGTAGAGCAACAATTCATTTTTTTTCAGATCCTCAGATAGTTCATTACCATGAGGTGCCATGTGGAGCTTCAAGTGACTAGTATGAGAGAGTGAGAGTGATAACACCAAATGGGTGAGTGAGAGCGATAACACTTTCTCCTCCTTCACACCTGAGACCTTGTGACACTAACAGGTCTCATGACAGCAGGGAGGGAAAACGGCTACTTGGGCCCAATTGTCATTTAGGGGTGTACTCATTTTTGTTGCCAAAGGGTCAGACATTAATGGCTGTGTGTTGCATTATTTTGAGGGGACAGCACATTTACAGTTATACAAGCTGTATACTCCTTGCTTTACGTTGTAGCCAAGTGTCATTTCTTCAGTGTTGTCACATGAAAAGATATACTAAAATATTTATGAAATGTGAAGGTGTGTATTCACTTCTGTGATGTACTGTACATATTTTCTTAACTAAAGTGCATCTCAACACACTGAGAAACACTGATATACACTGTGGAAAAAACAGTGAATTGATTTTGCTTCTTTATTAGAGCAGAAAAATATGTGCTTTTTGTCAGTACCAGCAAAAAACTACTTGCAGAAAAACATATTTCCTTTACACCAAATACAAAGTTGCTTGTGCATAAAAGACTTTAGCAACTCAATAAAGCCTCTAAATATGATCCTAATCATACCTAATTATCCTAATCATACCCAACCATTGGGGGACCTTTCTAGATTTTTCATTCTCATCTATGACAAGAAATTAATTGAAGATTTTTATCCCTAGTAGATAGATATTACCAGTGAAGCTGCAAAGTGAGAAAACACTGTTAAAGCATGTCATTTAATACCAAGTACTCTGAAATATAATTCATTCTTTTATTCCCCCTCCAAATTGGGTAAAGTATAATCATCATCACCACATGTCATCAAGACAATTCTGACTCTCTGGTTTCCTAGGTAGAGGATACTTAGAAATGCTTTATCATTATTTTCTTTCTAGGGACACCCTGGGTTTGTGCAGCTTGCTCAAGGCCACACAGATTGGCTCTTCTCTCTGGAGGCACAGTGGGAAATCAGCTAATCCAACTGTGGCTCTATAGTCAGACACCTGAGCCAGAGTATGATACTCTATCAAGAAAGCTTCTGAATCTTAGCACAACATTCCATTTGTAAACCCATTTTACAGTAATTAGATGACAAAACTGTTTTCATTCCTTACAGGCCAAAAGTGTAACCTCCCTATGTATCTCTAGTCAGATGTACAATTAAATGGGACTTACTCCAAAGTAAGTGGGAACACAGGACTACAAGTTTTTTAGATTCCTGACTCCAGACAGTGCATAGCTGAGGAATAAAGCTGAGGCAGACCCAGGGAGCGAGCAACAGAACACAGAAACAAGGGTTTCCCAAGGTAGAGATAGGAAGGAAAGGGAGGGAGGGAGGGAGGAGACAAAGGAGACCAAGCCCAAGAGGGGAGTGGTTTTCCCCCCAGTTATACTAGGAGGGACCTAAAATAAAAGCCCAGATACTGCCCAAACAAAAGCACTGTGTGCTCCACTGAAGAGCTGTGTACTTGGCTTAAAGGTAAGGGGCATGGCCTTAACATGAAGGGCTGAGGGATTGGCCTAACAGAAAGGGGAGTGGGCTAATGACTGCTGAGAGCTATTAGGCAGTAGCTGTGAGTTTCTAGAAGGCCCTTTTGATTCCTGACTCAGGAGAGACCACAGCTGAGGAATAAAGCTGAAGCTGAGCCAGTCACTATGCAAGCACCTAGGAGTCAACGCAGATTTGTCAAGAACAAATCCTGCCAGACTAACCTGATCTCATGTTTTTATTGAGTTACCTTCCTGGTAGACAAAGGGAATGCAATAGACCTAATATATCTTGACTTCAGCAAAACTTCTGACAAAGTTCCCCATGATATCCTGATCAGCAAACCAGCTATGTGTGAGTTAGATAATCAAGTGTAAGGTGGCTACAGTATTGGATACAGATTTGTACCCAGAGGGTGATTATTAATGGTTCCTTCTCTAAGTGAGGGGGAGGTAACAAGTGAGGTACCCCAAGACTCAGTCCTGCATCCACTGCTCTTCAACATTTTTATTAATAACTTGGACAAGAGAGCTCAGGGAATGCTCGTTAAATTCAGAGATAACACAAAATTGGGTGGAATACCTAATACCCTGGAAGACAGAAACAAAAGTCAAAATGATATTGATAGGCTGGAGTAATGTCTGAAACCAACAGAATGGAATTTAACAGGGATAAGTGCAAAGTACTGCACCCAGGAAGAAGAAACCAAATGAACAGTTTCACAATGGGTGATATTTGGCTCAACAATACTACAAGCAGGAAGCATCTTGGAATTGTGGAAGATCATAAGCTGAATATGTCCCAACAGTGTGGTGTGGCTACAAAAAAGGGTAAATTCTACTGGGGCACATTAACAGAAGTAGTTTCCAAATCCCATGAGGTGCTCATCTCATGCTATTTAGCACTTTGAGTATTGTGCCCAATTCAGAATATTGCACTTCAAGAAAGATGGCAAAGTGGAACAATTTCAGAGGAGGGCAACAAGGATGATCAGGGGTGGAAACCAAGCCCTATGAGCAAAGACTGAAAGAACTGGACATGCTAGCCTGGAGAAAAAAGACTGAGGGGCTATATAATAGCACTTTTCAAATATTTGAGTCTGTCACACAGAGGAGGGACTGATTGTGTTCTTGATCATCCCAGAGTGTAGGATGCGCACCAATGGGCTCAAATTAAGATAACCCAGCTTTTGGCTGAATTATCAGGGGAAAAACATCCTAACTGCAGAACAGTAACGGAACCAATTACCTCAAGAGGTGGTGATCACTCCAGCACCGGAGGCATTCAAGAGAAATATGGACAACCGCCTGGCAGATAGCCTTTGATTTCTATTCCTGCATTGAGCATGGGGATGGACTAGGTGGCCTTTTAGGACCCTTCCAACTTCACTATTCTTTGATTCTAAGAGACTTATTGTGACATCAGTTTCGAGAGGCAACAACTCAGGCAATAATGTGCACTGGATGCTTTTCAGATATAAAAAGACCAGGATGCTGTAATTTTAAAACACCAGTATATTTAGTAAGCCTATGCATTGAACAGCGAATGGGAACAGAGAAAAGACAATAGAAACAAGTATTCAGATGAAGCAAACAATGATGTGTTGATGATTATATGCAATTTTCCAGTGTTATTACTGCCTCAGACTGGACACACAGGTCCTAAACTACCAAAAGAATATTCAACACTTGCCCTGCTGGACTTCACGAATTCTATTTCACTTGGGCCCATCTATTTTCCCATCCACCACAGGAAAGATCTGTTGCCACAGCATTCCAAGGCCACGAACTGGCTCTTGAAACCAGACTAGAAATCTGAAACACCTATCTGTCATTTATAGATAAACTAGAGCAGAACTGTATCACTTTGCTCTGTTTGTCTAGCACAGGATGCACCGTTAGCTGTTGTAATAAAAGCCACTCAATATACTATGGCAGCTAAAGGTTATTAAATATAACACGGATGTCCTAAAATATAATAAAAAAAAAAAGGAAAGGAAAGGAAAGGAAAGGAAAAACTAAGTAAAAGGAAGCTTTGCCATGCGTGTTAAATTTTCTGCAGTCTGTTAAAAATGGTTTAGCGACATCTTGAAATTTTGGCAAAGAATCAGTCAGTTTTTATCTTCTTGAACCATTTGCTCTAGTTATTAAGAACAATGCTGAAATAGAGTAGCTTCCACAGAGTCCCGGTGGTTTGCCTGCTATGACCCAGGCCTGATACAATAATTTGAAGGTTGTACACAGAAATTTATGTTTTACATATATTCCAACTTGTTCAGTATTCACTCAGGCTTCAGTTAAAGACCTCTGAGTAGATGGAAGACAATAACTAGTACCTGCTTTACAGATGCTTAGCGAACAGCCTGCATGAGACTATAAACAATGCTTTAAGAGGTAGGCTCTGTCACAGTTATGTGTCCAGTTCAACAAACTATTCTGCATGTGGCACATCGTCACTGGGTTCATTTATTCTATGTGAGTTATAATATAGTCCTTCTATGAATGGAAGGTACCTTCTATTGAGGTAACTTTGCATCCAGCTCAACAAAATCAACATATTATAGACAATGTTAACAGCACAAACAGTCTAAAACTGTTTGCCTAAAAATTGAAGGTTGTCTTATACATGGCAATAAGCCAAAGAGAGAACCGCACAGTTGCAAAATTGTAATTTTGGATTGGCAAAGTGGGGGTCGTCTTATACATGGGGGTGTCTGAAAGACAGAAAAATGTGGTATATGGACCTATAGTGATGGAGAAGTTAAGAGGTCCTTCAAGATGAGTTGCTTCTCAGACATCAACACATGATCCTCCTAAACATGCAGGTATGTCCCCTGTCTATTTGCATTGTCTTTGCTGAATGGCCATTTACATAGGAGTGGACAGAAGTCAGACTGGGATCTGCTGACAGATCCTGGGAGGATTAGTACAACAACAATAGGACTGCAAAATTTCTCAGTCATCCAGGTGAGTTTATCTGGAAGCTGAGTCATGGCAACTGGACTTTTTTTCCCTTAGAGACTGAAATTTTCCACTGTTCATCCAAACAGCTTGTTTTAGGCCACTGTCCACCTAATGAGCCTATTCAGGCCTTTGTTCATCTTAGGAGCCTATTTCAGACCAGGGTGACATGAGGTCAAAGTGAACTTTAAAATGGAGGACCCGCAACTAGATTTCCTTAGACTAACGAAGCTGGTTGGATGAGTAGCGGAACGTTTCACTCTCTCAAGAAAAGAAGTCCAGTGGCCATGACTCAACTTACAGAACAACAATAGGAAAGTGGCATTCTGGGCTGTAAATCATATCACCATAAAGAAGATGCCTGGGACCACAGTTGGGAGAACAGAACTTCAACCTCTGGTGTGAAAAGACTGGTTTCAATTCAGCAATAGTACAAAAAAACAAACTCTCATCCTCAGAATACGTTTTTCTTATGACACAGTGTTTGTACTAGATGACGGACAAACCTCAAGCTTCTAGCAAAAGGAAAGAAGAGAAGGTCCATCCAGTAAGACTAATATCTGCCCACTAATGTCTGTTCTGGCTCAAAGCACTGAACTTTCAGATAACATATGTATTTCTTAAATTGACTTTCAAAATGTGTACTTACGGTTGGCATAGTTTTACTAAGTCCTGGTCAGTGGTATTTGGAAGCAGCCCTCTGATATAAAGGTTTGTTTTACTTAATTGATCCCATCCTGAGTTGCTGCTGCTGCTGCTGTTGTTATTGCTGCTTGGGCTAGGAGGAGCCATTGGATGGGCAGGCACGATGGGCTGCTGGAGGAGAAACAAAGAACTGTTAGGAAGAGCAGGGGAGAGAAGCTTTAACAGGCCTCAATAACAAACCTCCCAGCACCATCCTGAGGGCATCTGATTGCTCTGGGAACACTGGAGTTTCATTCTATGGCCCAAAACTTTTTGGTGTTTCTGTAAGGTTGGTGTAACATGCCACATGCTGGTACTTACAACTAATTGACAAGGCCCTGGGGCACATCTCAACACCATGTGTGGCCATGTGCTTGACTGCACAATCAACAAGGGACCCAACATCTCACTAATAAGATTTTCATGGTACCTTGTGCAAATCTCACTCCACTCTGCATATCGAATCTATTTGCTCCCCTGGTGTGCATAGGTATGCCGTGGAAGCATCAAGAACAAATGATGAAACAGATGGTACTATGGACATATACTGCTTTTAGGGTTACATATCACTTTTCACAGCATGGTATACCGTATAAAGCAACATTCTTATTTGTCTCATGAGCACAGCTGAAGAGACCAATATTCTGCTTATAAGAACCCACTATACATTATGTGTGTTATGATGATGGAAGCTAAACAACTAAAATAAACTTTATAGAATAAGAGTTAGTAAATACATTGTTATCCATTGTGCTGAGAGAAAACCTCAAACATTCAATTTATTTTGATTTCATGATACCACTATGTACTTTATTTGATTTGATTAACAACCAGTCTTTTTCTATTGTTAAATGGAAATATTAAAGAAACTTAAAAGAACAGAGAAAACATGAAACTTCTATTGGTACTATCTTGGTCTGATTGGGCTACATCCCATTTATGTAATCTCTACCTTGGACACTGACTGGAAAAACTCCTTAGTTATCAAATAGGCATGGATAACTGTAACTCCACCACACAGATACCGCAGAAATGTGTTCATTGTAAATCATGAAAAGCTATCTACTGCCTTGTGCTTGTGGGCGAGGAATGAGGATGCAGAAGAAAATATTTCCATGCAGAAGCAATCTAGTAGACAATTGTTACTGCTGATTGGTTTACTTCTCATTGGAAATATCAGAAGGATATCAGGTCAGAGGATGTCCTTGGAATACCCTGCTGAAATGTCCATCATACATAACAGGGAGAATCATACAAGTGGTTGGCTGCCCATGGGGGGGGGTTATCAGGTGTTTGATCAGTAGTAATATGACACGCATCATGTGAAATGCTGAAAACCCTGTGACTACCACTATGAACATGGACTTTCCCACTGAATACAGTATTGGCCCTTGCTATCCTTTTTATGGTGTCACTTATCTGTACAATAAGCACTGTAATGAAATACCAGTAATTGGGAAAAAGTCTTTACTTCCATGCAGAGCAGATAAAAAGCCATGTTTTTAAAAAATCAAAAACTAGATTTTTAATGTTTAAATTTGATTTTTAAAAACAGAATTGATTTCTTTAATCATTATTATTAAAATGCATTATATATCTTTTTTAAAGAAACTATACATGATGATAGATTTAATTTAAAATATATTACAGTTCAAGGATCTCATCAAGCAATTGACTATTAAAATGGTGATACTGTCTAATGGGATAATATATTCTTTATTTTTTATTTTGTTAAAGTGTTGCAAATAAGTTACAACAATTCTTGGACTGGAGCCTCAATTGTATGGGTCTCTGTAGGCTTTTGTATAGATTAGTTTTTAAACATCTTTCTAGTATAACATAAACTCAGACTAGGACTCCATGAAGAACATATCACCATAAAATTTTGCACTTCTCAGACTGAGTTAATGTCTCCAGAAATACATACAGTGGTACCTTGTATAAAGGAATTAATTCGTTCCAAATGAAATTATGTTAAGCAAATTTTCCTTTATACAAATTTCCCATAGGGATGCATTGAAAACGGAGTAATCCCATTTTTATGTTGTACAGATTCTCCCATAGGCTATTATGTTAAGCAAATTTCCCCCATCTCCTGAATTTTTTTATGTTGTACAGATGTTATGTTATACAAACCGTTTGTTGTACAAGGGTCCACTGTACTTTTAAATAATAATATATTAAGATCAAATTTGATGAGCTGTATTTTCTGCTGCTGACTGAAGTTATGGCACTCCTGAACTTGCCCCCAAACACATAATGTTGGAAACCTTCAGGAATATTATTAAATGTCAGGATTTTCAACAACTTTCCTAACAAGTCAAGGCTTCACTTCTCACTGAAAAGGCACACATTCTCAGCTACAGACTGATCACTGGATTAAATGAGCTCTGATCATCAGAGTCATCATCCATGGTAAAACTACTCTGAAAGTTTCTCAAAATAAAGTTTTTGAAATAAATTCTTGTCCTTTCAAAATACAGAACACAAATTTCTCTAGAAAGATGGAGGAATTTCTTAACTCCAACAACATCACATATATTGTTGGAATACACGTTTTCAGGAAAGTAGGGTTATTGTTTTTAAAGGAATGTAAAAACCATTCATAGTAAGAGCCAGAAGGCACTGTCTGAGCTACAGAAAAGTACTTGAAACTCACGGTGTCGTTCATACAGATCTTTCACCTGAACTGAATATATTAAATGGCACTTAATATCCGAGAGACTGATGGATTCACCTAAAACTGAAGTGATTTGCCATTCCTAAAAACACTTACAATGGCATTTGGATAGCTCAGTTGTTTAAGCTGTGACATCAGAGGTTGGAGGAGAGAAAGCAAAAAGTGGTGTTGGGGGATTCATGTTTGACATCATGGCCACTGGCCTGTGGGACCCCTCAGGGTTTTGTTCTGTCTCCTATGTTATTTAACATTTACATAAAACCACTACGGGAGATTATCCGGAGTTTTGGGGTTAAGTGTCACCAGTATGCCAATGACACCCAAATCTACCTCTAGTTACCTGCTGATTCCAAGGAAGCTATTTTAGCTTTAGATCAGCGCGTAGCTTCAGTAATGAACTGGATGAGGAAGAACAAACTGAAACTAAACCCAGACTAGACAGAGGTGCTTCTGGTCAGTAGAAAGGGAGATCAAGGGATAGGGATGAAACCCATACTGGACAAGATTATTCTCCAACTGAAAAAAAAAAGAGATGCTCAGTTTGGGCATCACTGAGACTAGATGCCCAGGTCACAACTGTGGCCAGGTGAGCATTTGTACAATTAAAGCTAATGAGCCAATTACACCCGTTTCTTGAGAAATCTGCTCTGGCCACTGAGACACATTATATAGCTTTTTAAAAGAAACTATACATGATAGATTTAATTTAAAATATATTACAGTTCAAGGACCTCATCAAGCAAAAAGCTTGTGTCTGTGTCTTTTTCCTAGCCTCCAGAATGAATTAATCAGTTCCCAATGCATTCCTATGAGAAACTGCTGTTCAACTTACCAAAAATTCAACTTCCGAATATACATTCAGAACAGATTAATTTTGTAGAGGGATTAAATACCACAGTTTGACCTGGCTTGGGTGGTAAGGTCATCAGAAGATGCTTTTCTCTCCACCCCACCACCTTCACAGGTGCATCTGATAAAAACACATGAAAAGGCCTTTTCTGTTGCTGCTCCCAGACTTGGGAATTCCCTCCCACTGGAGGCCAGGACTACCCCATCTTTGATGGCTTTCTGCAAGAAGGCAAATACCTTTCTCTTCAGGCAAGCTCTTCCCTGAATGATGGACTATCTGTTATGTATCTTTATATAAAATACCATACATGACTGCACAGACTTTGTGTTTATAACCACTAACTTTGTGTTTATATATCTACTTGTGTGTTTGCACTGAAACTATATTTTCAATGTTAGTTCCATTCCTCATAACTTTTAGATGGTTCACCATACATGACTGCATTGACTGACTTCATAAATTCACCAGTATTTTCAATGTTAGCGCCATCCCTCATAATGGAATTTCAACTCTTTTCTTTAACTGCTCATGTTCTCTTTTAGCTTCAATGTTGCCTTTTATTGCTGTAAGATGCCCCTCGATTCCCTGTTCTCAAACTTGAATATGTCTTAAATGTACTGGACTGTACAATGTCTCTCATTAATGTAAGCCACCTTGGGTCTTTTTCCAAGGAGAAAGGTGGGGTAAATATACTAAAAAATAAAAACAAACAAATCAATAAATATTACTGCTTACACTGAATTCATAATAATACCTGTGTTTTCCATTTTTAATTTCCAACTCTCATAATGGATTTTTAAAAATTGTTCTCAAATTGAAGTTTGAGAACTGTGCCTCCTTGGCAGGGGATGGACTCAATGGTCCCAGAGGGTCTCTTCCATCTATGCAGTTCTATTGTTGTTGTGGTTGCTGCTGCTGTTGTAAAAAGACTACTGTACTCTATTTTTATGCTGACGTTATTCAACTCTTACATCTGCACAAGACAGTTGTGTTCCATGGAACAGGGATCCAACAACTTCACGATGGAGTTTTTGTAAACTGCCCTGAGTGACCATTGGTCAGATAGTGAGGTATAAACACTGAATGAATGAATGAATGAATGAATGAATGAATGACCTCTGCTGAAACACTAGGCTTGCAGTATGAGTTAACTCCTGAATTCTAGTTTGTATCTGACATTGTTGGAACTGAAGCCCCAGTAGCTCCCTCCCTCCCTCCCTCCCTCCCTGTGTGTGTGTGTGTGTGTGTGTGTGTGTGTGTGTGTGTGTGTGTGTGTGTGTGTGTGTGTGTGTGTGTGTGTGTGTGTGTGTGTGTGTGTGTGGTGTCAGTTGTGAAGGATGATTAGAACTATAGTCCAGTTTCATAGGGAGAGCCCTACACTGGAGTTCTCTGTCATGGCAAAGAAGTTGATCCAGGGAGTTCCCCACCGACAAACTATGGACTGGAAAGTGGGTTGATGGAGTTCCCACTCATGAGATGACTTGTTCATCCTGCTGAGGCGATTGGCGGTGTTGTTTTCAGATCCAGATAGGTGCACAGCAATGAGAAAGATGTGATGCGCCATGCACCAGTGCCAGAAGTCCACAGCCAACAGCAGGATACATTGAGAATGAGTGCCACCCTATTTGTTGATGTAATACATGGCAGTCGTGTTGTCGGTGACCACCTGTGCTACATTGTTGGAGAGGAGCCGGAGGAATCCTTTGCAAGCCTTGAAGATAGCCAGAAGTTCGAGTTTGTTGATGTGAAGCAATTTCTCCTGTGACAACCAGGTGTCGTGGATAATCAGGTCATGGCAAAAGGCTCCCCACCTGTTGAGGCTGGTATCTGTGACTGGATGGAAGGTAAGAGAGGATGGAAAGGGCGGACCATCAGAAGGTTGTGCCTGTTCATCCACCATTGGAGTTGGGAAGAGAGTTCTTCCATGACTTGGAAAAGCTTTGAGGGATGGTCTCAAAGTGGGTTAAAGAGGGCCAGGAACTAGGATTGAAGAGATTTCATCTTTAGCTTGACATGTGGTAGGACCAAGGTGGTTGAATCCATTAGGCCAAGAAGACGTTGAGCAGTATGAGCTGTGACAGATGACCTTCGTTGGAAGAGGGGCATGAGAGAAGCAATGTCCTCGAGGCAGATGATGGGTGGGAAAGCTCTCGCCACAGTAGTGTCAAGGATCACCCATATGTAGGAGACCCTTTTGAGCTGGGACCAGGAGAGATTTTTCAGAGTTGACTTGCAATCCGAGGATGTCGAGTGTGGAGAACACAATGGATCTCCTTCTCTGCTTGGCTTATAGTTTCGGATACCACAAGCCAGTTGTCGAGATAGGGAAAGACTGTGATGCCATGAGTCCTTAGGTACGCAGCAACTGGAGCCATACATTTTGTGAAAATATGCAGGGCTGTTGCCAAAACTAAGGGCAGGGTGGAATACTCAAACGCCTGGTCTCCCACTGTAAACCAGAGAAATTTTTGATGAGATGGGTGAATGGAAATGTGAAAATAGGCATTTTTAAAGTCTATTACTCCAAACCAGTCTCACCTGTGGAAGAGGGGAATGACCTTTTCCAAAGTGACCATTCTGAATTTTGTGGTAAGGATGTATTTGTTGATGGAGGTCCAGAATGGGGCAAAGGCCTCCATCTTTCTTTGAAAAGTGGCCATGTCACAGTAGTGCAGGGGAAACTGGTTGTATTGCCATCTTTTGTAAGAGAGATGCAACTTCTTGGAGAAGGCAGGATGAGGATTCTGTGGAGATGAAGTTGCCTACAGGTGGTAGGGACTGAATTTTGAGGCAATAACCTCAAAAGAACCCAGCAATCTGAAGTGCTGGAACACCAGGTGTTTAGAAATGGCTGGAGCCGGATTATGTTGGCATGACTTAGAAGTCCTGTTGCTGTCTTTTGTCTCTATTCCTGGAGGAATGAGATGAGGTGGGTCTGGACTTCTTGCCTTTGGAGGAGGCATAGGTTGGGAAGGAAGAAGATTGGGATTGACAATCTCTAGGTTGTGGTCTGTGGTAGGTTGGCTGATAAGAGGACTGATATTCACTGAAAATGAAAGGGCTGCTGTTGAGGAATCAGGTTGAGGCATTTGGCAGTGGTCTGTTTCTTTTGGTGGTCCTCCATTAGATCATCTGTGAAACAGGCCTTCCCCTTTGAAAGGTAGTTGTTCAATATGGGCTTAATTTTCCTCTGAAAGGCCGGTAGATCTCAGCCACGAATGCCTTCAAAGTGCAATGGAGAAACCAAGAATGTTGGTTGTACAATCAAGAGCGTGCCTGGCAGAGTGCATTTGCTGTGTGGCTAGGGCCATGGATTCCTCAAAAATGGCTGAAGCATCTGATTTCTTATCTTCAGGGAGAAATTTGAGAAAGGGCTGTAGATGTGTGATAAGTTCTCCCTGATAGGCGCCCATTGCTCCCTGGTAATTAGAGATCTTAAAGATCAGAGAGGAACAGGAATAAATGTTTCTAGCCAGAGAGTCCAACTTTCTGCCTTCCTTTGATGGAGCGACCAGGACTTGCCTAGTGTGTGATTGCTTGGGAGGCGGCAAACACCACCACATTTGTGTGCGGATGCTTTGCTAAAAAGGGGCCTTATCATCAAAGACCCTATATAGAAACTCTATATGGTGAAATAGTGGCTGAACGGAAATTTTCTTGAAGGACATGGACAGACAGGGGCGGACTCCTCAGTAGAAAGTTTCCTGTATAGGGGAGATGTCATAAAGTAAATCCACCCACAGGGCCTTTTTTCAGACTGGAATATATGAGCAGCTAGAGAGGCCACAGAATGATGGAGGGATGTAAGAAAGGAAATTCATTTCCACAGAAAGGAAAAACAATTTAGGCAGCATGTGCTATCTAGCAACCTTATAGTAAGCTCAAAACCTATAAGGGCCCTGAGAATGGAAATGTAGCTGCTGCTTCCATCCAGACATAAGGAAGAAGCAGCTACAGTTCTAGGAAATTACAAGACTAGCTAGGTATGGCATAGCGCCAACTTCACTTTCTTCCTAGAGCTTAATACATTCCTATCCTCCCTCCTAATGTCTCTGGGGCTTATGGGGAAGCATGTGTAAAAGCCATGTTTCTTTACCATGAGGACCGCTCCAAATGTTTCAATTGGAAGACTTTGGGAAATGCTGCACAATGGAACTAAACTGCTGAGCTAAATTCTTCTCCAGAAGACAGTAAGTCTGAGATTTTCTTCCATTTTTCATATTCCCCTAGAAACAGAAGGCCACTTTGCATAATTATTTCCAGGATTTCTCCACCATCTGTTGTGATAGCTGTCTCACTCCTGCTGCTGCTGCTGCTGCTGCTACTACTACTACTACTACTACTACTACTACTACTACTACTACTACTACTACTACTACTACTACTACTACTGCCACCACCACCACAGTTTGCTAGAATGACACTAGGCAGAAGGCACTGTGCAAGAAGCAGTAAGTGGGTCAAAGTTACCAACTTAGTGTCACTGATGCCATTTATGGGGCAATGCACCCCCACCCACCATTCATTAGTTTTCTCCATTTTCTGCGATATGGGTGGATAATTTTTCCTTGCTATGGAGAGGTTTAGTGAAATAACACACACATGCACACCCAGTTTCTCTCCCTAGAGTCAGGGCTCAGTATTTTTGAAAGGACATTTGTGCATAGCTGTAGCCTCAAAATGGAAGAGAACTGATAAGGCCTTTGAGTCCCAGAATCACCCAAACCTCAATTGGAATTTGACAGGACTCAGTGTGAGCTACTTCTGATGAGACTAACAGAGATCAAATTGCACTCTTTGTCTACAATACATACCATTCTATGTGAATTAGGGAGCCTCCCACCTTTTGCATACATAACTAATTATGCCTAGAGTGCTGAGGAAGCATCACTAGCAGTCTCCTTCTTGCTACATCTCTTCTGTTGAATTCAGAGTATCAGTAATCACTGTAAATAAAACTAGAGGCAGGATCAAGCATAAAGTGTTGTTAGGGGAGGTCTCCAGTAGTAGTAATGGTAGTGGTAATCGCGGCAGCGGCAGTACAGCAGCAGCAACAACAAAGCTTAAAACTGCAGAGCTGGAAGGGACCTTACAGATCAGCCCCTGTCAAGGAGGTGGAGTGAGGAATCGAACCCCCAGCCTCTGTCTTGCAGCCAAACAACTAAACCACTGAGTTAACTAGCAGTTCCAAATGAACAATCCTCTAATATCCTGCAACAGAATTCGCACAATATTCAAAATGGAACTTGTTTATTCGTAAAGCAGGATTTTATTATTCAAACTGCCGAGTTTACCCATGAAAAAGGAAGGGTCAAATGCAATACCTTTCTCTCTCTCTCTCTCTCACACACACACACACACACCACTTCACTGATGTGGACTGACTGAGTCAGGCAGAGACTGTGAGCACTTGCCTGCATTTATTGGTGTTGCCTGCTGTCGCCCTACCTGGTTTTTACTGTGCATGGTATGTTTTGTTATGTATTCTTAGTAATTTGTTTTTTCATTAGGAATGTCCTGTTTATCCTTTCCTAAAATAATTAGATAAATATTATTAGTCTCAGTGCCTTTAGTTTTCCATTGGGATTTTTAGAAGTAACAGACTAATGGACACACAATCCTCACACCTCAAATTCACCCACCCCAACTATGATGTATGGCCTTCTGTTACCCTCACTCCAAGTAAATAAAATCTGCCACTGGACGTGGGTTTTGAAGATAGATCCTTTACTCCATTCTTCTCTCTCTCCCTCCCTCAATTGTGTACTGATATTCAGCCTTTTGAGATGGATCTGAATGCTACATTCTAGGATGGTTACAGAGGCAGCAATCTAAAGTAAAATTCTTCTTCAGTATATTGAAGCAGACCAATATAGAACTCATTATTCTCTTCAAAATTCATGGGGTGGGGTGAGGATAGAAATTGTTTGCAATACTCAGTCTAGAGAAATACAATCTTTTCACTGAAAACGAGACTAAAACTGTGTGAACACTGAAAACTGACCTAAAACTTTGTGAATACTGTCTCAGACCTGAAGAGATAGTTGAAAATCATGATGGTTTGAGCAATCTGGCCACTGGGATTCAGAACGTAGCCAACTAGTAAAATGTGGGGCAATTATTTTAATGACTTCTGTTATGACATCTGGGGACCCAATGTTCAGAACAGATCCACCCAACCCTACTGAGTGTGAGTGGAACAACTTCTCTTTGTATAATTGCTACAATATCCTCTGGGGGTATCACAAGAAGAATCTCTGTGTTCATCGGGGGTGGGAGGCTTATGATGAAGGTGCTCATATCAAAGGATAACTTTCTTTCCCTTGGTCAAGACAGTTCAAGGCTCCCAAACCAGTCTCACTCTGCCTCTCTGCCTAACTCTGCCTTGACAGAGTGGAATTTTCAAGAGATTGTTTTCCAGAGGGTGGCCATATTTATTTTCTACTAAGTCTTGTAGCTCAACCAAGACCAGTTTTCTTTATTTGATTTTTTATTACACAAAAAGTGAACATATTGCAATAAATCATGTACACCATTTCTACCATCATCAGCTTTTTTGGACTAGAATCTACTTGTGGAGTTCCCATGAGGGGCAGAAAAGAATTTTCTCCAGAAAAAAAAAGAACAAAAAGCTTCTGCATATATTTTCTGTGTCTCATTGTTCTCTAAAAAATGTTTAATGTTTTCTGTTGCTTAAAGTGATTCATAAAATTCATTAGTAAGAATGAACAGGTGCCAACCAATACAATATTAGGAAGGTGATTCTGTAGTAATGTAAGTAAGTAACTCTATGGGCATTTGTCCCAGATTGATCTGTTGTGGGTATGGGCTGGTTTGCACCTTTTTCCCTGTGGCCAGATGTTGAAAGTACCAGTACCACAAACCAGCTTGTTCCCAGAGTGTTCACACCTACACTTTTCTGCTTCCCTCTCAGGGGTTATTCTTTTATAAGTGCAGAGAGGATTGCTCTATTTTGGTTTGTTTTCAGCACATGTGATCACCAGAATTGAACCAAAGCCAAGTGTGTTGCTTTAAATTTTACACCCAGTTTCTCTTTCTCAGATCATAAACCTTAGCCACTTTATGATAATGATAAATTAAAAACGTCCTTTGCTCCTATGCAGAGAGGAAGACTGTGAACGTGTTTTTTTGGTTTTTTTTAAGTCTATAGAGGTGGGGGGGATGAGGGAAAAAGTGCTTCCTCCTAGGAAGAGGAGACAGGAGGGGGCAATGATGGTGGGTTATTTTTATTTTTATCATAAGAGAGGTGGGCCAAATAGAGTCATTTCCAATGCATAAGCCATGTGAACTCAATAATGACACCAAATGGCATGCCAGAACTCTGCATGACCTTAAGTGACCCTATTTAGTGTGCTCCAGCCCACTCCAACTGAGCCATCTAGCCAAGCGGTAACAGATTCGACAAACATTAGCAATAAAACTGGAGGTGCCCCAGTGACCTCAGATTCTCTTGGAAGTAGATCAATGGACAACAACAATACATCGTGTGTTGTTCAGGTGTACTCAAATGTATGTGTAAACAATTTTCAGTTCCTTTCTCCTTAAATTTCAACAATGTATGTAAGGCATATGCATGTCAATTTAAAAATTTAAGGACTAGTACTGTAATGCAAATGATTTCTACTCAGAAGTTTAAAAATAATATTTAAAGCATACTAACAGCTCTTTTCCCCCTTCAATCAAATCTTTTAACTAATCAGCAAACAGGATGTCAGGTAAAGTCTCTGTCTGTAAATACTCCGTATAATTCAGGAACAACAGGGAAATAGGGATTAGAAATTTCTAAAAATTAAATTAAACAGCATGACTGTATTTTCATGAAACAGGAAGCCAGGACTTGTTGCTGCTGCATTATAAATCCTGGCTTGTCTGATATCAAAGCAGGCCTGGGGGGAAAAAATTAGGATTCCAGGCACAGATATCTCAATAAGCAACCTTCCCATTTAGTTTTTATATACTCAAGTGAAAGAAGTGAATAGGTTGTATATTTCAGCACTGCATTTTTTCACAGTGAACCTGGCATATTATTATGTTTTTAATTAAAATGGCTTAGAAATGGACAAAGAACACCAACAGTATCAACAACCGGCAGACAAAGTTAATACTGCGACTGACAATGATACACAATACACCACAGATACACAATTGGAAATGTTATCTATTAAAATAAGAACAAAAATGCCTTTACCCTCCTTTTTACACCAAAAGCTAAGGGCTAGGCTATCTGAGGGTCTCCAGAATAAATGTTCCACAACCAGGACACCAAGAAGGAAAATCTCTCTCTCTCTCTCTGTGTGTCTATGCACGCACATGTGGTGCTTCAATTCCAGCATATTAAAAAGCAATACTAGATGAGATTAAAAGCAAGGCAAAAGCAAAATGTTCTGCTTCTATACGGCCCCATACAACTTCAAGTAATCCCTGGGCAGTTTTACAGTTTAATTACAGTATGCACACTACACATTGCAAAAATTAATAAAAATTGTTACCTACATTAATCTTTTCCTTCTGTTTGTTTATATTTTTCCCTGCCCAGAAACATAAGCAGAATAAACAGAATCATGGCAGATCTTCAGTAAATGTGAGGGCTAATCCTGCAACAAAACCGTACGGCTACATTACCTGTTCTACCAACACTATAGTGTGTGCCACAGAAATATCTTAGCATATTTAAATAAGCTATCACGTGTGTAGCTTCTTCCATCTTAACTGCATTTTTAATGAAAAGACAAAATGGTCAGGATATAAACACAATCTGACAAGTCCAGTTGTTTACAGAAAATATACTGTATATACTCAAATATAAGCCTAGTTTTTCAGCCCTAATTTTGGGCTGAAAAAAGGGGTCCTCGGCTTATAATCAGGTCAATACTTTTAGCCACTGAGGCAAGTTTGGGTCGATGGCTAAAAGTCATTTTAAACATTGTGCGCCACTTCTCCTGACCCCCCCATGTTTAAAATGACTTTTAAAAAGTCATTTTAAAACAATGTTTAAAATGACTTTTAGCCACCAACTCAAGCACTTGCCTCGGTGGCTAAAAGTCATTTTAAACATCACACACATACCCAGCTCACAAAGGAGGAGTTGCCAGGCCCTGCTGCATTTCCCACCCTAGGCTTATACTTGAGTCAATAAATTTTCCCAGTTTTTTTGGGTTTAAATTAGGGCCCCCGACTTATACTCGGGTTGACTTATACTCAAGTATATACGGTACTTCAAAATCTTTACAGTAATGCAGGAATTTTTGAAATTGTTTAAGAGACCACCACTGGAGATGTGTATGGTTTGTGCCAGCTGAATTCTTTCAGGAGCAATTCCAGTATAAACACAAAAGATAAGGCAATCAATCCAAATCAACTGTGTTTGTTTGTACTGAACATGGAACCTTTGCCTCTTCCCGCTAGGCTTGGGGGGAGGAAACCATTTGAAAAAAAGGGGGGGGAACCCTGCTACAATTAGTCAGATCATCCAGAACATGGCAAACATTTGGGCTGAGCTCCATATGTGAAATGTATCTACAATGAGTTTAACTTTAACCCAACTCTCTTTGATGCTTTAGTCCGTTTTAAGCATGTTGCTGCAGAACGGTTTCATAAGAACATAAAAAGAGCCATGCTGGCCACAATCAGCACCCAGTGAGCAACAACACTGGCTGTGGGTGTGTGGCACTGAAGCAGCACTTCGCAGCTACATACCAGAGCAGTTCAGAAGGAAGATTGCTTGAGTTACTTTACTTGGAGAAAAATGGGATATAAAATATAAAGAATAAATGAAGACCATGACACTTTGTTCACTTCAAGGTCAGTCTAGAGCCAATGAAAAATATACTGCCTTGGGCAAAATGGCAAAGCAATTTCCTAAACTCTCTTTGCAACACAAAGGTTCCTCTTAAACAGAAGTTCTTTAGCCTTAGTGGTCACACAGGATAAAGAGTGAACAGACGATTATCTTCGCTCACCTGAAGCGTTTGTAAACATCAAAACCTTGCAAAATTCTCATCAAAGCCTACTAATAACTTTTATTCAGGCCAGAATTCCACAATATTATTACCTGGGAGTTGAGCACCTTTGAATGTTTTGGGAGACTTACCTACAATTAGATTTTGTTTCTGAGTAGCTATGCAGAGAACTACATTGTGAGTTTCTAAAATGCTTCAATTTCAAAATGTTATGATGAACCATTACTTTTGTCTAATGTTTGGTCTTTGTTTAATAACTACATTTCCAAACTTTCTCTCTTAGCAACATCATAGTTTCAAAGAAAGTGTTGCAACATATCCTCTGTACCCTGAAATTATGACTCACAGATTAGACGCAGAAAAGCTGGAAGTTTACAACCAAGAAGCACCAGGCCTACTATGACGGTACACTTTTAAAAAATATGGTGGTTGCATAATTGGGGGAAGCACTCGTCAGAATGCACTAAAACGTCATAAGAATGTTGTCATAAGTGCAGTGTGCCAGTCAGTTACAAATATTCACCACAAAGTGCTATCATATCACCTCCGCAATCATGATTAACGGTACCAGAGATGATCTGATTTTAAGAATACAGATTTTAGTACTCTAGTGATATTACTTGAATGTCTTACTACAACCTGTCCATTTAAGCACATTTCACCGGAATTTTACAATTCACTTGATTAAAATCTGTAGAACTGTCTCCTAAAACATATCCACCCCAAATCTGGACAATCACTGTAGCTCAAGATCTTAACTTGCATTCAGATGGCCTTTTCACCCACTGATTGGGGATGGGTTGGCTCACTCCTTTTCCCCAGAGTTCACTCAGTGTAATTGCTGGAAAGAACCAAACTGTCTCCACTCTGGAATATTCCTACCTAAACCTTTTGGAGTTCCTGTCAGGGGATTCTAGTTTTCCGGGGTGGATAGGATTGTTCTAGTCCAGTGTTGGCGAACCTATGGCACGGGTGCCAAAGGTAGTACTTGGAGCCCTTTCTGTGGGCACCTGACATCGCCCCTTCACAGCCACCTGCATTCAGGTTAAACTACTGTATTGGCACTTTGTGAAAAATTAGTGGGTTCTGAATTGCAGTTTGGGCACTCGGTCTCTAAAAGGTTTGCCATCACTGTTCTAGTCTATCCTGATTCCAGTGTATGTGATCACTGGTTATCAAGGCTCTTTCTGGTTTAAATTCACAACGAACCAGTGTGAAATGAGCTACCTAATAAGTGAGCTACTTCAGGGTATTGGCAAATTTAACACTTCCCCTGCTCCTTGGTAAAAGGGCAGAAGAACTAAGTTTCAAAACAACAACAACCCTGTAACAGAGCATTGCTGATGCACTGCATCAGTTATATGTATATTTGCTTGCCTCATCTTTAAGGGCCAGTTGAGAAACTGGCAACAAATGAATCAGCTGCCATGTATTTGGCTGCCAGCAGGTTTTTTTTTTGCCTGGTCCTTTAAGACAAGGCAAGCACAAAATATTGTTTTTGTAACTACTGCAGTGCATTAGTGATAGCTATCATAAATTCAAATGGGAAGGATCTGGACCAAACATGGTCTCCTGGGCTGATAAATTATTGGGATAAAAAGATAATAACAAATAAGAGTATCACATCTCTACCTGGCCCCAAGCAAGCTGCTTTAGTCCATACGAGCCCACTCCAAAAATGAATAGCAAGGATAACCCCTAAGTAGAAACCAATGTTCAAAATTCATTCTGTTATGGGAATTATCAACTTTCTTAATTGCTATGGAGCATCTCCTTCAAAATCTATTCAGACAACTTTTAGTGTAACTACCTAACAATATTTTATACAAAGCAACAACACTAATTGATTACTTGGTATGATTGTACTCCTCCTCCTGACTCTGCAATGTGTGTGTGTGGGGGGGGGTCCATGTTGCAGCAGAAAGCTCTTTGGGTTACCCCACCTTCTGTTGTGGCGGGCGCCCACTGTCTTTCCCCCCCCTCCTCTTCTTCCTTCTTCTCCTGGGTGCTTCAGAAGGAAGGGGGGGCAACCTCCCTCAATCAACAGCAAGCAAAGGCTGTTCTCTGCACCCCGCCAGACAGCTGATTTTGACAGGTCAGATCTGTCAAAATTAGCTGTCTGGCAGAAGTTGCAGAGAGTAGCCTTCAGCTGCCGTTGATTGAGGGAGGTTGGGACAACCTTCCCATGGAATGCACTGAAAACCAATTATCTTCCCTTTTTGCCTTTTTTCCAACCTCTGGAATGGATTAATTGATTTCCAATGCAATCCTATGGGAAACCGCAATTTGACTTATGAAAAATTCAACTTCCGAAAATGCATTTGGAACAGAATAATTTTGAAAGTCAAGGCATCACTGTACTTTTTAATGATAACAAGGGTAGGTCTTCTGTTTGTCTTACTATAATGCTTCTTTATTCCTTTCTAACCACTGTATGAAATAACACTGCACTTTTTGAAATTTTAAACATTATTCACTTTAACAACGACAACAACATCCTGTCAATTCTGATTTATGGCAACCTCTTCCAGGGTTTTTACAGGTAGACATTTTACCAGGTAAAACAGTGGACCCTTGTATAACAGTGGAACAAACAGTTTGTATAACATAAATTTTGTACAACATAAAAAACTCCAGAGATAGGGGAAATTTGCTTAACAGAATCGCCTATGGGGCAAATCTGTACAACATAAAATGGGATCACTCTGTTTTCAATGCATTTCTATGGAAATTTGTATAAAGGAAAATTTGCTTAACATAATTTCATTTGGAACGAATTAATTCCTTTATACAAGGTACCACTGTATTTATTTATTTATTTTATTTTATACATGAAATTATTAAGAACTTGATGGCCTGCCAAGACATTAATTCCATGCATATATACTTATCCTAAAATTAGAAAAATATGGAAAGCTATCTAACAAGCCACTCAAAAACATTTGGAAACAGATAGCACCCTTTCTAGTAAAAGAGCTCTTTATATGAAAATATATACCACTTGACTAAAGGGAAACAGTGAACAGATATCCTACATAGTCTTACAGGCCAAGAAGCTCAGAGCAGGAAATGAAAGGATGATGAAGACACTACTAGCTGTGTTTGATTACTTATAGAAATTTGAAAAGTCCTAATAACTGACAGGACCTGCAGTCCCCTTTGCAGAGAGACATCTAATCCATTTAGGACCCAGTGAGTTCAACGGGACAGACTTCAGTGTATGTGCTTATAAAAGAGGAGTAAATCCTGTAAATTACCTAAAAGTGTTATATTTAAGTAGATTTAAATATAACATTTAAAATTCTCTGTTAAATTTAAGAGACACAAACCCTGAGTAAATCACTGAGACCAAATGTTCATTGACCATTAACTCAGGATAATGCTCTGCTGGCAGAAGTACTGCTGGATCTCTGTTGCCCAGATGGAAGTTATGGACAACAACAGGGACAATCCCTTGTGCATGATTGCTGCTGCTGCTGTTGTTGTGTCATTACAGCCGTGACTGACTCTTTGTGACCCCATGTCCATGGAGTTTACTTGGCAGGAATACTGGAGTGGTTTGCCAGTTCCTACTCCAGGTGCCTATCCAAGGAGTAGCCAGGCCCAACCCTGTTTAGCTTCCATGATAAGGTGAGACGGGATGTTAAATGAGAGGAAACACTGAAAAGGATGCTCCCCCAAGAGGCAACATTATTGCAGGGTTTGAAGCTTTAAGAGATCCATGGGCCACACCGGCTCACCCCTGGATCCTGACAGACCATACCTGCTTTCATGGCCTCCAACCCCCATGTTTTCTTCCCAAACATTTAACATTCTTAAAAGGTTTAAGAACAAAAACATTTTTACCTAATTTGGAGGAAAAGACTTTAATGATTTTTAGGGGGTGGGTGGTGGTGGTGTGGGACCCTCACAACATGGCAAAACTCCCAACACAAAAGGGGAATTTTAAGAATCATTCTTTTTCAAAACACATCTTTACAAATCCGGGGATACTAGGAGAACACATGTCACCCATCAATGGCATACTGTAAACCAGTTATAATCTGAAACATGATATAACTATTAATATAATCTTAGAACTCCTGAGCTGGAAGGCATGCTATGGATCACCAAGTCCAGGTGCTATCAAGAAGGCACTGTGAAGAAATAAATTCCCACGTCTGGCTCCACAGCCAGATCCCTAAACCACTCAGCAATTTAGCAAGTTCATCGCAGTGTATTTACTGAGATCTGAGGGATAACTCTTTTCTACAGAACCTATTTATTTATGAAATCTACTCCAGCGAAAACAAATCCCATGGCCTTATCATGCATTTCTAGGGTACATTACACACACAAAAATTATGTCACTGCAAACCCAGTTTTGCCGCATAGCATGCGTGCATGAGAGAAGCTTCAGCCAGCTTTTTGCAACATGAAGCATATCCTTCCAGAAATGGAAAAGATTGTTAAAAGTGGTCCTTGTGTTGTCAAACACAAACATGACTCATGTCTGCATTACATGTGTTTGTGTAGTTTTAAGCCCAGGACCTGCTTCTCTAACAGTGTAAAAAGTGTTTAAATAAACAAGGCTATGCCCTGACACTTCATGAGAACACACACTATACTGAGCAAGTAACAACCCTAAAAACATGTGATACAGACAGAAAAGGAACAAGACACAAATGAATGTTCAGAAAGACTCAAGTAGTAAATCTTGAGATACAAGCAACCCTTTCCCCTGAAACGGCTGGGTCTACATGTCAGCTGATCTGGGCATGAGACCTAACATCTCAGGAATAAGCAGCTAAATGTACAAATAAGCTCAATGATTCATCAACAGAACGTCTGCTGTCTTCAGAAACAATCCCTGTGATCCTAACACCTCAGATGAAATGCAATCAGCTTTTGGCTCCAGAAAAAAATTCAAAATTTATACTTGACACCACCATGCAAAAATGAATTTTACCTCATCTGTACTTTGGAGAAGTGATATTACAACATAACTCTGATCAGGAACATGTTCACCACTAAGAAATTCAGCCACAAAACACTAAACGTGTATTTTTAATAAATGATACATAAGAGTGACAGCAAGATAAAATATTATAAATAATCATGTCAACGGTTAACCTCAGGAAGATATACATACCCTATTTTAAAATCTATAAGATGCTCCAAAATATAAGGCAACCCCCCACTTTTCCGACCCAAAATTATATAAAGAGGAGCCTTTCTGGGATGGACTGTCCCCTCCATTCCATTCCCACAAACCAAACATTATTCCAGGGTCCAGGGGAGCAGAAGCACTTTCACAATCCCCTCTTTCACACACACACACACACACACACACACACACACACTTTAAGGTGCCTATATTTAATCAGAAGCCTTGTTGATTTCAATGGGATTTTCCCTTCCCTTCCCTCTTACCTGCTGTTCCATTGCTGGGGTGCCCCTTTCACCCCTCAGCACCTGTTAGGTTGTGAGTGTCTTGAGGCAGTAACTTTTAGGCTTGAGCAGGATCCACTTAGGCTGCTGCCCCTTGATTGACTTTCATGGGGGAAATTTTTAAACAAAGCCAAGAAGCTAAGAAAGAGGAGTCTGTCCTGGAAAGAGCCTTCCTGTCTTCTTGCCTTGGACCTTTCAGGTGTAGGCAGAGTGAGCTCTTCTTTCTCAGCTTTGTTTTTAAATCTCTTGTGCAAGGCTAACCCTAACCCCTGCCCCAAAGTGCTCACAACTCAACACGTGCTGAGGATCCTGTGCGACAGGGGCGCTGAGGGAACGGAGTAAGAGAGAGGTAGAGGTAGGGAGGGGAAATCCCATTGAAATCAACCGGGGTTCCATGCAAGTACAGGTGCCTTAAAAGTGTGTGTGTGTGTGTGTGTGTGTGTGTGTGTGTGTGTGTGTGTGTGTGTGTGTGTGTGTGTGTGTGTGTGTGTGTGTGTGTGTGTGTGTGTGTAAGAGATTGTGAAAAGTGCTTCCATGCACCTGGACACTGAAATAATGTTTGGCTTGTGGGTGCGGAAAGGAGCTGACACTGAAGCTGAGAAAGAGGAGACCTGTGCAGCTGCCTACAATGTATAAGACGGCCCTCAATTTTCAGCCTTACAATTTTAGGGAAAAAAATAGTGTTATTATAAAAAAAAAATACAGTACCTATAAAGTACATCACCAAGTAGTACAAATGATAGTGAAGTCTGTATATCTCAAAATAGTTTTCAACATAGTTTTAAAGGAAGAACCTCATCTGCTAACATCACGTTTACAGGTTTCTCAACACATTACTCTTGCACTTCATCCAGCTCGACTCCATTGCTGCAATTCTATATAACCTTACTAATTGCTAGGTATATTAATCAACCTTGTTAACAATAAATTATTGTACCAGCAGCCCACAAATGAAACTGACAGAGATTAAATGCACATGCTATAGCAGGGACAGATTTATGTTTACTGTAACTTCCATAATCCACTGATACTGCTAGTTGATGGAAGCTGCAATTCAGGGACTGCACATCCCACACCCTTGGAGCTACATTTAGAGAAAGCACTTGACAGGTTGCTGCAAATCTCCTAAAATTCCTTCTCCAGCAGATGCCTTTACTAACAGCAACACATAAAGCTGGCTAAATTGATTTCTTCTAAAAAGGGACAGCTGAAAGAATGAGGCCCAGATGAAGATGGCTAGCATAGGAGATGCTGCAGGCAGTAGCCCAGGCAGGTCCAAACTTTAGCCCTCCAGATGTTTTGGACCACAACTCCCACAGTCCTTTGCAATTGGAAATACAGGCTTGGAATTCTGAGAGTTGTGGTCCAAAACATCAGGCGGGCTGAAGTTTGGACATGCCTGCAGTAGCCTAATGATACAGACAAGACTAGAGGTGGGGTGTTTGGAATTCAATGAGTCCTAGTCCCATAATCCTCCAGGCCATAATAGGGCACTAGAGGTGAGGGAGCTGCTCTACCTTTTGCTGGTTTGAAGGCTCCAAAATTCATCCAGAAGCAGACAAATGAGTAAGGGAAGAAATAGACACAAGGATGTTGGTACAGTACTTGCTAGAACCCATGGAGGACATGCAGATGGCCGGACAATGGTGAAATCCTTGGTCCATATGTGTAGTCTGTGGATAAGTGTGTGATCATAGGATGTTTTGTTTCTGTTTTTCATCTTTTTATGTGAATCTTTTCAGACCGATATTTTTGTTTTGTTTTGATGTTTCTGTTGTTTTGTAATATACCAATTTAAAAAAATCAGCCTGGGGGTGGGGAGAGTTTGCACTGATGGGAGTCCTTGAATTTCCTAAACCCCATCTCTAAACAAGACCGTTCAAGTAGCATCATCAGCAAAACAGGGGCACAGAAAGCAGCATTAATAACATTCCGAACTGTGAACAGGCAACATAGAAACACTAGTACAGTAATTGCCCTAGACAGTGAAATCTTTGAGCTATTAAACTTAGTCATTCTGACACAAACTGGCAAAAGCTCACTAAAACACATGAATTTTCTAGGCATGGGTCCTTCCTAGCCCTGCTTAAAGATGCCAGAGACTGAACCTGGGGCATTTAATATGCAAAGCATGTGCTTCGTTGCTGAGTTTAAAAGGATCCTTTGGAAAAGCATCAATGGCCTTAAGACAATGCATGGCTCATGTTGCAAGTTTTTCAAATAAAAATGCACCTTCTGTAAGCCTTAGGCTGAAAATAAGCTTTTACATGCAAAGATACACAACCATACCCTTGCTGTGGGTCTGGAAGAAGAACATTTGTTAAGGATAAGAATTTATTTTCTATAAATTCTTCCTATTTTTTGTGCCCAGAGAAGTGTTTGAAAACACATCACTTCTGAAAACAGGGGTGGAAGGAGGATTGAAAAGAGAGTTGGTTGTCAGGCATAACACATTGCATAGGTGAGGAAACACAGTTGTTAGGAAATTCTTTACATATTGTAATGCAAGGAAAATAATCTATGTCTCCAACTCAAAACTCAGAGATCTAATTTTCTCTCATGTTATTGAATTCTTTTGTAAGTTATCTAGTGTCAGCAGAAATTAAACCTTTTTTCTTAAAAATACAGAATGGGTGTTGTAGTTAATGCATGACATGTGACTATCAGCAATAACATGTAACAAAAAATAGCTTATGTAGAGAAATTATAGAAGACCCCCAAACAGCAGGTCACTAGAAGATCTTAAAGTGATTCTTTTGCAATCTACAAGGAAAATGGATCTTCTCCTGTAAACAAAATGGGTATTTAACAAATAATCTGTAACTAGTTATCAGAGGAGCTCATTGAAATGTTAAAATGCAGGTGTGAAAGGGGTCCACATGAATGCCCACCCTCTGCCCTGGAAGGTGGAGGAAGCCCGAGATAGCAAAGAGGAAAGATGAGAAACAGAAGAGAAGTTGCCACTATCACCACTTGTGCTGGAACTGAGGAAAAAGGGGTAAAGAAAATGGTTGGAGAATAGGAAGGAAGGAAGGGAGGGAGGGAGGGAGGGAGGGAGGAAGGAAGGGGGTATAAATAAAAAGGATCTGGGACAGAAGGGAGAGGAGAGGTGGACACAGGTACAGTGGAGGCGAGAAAGAATAATAAGGTCTCACATGAAAGGTGGGAATGACTCTGGTTGAATTTTCTGTGGGCCAATAAATGGGAAAGGTTGACAGTAGTGAGAGAAGAGACAGGAAGGCACAGAAACACTCTCAGCCGCCCAAGAAGCCTTCAAACTGGGGTGAAAGAGGGAATATGTAAAGGAAGAAAAAGTAGAGGAATAGAAAGGCACAGAAAGCAAGCAAGAAAACAGAGAGAGTAAAGGAAGAACTCTCACTCCAACAGGAGCCTTCGCCCATAAGGTGGAGGCGAATTACCTCATCAGAGAGGATTACATGATGTGTTATTGCCCCTGTTGTATTTGCCAAAGTCAGGGACCCTTGGGAGGTGTTGAAACCCATGACTGACAAGACCCAGGAAGTGGGGAGACTGGACACCGTAGTGAATTGTTTTATGAACTGCTTTTATCTCCCTCCCTGCCCCAAGGAAAAGGTGGGAACAGATCTGTTGTTACCTGTTATTATGTTATCTACAGAGTTTGATGTAAAACCAGACAGCTTAAAACAAGACCTTCAGTTCAGCTTGTCTATCAAGGGGGGGGGGGAATGGGTGGTGGTGGAGGTGAAACCTCACCACATGTAAAGAGTTAGCACATGCTTTTGTCAAAGCTCTGAGCAGGATCACGTCCAGCTATATTCACTGGACAACTAGGTAAAGGTAAAGGTAAAGGTTCCCCCCCACACATGGGTGCCAGTCATGTTGGACTCTAGGGGCAAGGCTCATCTCCATATTCAAGCTGAAGAGCCAGTGCTGTGCAAGTCCATGTCCAGGTGGCTGGCATGGCTGCAAGGAAACACTGTTTTACCTTCCTGCTTTTTACGGCGGTACTTACTTATCTACCTGCATTTACAGTCTTTCAAACTGCTAGGTTGGCAGGAGCTAGGGTTAACAACGGGAACTCGCCCCACTGTGTGGCATCCGGGATTCAAACCGCCAAGCTGCTGTCTTTGCAGCCGACAGTTTTCGAAGCCTTAGTCGCTGAGCCAAGCCTAACATAGCAGATTGCTTCAGATGACCTAAGACATTGTATCAGACACAGTGAGCAACTGTTTATAAACTCTTGGAGCAATTTACGTCACACACTATTTTAATGCTTGCTGGCTTTATTGAGATCTTACAAAAGCAAAACTGAATAGGCAGGTTTCGGGAGCAAAAAATGGCATCAGCATGAATATAACTTTAGAACATCTCTAATTAATCCTTTCCTAGGAGGCATGCAGTATTCCATTTAGGGACTGACAGTGTTATCCGCCCTGCCAAATTAACAAATGGCTTTCTCCACCCACTCACTTCCACTGTCTGCAGCACATCCCTTCCCTTTCCGGTTGCACCAGGCAGCTAAATTTACCACTGAGCAATGCAGTCGCCAAAGGTAACCTCCCCAAGGAAAATGGCTTCAACCTCTTCTTTCCATTCAGTCATGTACCTCGTCCCCTCCCACTGCCCCTCCCCGCGGCTCGAGCATCTTCCTTTTGAAGACAAAATTTCCATTATTTTGGAAAGTATTTCTCTCAAAATGTGTTTTCAGTTTGAGATTCTTTCCTCTGAGTAGCCAACCTTTGTAAAGTGGAAACAGCTGTATGATATAGAAAGGCAGAGAGGGCAAACCCTTTCTTGACATCAGTTGTAACCAAAGCATTATTTCACTACCCCGCACTTCTCTAAGGCATCTCTAACCAGATCAGATGACAAGTAGCTGCACACTGGCGAGTGGGGGAAGAGCTTGGCTACTGGGACCAGGGGAAACGGACATGTAAAATATTATATTATAATCTATTCCTCTGGCACAATGCTATCTAAAGAGGCATGCAGACTTCAGGCTTGCAGGATTCTCCTTAAATTTTTCTTACTCAGTCAGCCAACCAGAGGTGCTAAGGGTCTCAACTGGTATCAGTGCACATTTAAAATCTGAATCCTACACATATATTAATAATCCATATTCCTGTAATATATTATAGGTATAAAACCGCCGCTCTTCTCTTGACAAACTCTGACTTCTGTTCCATAAACATATCCTAGCATTCCTAGGACAGCCAAGTTCACCTGGTTTACAGCTACTATCATGGCAAGACCCAGCTAACTGAAGTAATTTATAGCTTGATACATAGCTAAAGTAATATACAGTAACCCTCCCCCTATAGCGGGGGTTAGGGACGCACCCCACCCATGATGCCTGAAAATCCGTGATATGCGGAAGCTGGTGGGGTGGGGCCTGGGGGGGCAGGATGATCAGATCCCCCTGCTGCCGCCGGCGCACGCCAGTCCGAGAGGTCATGGGGCAGCGTGCGCCGGCGGCATTGCGGGATCTGACCTCCCACTGCCGCCCGCCCCGAGACTTCTCTTCCGGGGCCGTCTCCATTGAAATGCATTGGTTCAATGCATTTCAATGGAGAAATCTTCCCCATTGGAAAACACTGGCTCAATGCTTTCTAATGGGGAAAAATTTCTCCATTTAAATGCATTGAGCCAATACATTTCAATGGAGATACAATCGCCCCCCGCTGCCCCCTCAGCATGGCCCCAAGGCTTCTCGAAGGAGTGCGGGGCGGCGCAGGGCGATGCGATCGCCTCCCCTGCCCCCCGCGAGGCCCCGAGGCTTCTCGAAGGAGTGCAGGGTGGCGGTGCGGGGTGATGCGATCACCCCCTGCCGCCCCTCCAAGATTTCTCGGACCAGTGCGCGCCGGAGGGGCAGGGGGATCTGACCTCCTGCTGCCGCCCGCCCTGCGCCACCCAAAGACTTCTCTTCCGGGGCCATCTCCATTGAAATGCATTGGTTCAATGCATTTCAATGGAGAAATTTTCCCCATTGGAAAACATTGGCTCAATGTTTTGAGCCAATGGGGGAAAATTTTCAATGGGGGAAATTTTCCAATGGGGGAAAATTTCTCCACTGAAATGCATTGATCCAATACATTTCAATGGAGATACGATCGCCCCTCCGTGTGGCTCCGAGGCTTCTCGGAGGAGCGTGGGGCAGCGGTGCGGGGCGATGCGATCACCCCACTCCCCCGTGGCGCCCCCAGACTTCTCAGACCAGCATGTGCCGGGGAAGGGGTATCTGACCTCCCGCCGCCGCCATCCCCGCCCCGCCCCGAGACTTCTCGTCTGGAGCCATCTCCATTGAAATGCATTGGCTCAATGCTTTCCAATGGGGAATGGAGCCAATACAGTACATTTCAATGGAGCCAATACAGTACATTTCAATGGAGATACGATCCCCCTGCACGGCCCGAGGCTTCTTGGAGGAGCGCGGGGCGGCGCAGGGTGATGCAATTGCCCACCCCGCTGCCCCCATGCACAGCCCCGAGGCTTCTCGGAGAAGCACGGGGCAACAGTGCGGGGCGATGTGATCGCCCCCCGCAGCCCCAAGGTGCAGTTACTGCAATCCTGCAATATAGTGGGACTGCAGTACCTGAACCGCGATATGGCGGGGGTGACTGTATAGCCCTTTCTTATTCTAACAGACAGTTATCACTTTGTCTATTATCTTTATTCTCACCTTGTCATAGGAATATGTATAAACACAGTGGTCATATATTTGCGATCTCTGTCTGTAGAAGTGAACTTTGATCCTTGAAAAGTCACACTGAAATAAAATTATTTTTTTCATTAAAGTACTATATTTTTCTTTTCTCTTTCCAGAAACCATACCTTGATGCTAAAGACGTATATATAAAACCAAACGACTCTTAACACGTAAATAACTTTTGACTTCTATATCTGAACAGGACTCACCATCCTTCCCAGCAAAAATTAATTCTGGCATCTCTGTCATACATCCAGCTTTGTTCATTCCTACAGTACAATTTGAGAGGGTAGGTAGATTTTTCTAAGAGCCAGAAACCTTGGCTCATATCCTTGAAATCATCCAGAGATCTACCAATACATTCTGACCTACTTTTTGTCCATCATTTTTACACTCTGGCCAACAGGTTCCTAATATTTTGAGTGGGTGATAGCAAGGGTCAGATTCAAGACTTTCTGGATGAATGACATACACTCTACATTATAATACATTAAAACCAATCCTGAAAAAAGGAGACTACATATGATATTCACAATGCATTTTACTTAGTCCCATCTACCTACCCAAGTACATCATCTCTCTCTTTAACCCTGGGAATATCCAGTACTCTGACTATAATTGGTAACCAAACACCAGTGATGTTCTACAGCACAGGGAAGGCAGTTTATTTATGGTTTGCTCCTCTAAAAATGCACACTGCAGTAGTTATAATGCTAGACCATGGATAAATTTCTTGAACGCTAACTTGGACCATGAATGAACGAATACAAAATTTATGGATTCATAAAATTTTAGTAGATTGGCACAAAATGAAAAATTAAATGCTGTTTCATCATTTTGTTATGTAACAAATCATTTTGTTAACAAAATGGTAGAGCGTGTTTCATGACTAACCAAATGGAACCACCATTTTGGCTCTAGAAACAAAACAATTCGTCCTAGGGGCACCAAATTTGGTGGGTAGTTTCCTTGGACTCTTCCCTTTAAGTCAGTGGTTCTCAACCTTCCTAATGTCATGACCCTTTAATACAGTTCCTCATGTTGTGGTGACCCCACAACATTTTGTACCATAAGATGTGTATTGCATCTCTCTCTCTCTCTCTCTCTCTCTCTCTCTCTCTCTCTCTCTCTCTCTCTCTCTCTCTCTGTGTGTGTGTGTGTGTGTGTGTGTGTGTGTCCATCCCTCTTTCTCTCCCCCCTCCCTCCCTGTCTCTCTCTCTCTCTCTCTCTCTCTGATCAGGTCTGGCTTCTGTGCCCGCTTTTCTCCTCTTAAGATGGTGCCAACGGATGGCTCCTCCTCTGTCGCCCACCTGTTTGCCTTTCCTCAGGCAAGGTGGCCTTAAAAGCCATCCCTGTTCAGCAGCACCACTTTAAGAAGGCTCCAGACACCAGCTTTGCTCCAGTCGGCAGCTGAGGGCTTTTGCAGGAACTGAAGCTGGCGTTGGCCTCATCCCCCGACAGCCGTCGCTCCTCTCCCCTCCTCTCAACAGCCCTGCAAGGTGGACAAGGGGGCTGGAAGTGGGGCAGTGATGGGCCTGTGGACCTCCTCCCCTCCCTCCCTCCCTCTCTCCCTCAGCTGGGGGAGGGTCTCCCTTCTCACCCACCAGAAGTGTCTACTGCAGTGCTGGCACAGGTCCCCTACCCAGTCAGGATAGCACTCACACTGGCCAGTGGGGGGGCTAACACTGGCCTCTGTTGGTGCACAGCTTATAACCCTACTTGGCCACACTGAGCCAGCCACCCAGGCTGCCACCAAGCACTCCTGCCCCCGAGGCCACTAATCCCAAGCCCAGCGACAGCAGTGGCCGGGGGCAGCAGCAGCAGCAGTGACACCAAGTAGGTGGGGAAGGCGACTGCCGAGGCCCAGGGCTGCCACCGCCACCGCTGCTGCTCCAGGGGGTCCCCCCGCTGCTCCTGCTCTGGCTGCCGCTGCCAATCCTAGCACTCCAAGGAGGAGGAGGAGGAAGGCCTGGGGAAGGCGCCAGCAGCAAGTTTTGTGCTCCGGACCAGAGAGGGAAGGACGGCTGGCGGCCGGCGAGGGCCTCCTGCAGCCAGGTGGGCAGCCTCCCCGGGGGTGCAATGGTGGCCGGCGAGGACCAAGTTTTCCTCACTCGCGGCGACCCCTGTGAAAGGGTTGATCGACCCTCAGGTTGAGAACCACTGCTTTAAGCCCACCAAATCTGGAGATGTTTGGGGTTCAGGGTTTAAACTCCAAAGTGGGTCCCTCATGGAAAAAGAGGAAGAGGGAAGATGTGGAATTTTATATTCAAGCATCATTCCCTCTGTGCTGTGGAATGCAAAGGAGGGGGGTTGAGGTGAGTGCTGATAGGTCTTGCTTGGAAGGGTTGCTAAGTGATAAAGCAATTAAAAACCCCAGTTTCACTTTCTGAAAAGAGCAAGAGAAAATTAATGGCCCTGAGCCTGTGCTTCCTTTTAGGGAAAGGTAAGCGAAAATAGAACAGAATGGAATCATTTCAGCATTCACCTCAATCCCGCTCCTTCACATTCCACAACGGGGGGGGGGGGGCGGAGGGGCGGGGTAGGCTTGAGTTTAAACTGCCATTTTTCCTTTTCCATGGGGGACCTGCTTTGGAGTTTTATAACTCAGCCCCCTGAACCCCAAACATCTCCAAATTTGGAGAACTTACAGGGAAGAGTCCAAGGAAGCTACCCACCAAAATTGGTGCCTCTAGGACCCAGGGAAGCCATTTTATAGCATAATGATTTTTTTCATTTTGTTTTGAAAATTATTTTAAAAACGTGTTAATAATGAAATGAAATGAAATGAAATGAAAAAATGAAATGAAACAAAACACTATATTTTCATTTTTAATTTTAGCCTACCCTCAGATTTTTATTTTTTTCTTGTATTCACACAAAAATAGACACAAAAGGAGAGGAAAACACCAATATTTGTGTAGTGAGCAATTGCAGTAATTATTATTCATGCATCTGAGACAGTACAATAGTCCATAACTACTTTCCTAACCATATGGAGCCACGTGGCACAGTGGTTAAATTGCTGTACTGCAGCTAAAAACTGTGCTTACAACTTGGGGTTCAATTCTAGGTAGCAGACTCAAATTCCCTCAGCCTTCCATGCTTCTGGGGTCGGTAAAATGAGTACCCAGCTTGCTGGGGGAGGGGGCAATATGTAGCCAGCAAAATTACATTGTAAACCGCCCAGAGAGTTCTGTAAGCACTATGGGGCGTTATGTAAACAGAACACTTTTGCTTTGCTTTGCTTTGAGGCTATGTACTACTGAATTAAGGGAGGATGTGGGACTATGAAATGGCGTACTCTGTAAAACTGATTTGCCCTATATGCTATTACTCCAATATAAAGGTTTGGATCCCACTAGAGCAGTGTTGGCGACCCAATGGCACAGGTGCCAAAGGTGGCACTCGGAGCCCTTTCTGTGGGCACCCGACATTGCCCCCTCATAGCCACCTGTATTCGGGTTAAATAGTTGTATTGGCACTTTGCAAAAAAAGTAGTGGGTTTTGAATCGCAATTTGGGCACTCGATCTCTAAAAGGTTCACCATCACTGTACTAAAGCAATTGTTCCCAACCTTGAGTCCTCAGATGTTCTTGGACTAAAACTCCCTGGAGCCTTCACCACTAGCTATGCTGGCCAAGATTCCCAAGAGATTCCTGGGATGCACTTTCAAACTTTTGCTTCACAACTCCATGCAGAAAATCCTTATGCGATATATTCATTTCACTGTTTCTGGAATCCAGGTGAGCTCAATTCATGGCAGGTAAGAAAACAATCTTTCTAACTATATCTGCACACATGCCAAGACAGGCTTTATAATATTTGAGTAGAGTAGTGTCAAAGGTATGCAAGAGTGAAAACAGGATCAAGGTATAATCCAATGTCTTAAAAAAAACTGGGTGGATATAAATCAGTGATTATTTTAACATCAAATTGGTTCAAATCCCTATTTAAACCAATTGATTTTACTTAAATTGTTTTAAAAACTCAATTTTAAAATTTAAATCAGTTTGACTTAAATCAAATGAACCTTGTAAAAGCCAAACACTGATGTACACGACACCAAGAGAAGAGTTTTGCTACAACTTTATGCCCATATTCATATATTCAGCTCATAAGGACATCCAGCCACGAACAGATAGATCATTATTATTGCCGCAACACTGATAACATAGGAACTGCTTGAACATGTGTACATATTTGGCAGTATCTCCATGCCAAGCGTAACGTGTTCCTCAGCCTTTGCAATGTTCAGGACTGACTGTGGTCAGGGCTCCCTGAAGTTTATTATCCTTGTCAAAATGCCAGACATATCAAATACATGCATCTTCCTCACTGTTTTTATATTGTTCAAAAACACCCTGGTGCTATACCAAAAAGAAAGAGTGGATCCACAAGAGCAAAACAAATCCAACAATCCACATGTGATCAATACCTGCATTATATAAAGTTAATAAATGCACAACACCTGTGACTTTTCAAGGTTCCAGGAACTTTTTGGCAGGCTGGGAAGGAAAAACTAGGGCTCTGAAGTCCCAAAAATTTGCTATCTGCTTCAAGGAATAGATACTTGTCATTAAATGCAGCCTGAAGAGATCTGAACCCACATGTGAATTTTGATGCTACACCAAAAAATGAATGCATTAATATTTTATGGTATTATTTTGGCATCATGATAAACAGATATACTCTAAGAAGCTAGCTAAATCCATCTGGTATCACTAGCCCCCATGAGAAGGATCAGTCCAAGGCAGGGAATAAAATAGTTGAAAGAAATGTGCTGCTGTTCAGGGACAGGGCATGCATTAACATTCCTTGACAAGGGCAGGTGATGCTTCTATTAGACCATTAAAAACATCCCTGTGCAGATGTCTTAATCAAGCTGGATATTACAGAGCACAGTATAATGCAGAAGAAACACAAAAGTTCCAAAATCCACAGTCAATTCAGATTTTCTTGTTTGAAGGCAATGCCAGAATGGGGGCTGCACAACCAGGTCAGAGGGGGGTAGGTTTCAGACTTCACCTCTGGCAGTGTGGATTAAAATGTCACTCCCAATCTTGTTAGACAAAGGCTTGGCAGTCTCTCTGCACCCACTCAGCTCTGTAGCATCCAGCATGATAAAGACTTATCAAGAGTCGAAAGCCAGCTTAATGTAGGGCTTGGCTACATGGATTGGTTGTGTAGGCAAAATAAGGTTGACAAGCGGTCTGGTATGCCATTTGGTGCAATACTTGCATTCACATGGCCTACAGATCTCAAGTGACCCTATTTGGTCCCCACCAGTCTGCTGCTAATTTGCCAGTGGTGTGAAGTGGCTTTAAAAAAGAGGATATTGGCAATTTCAACACTTCCATGGCTCTATGGAGTGGCCAAGGAAGTGAAAAAACAACAACAAAAGTGCATTGGGACAGCAAAGATGCACTGCATCACTTAAAAGAAAGAAAAAGAAAGAACGAGAAAGGAAAAATGGATAACCTCCTCCCAGAAGCAGGAAGAGATAGGAGGGAGGGAGATTTTGTTTGTTTTCTTAAAAGTCCAGGCAATAACCTGGTCACAGTCAGATGATGTGCACCAACATAAATGCGGCCCTGATTACCACATATCTTTATTGACATTCCAACTACCTATTTTCCATTCTGGAAATTTACTAATTCACCAACTAATGCACTTTTAATATAACTGCTCACAGGTAAATGAGTTGTAGACCAATGCCCAAAATGCTAATCCAGAAAACAATTGTGTACACGTAACTTTACAAATTTCTGCAAAACTTTCTAAGTGGACTACTTCAAGATCAAAAGATGTATTCAGATTCCCCTTATGTTTTGGAATTTATCAAGCTAAATAGCAGCAGAGTGGTCTGCTTTTTTACTGTAAAAAGTTACACTTCATATTTCTAATTTCTGTATCATCCTAAAGAAAATGTGTTTATTGTTCGTTTCACATCCAAATACAGGTACATATCTAGTGTGTTAAAAAAAGCATCTAAACTGAAGAGAGAATGTTACAACTTAAGAGACTGCACTAATCTAAATCCAAAACTCTGAGAATCAATCACTATACATTTTGAAACTTAAATTCCCCAAACATTTTCATCACTTATGGATGAAAACATCAATATTTAGAATTTTGGCAGAATCATAATATATGGTAACATAAAGCTTTGCTGTGAACAAATCAGCATACAAACATTAATCAACAGATTTGCCTGTCACCTCTAAACAAGGCCCACTAAACTGGTGTTAAATTCCCCACATGCAGCTACTACACCCAGTTAATCTACTTGACAGCAACAAACTATGTAAATCTACTTATGTGGATGAGATAAACATCACTCTCATCAAAATGTAACATGAAGTACTATGGCTACTTGGCAAAGGTGATACCAGTGGAAAGGGGGGGGACCTTTAACAAAACAAGATAAAATCAATTCCTCTTAAGCAACATCCATTCACCAAAAAGTCTATTCAGCTACCTAATTGTACATTCTCATTTCTGCGTCATCACCATCCTACCATTTAACATAATTCCAAGAAGAAGGAAAGCTCAATGCTTACAATGTCTGGAAAAAAATCTGATCAAACTTTTTATACCTGCTCTATAGATTAGAACTATTCAGAATAAAAAAAAAAACCTTGCTTTTTTAAGTAAAGTAAAATCTGAGAATTTTCTCCAATTTTGCACAACCGTAACCTGAATGTAAACACAAATTAGCTAATCTGCTCTCTGTCTCATACTATCATTCACAAGAGATAAAAACTACAGGATAAATAACATTATTTGTATTCCCTGTGGAAACACTTGCGTTTTTTAATTTATTCCCAACTAGAGTTACAAAGAAACAGTTCCAATTTCCAAGTCAAAGCAGGCAAATCAAGGCTGCTTCATAAAAATGTATCTTTGTAAAAACCCTTGAAATCACTCTCCCAATGAAGCAGGGTTTTGTCACTAAAATGTCATTTGAACTTTTGAATATCATGTCTTGAAAACGACAGAGAACTTTAAGACATTAGTACTTTGACAACTACCTTTTAAATATGAACAAATAACCAGGAGAAGATTATATGTGCATTTAAATTGCATTTACTGTAATTGCTATGTATTAACCATCAAGTTACTGACAAAGTCAAGAGCCTCTTCAACAACTCTGAACTCAATACAGGTACTTCAGCATGCTCCATTCTGTCTATGATGCAGGAAAAACCTGTTTAACAGATGACTTCAGAGATCAGTGTTTATTGCTCACAGTGACATGCTAGAATACCGGAAAAGACGAGGCACCTCCTATCTCTTTCTGACCTGGAAAAGAAAACTGATTGCTGCTGACTGACAGCTACAAGTAATGCCAAGGAGAAAAACAGAACCAAGTAGACCAGATCTTTATTCAAAGGACAGCAATTGTCCTTTCCTTGGTAACATAAATGGAGCAGAGCATTTTACCACCCCCCAAAAAAGGCTAGTGCACCTAATGGAAGACACACAGATCCACTTTCAATGTTTGAAACTGTCAGTAGCTTTCCCCCCACTCTTTGGCTAATTTCAAGCCATTATCCAACTCTATCGGCAATTAAAGCTACAATCCTATACTCATTTCCCAGGGAATATATCTCACTGAACACTACAGATTTCTGGATAGGCATGAACAGCAGCGTACTGTATACTGTATCTTCTTTTTAAAAAATGCTACAAAGATAACTTAATCAAATTTGAAACAGAGTGTTTGCCAAAGTTTGGAATGTTATAGCATTGTACAAGTTGTATATTTGTGTCAATCCAACTTCATGATGGGAGTTCATACCAATACATAATGGAAGATCTCATTGTGTGTGTGTGTGTGTGTGTGTGTGTGTGTGTGTGTGTGTGTGTGTGTGTGTGTGTGTGTGTGTGTGTGTGTGCGTGTGTGCGTCCCTCCCTCCCTCCCTCCCTCCCTCCCTCCCTCCCTCCCTCCCTCTCTCTCTCTCTCTCTCTCTCTCTCTCTCTCTCTCTCTGATCAGGTCTGGCTTCTGTGCCCGCTTTTCTCCTCTTAAGGTGGTGTCAACGGATGGCTCCTCCTCTGTTGCCCACCTGTTTGCCTTTCCTCAGGCAAGGTGGCCTTAAAAGCCATCCCTGTTCAGCAGCACCACTTTAAGAAGGCTCCAGACACCAGCTTCACTCCAGTCGGCAGCTGAGGGCTTTTGCAGGAACTAAAGCTGGCGTTGGCCTGATCCCCCGACAGCCGTCGCTCCTCTCCCCTCCTCTCAACAGCCCTGCAAGGTGGACGAGGGGGCTGGAAGTGGGGCAGTGATGGGCCTGTGGGTCTCCTCCCCTCCCTCCTATCTATCTATCTATCTATCTATCTATCTATCTATCTATCTATCTATCTATCTATCTATCTATCTATCTGTCTGTCTGTCTGTCTGTCTGTCTGTCTGTCTGTCTGTCTGTCATAGATAGATAGATAGATAGATAGATAGATAGATAGATAGATAGATAGATAGATAGATATAGATAGATAGATATATAAACCCAACCCAGTCTCATAAGGAAAAACTCTACTTAAATCCTGTGACTTCACACAAGGTTTGCTTTAAAGGAGTTGTACAGAGCAAAAATATCAGTACTTCCTCTTAACCTATATTTCAGGATTCTGCTAAACAAACTTACAGAAATACACCCATTTTAAAAAAAATGAAACAGTTATTCCAGATGTTAAATACTAAAGTAAAATTTTAGTACATGTGATGTGATTTGTCTGCTAAAATCAGATTTTGTTATATTCTGCTACCAGCAATGCCAAATCAACTTTTCACTTTTTTAATTACACTAATTGATCCAATACACCAACAAAACTAAGATCACAGAAAATACTCTTAAATGGCCAGGAGCTGCAGTTCGCCGCAATTAAAACCAACAGTTTACCTAGACTAGAATGCACTCAGCCTCCCCCCCCCCGCCCCTCTGTGTAGGGAAGTGTTGCACCAAAGAACTGCTTGATGCCAATAAAAGGAATCCTTGGTACCCAGGGTCTTGGGTCTGCATAATGACCACATATTCATTTCCCCCCTCTCCCCATTGAAAGAGAAGACTGTTTGTTTTTCTGATTCAGTCAGCCCTTTTAGCTCTTTGAATTCAAGGAGTGCACTGTGAAAAGAAGAGCATCTTATCGGTGTGTTCCAGACCAGCAGGCCGACTCACATCCGCATGCAAAACATACAGCCCTTCCAGTAAAAAGGCTCACTCTTTTTTTTTTTTGCTTCATTCCTCTCCACCCTGCCTTTCATCACTAGCACCCCATGGTGCCACGAACAAATCAATGAACACACAAAACTCTGAAAAGTGCCTGGCTTAATTAACTAGCATTTCAGGCTCCGAAACTCTGAAGTACTTGTTTGCCCACTATCTGTAGAATGGACTAAGAATTGAATAATCCATACTGTATTTATTCCCAGAGCAGAATTCTTTCTAAGAATGGGAGGCGGTCCTCCCACTGACTAAAACTAACAAACCAATTAATTCAAAGGCTTGAAGTTAATACTTGTCAAAATATCATTTTAGCCAAATTTAAGATTCTTTGTTTTCAAAATGTTTTATAGAAATAATATCCTAAACATTATAAAAGGAAAAGAAGTTTTAAAAGTTAAATCACTGTTCTGTGAACAGGAATGTCATTATTATCTACTGTTATTCATCTACAATGAATTTGAAAGAAAATGCTAGTATGTATGAAAAGTTATTAGTATTGTAATCTAACTACAGTAACCACTTTTAACTGGTGTATCACAAAAGCCATCACAAATACCAAGTCACTTCACAGTAATTGTGTATTTATCCAAACACTTCTCCCCCTCAACTCAATTTCTTGTTCATCATCTCTAAAAGAAAAGACTGTGTCATGTGTGTGCACATGCACCCGTTCACACAAATGCATGTACAGACACATCCGTTGGAGAATTAGACAACTGAGCTACAAATGAAAGTCAGCTACTTGAAGTGGAATGGGGCAGTATATAAGCAGAACACTTTTGCTTGCTAATGTGGCGTTCAGACACTCGCTCACCCATCACCATCTCCTTATAGTGCAATCTTTCAAGGAGCTGGGCCTACCAGAACGTCCCTGTGTTGAGGGCAATTAAAGAAATAACACCTATAAGAGACACATATCATTTTCTCACAAGCTGAGACTGGGAGGAGAAAGCAAAAGGAAACAAAGAGATCATAATTTTTCGCAAATTACCGCTTAACGCCTTTTAAGCACTCCTTCCCAAGTTCATGATCTTACTAAAACAAATGGCTGCTTTTTGACTAAAATAATTCATTCGCCTTGTCCTATGTACGAGTTATAAAACGCGGAGCCAATGCCATTTCCCCCCTGGACTGATTTGAAAGTATAATACCGAGAATCGCCAGGAATCTCCAAAGACATAATAACGGGAAAAGTTTTTTAAAAAAAAAATCGGAGAGAAAGGATCTATTCTCTCTCCTGGCCATTCTGGTTAGCAACGGAAACGGCCGCCCTTCAAGTTTCGATTTCAAACCATGCCCGCCGCCGTCACTCGTAATCCTTCAAAACACCGACAGGATGGACCCACTTGTTGCTGGAGCTCCTCGGAGCCTGAGCGGCGGGGGCTCCCCTGGGCCGCAGACAGAGACGAGAGCGAGAGAGGAAGGCATCGGGGCGGCACACAAGCACGCACTCCCGCACACACACACAGAAACAAGACACGGCAAAAGCGCCCCAAACTGAAATCTCCTGTTGCCCAGCTTAATGCAAGAAGGCAAACATGTTGTCCTTCTTTCTTAAACCTCGCCTTGGGGTGGCGTGTGTTTTACAAGGGGGATGCACGCGATACAACTCGCGAGGTAGAAAAGATCGGGGCAAGAAAAAAGACCGCGCGCGAGCCAGACGGGAGGGCGGCGGCGGCGGCCGTGTGAGGAGGAGGAGGAGGGGGTGGAGTGCGGGAGAGGCAGAACCTTCCCTACCAGTCGCGACTTCTGCAAAAGTCCCCACCCCTCTTCCTCTCCCGAAGACCTCCCCCGCGCAAACGATCTGCGAGTTGAAGCAAACCCCCCTCCTCTTCACCCCCCCTCCTTTTTCTTCCTCTTCTTTTTTACCTGCTTCCTATACGGAGTCCTACCGCCGCCCGCGGAGTTACTGCTGCTGCTGCTGCTGCTGCTATTGGGGAAAATCATGGTCCAGCCGAAGCCCGCGTCTCCCCTCCGGACGGGAAGCAACTTTGGAGGCAACTTGGGCGGCGCGCGAGACGGGGAGGCGACCCCTGGGAACGGCCTCTCCCTCCCCGGCTGGTGGAGCAGGGCTGCTCTTCGTCTCCTCCTGCCGGGCTCAACGCCGCCGCCGCCGCCGCCTTCCTCTCGCTCGCCTCCTCCTCCTCCTCCTCCACCCCCCTCTCCCTGCTGGGCTGACTCTCTCATGCAACGCGCCTGGCGTCGTCGTCGTCCTTCTTTTCCTCTCCGGGGATCACCGGCGGCAGGAAAGCCCGGCTGAACGGACAGAACCAGCCGCACCGCCTGCCCTAAAAGTCACTTCATGGATCCCTCGAATAGAGCGAGCCTCCGTGGCGGCGGCGGCGGCGGCGGCGACTTGCAGCAGCAGCAGCTCAGTCGGTCCCACCTACCAGCGGCCTCAACCACCGCCCAGCGAGAGAGAAAGAGAAACACACAGAGCGCGCCACCGAGAGGAGGAGGAGGAGGAGGAGGAGGAGGAGGAAGAGGCGCGGAGGGGAGGGAGCGAGGAGAGGGGAAGAGCCCAGGGTAGGCTCTGCACCGCCTAGACGCCTCCCAGCTGCAGCAGAACCCGAGCGCCTGGAGCCCTTGGGCGCCGCTCGCCTCTGCCGCCGGGGCACGGGCTGCTCTCCCCCGAAAAGGGCGCGGGGTTCGGCTTCGGCAGCAGCAGCAGCAGCAGGCGGCCGCTCCCGTCGCCCCCCTCCCCGTCCCGTGGAATGGTTGCTTCTGCGCCCTGCATACCGCGCATTCCTCGGGGCAGCCAGTCAGTCGGCGCGCTCACGCTCTGCCTAGTTTTTTTGACGAAGGACGGGAAGGGGAAAGGCAAGGCAAGGCCCGCCAGGGACGGGGCGAGGGTGTATGACGGCGAGAGACGCAGCAAAGGGCCCTCCCCCCCATTTTTCTGAGACAAAGAAGCAGGGACTCCGGAAAGAAAGAAAGAAAGAAAGAAAGAAAGAAAGAAAGAAAGAAAGAAAGAAAGAAAGAAAGAAAGAAAGAGGAAGGAAGGACAGACAGCGCTCTTGGTGCTGTTGGAACACTATCAGGAAGGACTCAGAGGAGCGCGAGGGGTCGGGGTGGCAAGAGCCAACTCCCTTAAAAGGCTTCTCCTGCGGTGTTCGCAATGGCGAAGGGCCGGGCAGGAGGAGTTGGGAGTTGCTTCGCCGTGCGTGCGTGGGCAGAACGGCCTCCCAAAAGAAGCCGCTCGGACCTGAAGCAAGGATGCCTCCTTGGCGACGCGCTGAGGTTGGAAGAGCGGGGAATTATGGCGGGCTCTAGCAAGGCCCCAAAGGATTCCTTCCAAGGCAAAGGCTCAGCCCGCCTTTTAAACAGGTCCCCAAAAAATTATTCTCTGGAAAGTCTGAAATCGACATCTGGACTAGTATCAAGGGATGAAACTAACGTACGGGTGCTTCCCCTCCCCCTCCCCAAAAAATATCAAGGTTGCAAGCTGGACTAGTGGCAGGGGATCGAATGTGCATGCATTTCTCTCTCTTGACAGAACTCCAGACCTTGTGCTAAAGCCTTGTGATCTCCGGTAATACGATCCCTGCACAGACATTGACAGGGATTGCCAAACTGCTTTGAAAGCACCAGAAGTTGCTTTCAGCCAGAAAATAGATTCCTACTAGCTACTAGACCACAATCTTTTGTTTTAAATTCATGTGCCTTGTGGATTTTTGACCCTCTTCCCAGATCACATGTTGGTAATGGTTGGCCTTCCAAATGTTTTGAACTTGGAAAGTGGTGTGTGTGTGTGGGAATCATCCTTCAAGACAGCTGCTGGGCCAAAGGTTGTGCACAGTTTTAAAGGAACTGTGTTAAATGCTAGGAAAGAAAGTTGTTCGGAATTCAGACTTGAAGGGAAATAAACGATGGGATAGGAAACTTAAAAAACACTTTGGTTTTCCTCCCTTAAAATGTACATTTAGTGATAACAGGAACATTTGCTTATAACGGCTGCAAAGTAGATGCTTGGAATGCAGACAGCCACTAATGTGAATAAAATCGCTCTGAAAATTAGTAGTGAGTAAAAATGTCCACCGACTGCAGGTTCTGTTCCTTTTTAATGTGTGTTTAGGGCCTTGAAGTCTAGAATTAAACCTCACAGAGTATGATTATTCTCATTCTAATCCCAGAGTTTCAACACAGTAACCCAAAAGAAAGATCTTCAACCACAGAAATTTAGAAGCATGTAATAGTCAACTTTGAGAGCAATGGTTAAAAGTTCAAAGACTTCAAGAAGGCTGAAACTAAGCACTTGCCAACTGGACTTATAAATGCTTGTTCAGAAATTAGAAATTTGTTCATTGACACTTCTATTGTGAATTTGGACAGGAATTCTGCATTGTTTTCCAATCCTCCCAGAAAAATAAACCATAAGACTCATAAATAGCAAATTCAAAAATATAATTACTGTATTGGGGAAGCGGGGAGGCAACATTTTCTTCATAATACATCACTTTTTCACAGTATTGCAATAGGTGTGTAGTGTGCTAGTTTCCAGTTGTATGGTTATTTTAATGTGTTGCCACACATACACAAAAGTCTTGTGGCACCTTTAAAACCTAACAAATGTACTCTAGCATAAGCTTCAGTTGATTCCACCCTACTTTACCCTATGTTGTTTGCATAAATGTATGTCATATTGCATTTGTTAGTCTTTGTTCATTGCAATACCAAGAGTTAACATTGTACAAAGAAGAGTGAGAAGTAGTGGCACCTAGATGCTTTCCCTCTGGCTGACTCTGACCTATCTGTTTAATGGGAAGACATCATAGCTAAACTAAACATGGAACTTACTAGCAGTTATGTTCTAAATTAAACTTGACCTTTGAATGATAATGCAGCACTATTCAGTTGCTGCATCACAATAGAAATATAGAGACCTCTGCATCGGATGCTCTTTTTGTAATATGCCCAGAGTTCCATTCTGGAAAATTGGTGTGGTATATAAATATAAAAATAAATAAATTAATTAAAAACATATCTAATTTTATGGTTGTTTGAATCACTCCTACAAACACTTTCAGTGAAGGAATAGGATGTTTTTGCATGCAAGCTAAAAGTCATTCAAGCCAGCCTCCGCAGCCTAAAGTGGTGTCTGGGTGGTGGTGGACCGGCCCGCTGTTTGAAAACTTTGAGGACCCCTGACCTAAACTTATGTTAGACAGAATGGCCTTCGTTCCCAGAAGGTGAGGTATTTTCTGTCTCTTATTGCATAGACTGTACCAGTATTTAACAGATACAGTATTGTACTTAGGTTTGTGGCTGAAACATGTAACTGTTATGTAGCCAGTACATTGTTGATGTTGCTGTTGAACAGAAACATAAAGAAATTTCTGAAACTACATTATTTTGCTTCCAAAAGGTAAAGGCTTCCAAATAAAAATGTAGCTTATTCATGGTTTCTTTCTGCTATGCCGAGAACTATAGAATGTTTAGAATTTGGAGAAATGCAAGCATTTCACCTACAATTCTAGGGACTTTTTAATGCTCTAGTCACTCTTGTACCTAGGAATAATTATAGGAATCAAAAGATTATGGTAAATTCGAAAAAAGAATACTGTGAAAGGGTACTGCCCTTCATGTCATAGGCTGCTGTTTCTGAGATGGCATTAATGTCAGGGTTTAAGAAATCAATGTTTTCTATATATTTCAGTAACACCTTCGAACAATTCAAAATTTTAAAAAAATCAGAACATGTTCTTGCTGCTTTTTAATTTAACTGCTGAACATTACAGCTGAAAGCATTTATCTTCCAGTTTATTTCTAATGTTGTTTCCCTGACTTTCATCCAGATGAATCCAAGGCAATATATAAAATAAATACAATAAATAAAAACAAATAGCAATACCAATTTTAAAAAATAAGAACAAATCTATAGCAGTAATTTTGAGGCAAGCAGAATGGTCTTATTCTGGCACAGAGCTTAGGGTTCCACTACAAAAAATTACTAGGTTTGGTAAATACACAGACATGGTACATGCATATATCAAATAATAGATGGATGTTGTTTCACAGAAGGTCTGCTTTACTCTTGAAACTTTTTTCATGATCATACCATAAGCATTACCATTTTCAACCATTTTTATTGACTTTCCATTATTTTCTTAACCTAATCAGTGGATGTATTGAAGTTGTAGTAAATGTCAACTAGCATTTTAAGGAGTAAGGCTTAAAAGTGGCATGTTGACATATACTGTATGTCTCTTTAAAGGAGACTGATAGAATTATGAACTGAATTAAGATTTTGAGTTCCAGTTCCGGTTACACCGCGGCGAGACAACTTGATAGTGCTGCAGCTTATCAAGTTGAATTCCTCCAGATAAAAGGGACCCTAAGGAAGGCAAGTCTTCCTTGGGGAGGAAAAGAAGAGAGGCAGTGCCCGCAGACCATGAAGGGAACAGCGACAAACTTCTGTGGAAGCCAGAAAATGGCTTATCTCCCACTGGAGAAAAACCAGCACCGTTGGGCGAAGGCAGAAGTTGTCAGTACTGGAGAACTTTAGAAAGCTGTAAATATTTGACATGTTGTGAGTGAAACTGCTTTTATCCCTCTGTCTCTCTATGTGAAGTTTCTCCTTGGTGGTTTGGAATCTTTTCTTCAAACAAGCACCAATCCCCTCTTTTTTTGTGGAAGCCGCTTTTGGCAAAGAGGTGTGAATGTTTTGAAAGACAAGCGCATACCTGAAGAAATGGTCTTTCTCACATTTATTTTATGAATTTGCTTTTCTGCCTATTGCTTTTTTGTGGGCTGGTAGAATAATAAACAAACCCTTGAGGAAATGGCTTTTTGTTTTGTGCTTTCTGTATGTGGTGGATTTAAAGACACAGTTTAAGGGTAGGTTGGGAAAGCTGTTTTTCAAAGGAATGTTTATTTGACCTTGAATTGACTTGATGTTTTGAAAACAAAAGCTGAAGAATCTCTGTTTCTTGCCTCTTTAGTTCTACCTTTTTCAATCCAGTCATTTCCCTCTATATCCCTCCCTTTTGGAAACTGAGTGGCAGAAACTACAATTACAAACAATATTAACTCTTTGTTGTGAGCTACAAGAACACAATGAATTGGAAAAACTTATCAGAAGAAGAGTTTGCCAGTATAATCCTATGCGGCTTACAAAAATAATAGACATTTACACATCACAGATGGACCCATCCTCTGAAGGTACAGATATTTTTAACCCTGATAAGGACACAGAGGCAGAACAGAGAGCTGATTTCAGTCTACAGATAACTACAAGAATTGTGAGAATGAACTTGAAAAAATTGTTTTCTGTACTTTGATTGTCTAAAGCTACTAGTTGATTGGCATGATATGGGAAATGGAAAATGAAAATGTGAAGACTAACCAGAAATATAAATAAATGTTAATTTGTTAGATCCTTAAAAGAATAGTGGTAGTTAGGTACAGATAAGAACTTTTATCCATAAAACCTGGAGACTAGGAGGTAGCTGTTTTATAATAGCCCATAAAGTATTAACTTGAATTAGAGATAGCTTTTGAAATTAAGTACTCTTTGGAAGAATAGGTAAATATACCGTATATGACATTTAGAATATATATAGTTTGGTAAAAACGTATCTTAAGTTGTTTAGTATTGAAGAATTAAACATCGAGATTGAATATACTGTTGAGATTAGACAGTCTATATTTTTTGCATTAGAAAATAGATATAAGTAAAGATAAGATAAAATATGGATGAGATAGTAAGGAAACTAAGCATGAAAGTATGTTCCTTTAAGTTGGGAAAGGAGATATGAATTATACTGGGGTGAAATGTTGGGGGAAATTGTGATTGAATCGGTAGCATGGCAGGAGACAAGCAATACATTTGTTTTATTTGGTTTAGTGTAGAAAACAAATAAAATGTTTACAAATAGATTTTGTAGACATAATTTTACTTTTCTACATTTTTTCCAGTTGAAGGAAGTGAGCATTAATTACCAGGAAACGTTTTGTTGCTGATGTCCTAAAATACATTCACAGAAAAACAAAGTTGTCCAGGAAATTTAGCACAATTCTGTGCATGTTCCATTGCACTGAACTAACTTGGAGTATACTTTTTAAAAAAATGAATAAAATCATTTTACATCATACCTAATGAAGCAGAACAATGGAAGAGTGTGTTTCGAAAACACACACTCTTCCATTGTTCTGCTTCTATGCATTTGATTTTTCAGGGGTTAAGTATATGATTCCTCATTAGATGACGGAGTGCCATAACCACAAATTCAAGCTCTGAAAACTGCCAGTAACTGAAATCAATTATTTTCACCACACAGAAACTCAGTTATTCTATTATTAACTATGCAAGAAGTACAGAAGCCTTTAATGAGTTTGTTTTCTTGGTATCTGACATATTATTTCTGTCCTTTTAATGTGAAGGTAATTACAGAGGTGTGCATAAAGGTACATGCCATGCCCTGCTAATTTTTGGTGAGCCTTTAAGTTTCCAGCCTTGCTGAATTTGGTGGCATGCTGCCAAATATTGATTTCCCAATGTTAATTTATTACTTTAGTTCAGAACAAGAGAAGTACCACTTTATTCTACTCCGGTCAGACCTAACCTGGGATACAGTGTGCCCTTCTGAGCACCCTAGTTTAAGAAGGATATTGATAGGGCAAAGAAGGCTCAGAGATCTGGAAAGCAAGACCTATGTGGAACAGCTGAGGAGGAAGTTCAGTACTTCTAGGTTGAAGAAGAAACAAAACCCCTGAAAGGTGACATGATAGCTGCCTTCTCATCTTTGAAGGGCTATCCACCACAAAAATGAAGGAAACATGTTTTCTGTCACAGTAAGGTTAAAACTGATGGATTCAAATTACAAGAAAGAGGGATTTTAACACAATATTATGAAGAGCCTCCCAATTCTAAAACTGTTAGGCAGGAAAAAGGATTAATTTGGAAGATGTTGGACTCTTAATTTGTTTTTAAACAGAAGTTGGCTTCCTATGTTCCTGGGATGCTTCCAGGGCTTTCCACTGTCAGCAAGGTGTTAGGTTTAATGACTCCGAAAATATTTTTAATTCTACAGTTCTAATTCATGAGCATTTGAGTTTTTAAAACCTGTATAGTTACTGTTCACAAAAAGGGTAATATTTTGGAAAAGTAAGAAGTATTCTATCAAAATTATTAACAGTAATTTTCCCAGATGGCAGTTAAGACAATAAATGTAGGACTAGTTGCTCTTGCTTACATGTTGAAAGGCATTCTGCCTCTGAAGCTGGAGTCACCATATAACCAATATGACTAGAAACCATGTGTGTAGCCTTATGCTTCATTAATTTATTTAACTTGCTTTTATAGCAGTCCATGTTAGCATAAATCTTGTAGTAATGAATCCCACAGTTTAAGTATGGGCAGTATGAAATAAAGAACTTCCTTTTGTCTATCTTCATTATCTTCTTTTTGGATGACACTGTGGAGATAAACATTCCTCATTCACATCCTCTGAAAAATTCATAACTTTATGGGCTTCTATCAATATCTCCCAGTGGTGGTGAACCTTTGGCACTCCAGATGTTTTGGGCCACAACTCCCACAGTCCATTGTCATTAGCAATCTAGGCTAGGAATTCTGGGAGCTGTGGTCCAAAACTTCTGAGTGTTGAAGGTTTGCCACCACTGCTTTCTCATCAAAGCTAAGAACCAAATGTTGCACCATTTCTTCATAAGGGACTTGCTTTAGGCCCTTGATCATTGATTTTCATTAAAACTAAACCAAACAGATTATCATATCATTATATAAAAACAAGAAGAAGACTAAAAGCAAATTTTAAAAAGGGGGAAAGTACCAGTTCATTACTTATCCTAACCATTGTACTTGGCCTGTCCTCCATTAATCAATACTTCAAATAATTTTAAAAGCTCTTGTCACAATTTGGTTTAATCCATTATGGATGTGTTTGTTCCTACTTTCCTCATCTATGACAAAAAATTATCTGCCAGGATCTTAAAAGTAACAATACTGAAAACTCTGTAGAGCATTTCTTAAAATGGAAGATAATTTTCATTATGCATTGTAGGAGCATGGTAAGGTCTAGATAAGTTTAATAAGGCAAAGTTGTTGGATGTGTTTTTGAACCCTATGTACTCACATCTTGCTTCAAGATTCTCTAATGGTTTTCAGACATGCTGGTTTATAAGCTATGATTTGGAAAATGTTACAAAGTACAATTTGCAACTATGGTTTGAAGCTAACTTGAAAACTATTATGTACGTGTGGTTATTCTGTCTGAATTAATATTCGGCCTCAAGAAAACTGCTACATCATGGAGCTAGAGGTGAGCAGACCAAACTGAGTGTTTGATAGATTAAAAAAAGGTAAACAATTTGCTGGTCTGGAAATCTAGAACTATCAAGTGGGTTGGTATAAGAAAATCATGATTTGACATTGCATCCAATCGGAGCCATTTTGGCTTTATGGTCGAAATATTAGCCATATTTGGTGACTTAATCCGGAAAACTATGCAAGAAAATTATTTGTTAAAATGAGCACGATCATGGAGGTTTGAACATTTCTGAACCGCAATGTTGGTTTTTCATACAAAAAGTGGATGACAGCTTGAAAACAAATAATGTCTATTTCTTTTACAATTATTTCTGAGCAACTGTATCCCACAGTTGCAAATTGTACTACAGTCAAGGAATACATAAAAGTCATGCTGCATCATGTCAGCTGGCTTCTTAAAAAATCAATTTTGTATACAAAATGAAAAATGTATTTTGATTCCAAGAAATATGTGCCTGCTCAGTGCACTAGCCATATTAGTTCCAAAATCTACTTGAAACGTACACACACAAGTTTTAGAACCCTGTTGTTGTGACTTGAAAAGCTATTAGATATGCAGAAACTGAGCACGTGACTTTTTTTTATGCCATGAGGTAAAATTAAAAAGGGAGGGAAAGCAAATACTTCCTTTACTTCTGTGTATCTTCCAGTTATTTGCCTCATGAAGAAAACGGGACCAACATGCAGCATAAAGTGCCCATCTTACACATAAAAAGACAACACTTTATCATAAAAAGGCAGTACTGTACCTAATTAATTTTTTGTTATTATTCTTGCCAGGGTTGGGTGACAGGTGTTTGGGGGCACTTTTCCCTTCATCTCAAAATAATGTGGTTGGTCCTGGGAACTGTATGCACCTTGACTGGGGAGCAAGAATTTCGGGCTGTGCCACAGACGACATGCCTCTCAATAACAAGAAAACGAAGAAACAAAGCTTTTGTTCTTTTCTCCACTGAAGCTGAAAGCAACGCTAACCGTCTGTCTTCAGTGAGCAAGTCCTGCGTTCAGGCAAATTTCATTGTAGAGTATAGTGGGAGTCATGCATGAAGATTATTTATTCATGAACCAAAGATGCACTCCAAACTCTTAATTATACATCTCTTATAGATGTGAATATTTTTTGTTTTCGATCATTATTTTCTACATGTGCATGTCGTAACAGCTAAAGGACTTCGGCATCCAGCCATGTGTAACTTGGACTAAGTGTTTAGATTTTAAAGAACATAAGAACATAAGAAGAGCCATGCTGGATCAGGCCAATGGCCCATTTAGTCCAGCTTCCTGTATCTCACAGTGGCCCCACCAGATGCGTCTGGGAGCGCACGGGACTAGATATCTGTCTCCTGATACCAGTCCCCTGCATCTGGCCCTTGAAGAACCCAGGTTTTAAGCCTGGAGATTACACATCTCCATCATGGTTTGTAACCTGTGATGGACTTTTCCTCCAGGAATCTGTCCAATCCCCTTTTGAAGGTATCCAGGGCAGATGCCATCACCACATCCTCTGGCAGGGAGTTCCACAGACTAACAACGCGCTGGGTGAAAAAATATTTTCTTTTGTCTGTTCTTACTCTCCCAGCCCTCAATTTGAGTGGATGTCCCCCTAGTTCTGGTATTTTGTGAGAGGGAGAAGAGCTTCTCTCTATCCACTTTACTCATGCCCTGCATAATTTTGTACGTCTCAATCATATCCCCCCTCAGGCACCTTTTTTCCAGACTAAAGAGCCCCAAATGTTTTAACCTTTCCTCATAAGGGAGGTGCCCCAGCTCAGTAATCATTTTAGTCGCCCTCATCTGCACCTTTTCCAGTTCCACTATGTCTTTCTTGAGATGCGGTGACCAGAATTGTACACAATGGGGCCTTACTATTGTTTTGTATAATGGCATTATAATGTTGGCTGTTTTATTTTCAATCCTCTTTTTGATAATCCCTAGCATGGAATTGGCCTTCTTCACCTCTGCCATACATTGGGTGGACACCTTCATGGAGCTGTCCACCAACACACCAAGATCTCTTTCCTGATCCGTCACGGATAACTCAGAGCCCATGAGTTGATAGATAAAGTTTTGATTTTTTGCCCCAATATGCATTACTTTACATTTGGCTACATTAAATCGCATTTGCCATTTTGCAGCCCATTCCCCCATTGCACCATAGGCACAAATCTTTCAGAGTCTGTTTGTGGAAAGAAGTAGTAGTAAAAGCTTCAAGGATCATTGCTGGAGGTAGACAAAAATGCTTCTCCTGTGCATTTAAACATTAGTAATAAAAATATACATGAGCTTCAAGAAAATTCCTCTCCTTCTTAATGCTTCAGTTTATATGGCAAATATGTTTTGTAATGGCCAAGGTATCTATCTATGTGTGGGTAATTTAAATTCCATCTTTCTACCATATGAGAACCATGGTGGCTCACAACAATTAAAACCATATAATAATGTTAAAATCATGCACATACTGTAACTACTGTACTGTAGACTACTGTAGTGCTCTCTACATGGGGCTGCCAGTGAGGTTAATGCAGAGGATTCAGCTGGTGCAGAATACAGCAACCAGATGACTAACAGGAATAAGAAGCCACCAGCACACTAACTGCCCCTCCCCAACCCTGGCTGCACTGTACTAGCTACCAATATACTTCTGCATTGACTTTAGTTTAGTTTTAGTTTTATTTATGATTTGTACACCACCTGCTTGCAAAAGCAACTCAAGGCAGTGAACAACAATAAATTAACATAAACAAGAGATAAAAACAGAAACCATAAACAAAGAAATCAATATATGTATAAAAATACAACAATATAAACAATACAGACACCAACAAAAATATAGGCACACAGCAGAACTTAGCACAGACTGCTCAGCTGAAGGCCTCCTTGTAGAGCCAGGTTTTCACAGCTCTCCTGAAGGCACCAGGCGGACCTTGCTGGGAATGGAATTCCAAATCACTGGGCCAGCCACAGAGAAGGACCAGTGCTTCAAGGTGCTAATGGTAATATGCAAAGCCTAAACAGTTTTGGACCTTGCTATCTGTCAGCTTCTTCCACAAAGAATCACTTGTTAATCCCAGGCTGGGCGATTGAGGGTACCGACTCTGAGAGCTGGTAACAAGGAGTCAGGCCTTCTTGGTAGTGGTCCCTTGACTTTGGAACCAACTGCCTTCAGAATTCTGCCTATTCTCCTCACAGCAAGCATTTAAACACCAATTAAAAGCCTGGCTGTGCATACAGGCTTTCCCTGATTTCAGTAGATTGTAATTAAGTTACTTCGGGGCTGAGGGCTCTGGGCCAGCCTTCCTCCTCCTCCTCCTCCTCCTCCTCCTCCTTTGCTCAGCTGACCAGGCTGGGTGCATAAAGGAGACACTTGACAGGAATTAAGAATGGCTGCTGAACATGGCCTTTCTTTGTACAGTAATTATATCCAAACCTCATCGGAATGGTTGCATAGCACTAGAACCTCATAACTTATATTTTCATGAATTAGATTTGCATTTATTAATTTGCTTGTTTGTTCAGTTGGTTGTTCGTTCTAAATATTTATACCCCACCTTTCTCCTAAACTAATCATAAAAGGGCTTATAAGCCAAGAGCTATACATTATTGTAGTATTTAAAAAGAAATAAAGAAATGCATTAAATTTAGTAGATAAAACTGTTCTACATACACAACAAAAACAAAAACACAGTACTGTAATCACATTTTAAGAATCCCCTTCTAGGCAGCCAGTCTCTAACCCTAAATATACCTGAAAAGAAAAGTCTCTGCCTGGTTTCAGGAAGGCAGCAAAGACAGTCTGGCTTCCTATGAGAGGGAATTCCAGAGGCTAGAAGTAAGGACACAGGAGATACTTTCCTGTGCCTCCCCCACACAATGCACCTGCGAGGCTGGTGGGGATGAGAGAAAGTAGGTTCACTGATTAGGGAAGATGGTTAATTGCTCACAGGTTATATACAGATCAAAGCCTCAGTCTTCTTCCACAAGAGGGCTGTGTTGATTCTGGAACAGAAATCTGTGATGTAATGAAGACCTTGCAAACCATCTAAAGACTAAGAACAACTCTATGATAAGATGAATGAACATCCCTTGGTTCTCAAAGAGTTTGTGTATGTTGTTTCAGGGGCATTCTGTAGTCTGTGTAATAACCAGAGAATAGGAGACTAAAGAGTGACAGATTATTTACCAATCCGTTTTCAAAGCTTGCAGAAAAGAATGCACTGGTTACTACAAGCCAATGGCAGAAATCCAGCCCTTTGGGATTTACAGAGCAGTTGATTCACTGATTTACTCTAGTTGTAGTTTGTTGGATTTCAGCCCATATAGGTTTGTTAGGAAAATGTTGTGTCAGATCATCTCTATCTCCTGTTTTGAAATTGTTGATAGTACACTAGATCATGGAAAGGCTGTGGATATTTGTCATTTGATTTCAGTAAAACATCTGACAAGATTTCCCATGATATTCTTGTTTATAGTAACATGAAAGTTGAAAAGCACACAAGTGGTTGAGCCACTGTACTTGAGTGTTCATAAATTGCTCAGAGCATCCTTTTGGAACAAGATTTTGAGTGGAATGTCACAGCTTCTAGGCTCTGTGCTCCTCAATAAGTTTATAGGTGGCCTGAATGAGGTTGTAGGTAAACTGCTTATTAAATCTGCAGACATAAAGCAAATTTCAATTTAAACCAAATTTGGACATGAAGCCAGGATACTTATCACAGAAGATGTAGCCAGATTCAAAAGGACCTAAAATTGATATGCGAGGTTGAAACTAACAAAATAATATTCTGCAGAATATCCCCCCCCCCCCAAATCAAAGGCAGAAGTTTAGAATAAGAGAGACTTAGCTTGGTAATAATGTTGATTATTAGTTTGCAAAGGCCCAGATCCTATTGCTCGGCATAATAATTTGCAACTAGAATAGGTCTATTGAATCAATTGAGATGTGGTGGGTCAACTTCTTCATAATTCAAATTTGTATAATTTTGGCCAGTAATGACATTGACCAAAATCCTGCAAAACTGCCATTCAATATGCTATATAACAGGATTTTTAGCCAATGATATATAGCAACTAAGATACCTTAGCTTTAATAATAGTTTTCTACCTGTGGAATCCTCCCCGCTGTTCTTTTTCTGTTTCTACTGAAGGGACTAGCTGAGAAAATAATTACTTATCATATGATCATATCTCCACAGCTAGTCAGGTTTAATTTCAAATAAAAAGAAGCAAAGTTAGACACTTTCTCAAAACCACATACTTAAAAGTAGTTTAGTTTAGTTTAGTTTAGTTTAGTTTAGTTTAGTTTGCTTAAGTTAGGCCCTCACCTAGGCTCTCTCTTTTTTAATCATCATGAGTTCACTATGTACCATAAGACCCAGCGCTTCCCAACCTTGGATCCCCAGATGTTCTTGGACTCCAACTCTCAGAAATCCTGTGAACACAGGTAGTGGTGAAAGCTTTTAGGTGTTTTAATCCAAGAACATCTGACGACCTAAGGCTGGAACCACTGATGCAAGTACACCTTTATGAAACTGAAACTCACCATAGGAGAGAGACAGTAGTAGTCTGCTATTGGAATTAAATTATTTGCATTTTAGTTGATTGAACAATCAATTGCATTTGTACATGAAATAGGGAGTTTGAAGAAAAAAAACAATTCTTTAAGGTGGTGCAGTCACTAGACATCCACTTGGAAAAGATAACCCATATACAGTACTTTCTTTGTCTAACAATGACACACGTCATCTACAGCTCTTATAAAATATTTAATTGTCAGTTAATCACATTCACATAGATGTTGAAGTGTCTTTCCTTAATGTCAACTGCTTGACCCACAAGATTATCCCATTCAGGGCTCCTCCAGGAAGCTTCTCCAAGGGAGACCCATGAGTCTTCTACAAGGGGCAGGGCCTTCTTTGCAGTGGTTCTAAGCTTACAGAACCAGCTCCTGGCCTTGCTATGCCTAGCCCCTTCCCAAATTATATTTAGGAGGCAATTAAAGACATGTCTCTTTAGGGAGGCTATCCACACTGACCATAGCTGATCACCTCCACCCACCCACCCCAATCCTCTGTCCACTCTGGCTTTATATGATTTGTCTGTGCCATCTGTTTTTAGGATTAAGTGTGGTAACTTTAAATGATTTTTTTTTTGGCATCATATTCATTGGCAGGAGTGGGATATAAATTTAAGAACTAAATAGATAAATACTGTACATTCACATTTGCCTATCAATAAATAATGTTCAATCTTTAAATTGATAAAAATGTGTATTAATCCATCAATGCAAATATTACAGCCTTACGCCTATGGTTTTTGGAATACAAGTATGGAATCATAAAGATTATTTTCTGTTGCTCAGAGTTGTAGCTTCTTAAACATGCTTAAAAACTCATTAAATAATTAAGCCATATATTGAAATCAGAGATGAAGGATCTTCGTCTGCTGTTTTTATCATGGGTAGGTAACTTTTGGTTTTGCAGATGTTTTGCCCAGAAGCTCCAGTCACCATAGCCAATAAGAACAGATTATGGGAACCATGTTGCTGCTGTTGTTGTTGTTGCTATTGTGTTGTAGAGCCGTGACTTCATGACCCTATGTCCATGGAGTTTTCTTGGCAGGAATATTGGAGTGGCTTGCCAGTTACTACTCCATGCACCTACAGCACCTAGTATTCCCTGATGGTCACCCATCCAAGTACTACCCAGGCCTGACCCTGCTTAGCTTCTGAGAAGGGTCGGCCCTGGCTAGTACTTGGATGTGAACCATAGTCCAGAGCAAAATAAGAAGGTGGGATCTCCTTTAATGCGCTTGACATGGTTAAGGATCTGGTTTATTGTACTGTATCTGGGCAACAGCAATCTGGAGTTCCTGTCTTCCCTTTTGCCTTTGTGGAACTCCTGTTCACCTGACTTTTGCAAGGTCCTATCAAGAGGAAAAGTTTTATACTTCTTACATACTAGGTATTTGGGAAATAACTGTAGTTTAATAAGGAAATGCTATCACTAATATTGATTCTGACAAAATTATGCAACTGTGAGAGAAGGGAATTCATCACATGCTTTCTAACTCTGTTTAATCATTCTTAAATGTGTGTTCACATATGGTGAAGAGACCACTGCAACTTTCAACAGGAAAAACCAACAGTCTGTTCTATCCTAGAAGGCTTTCTGTGTGGACCAGACTCCCTAAATTTTTCATGTTTTGGCTCATGTAAAGCATTTACATGAATAAAAGAGCCTCTTTTCTGTACCGAAAGTGATGGGGGAGGGGAAAGAACTTCACTTTTTGTGTGTGGAAAACAGATGTTTTAGGAATAGCTGACCAGGGCTTTTGTGATTTGAAGATCTTTGTTGGTCTTGCACGAGTTGTGTAGTTGTCTGCAAGCAAGTTCTAATCTGGTCTTAGAAGTCAACCCAAGCAGAACGATTTACAAGATCTGGGCTCCTGGCATGCCTGTTTTCACTTCTGCTGCTTGCTTGCGGTGTAAATGACAATTAAAGTGCTTGTGGACCGATAAATACATATTGCGTTATAACTTGCCAAGAACTGAAAGAAATTTTCAAGAACTGAACATGGAAATGTGATCCCCCCCACTTGAGATCATTTGCCTAATTGAAACTATTTGCATACTCTCCCAACTTTATTCCACCCTGACTGTCTAATGAGATATGTCTTTCTCAAAGCATGAAAAGAAACACATATGCATGGGTTACAAAACCAATGTGAAAAGAATGCCCAGACAACAGCAGATTATACATGCAGTAGCAGAAAAAGCCTTGTTGTACAGCTATCCCAGTGAAGCTGAGTAGTGGCAACCACATGGCGGTTGGGATTAGTATACACCCCCCCCACGCGCACACCTAAATTACTGGTGTATGTTGACAATTTTTTGATGGGCACAGATTTCGTTCTTCTGACTTCTACTTAACTGGTAGACTTTATTTCATGAGGGAATATAATTTACCTATCAATTTTGACAAGTATATTAGCTGTTAAAGACACACGTTCTCTGCCCATCAAAAACTGAAAGCATTGTATGTAGAAAATAATAGTCATTTCAAATATATATGGGATAATGTCTTGTTGTGATATCATTAAAATACAACTGACTTGGTGGTGATCACAATGTTTTAGAAGATGAGTTGGAAATGTAATTTATTTTCATTATTACATTGCAATGGCTGTAATAAGGGAGGTGATGGGAATTTTTTTTAAATCCATATTGTGTTAGCTAATGCCAACAAGAATTTTAAATTTAATTATTTCTAATTGATGGGAATTAAAAATTTCTTATGCAAATAAATAAATAAATAAATAAATAAAATAAAATAAAATAAAAAATAAAATAAAATAAAAGCTTATGTCTTCAATTCTGACATTTCTTTCCTGTCAATTTTCAGATCCTAACATTTGTAAATCAGATTGTAGCCACTAAATTTGAAGTAATATTTGCCAGATTTTTGTTACTAGGTTAATTTGCTTAGAAACCAATGGTGTGTTTCCACTGGATTCTGTTCCTTCCATCTGAATTGACAACCTCCTCCTTCTTATATACCTGTTAATTGTACAAATATGCTCCAAAGGTTTTGGGGTCCTTAAAATATACACATCCAGTTTTCTAGTTTAAACAAAAATGCTTCCTTTCTTTCGAATTTATAGAGAAAATTGAAAAATTTTGTAACAAATTGCCAGTTGCCATCAGTTTAGCTCCATTTGTGACAATGTTTAAGAGGTTTTTAAAAACCTGCCAAAATGAGGCTTTTGACAGTGCTGCATGTTACTCACCACCGATCTGACTCCCTATTATGATTTGTTTGCTTTATGTGTTTATTATGTTTAATTGATATATGTAAAATATTATTTTCATTTTGTTGTTTTAGTTTTCCTTGTACATCACCTGGAGTTGTTCTTTGACTTAAGCTTGTAAGTTTATAAATCCATGAATAAATAAAAATAAATAAAATATTAAATATAAAAATAGCTATTGGTGATTGCTTCCATAACTTAGAAATAGATGATTACAAATAGTTTATTTTAATTTATTTGGTTTAAAAAGGCAACTTTTATTAAATTTTATAAAACAATTTTAATTCATTTCTATTTCCAATAATGAAATACAAAATTATAAATGTAAAGCACTGACAGATACCCTCACTCCTTCTGCAGTGAGTTTGTAGATGTTTAATTACTTTTACAGTCACAGGGGAATGGCCTTACTAAATGGTCAAGGAGGAAGGTCACATGGTCCATGTGTTGGCTCATACTGCTTTTTCATGCTTTTTTGTGGGTTTTGAAACAACAATGAGGCGAATGGAAAAGTCTGATTTGTGCCGCAGGCTTATCGCATTCGTATATGTTTTCAAGAATTTTAGTCAATCTTCTGAATTTGGAAAGCGAACTTACTTTCAAAATTCTATCTACTGCATTAACTACCTTTTGAAGCAAAACAAGCTGAGGAGCCATATAGCCATCACAAAAACCAAATACAAAATTGGAACAGGTGATAACTTTAGGCTACTAGAAAATTAACAAAAATGTTGCTTATATTTTGAGGGTGAAACTCTTTTCCTCAGAATATTCTATTCAACGAAATATCATTGATCGCAGGCATGAGAATGGCAGGCTTCTCTTCCCCAAGTGATTTTAGGGGATCTCTTGAAATTTGGGAAAGTTAGGGGTTCTCAGGGCAGAGATATTAAGCTCCAAAGGAGGTGGGGGGTGTACTTATGCTTAATGGAAGGAAGGAGTGTGTCCAGCACGCTTTACCAGTTTAAGGGTTAATTGACAGCTTCCCCTCAGCGCACCAATACACACTCCTTCAATTAAGTTCCCCCTGTAGCCCCTTTGGAGCTCAATAACTCCGTTCCCTGTACCCCTCTAAATTGGGGGTGCTTCAAGGGGAGAGCTTGAGGAAGCTCCACTGTAATTTTCATGCTGCTAGCTGCCTCAGATCACTATTTACAAGCACATAACATTGTAGTTCCAAATGTTTTTTTCTGGTGGCACCCCATTTGAAGTTGAATAACTCAGCCCCCTTAATCCCAAATCTCTCCAAATTTGGAGGGCTTAAAGGGGAGAGTCCAAGGAGGGTTCACACCATATTTGGTGCCTGTAGGACCCAGGGGACCCATTATGAGTAACAAATTGGTTCATTAATGGTTCATTTTGTACAATTTTTTAAAAAAACATTTCTAACTAAATAAAATGAATCACAAAGGGAATGAAATGAAACAAATCTCAATTTTTCTGTTTCTAGCACAGACAAAGCCTCATTGTACTTAACAGGGTCTATCCCCCAAGTTTAGGAATGTTTCACTGCTTCCTTCAACACAGTACAGAAAAATGTCCCCCCGAGGAATGTCCAAATTCTTCAAAAATGGAGAATGGAGGAAAATTAACTGTGGTTGTCAATTCAGGCTCTCTCGGGTCTTCTGTATATGTGGTAGTTAATCAAGGAGGTGGTTTTCTCTCACCACCTGGATTTCTTGGTGTACATTGGACAAAACCTGTGTCAGATTTATTTATTTATTTATTTATTTATTTATTTATTTATTTATTTATTTATTTGATTGATTGATTGATTGATTGATTGATTGATTTTGATTTGATTTATACACTGCTCTATCTGACCAAAAGTCACTCTGGGCAGTTTACAAAAAAATTATATTGCTGTTTTCTGCAAAAGCCCTATACCTATACAAGTGCCACATGCTCCCTCATTTTCTTTCTCTCTCTCTCTCTGAGGCTTCGTTCATCTAGGGCAGGGGTCCTCAACCTAAGGCCCTGGGGCCGGATGCAGCCCCCAAAGGTCCTGAATCTGGCCCCCGGGACCAATTGCAACCCCCCACCCACCCTGCTTTGCGAGCAAGCCAGCCTCCGCAGCTGCTTCTATTGCTGAGGCAGATCAAAGCAGTGGGCTATGTCACTTCTCCCACTCCCCCCAACTACCACCCAGATGATCAGCATGCTGGCTAGTGGGGCATTTAGAGTGGGAGGGCTACGGCAAGGTCGCCCGCTCCCCCACCCATTGTGGTCCGACCCCCAGTGGTTCCTGGGGCATGGTGGACCGGCCCGCTGTTTGAAAACTTTGAGGACCCCTGATCTAGGGAGATGAGAAAAGGTTACATAACCCCTTCAAAGTAACTTGTTGCCACTACCAGAGATTAGAGTTTTTCTTCTTTGTATGAAGTGCTGCTGGCCAGGTGTTTCCAAGCACCATTCTCCCTTCTCCTGCTGCCTGATTCACTGACCGGACTCTACTGGGGTCCTTCCTGGCCAGTGGCATTTCAAGCTTCATGAAAAGCACCCATCTGTAACCATTACCATTAACATTTTAAACATGTTACACTACTAATTCCTTTTTGTTACTTTTTAGTTACTTCTTCATTTCCTTAAAAAAAACAACTAAGAAATGATGAGAGAATTCTATGCCATTCTACTCTGCAATATTCTATTCTAAATCTCTAACATGCCCTAGAAAGTTAACTGTTTTTCAAAAAATGCTCACTGCATTCCTCCCAAGAAAGTAATTTCCACTTATTAAGTAATTTCTGAAATATAACTTGGCCATGACTCCACTTGAATGACTGACTCTAAATAAATAAAATACATTTTAAAAAAAAAAACACAGGTCAATATTACCCTTATGAGGAAAGGTTAAAACATTTGGGGCTCTTTAGTCTGGAAAAAAGGAGCCTGAGACGTACAAAATAATGCAGGGCATGAGTAAAGTGAATAGAGGGACACTCTTCTCCCTCTCACAAAATACCAAAACTAGGGGACATCGACTCAAACTGAGGGTTGGGAGAGTGAGGGCAAAATTTTTTTTTACTCAGTGTGTTGTTAGTCTGTGGAACTCCCTGCCACAGGATGTGCTGATGGCATCTGGCCTGGATGCCTTCAAAAGGGGATTGGACAGATTCCTGGAGGAGAAATTCATCACAGGTTACAAACCATGAGGGTGATGTGTAATCTCCAGGATTAAAACAGGGGTACTTCAAGGACCAGGTGCAGGGGAGTGGTATGAAGAGACAGATATCTAGTCTTGTGCACTCCCAGACACATTTGGGGCCACTGTGAGATACAGGAAGATGGACTAGATGGGCCTTTGGCCTGATCCAGCATGGCTCTTCTTATGTTCTTATGTTCTAAGCTCCAGTGTAGTATGGTGTGGCTCCTCACTTCAGCAAGCTAGGTACAACAGCAATCCCTTCAGAAGAATCTCCCTGCAAAGCAAGACAAGATTTGGCTTTGAGAGAGACTCAGGGTCTTTCACTCTGGTGGGGCCTTTTTCAGAACCAGTGTGATTATTGCATGACATTTCTGCCTTCTCTAGAGGCAGCATAAAAAAAAAGGCTGCCCTCCCCTGGAATCCTCTGTACCTCACACTTGTAGTTGGCAACACCAAACTCTTGTCATTGTTTTGCTCAAGAGTTGAAGAAAAGTCCATCAGAGCAAACAATGGGTGAGCTCACATTCAGTGTATCCCCAGCCAACTCACCACTGCCTGACTCCCTACTAGAATTCAAATTACTGCTGCTATTTAATTTAGCCTCAGACTCTACAAAGCTTGGAAGCAAAACCAGGCGGGAACATTTCTGCTTCGGGGGGCAAGATATATCTATTCTGTTCTCTGTGGTGTTTCAGAGTGAATGAATGAGATAGAGCAGTGTCTGAGTGCCTCTATGTTGTTTTAATCTTAATATTTACAACCAGATGAAGATTTCATTTTTAAAATAATAACTTTTCAGATTAGTTTTACAGTTATCAAGAATTACTGATTTGGTGGTTATATACCATTAGAAATACATAGACAGATACAGTAATGGTAAAATTATTGCAAGGTGAACTATCTCCAGTTTAAAAGGTTAATAATTCATATTTGGACAACTGTTCTGTTATACTTTACTGAAAGGACAAAAATGTTTGTGTCTATACTTGAAAGATGGTTTGCTGGTTTGCCTCTGTGTGCATATGTTTGAAAGTGGAGGCAGGGCAGAACTTGATTGCTGTCTCCCCTTGTTTTTCCCACCTATACCTTCTGTCCCATGAAGTACAATGGGCAGCACAGGCCACTGCTTTGTTTCCAGATTTTCCAAACATTAAATGGGAGTCATGGTTGCTGAGACCTTAACATGGTTGCTGTAAGGACAGACAAGCCAGTTAAGCAACTTCTGCTGTACAAGGTGGGGTATGCTAATTAAAAGTGAAGGTGTGTCAACTGGGACACTCCATCCTAATCTGCTCTACCCACCGACATAGTGGCATTAGTTAGTATTCCTCATTAAGGAGTCATTTAGATGGAAAATACTTTTTGTCCACTCTGTGCACGTATCTAATACTTTATCCTGGGATAACCTTCCTTAACACTGATTCCTGCCAGATAATTTTTTTAATCTTCCTAATGATACCGAAATGTTTTGAATTAATTGTCAAAATAAGGATCCAAACACAGTCTTGTTTTTAAAGCAGTAGTTTTAAAGCAAAACCATTTATTGTCTAGAACCTGGGTGTGATTTGTTTTAAAACTATCCATAATTCACTTAAATTTTTAGTGACTTAAAGGCTTACATTAACTATGTTAATTTTTAGAGTAAATATTACTGATTTATAGTAATTCATTTCATTTTGGGGGGCTGGTTAATTTTATCTGTTTAGCAATTATTATTCAGTGTTAACAGTAGGGTGGATTTAATTTAAATCACTTTGATTTTAATCATGATTTAAATCACTAGTCAGTAAGGCTCAATTTAAATCATGATTTTCTACATAATGACTCATTTTGCTGGAGTTTTTTTAATATTAATATTTACAACCAAACGAAGGTTTCATTTTTAAAATAATAACTTTTCAGATTAGTTTTACAGTTATCAAAAATTACTGATTTGGTGGTTATGTACCATTAGAAATACATAGACAGATAATTGTGAAATTATTGCAGGTGAACTATCTCCAGTTTAAAAGGTTAATATTTGGACAACTGTTCTGTTGTACTTTACTGAAAGAAGAAAAATAATCATTACCTTAATAATAAGAATTTAAATAGTTTTATTTAACCCAAACAATAACATTATATAGCATAATGTATACTTGCATTTGCTTAAACATCCATGCTTGTTAACTGATGTGATTAAAATATCTTAAAAAAACTTATACTGACAGTCTCTATAGATTCCCAAACTGGGTCTCTTTTATGGGCTGCTGCCATTACAGGTTTTTCTCCTCAAGGAAGAGAGTGAAAATGATAACCCTCAGGCCGTTATACACATAAAGATCTCAAGATGTGGAGTATTGTGCTCAAAAGGTTTCACTTTCATTTTACTGCTTGCTTCTCTCTACTCAAACTTTGATCCTTGTGCAGACCTATTCCATTCTAAACAGCCAAACATTCATTAAAGGTATGGGGTTGATTCTGTGTACATAGATTTGCAGAGGAACAATGGGATTAAGGTATTTTCCTCAATTCTGATGTTTGTTTTATAACATTTTTTGCTATGAAGGAGGCATGTTATCATTGAAGACCCAAATGCACAGTTTTGAAAATAGGAAAACCAAGCATCTTTGATAATATATTCTAAATAGAAAAATTGCCCCAAATAATCAGAAAGAAACCTCTGAGAGAACATGGCATTGTGAATGGATTAATACAGCCTTGTTACATAATTTAAAACTAATTATGTAGCTAATTTGGACTATAATGTATCTTAACTAGAACATGATCTTTAGAAAGATTTTTCCTCAAAAAGCATTTACATGTTTAAAAACTGATTTAAATTTTAAAAATCCGATTTAAATTTTAAAAAATCTGGTGGTAGGAAGAGGGTGAAACAGATAGAAAAGCACGAATAATCTCAGTTACAGAATAATTCTCTTGTACTGCTGAGATGAATCAAGATCAGTCCCCTAAGACTGTCGTAGCTCATCTGGTAAAGACCAAATTATGACGTAAGCCTTGTAGGAAAAATGCCTGACTTTTCAAATTATCTCTCTCATTTGAAACGCACTTGAGCACCATTTATTAGAAGGTTAGGCCTTAGTCCAATTCTGGCTGGTTAGCAAGTATGAAAACTACTAGCCTTATAATAAATCTAAAGTTAAAAAGAAAAGCTTCCCTAGTATTCTCTAATGGGCAGCTTTGACCTTAGTAGGATTGCTGATTATATGTAGGATGTGGATCCTTGTAAAAGGGACCAGGCACAGGTTCCTGAACTATTGAAAAGCAGCACACTCAAAGCCTTTATCCTATTTCAAACTGATTGTAGTAAGAAGCATTGCTCATTGTAGGATTTGGCATTTGAGTTTTCCAACTCTTTAGAACACAGGAATCCAAAGTGAAAACTGCACTTAGTGGGATGAGCAGTTTGAACTAAAAAACAAAAAACAAAAACTGATGTTGATGGAGAATGACTCAGATTTTGGCCTGGAAATAAAGCAAATTCCAACATTACCGCTGCATAAGGTGGCCACATGGAAAAAAGGATGGGGCCTATAAACCTTCAGCAGTTGTATGGAAGAGAGAATTTCATAATCTGAGGATTTTCATGTTAGTTACATCTGGTGAAATTCCCTTTGGCACTAACCTATTAAAACTATATTACAAGAGCACACACTGATTTTTGAAAATTATTTGAATAGTAGGCCACTGAGTAAATGCAAAAAATGAAAACAATGGCCCTAAATCATTAGGACTATGGCCTTCAAGCTAACTAAGTTGACACATAATTCATTCTTATAAACTGCCATGCAAGGAAGTAAGGAGTTATGATTTCACTCCAGACGTTCACAGCTTGTGGCATTGTGGATGTTGCATGGCTGCATCAGCAGGCATCATTACCAGTGACTGCCAAATTACCTAGTTAAGTGTAATCTGTAAACTGCTTAGAGTGACATATAATACAGAGCCAAGCGGTTTATAAATATTTGAAATGAATGAATGAATGAATGAATGAATGAATGAACGCCATCTTACAGCAATGTCAGGACGGACTGCCAAGCTGTAATACTGATTTTCATCCCACCCTATTAAGCCAACTAAAGCTGCTGTAGTATTTCCACCCTCCAGTGCTGTCCCCCCCTACTATTTCTGTCTCAGCAGATGTTCAAGCATGAACTCACTATAAAATATGAGAAGGGAGGAAGGAAGTGAAAGGGCCATAGCATGTAGCCACTTCATTTCTAAACTACTTCAATAATATTGAAGGAAAGGGAATGTCAGAGCTGTAGTCATGAAACAGGCTCCAGGCTTCCTATTGATGAGTTCTCCCTCAGCCACCTAAAACACATCTTTAAAAGGCACCATTTGTTCCAATAAATGGTTTATCATGCCCATGATGAATAAGAGTTACAGTCCCATTTTCTTGTTCCAAGTCATGTGATACTTCCCTATGTAGGTTAGCCTCTTGACGAGTCCCATATTTTTTGCTCCATAAGATGCATGGACCATAAGACACACCTAGTTTTTAGAGGTATGTATGTGTGATTTTTTTTTTTTAGGTTGGGTCCGGAGGTCTCTGTGGCAGCAGCTTCCAGGCATTTCCACAGCAGCAACAGCCGGGTCTGGAGGTTTCTGCAGTGGTGGCTGCTGGGCACTTCCACCTGGCTCAGGTGCTTGTCCACAAAGGTATCTGGGGAGCAGAGGGGAACAAGTCTCCTTCCCTGCTGACAGAACAAGTGCCTGGGTGGAGAGCCAGAGTGACACACCTGGCTCCACCCACCACTGCAGCCACCGTCGCCACCACCTGCTGATCTGAGGAGCCCGCCTGACTAAAAAAAAAAAAAAAAAAAAATCCATCCCCAGCCCAGACACCGGCTCCTGGAACCCACAGTCAATCATGCTTCAATGTCGCCACCCACACCATCACCCTCTTGCAAGAGTCAGAAGGAGGAGGGCAAGGAGGGGACCAGAGCCTTTTGGAACAAAGAAGGGGGTGTTTTGTGTCTTCGGTCACTGGGGCCGAAGCGAGAGGGACAGTGACAGCTGACACTCAGTGCCAGAGAGCCATGCATGTTGGGAGGCTCTCTGAGTGGGAAAGATCCCCTCCTTTGTTCAAAAACCTGCTCTGGAAGCTCCTGACAAGGCTGTATGCACTCTATAATTTATAGGTTTACAGATGTTTAAAGGGTGATTTTGGAAGGTACTTTTCATTGTGGCAGGCCTGAAGAATTACAGCAAATAGAGATGGGCACGAAACGCTAAAATAGCATTTCATTTTGTTTTTTGTTTTGTTCCATTCTGTTTTGTATTGTTGTTTGAAATGAATTTCTTAAAAAAATTATTTCATTTTTTGCTTTGTTCATTTTTCATATGTGTACTCTGTGTGTGCATCTGTGCATGTGTGTGCAATGCTTGTGTAACTTCCCGCACCCGATCTGGTGGGGGGAAAGGTGGGACTTTTTAATTTTTATTTTTGCTGAGCTCCAAGTGCCAATCAGCTGTAGTGCAGGCTGGCTGAGGGCACTTTTTAAAAAAAAAAAAAACAAGTGTTGACTGTGCTACAGCTGATCAGTGTTTGTTTAACGGAGGCCTCCCCACCACTTCAGAAGCCCCTTCCGCGGGGGCTGGTCAGTGGCAGTGGTGGCACCAGGCGGCCAGGAGGCCTCCCCAACATATGGTAGGAGAAGATGCTGGATTGGGGGGGAATGAAAAAACAAAACAGAACAAATGAAAATTTTTGTTTCATTTCATTTTGTTTTCCTTTGAGGGGGTGTTTTGTTATTCATTTAGTTATGTAATGAAACAAATAACAAATAATGAAACAAATACAAAATTCATTTCATGCCATGAAATAGCATAGCAAGATAACATGTATATCTGAAATTCCTTTCGTGCAAACTAATATGTAGTACTGGAACACTGTCAAGTATTGTGTCAATCTGGAATTGTCATATCTAGGACTCCACTAATGTGGTCATCACAGGCAATCCAAAAACCTGCAGAGATTATGTATTACACATACTAACAACACTCCCAAACAGTAATATATACACCAAAGGTAGGTAATACCTTCACTGAACTACCATTTTTTTAAAAATGTGAGTTTTCCAGTCTACTAGTGTGCTTCTTCAGATAGGGCACTACAGAGTGTGGGACAGAGGAGAAGCAAATCAAGTCCAGAAGTTAACCTAGCCAGCTATTGTGGTGTCAATATATGCGTTAAGCTAATATTCCAAGATGAAGAGTCAAACTAGTTACTTCAAAAGGAGACAGCATTCACTTCAAGCAGTGTAGAATGGCTGTGTAGGATTTCTTCCTCATCCCCCCATGTTCTCTGCACACCCCAGATTAATGGGAGTGGAGATGTCTGTGAACTAATACTGGGGAAGTACATGGATCGTCTCAAATTCACAAAATTCACCATTTGTTAAGCTGGTGGACAAAAGAGCTGCTTTGGGGCATTTTGAAATTGAAACACAGAGTGAATGATCCCATCCTTTACTGTGGGCGCTGAGTGGGTGGGGATGGAAAAACTCTGACTCTTGGTGGTTTTTACCACCCCCAAAGCCAAAAACAATTTGAAAGCATCCCCAGGTTTCTCTGGTATCTAGCTACAAATGAACTTTCATTCTAAACTCCTGAATGCTGCATTATTCATTGATTATATTTCATCTATAAAGATCTTGAATTAAATTCACAGCAGTATACCTTGTGATCTGAAGGCCATGATAATGATCATACCATGTAATATGTCGTACTTCTGAAGGGAAGACAATTACAATTCTGTAGGAACATTGTTTTTCTCTCTTTAAATAAGAGGGTGCACATATTAATTTTAGTTACCCATATATACTCAAGTATAAGTTGACCCGAGTATAAATCGAGGCCCCTAATTTAATCCCCCAAAACTGGGGAAACGTATTGACTCGAGTATAAGTCTAGGGTGGGAAATGCAGCAGGGCCTGACAGCTCCTCCTTTGTGAGCTTGGGGAGCGGTGTGTGATGTTTAAAATGACTTTTACCCACTGATGCAAGTGCTTGGGTCAGTGGCTAAAAGTCATTTTTAAACATCACGCACTGCTCCCCTGTTGTGATGCAGAGGGGGGGCATGAAAAGCGGCACACAATGTTTAAAATGACTTTTAGCCACCGACCCAAGCACTTTCTCAGTGGCTAAAAGTATTGACCCGCATATAAGTCGAGGGCCCCTTTTTTCAGTCCAAAATTAGGGCTGAAAAACTAGGCTTATATTCGAGTATATACAGTAATTAAGTCTATCACTTTCTCACATATTATAAAAGCTTAGATGTGTGCTGCTGTTTTCATTTGTTTTATTTTTGAAAAACACAGAGGGAAAGATTGCTGAACAATTGTAACTCCATATTTACAGAAGAGGAAGTTAAACATAAACTTCATGAGCCAAAGAATTGCTTTAAACCTGGCACACTGCAAACATGATAATTAAAATATTGACTTTAAGTTATAGGGCATAAACTGCACAATTAAAAAAGATTACAAGGGCCTCTTATCAAACAGCACAATAGCATCATGCATATTCTACGTTGTCATGTAGTGGCAGCATGTCTGGGCTTCACTCCATTGAGATCTGTTTCTATGTAATCGGGCTTTTTGAAATAAAACAAATGTATTAGCAAGTCTCATGTGGCATTTCAAAAGATCCTTGCTTCTCAAGTTGCTTATGTCTATTGTTTAGACATTAAACTCAAGTGCCCCAGGTGCTGCTTAACCATAAAAGGTGGAAAGAAGTAGAAAGCAGAGGTTTATATTATTTAAATTATAGAAGTACATGTTTGATTGCCCAATTAGCAGCAATCATGGATTTTAAAACATACTATGATAGAAAAAAAATAGAAGCATTTTAATGTTGGCTTTATCACATGACTCTAATAATTCCCTGGACTGCAAGAATGACCACTGAAGATGAAATCAACTTCTTCATTAAAGCCAAGAAATGCAAGTTACAATACTTTGGTTCATGTAATGAGAATCAAGGCAATAGATCATTATAGCTAATCATTCAAGACAAAACAGATGGTGATAGGAGCATAGAAAGAAAACATTCTTACTTGAAAACACATCAAGACTGGTTTGGATGCAACATTAGCACAAAAGGTTTATGGAGCTGCTGTACCTGAAGTTGGAATAGTCTAGCATCTGGTGGCAGAAAAACGAGGAGCAGCCATGTCAGGAAGATGACAAAGTGCAAGTTGGCCTGAAGCCCCTATATCCCACCAGTGTTGTTGCTGGATAAAAAGGAATTGACACCCCCAGATCTGTGACCTCCACCTTAATTAGCAGAGCAGAGGGCATAGAAAGAATTATCCAGTGTGATCTAAGTGGATCAAGTAGACTAGGATTCTGAAGGCCAGAGTTTCAATCCCTGCTTGGATATGGAAATTCACTGGGCATGTGGAACTGATAAAGCCACACCTTAAATATTTCACTTACTTTGAAAGCACAATAAGACAGTTCCAACTTGACAGCACATGACAAAAGATCTTAGAAAAGGTAGGGGCTGAACCTTTGGAAGAACAAATTTCCCTATACCAACTCTATTAGGAAAAGTCAAAAACATTACAGTACAGAAAAAAATCCTGTCGAAAGTAAATACTGTCTAATGAAACAAACAATGAAGACACACAAAACAATTTTTAAAATAGGAATTGGTAGGGAGTTGGGTTTTCTGATCTGAACTTTTTGATCTTATCAGAGATCTCAGTTATAACTAATAGCCTATTTTTCTTCAGTTGTTCTTGCAGAAATACAAATGAGTCCTCAAAATAACAGTTGGCAGAATCCACCAGACAGTCTTACTTGTACTGTACTTTCATTGTTCTAAGAATATCCACATTTCTGGAACTCCTAAAGGAATGTATATTGCTTCAGTTCACCCTGCAGCAGGTTACTAGAGTCAACCCCCAATTATTACTTATGGTTGAATAAGGATTTGAATCAATCCAGTCCCAACACCATCCATTATGACTGTACCATATTGGTTCTTGGTGCCTTGAAGATTTCAAAAATTAAAAGTCTTCACAGAAATATGTCCCACTTCTACTTGTTAACTCTAATTGTTGTAGAGTGTGAAAAGAGTCACTACTCAATATCTCCAGGTTAGAAAGAAGAAGTACACACGTCTGGGAACTCCGTGGCAAGAGTTCTGTTAAACTGGAATGTAAACTAAATTTGCTTGTTTTGTTCTATGATATGCAATAGCTTTTAAGCAGCAACAGCAACACTCACACAAAGCAACAAGGTAAAAATTTATTCTAATGGCTTCAATCCAGTTTCTTTTCCCAGCTATAGTAGACTTACTGAACCAGGACTGGTGACTTATTCAAAAATACCAGTAGTTTAGAGGGTCTGTTCTACACGGGACTAGCAATTGGATTTACAACAATGAAAAACATATAAATGTGGTAGCCTGTTTTCTTAAACACATCACTAGTCACAAATAAGCTTATTGTTATTTATCCATATGCATTATTATTATTATTCAAAATTACCAAGCACAGTCAATCAGAATTATAAAAACATTGACTAGTATTATATAACAAAAAAATCCAAGTATCTGTTAAATATTGGCAGGGTATGTAAGTTGTTCCTAATAAAACATTTTTGTGGCTCTGGTGGCTTTATTTTCGAGATCTGCAACTGCTTATAATACTGTGTGAGATTTATTCATATTGTTCTCTCAGTGACTAAGGGGACCACTGAAGTTTTAGCCATACCGATATTTAAGTATTATCATGCTTTCCATCAATATTTGCCAGGCATTGTCTGTACAGTGGTTTATTTTTCTGTTTATTTCAAATTGTTATTTCTTATATTGAGCCTTTGTTTCTTTTGTTTTGAAAATATTCTTAGTATGTATGGTGTTCCTAGCAATGCAGTACTGTATTTATTATTATTATTATTATTATTATTATTATTATTATTATTATTATTATTATTATTATTATTATTATTATTATTATTATTAAGCAGCCATCATGGTATGAATGTGCTCCATGTGTGATTTCTAAGTAGAATGGAATTAAAATATTTTTCCACACAAACAAGGGTAATGTGTTGCACTAAATGTCTGATGTTACAATATTTTTTCCTCACTGGAGGGTATCTGTAAAGCATTCTTGTAATGTGTGACATTGGCAAAAAAGAGCACCACATTCCTTGTGCAAATCCAGTTGGTTCATAAAAAAACCACAGCTAAACAAAAGCTACCGTATATCCTTCTCTAGGGTTATTCCAATGAGTCAAGATTATTTTTAAGTCACAGGAGGGTCAAGTTCACAGAAGTTAGAGTATTTTGTTGTATAAAGGGGAACAGGAGGTTATTGTGGTCTTTGTGGCAAAAAGAAAGATCATGAGAAAACATGAAAAAAAAAAGAGTATCCTACTCTGGTAGTAATTACATGAACAAAAATTCAAGAATAATTTTCTATTCTCCCTAACTTTTTCCAGCTAGAAAAAGTTAAGACTGCTTTAAGGGTTGTATAAAACTGGTGGAAATGCTCATGGCTCAAGAAACAAGGAATGCCAACTCCAGATTTTGAAAGGCATAAATGTAAGCTAGTGTTACTATATTTGTCACAGTGGTCACTTGCAAGTGAACTTCCATGGATAAAAATAGCAATGCTAGAAGCAGCCATCATGAGTCCTACTTGTACCATCCACTGGTATAATGTGATTAATTTCCCTTTTTTTTACCCTTCAATGAAACTTTACTTTAATAACTCAATTTGCATCCTGCATGAATGCCTTAAACTGTACTTTTGTTACAATACTTCAATGGATGGGAATATTGGGATGCACGAAGAAGCATGTGATTCCATTACTACAGTGCTCCCCAACATTTTTTTCACCGCGGACCGGCAAATGTTTGATAATTTTTCCGTGGCCTGCTTGTTTTGATTTAGTAATTTTAATTTAATTTTAAATCACAAAACGGGCCAAAAGGGGGGGGGAGACTCCCTCAGTGTCCTTTTTCCTGGAGCCAGATCGCTCTTTCCCCCGCTGACTGCCCTCCTCTTCCTCCTCCTCCTCCCTACTCTTCATGTTTGCCCAGGGAAAACCGCCTCCCACCCAAATTCAACCCACCAACCCCCCCATCCCCCGGTGGCTCCAGATGCCAACGTTGGTGGGGTAAATTAAAATATTCAAAATAAATAAAATAAACGTTATCCCCCCTTTTTCCCCCCCAGCTGCGCATGCCTTCCCGTCGGGCTCCTCTCCTCATCCCGCACCGGCAGAAACCGGATGAGACCCCACCCAGCCTCCTTAGTTCCGAGTTCCACCCACCTCACCCACCCCCCGCTCACCCCCTCCGCTCACCCCAAGATGGGCACGGCGCCGGCCACAACACCAGGCCCGGCCCGGCCTGAGATGCCCCCCCTCCACTCACCCCAAGACGGGCGTGGCGCTGGCGCAACATGAGACGCCCCCCTCCCACCCTCCGCTCACCTCAAGATGGGTGCGGCGCCATCCCCAACATCAGGCCCGGCCCAGCCTGAGACACCCCCCTCCCGCCCTCCGCTCACCCCAAGACAGGCAGGAAGAAACGAGCTCGCGGCCGGCCGTTAACGCTTGACTGCCGCCTTCGTCGTCTTCTCCCAGTTTGGCGAGGCGCTCTGGGCTACTCTTTCTCCGTCACTCGCCTCGCTTTTACGCATGCGCCTTAACCCGCCTGCTCAATCTCAAGCCCATAGGTCCTAATCATTTCCGGGAGCCGGGCCGCCACCACAGTGAAATGATTTGAAGTTCCTCGGGCGGCGGCCCAGTGCGGATTGCTCCACGGACCGGCACCGGTCCGCGGACCGGGGGTTGAGGACCACTGCATTACTACACATAGTCCAAGGCCTTGTTCGACTGGGATGGTAAGCCATATTTTAGCCCTGAGAGAATGAGCCCAGCCCAAATGAGCTCTTCTAGCACAGTTGCAACACAAAAGATCAGAAACACAGCTTCTCTGTCATTTGTCATTAGATCTTAACAAGGAAGTCTGGTCACTTTGGCCAATAGTTTATCTAATGAGGCCAAGGTTGCTAATAACAGTTTGAAGTTGGTTCATTCTGACAAATCATATTTAAAATTAAATCAGTTTATTTGGGTGCAGGCATCACAACAATCAGTGTTACTTGATAATGGAAAGTGCATACCCTAATATGCTCAGTCTAACTATTGTGGATGAGGAAAAGGAGAAAGAGAGAACATGGGGGAGGGAGAGAGAGAGAGAGAGAGAGAGAGAGAGAGAGAGAGAGAGAGAGAGAGAGAGAGAGAGAGCATAAGTTAAAGACTCATTCTCATGGAACTAAACTATGATTTAAGATTAGTTCTGATGAAGGCTAAACATTTAGAAACCTAAGCTGAAGAAATCAAGCTACCTAATTAGTGAAAACGCTGGTATTCTTCCTCAAGACCTTACTGAGCAATAATAACTGAGTATTACTATCCATCATTTATAGTCAAGTAAGTAAAATGTGAATATAAAAAGTAGAAGACCAAAAGACAAACTTGACAATACTCAGTGTCTGAGAACACCATGCTAAGCTGGACAACATTTCCCACTCTTTCCTTTATTGTAAAGAACATATGTATTCAAATGTGTGTGTGTGGGGGGAAAATCTATTAGAATATGAGCTCTGTAAAATCTTTCTTTCTTTCTTTCTTTCTTTCTTTCTTTCTTTCTTTCTTTCTTTCTTTCTTTCTTTCTTTCTTTCTTTCTTTCTTTCTTTCTAAAAGAAAAATCATCCCCTCCCCCAAGTTTCTGTCGAGTTCTTCACTGCTGGAAAGGTTGGCAAACACTATCTCAAGTGTAGGAGGAAAAGAACACTGCCTTTGGCACAATGCCTCACTATGTACCAAACTCATGCCAACCTCTCAAACAGCCACACACTCCACCTGTCACGGTCTTTCTAAAGTTCTAACCACAGATATGAAACTCTCCCTAGTATGCCCTATTTCCATTAAATAAACAAGCAATTTACAAATACTTCAGATATGAATTCTCAACTAAGGTTCTATTTGTCTCTGTGCAGAACAGTTCTGCCCTGGAGCAAACAACACTTACTTGTCAGTTCCGCCGCAAAACAAGTGGGCTTACTTTTCTCATAATAAGAAGGTAGACAATTCTGACAGAACATGAACGTTGAATTCAGAAATTTATGGGTTCAGTTTGTGGCAATTCCAGCTGAAGTGATTGGAGATCAGAAAGTCTGGGAGGCGTACTGCATAACTACAGCCAGTCAAAGTTTCCTGCGCTAAATTTTGCTACATTTCTGTCCTACAGAAAAGGCTAAACTGTTTTACATCACCTCGTTCCTCATCCCATTATATCCTAAACACAACCCTGGTCAAACTGAAAGATTATGCCTGATCAAAATGAACTTCAGGGACAAGAGGGCATTCTGATACAAAGATTCTGAGGACAAATCTAATAATCTAGCAATGTTTATAGAAACTTATATTTTCATTATTAAGAAAGCTGCTGATTAAGAAAGGTATTCCGAAACTAAAGTCAGGCAAAAATAAAAACATAATGAAGACAAAATCATTCTGGCACCTTAAAGACTAACTGCTAATATTTTAATGTAAGCTTTCATAGATAAGTCCACTTCTTCAGACATGAGAGTGGGACTACATGGCTAAAATGTATACAGTTATATAAGGCCTCAACTGGGCACATGTTGCTGATAATGTTGCATTTCACACCTGACAATGGCTTGGCCATTAAGACTCCTTTTGATATTCAGTTGCCCTTCCAGGGGAACAGACTAGCACAAACTAGCATGAAAGCTGAAACTAAGGTGCATTTTCAAATGATGTCCACTCTTTAACTGAAAGTATAAGTCCCTCTCCCCCCCCCCAAAAAAAAATTTTTGGGATAAACATCTCTTGTCACTATTCCTCTGCATAAGAGTCCTAAGAAGAGATGTTTATCTAGCGTTCTTTCTGTCCCGTAATCTCAGATGTTGTAAATATGCTTTTGTCTGACCAGGCACATATATTTCACCTTTAGTTTTATTTACAACCCGGTACTTAAAATTAGATAAAACTACATACAACTGCAGCATGCTTAGGACATTTCTTTTTGGCTGAGTTTGTTATTTTTCTGCTTTGGGGTGAGTTTTGATTTTAAGCCAATAACAATTAGACATCACCTACACCAAACAAAAAAAGAAGAAAAAGTAAGCAAATTATATATACTATACCCTTACCCTCAAAAATGTCGTATTTGTAAAAATTATTTTTAAAAATGTCTTATTTGAAGGAAATGACATTTTTGAACCGAAGTTGTTTTGGTAGAAAATAAGATTCCCAATGTATAATTAGTCTAACTCTGCAGGTGTGCACATGTACAGAAAGCAACAAGACTGAAAACAAAATGTGCATGAGAGATTTTTCCCCGCATTGGGCCACCTTCAAAATCTTCTAACAATTTTTCATGATACTTTGTAGGAAACTTTATAAGGAACAAACAGAAAACCAACACAACATGGATTTATCCACACGCCTTTACAAAACAGACTGAAATGCATAACAATTTTTTCATGTTTATATTTTTCACCAACTCAAGAAATCCATAATCCTGAAGCTGTTCGTGGTAACTCTGCCTCTCTCTTCGCAACTACAATTTAGGCAGGGGAACTGGAGAATACATATTTTGCTCCAAATCTCCCAGATCTTCAAAATAAGTCATAATGACTCTGGTGAGACTTTTCCAAGTCACAACCATTTAATACAGCCCCTGGGAATAGCCACATCCTAGTGCCTATCAGAGGTCGTCATTCATTTCACAGTTGCAAGCAGAGGCTGAAAACTGTAATTCCATCTTGCTGTGCTGTGGATCTTTGGCACTTGTACAACCCAGCTCTTCATTCCTTACTTTGATAAACATCATCCATGAATTAGATGCAGAAATTATGGTTTAATTATATTTATATAACAAATAAAGAATTTCTGTATGAGACAAACAGCCAAACTTCCAGTTCATTTCCTCATATAATAAGGATTAACAGGACTACAACTTGCAAATGAGAATTGACATCCATTAATGGAAGTTTCATAGTGTAGGGACATGCAGCATGAGAAACCATTAGATGGAAGTAGCACAATTAGCTCCTGGATGATGCCAATAAACAACAATTGAGGACTGGCTTAAATAAAGCACTCTTCAGGCTAAAACTGATATTACTAGGAAATAATTATGAAGCAAGGTATAAGTCGGGTTCGTAGGTCCTGTCACAAATCTAAAAATATAATGCATCATATCAAGCTGGATACAAAGATCTTTAACTTTTAACTTTATTTATTTACGGTCGAAGACCAAGATTAAGATCATTTTTCTACAAAGATCATTTTTCAACAGTTAGCCAAATTTTACGGATTACTCACTAATTTTCCTCTATATTATAAATTTCAGCCATCTCCAGTTTTGGAAAAAGAAACTGCAAGACTATACCGGGACCAGCAAGTTATCATGGACTGAAGATTTAATTTTAGAAAGCCAGATACTATACTCCTAGATAAGCAACAAAAATGCAGAAGTGAAATATTCATCAATTAGCAGCCTCAAAAATGCATACAAGTATAAAAAAATGACATAGCACCAAACGATAGAGCAGGAAATTAAAATAATGTGGAAGTAAGAGCATCCTACTCCTTATAGCAATTCCAACAACTGATATCATTCCAAAATCTTTGACTATCAATTTAAAGCTATCACCAATAGGTCCTAGAGAGGTGCATGAATTAAAAGACAAATTGCAAACTTTGTTCAAAAGTTGCTAATACATTGATGCATATTTGTACAAATTGATATCCCTGATGAATATGATTCAATTAACGTTTAGCAATATTTGATTTATCAGACTATTCAATGGCCCCTAAGGCACATAGGCACACCAACACTGCAGGAAATTTATCCTTTAATCTCCTCTATAATCAGTCCAAGTTCAGTGAAGATTGGGTTTCCCCAAACCCATTTTGTGAGGATATCACTTGGATGTCTGCCACCCAATCTTCACCAAACTTTGAGGGATTGCCAAGGCGAGTCAGGGAAAGCAGCCTGCTAAGGATGGGGTTGGGAAGAATTTTACTGAAAGGCCTTCTTTCAGACATCTGAAACCCAAATTTGCAGGGCTTGTAGGGGAGATTCAGGGAGGCTTCCCTCCAATATTGGTGTCTCTAGGTGCCTTGGGGGCCATTTTATACATTAAAACAACAAATTTACAAGTAGATTATCGATTCATCAGAGAAAAAACATAAATTTGTTATTTGTGATTTGTCAACCTCGATAAATCACAAATCAAAACAAATCACTATTTTTCTGATTTGTGCCCATGTCTAGTGCTAATTTGTTTTCTGAAATTAAAAAAAATCAATGATTCTGCAAACATGCTGCGTTGTCCATAATTTTTTAGGACATGATTCCTAATTTTTATGCTTGACACTTGACCTGACCCTATCCCCAGGCACCACTGTTGGTGAGAAACAAGAGGTACATTACTGTTGTCATGGTATAAAATACTGAGAAGTGATTTACCAGTCTGTTCTTACAGTGGCTACACAGTTGGCTCTTGTCCTGGGGGAGGGGGTGCACAGTGGAGAACTGTACTCCTGGATCCTAGATCTATGGCCAGACTCTCCAACTCACTGAGCTATTCTGACAGCCTATTTAAGTATATGAAGCATTTCTATTTCATCTTTCAGTTAAAGATTTTCAAGGCAGCTTACAATAAAACTTGGCAATGAAATCAAATAGAAAATAATAAAAGAAAAGCACAAGTGTCAGTAAACTGCAATATGAAACAATGCAATAAATCATTCAAACCTGTAAATTTTAAAACCTCGCCAATTAATATTAATCCAAGCAATTTGTAAATCAATATCCGTATCTGGTTTCTAAAATTCAGTCAAGATGGAAATGAATTGTTGGGGTTTTTTTAAAGCAAAGGGTGCAGCTTCCCATAGCGCTTTCTGGATGGTATATAATTTAATTATGCAGGCTACATATTGCCTGCCCCGCCCAGCAAGCTGGGTACTCAGTTTATCAACCCAAGAGCAGCAATTCAGCAAGGGTTTTTGACTTTTAAAGGCTTCCAGTTCCAAAGCTTCCAAAAGCCTCCCCAAAACAAAAGGGAGTCCTAGGGAACACTGGAAGATGAAATGGGGTGGGAAGGGGAAAGGAAGAGTGGTGATAGAAAGTTTTTAAATCAAATCAAATTAATTACTTAATTACAACCTGGCTTAAGCCACTGCAAACTTACACTGCGTACAAGTGTGAGTGCAGCTCCATCATCATCATCATCATCATTTGTGCTTTAGAGCAGAGTGCATTCCAGTTATCAGACATACAATATACTGTACAAAGATGGCATTCAAATATAAAGGTAACATTAATAAATATTAAAACATACAATATCATTATGAACCATCTATCCAAGTCCACCACTAGCAAACAATTATAATTCAGGTAGAATAGACAATATAACAATAAGGTGGTGAATAAAACAACTTTGCACTAATGCTAACCTATTCCCATAATGATTATGTCTGACAGAGTAATGTTTTGTCATGAATGACAGATTCTCCACATTTTGTTTTGTCAAGAATGACAGATACTCCACTCTCTCAACATTTTGTAGTTTTTTTCTTTCTTTCTAGGTGATGAAGCAAGTGCAGATCTACAAGGGGCTGTTTCAAAGAGAAGCATGTAGACTACAAAAAGAAAATTCCCTGCAACTGAAAGAAGATTCCTTCTTTCAGTTGATTCCTTCTAAAATTTTTTTAAATCTCTATACACACATTCACATGGTGCCATTCCCTCATATAAATTTAGTTTTCTACTAAGAAATGTTTAGGTAATGACTAAAAGGAGCTCTTTTTAATGATTACCTCTCTCTCTCTCTCTCTCTCTCTCTCTCTCTCTCACACACACACACACACACACACACACACACACACACACACACACACACACACACACACACACACACACACACACACACACACACACACACACACACACATGTGTACAATGAAAACCATCATACCTCACGTAGTGAAAATCATTAACACACAACAGAACATTTCCTTATCTTTTGTAGCCCATTCTTCAACCATCTCTCTTTTTTTCCAAGTCGCAGACCACAAGAGCTTCCACTCTTAACCTCGCTAATAGGGATTTATTACAGAAACAATGGCAGGCTCTTATCTACACAGGACGAATGACATTCAACACAAAGGAAGGCTGCTGTATAGCTACCAGTCAGGAGTGTCATTAAGACCATGGTTCTATACACACAGAATTGGAATAAAGTCTCACTGAACCCAATGAGATTTACTTCTAAGAAGGCATGAACAGAATTGTTGGGTAAAAGTCTTTCAAAAGGAAAGTTTTCTGGCAAGAATTATAAATACAAAAAAGAACATTTACATTGTACAGATGTCATGATGAAAGCAATTTTTTTAAAAAAAAACAATTTACTGTTATTTTAATAGTAATAAATAGTAATTAAACAATGTCAATATACTGTATCTTTCTGTTTATAACACACAACCTTTTTCTAAAATCGTTAAGACTAAAAACTGAGGGGTGTCTTATACATTGTAAGCAGGTGACACAGGCTCCTCTTTCTGAGCTTCAGTGTTGGCTCCTTTCTGCACCCACAAGCCAAACATTAATGCAGCATCCAGGGGTATAGAAGCAGTTTTCAAAATCCCCTCTATTACTCTCTCTCTCTCTCTCTCTCTCTCTCTCTCTCTCTCTCACACACACACACACACACACACACACACACACACACACACACACACACACACACACACACACACACACACACACACACTTTTAAGGCACCTGTACTTGCCTGGAACCCCAGTTGATTTCAATGGGATTTCCCCTCCCCATGGCTACCTCTTTCTTACGTGCTCCTCCCTTGCTCGCGCACGTGTTAGACTGTGAGCGCCTTGGGGCAGAGGCTTTTAGGCTTGCACAAGAGATTTAAAACCAAAGCTGAGAAAGAAGAGCTCACTCCGCCTACACCTGAAAGGTCCAAGGCAAGAAGATAGGGACGATCTTTCCAGGACAGACTCCCTCTTTCTCAGCTTCATTTTAAAATCTCTCTCGGCCTATGAAAGTCAAGCAAGGGGCAGCCTCAAGATGCTCACAATCTAGCAGGTGCTGGATGGTGAAAGGAGTTCCTACCAAGGGAATGGCACAAAAGAGAGAGGAGGCCGCAGGAAGGGAAAATCCCAATGAAATCGACCAGGCTTCTGGGCAAGTACAGTCACCTTAAAATGTGTGAGTGTAGGTATAAAAGAGGATTGTGAAAGTGCTTCTACACCCTGGATGCTGCAATAGTATTTGGCTTGTGGGTGCAGAAAGGAGGGGACAATCCATCCTGTGTGCTCTCCTCTTTCTATAATATTGAGTTGGAAAAGTGGGTGTCGTCATATACTTTGGAGCATCTTATAGACAGAAAAATACAGTATTTTTTATTATCAATTCATTTCTCTAAAAGTACCTCACCCTGGAGAGGTCCATTGGGTAACCATAGGCAACAATCCTGTCACCAAACCTTAGCACCAGCCTGGAAGATCTTTCATAGAGGCCTAGGGAGATGGTACCAAGTACTCCATTTGGGCATTTAAAGGACTTTATGCAACCTTTAGCTACTGGGATCAAGAATTACGACCATCTATTCCAGGACATTCCTAGCCCATTACCATTAAAAATATGGTACAGTGGTACCTCTACTTACGAACTGAATAAGTTCCGAGTGTATGCTCGTAAGTATAAAAATTTATAAGAAGAGCAGCGTTTTCTCATAGGAATGCATTGATAATCAATTAATCCATTCTGGAGGGAACAGGTTTCAATGAATTCCTATGGGAAGGCTGACCATGCATGAGCTCCCTTCCACCTGCCCGAGCCATGCCAGCAAGCACCGATCGGGTGCATGCCGGCGGGCCTTGTCCCACCCCTCACCCTCTTTGAACCAAACCTCTGGGGGACCGGACCATAGCGGCAGCTCTCCGTGCGGAGGACCAGTGGGGGTAGGGGAATGCTTCTGGCAGCGGCCACCCCAACCCCCTCCTATCATCCCAGTGACCCTGAGCTTGAGCAGTTGGTGACCCTGCGAGGGCGTGGGGCTCAGGCTTACCTTACCGCCTCTCCCGTGTCATCACTTGAGTGGGCCTTCGTGGCCCAGCCAGCCCCTGGCCAAGCAGGAGGGAATGGACCATCCTGCCACCAAGGCAGCCGCCACTGTGCTCACGCCTTCCTGGCGCTCACCCCGCCACAGAGGCAGCCTTCGTCGAGCCCAGCGCAGCCCGTGCCTATAATGCAGCTGCCCCCTCGACCCCAATGCTGATCACTATAGGTGTGGGCCTCACTGGACCCTCCAGAGGCCACTTTGGTGGCGGGGCGATCAATCTCCATTTGCACAGCCAGCAGTCAGTCCCAATCGGACAGCGCAGGGAGTGAGGAGGGAGTACATGCCAGAGGCAGGCTGTGCCAGGCCTGACGAAGGCCACCTCCGCAGCGGGGCAGTTGCAGGGAAGGTGTGGGTATAACGGTGGCTGCCTTCTCAGCAGGATGGTCCATTCCATCCTGCTCAGCCGGGGGCCGGCTGGGCCACAAAGGCCCGTTTGAGTGATGACATGGAAGAGGCGGTAAGGTAAGCCCGAGCCCCCCCTCCGTGGGAACCGCCTGAACTCAGGGTCACTGGGACAATCAGAGGGGGCTGGGGTGGCCACCGCCGGAAGGATTCCCCCTCCCCCCACCCGTGCGCCGCACGGCAAGTACCGGTACTGCTGTTTGGTTCAAAGAGGGTGAAGGGTGGATGGAGTCGAGGTCCATGGCGGTGGTTCTGCAAAGTGGAGAAGGTAAGCACCCAATTCCTGAGGGCCCTGTGAGGAGAGGGGATGTCACAGTCGCAGCCTCCCCCTTCCCTTGGTCAAACCTAGCAGGGCTCTGGTGCACCACGCTCCCCGGCCTCCCACGCTGTAGGCCACACATGTGACCCAAGCTCCTAGCCACCCTGGCTCTGGCAGGCAGAAGGGGTGATTCACGCAAGCATACACGTGCCTCCCTTCCACCTGCCTGAGCCACGGCAGCATGCACACAATTGGTGCATTCCAACGTGGCTCTAGTGGGTGGAAGGGGTGAGCAGCGCAAGCATGCATGCACCTCCCTTCCACCTGCCCAAGCTATGCCACCATGCACCCAGTCGGTGCATATTCGCGCAGCCTGAGCAGGTTGGAAAGGAGGCGCCTTCATCTAGATAAGGGACACAGAATACCCCAGAACAACAAAGTTATTTGGCCAGCTGAGATAATCACCTGGTAATTCCACAAACTTCTCTCAAACATCACTATAAGTAAAAACACAACAATAACAAAGTTAAATAATGAATAACTTGCTGCTCCAATACCTGTGCCTTAGGCCAGTCCTCTCATTTTTTGCTTTATGTCAGATCTAGACCTGATGCTCCCTCAGATCTCATCCAGAAGGTCTTTTATTGTTCCAGGGCAGATTTAGGAGAAAAAGGAGTAGGGAGGCTAAACCGGGGAGAGGAAATTCATTCTGCCCACTGTTTCCACTGTGCTGGTAGGTGGGCTTCACTGTATGTAACCCTCTGTTTCTAGCACATGCGTAGGTCTTCATTAAAATCTATCAAGCTTTTGTGGGAAAGAACCAGATTTAAAGGACAGTGTATAACATCACTACCCATATTTGTCCAGAATCTGCATTTCCCTTCTATGTTTTGGCTTACTTATCTAAGATTGATAAGTTCTCATGTCTTGCTGATTTACCTCTTACTTCTACAACATTTTACTGGAAGCCTGACACACTACAAAATACATTATCAACAGGAGTCTCTGTTATCCATGCTAATGGAATAGAATTTTATTAAACCATTTTAAATGGAACATAAGTATTTTCCTTCCACAGCCCTTCATATTCTTGGAAGATTCACAAGAAGAAAGGACGGATGTGCTGACATGTAATTGTATTTTGTGGGGTGCAATGGAGCAAAGGAATACAAATTAGTTTTACGGATGCAGCAGATGAATATTAACTACTGATCATGTTATATCTAACAGACAAAAGCATACGCCCACAATTTTGAGCTAGAAATCCATCAGAATTTAATTACTATGCCTAACCTAATTTCCAGTTTCTGGCAGTTTAGCTACAAAACATTATTCTTTATGCACTCAGAATGTATAGAAAACAGTTACAGATGGCTGTTTTCTACTCCCTATTTATGTGAAAAAGTTCCAAGAACCACTATCATATGAGCACAATGGGAGCCTTTTAGCAGTGTGCTGACACGAGAGAGCCATGGAACAGTGTTGTTTAATTGTGTATTCTCCAGTGCTAGGCAACTCTCCAAAACCTTATTGTAAACCTTATTGTAAACATTGTATAAGGTTTGCCAGGATCAGCACAATAATGGGGATCATGCTTTATATGCCTAACCCAGAGTGACAGTGACTTCTTCTTTAGGATTTACGTTCCTTTTCCTCTGGAGTGCAAATTGCGACTTTATGCCTTTGACTGACCTTTTCCACAGACATGATTGAAACCTACCACTTGCAGCTCTAGCCTCATAATATGTTCATACACTGGCCTTTTTTCTTTTTCTTTTAAGCAGATATACTCACTGGTTATCTTTGGATTGCCTGTCTCTCTCCTCCTGGCAGCACCTCAGTTTACAAGACAATTTACGGCAACACAAAGTAGATTAAATGTGAGCGTACATTTTGTAAACATTTTCTCCATACCATTGCATACCATTAGAAAGTGCACACTCTTTCACAACATCAATGTTCATCATGTTGCAACTATTATTCATCCATTTCATAGAATCTGCATACTCACTGTTGTTAGCTTAAATGTTACCTTTGAATGATATAAACTGTCCTGGGTACTTTTTAGGGAGAAAGTCAGGGTAGAGATATTTTAAATCAATAAAATATTGTGATATTGTCACTATGGGCAGAATGATTTGGCCCATTGGAAGGATGAATATTGGAAATATTTATTGCTGATAGATGCCTATGAAACAAAAAAGTACAGCTAGAATAATTATAATTCTAAAATATTTTACTATTCATTTAAAATTCTTAATACATTCAAAACATCCATCATATAGCTTCAGTGATAATTGCAGAAAATAAGAAAAATATAAGTGGCACAATTTGAAAAATTTCCTCTAAATTTCCAATACACTCACCATACACTTCCAAAAGTTTAAATTTTCTTCACTTTGTAAAAACATCTAACATTTTATCTTTCTGCAGAAATGTCACCCTACATATGTGTTAATACCGATTTTTTAAAAGTGTAAGAGCATTTCTTCATTAATAGGAGATGTTAATACCAATATGAAACTAGGCCCTCCAATTCCAATTTCTTCCTTCTCATTTTAACATTAGACACATACCATTTTCTTTTTATTTTACAATACAGTACAGTACAACTAAAACAATAACACTGTATATGAATCAAATTATTTCTATGTTCCTTTATCGAACCCTTGCAAGCTAAGCTTTCCATTAGTTGTATGTCTTAATTTTAGAAGAAAGAACTGGAAAACATTCATTATTTACATAGTGTGGTCTGCTTCCTTGCAAAAGCGATTGTATTTGAGCCATTTTCTAACTGTGTCATTTGATTTGAATTCCTTGCAACATGTTAGTCATGAGGCACATTCCATTCTTATGAAGTGCTGACTTGAAGGGGGGGAATGTATGTTTCTTAACCTCGTGTTGAATTCTGCTCCTTCACCAAAATGGAATATTCTGTTCATACTCAATTGATACTGCTGTTATGTGGGTAAAATCATGTCTTTGCATTCAGTGTATGTATTTCAGGTGGCTATTGCCAATGGAGCAGTGACAGTGAATGGAATTCAGCATACTTATTTTGTGTATATCCCACATTTCTTCTAATGGAGTGACCCAAACGAACTTAGGATTTTAAACAACTCAAACAACAACAAAACAATCAGAAAATGTCATAACATTCAAATGTAGCTTCATGTATATTAAACAGCTACTGCATTAAAACACTTTGATACATTGTAAAACACAACAAAGAGCAACAAAAACTCCATTAAAGCCAATCTTCTCACTTGTTTCTCTTGTTTCTTAAATAATGGCATACGTTGAACAAGTCAGCAACAGTGCTGGACAACTGTTAAAGTTCACTGCTTGGTAACCGGAGGCCCTTGGTCCGAATGGCATTGCTTCCCTTTGAGATCTGCTCAACATTTCTATGACCCAGTGAGAGAATATGAGCAACATTGGGCTCTTTAACAAATTCTGTGTATTGTCCAAAATGCCTCTACCTTTTTATTTTCTCACCCCTTTTTTACATCCTTTCTTTTCTCATTATATTATGAGACATTGTACAAACAAGCATAAGTATTAGTACAGCAAGAGATAAATCACAAACTCTGATGCATTCTTCATTTGTTTCAGTATATGCCAGTGAAAGCAATCAAGAAATCACCATATTAAAGTGGTGTAAGGCCGAGTGGGTGGGTATTCATGCCATTGCCAGATTACTGACCACTTCAGTAGGGGAAAATGTCCTGAGAAGCTAAAGAGGGGTCAGAAGCATATCATGAGGTCTCCTTAGAAATATTTAGGAAGTCTTGGGGGTTAGCATGCAGAGTGCAAAATTCAGGATGAGTCCTGTTATTAGGCACAGGAAGGTGTCTAATTTGTTGTGTCATGAAAGGACAGAGAATTCGTAAACGTTGTTATTATATTTCTGCTGTCCAGGATAGGAAGAGATTGTTGAAGGATTTTCTGTCTCTGGTGACGAAGTGTCACCTTGAACTGTGTGGATGGTGGTGCAAGTTCTTTTGCTATCTAAGACATCAAAATGTCTGAAGCTAGATTTTAACAAGAACTTATCAAGAAACTGAGTATCTGCTGTAGGTTAAAAAAAAGTTAAAAACAACAACAATTGGCTTCCAGACACTTGCTTTGTTCAATTCAAAAACTCTTTCTGGCTTCAGTGTGCTACGTAGAATGGTTCTGATCAATAACACCTGCACACTGAAGTTAACAGAACATGAAAAATACAGATACCCCTCAATAAAGTAATATTCCATAGGAAAAAACAGATGTGTTTTTCTATTAGGTGTGTACTCAACCTGTCATTCATTGGAAGCATAAACAAAGATGACATATTTTATTAATAAATCTCCATTTCCTTCGCATACAACTGCACACTACAGTGTAGTGAAATAAAGCATGCTTTTACAAGTTGCTGCATGATGTTACAAAACAAACTGCTAATGGCCTTAAGACATTTCCCGATCTTTCAGAAAACAGACATCTCAAGTACATCTAAGGAGATCCATGGACAGAAGCAGGTTTCAACATTCATTTATTGAATTTTATTTATTATAGAGATATTGAAAATATCTATATAATGAGAATTACAATACAACTTCACAAAATAGTACAGAGAAATAACACAATTGGAATGGAGGCAATTTGAATGGGGGAGGGGAGGGGAGGAGAGATCTGCACAACTTAACCTACAAAAGTGCTGACCTTGACCTACAAAGCACTGTACAACTTGGGTCTTAGCTACCTAAAAGATCAAATCTCACAGTATGAACCAACTCGGGTGCTAAGGTCATCAGGAAAGGCCTTTCTCTCCATCCCTCCTCCCTCACAGCTACTGTGCCCAGGCTCTGGAACTCCCTCCCACTGGAGGCCAGGACTGCCCCATCTCCGCTGTCTTTCTCGAAACAGGCAAAGACCTTTGTCTTCAGGCAAGCTTTCCCTGAATGATGGACTACCTACTGTCTTTTTATGAATCTACCATACATGACTACACAGACTTTTTGTTTATAACCACTTATACCTTTGCATTGACACTGTTATCGTTAGTTTTAATGTTGCCTTCTGCAGTAAGATACCCCTCGATTCCTTGTTTCTCAAACTGAATGTGTTTTAATTGTAATGGACTGTATATTGTCACTCCTTACTGTAAGCCACCTTTTGGGTCTTTTTCTAAGGAGAAAGGTGGGGTAAAAATACTCTCTCTCCCTCTCTCTCATATATAAACTAACCTAAATCCTAATAAAGAGAGAAAGGGATTCTAGAAAATGTCACTATACATAAAGGTACTGCTCCAGATCACACTCAATCCAAACAGTCAGACATGATCCCAGGCATATGATAAATGCATTTGATAGGTTCATTTGTGTGACAGTAATATTTCAATCAGGCAAAGTCTGACGTATTTTGGGATTTTGGGGGACAATTGTCACCATTTTAAGCCTAAAAATGTACTAAATCTAAAATGAAAAGTATCTAGACCACTAAAATTGGCACTAGATGGGCAAGGTATAAAATGTAATGAATACAAAAATAAAATAAGTAAAATATTAAAATTGGGAAGCTTTTTAGTTCTGTGGGACTATTCTTCAGGCTGAGGCATCAACTGGATGAAGATGAAGAAAATGAAACTAAACCCAGAAAAGACAGAGGTGCTTCTGGTCAGTCGAAACAAGGGATAGGGATGCAACTGAAAAAAGAGGTGCACAGCTTGGGGCTGCTCTTAGACTCATCCTTGAGCCTGGATGCCCAGGTCACGGCTGTGGCCAGGAGCGCATTTGCAGAAAATGGAGAAACCAGCTCTGGCCATGGGGACACATGCCCTAGTGATGTCCTGGCTAGACTACTGTAATGCATTATGTGGGGCTTCTGATGAAAAGTCTCATGAAACTTCAACAGGTCCAAAATGCAGCAGCCAGATTGCTGACTGGGATGGGGTACAGAGATCACATTACACATCTATTAAAGCAGTTCCACTGGCTACCAGTCAGCTATCAGGCGCAAGGTGCTGACCTTGACCTACAAAGCACTGTATGACCTGGGTCCAAGCTTCCTCAAAGATTGAATCTAACAGTATGAACCAGCTCGGGTGACCGACTCTTCGTGACCCCATGACCATGGAGTTTTCTTGGCAGGAATACTGGTTTGCCAGTTCCTAGTCCAGGCGCCTAACCAGCAAAATATTTACCAGCATGTTATTAACTCATTTCAAAAATAAGTACCAACTTTTAAAAATGTATATCCTCTTTTCAGTAATTAGGGAAATCCAGTGGCATCCACCCACCACTGGATCAAACACCACTTGCAAAACAAATCTGTCCTCTCCTTACCATCCCTTGAGCCTTATAGTATGTTCTGAAGAGCTGTTGGATCCTCCAGAGAACAATGGGCAGGTGTGCTGGCACACTGCAGGTGAGAAGAGAAGGTGGCATGTCATCTACTGAAAATGCAGCACACCACAAATTAATAAACTATTCCAGCTTCCTCAACTAAGATTTGAATTTAGATGACTTACTCTTAAAAGCTGCCAGTATCAATGCTATATACATGAAGAACATCAGGTTATAAGGTTAGATAGTTGTATGAGAAACAAGACTCCCCCTTCAAAAAAATCACCCTTGAAGTCAATATGTAGCTTATTTAGCATTCATTTAACTGTATCAATTATGTATATAAAAATGTGGCTTTCTTTTAAGGTACATGCTAAATTTAAGGTGGTAGAATAATTAGTGCTTCTCAGCAGATACAGAAGAAGCTCGCCTTATCATTGGTAAACTCTGATGTACTTCAACATGACCACAGGATGGAAAATTTGAGGAAGGGTGTTTGGAGTACAGCTTCCAGTCAACATGGACATATGGCCATTGGTGATGCTGGCTGCAGGATTCTGAAATCTGTAATTCCTGAATTAACTTTTCCAATAACTAAGCACATTGTATTCACACATAGTATTCAGTAGAACTAGAGATGTGAAGGCCCAGAAAAACCCCCCGGAAAAACTGGAGGGGGGGGGGAGAGACGGTTTTTTCCATTTTTCCCTAAAGCCTTTTGCCCCCCCCCAAATTAGAAAAATTGAAAGAAGAAAAACTTCTTATGAAAAGTTTTATTTTAATATGATGAATAAAATATCTTAACACAGGGCGTTCAAATATTTTCTAAATCATTTCTTAAAAATATGCATAGTATCAGATTATTCTAATTTCAGTGCACTGAGGGCAAGCAAGTCCTAGGTTATTTTATTTATTACTTTTTACAGCTTATATGCCGCCCACTACTCAAAGGTCTCTGGGCAGCTTACAATCAAAGAATTAAAACAGTAAAACATCACATATCAGTAAATAATTAAAACAATAATAAAAACCTTACACTAAAATCATTATACTAAGGTTACAAACGGAACTCTCCAATGCAAGAACAAGATGCATTTCTTCCTTTAGGTCATGCTCCTATTGTCACAAGAAAAAGAAAAAGGTTTCACTTTTGTTTTTGCATGTAGGTGCGTGTGTTTGGTTCTGTTCTGTCCTCTTCACTAGGCCTCAAAGCAGTGGAAGAAAATGTGTGTGTGTATTGCGTCGTTACAGTTGTGACCGATCCTTCGTGACCCCATATCCATGGAGTTTTCTTGGCAGGAATACTGGAGTGGCATGCCAGTTCCTACTCCAGGCACCTACAGCACCTGGTATTCCCTGGTGGTCTCCCATCCAAGTACTAACCAGGGCTGACCCTGCTTAGCTTCCGAAACCAGGTGAGATCAGATGTACAAAAATGATTAAATTTCATGCCCATTCATTGAAACTTAGTCCCACTTCCTTCTATACATTGCACCCTCTTCAATTCTTTTTTCAATAATAAGGTTTTTATTTTATTTTTATTTAATACTGTGGAGAGGAAATATGAATTGATAATTCTGGATATTTAAACATTGTTTTGTACAGGGTTTTTTTTTGGTCCAAATAAACTAGTAAACAGTTCAGGAGATTGTTACTTCATTTGTTACTTACAATTACAAATAAATATTATTTAAAAAGTAAATTATGTTTGTAATAATTGTTTGGATAAGCTATATTTTAATATGCTAGTTGTGATAATTTTATGCCAAGTCAAATTAAAGCTTAATCCGGAGAAGACGGAGGTTCTGTTCTTCGGGGCGCCATCTCAGTACAATGGCCCCCTCCCTAGTCTGGGGGTACTTCCCTCCAGCCTACAGACAGGGCCAGGAATCTGGGCGTGGTCCTGGATTCGGCCCTCTCCCTGGAAGCCCAGGTGATGGCCGTCTCCAGCGCCGCTTTTTTCCATCTCCGCAGGATTTACCTGAGTCCTCCCTGAGGACAGTCGTGCAGGCCCTGGTGAAGGATCGACTATTGCAAACGTGGGGTTGCCCTTGGCCCTGGTCCGGAGGTTACAGCGGGTGCAAAATGTGGCGGCCACGTCGAGCACATCACCCCAGTCCTGGTCCGCCTGCATTGGCTTTGTCTTCCGGATCAGGTTCAAGGTTCTGGTCTTGGTTTTCAAGGCCCTCCATGGCTTGGGACCAGGATACCTGGCGGAGCGCATCTCCCTGAGGGCATCTGGATCCAGACCCACGAGATTGTCGCAGGCGCACTCCTTGAGAGTGGCCACACCCAGAGAGGCGCGGAAAACGCGTACGCGGAACCGCGCCTTCTCTGTGGTGGGGCCCTCGCTCTGGAACCATCTCCCTCCTGAGCTGCGCCTGCTGGAGTCCCTGCCCACCTTTAAGAGGGCTTTGAAGACCTTCCTCTTCAAAGAAGCATTTGGTGTCCTCATTAGTTAGTTTCTCTTTCTTTTCTTTGCTCTTACCGTCTACCGCCATCTTGCCTTCCGCTGCCCTTGCTTGGTGGCCTTGTTATTTTTAGCTTTTTAGCCTTTTTAGCTTTTTAGCTTCTTGCGCTGTTAGCCGCCCAGAGTTCCCGTTGGGAAGATGGAGCGGGATATAAGTATTTAAATAAATAAATAAATAAATAATGACTTTCAAGCGGTAAAAGGGGGTGGGGAGTGCTAATGTAGCATTTTTTTTCATTTTTTCCCAAAAATTTCAGTTCTTTTTCTGAAAAAACCCAGAAAAAAACGTGTTTTTTTCCCCCGAGCGTCAAAATTTCCAGAAATTTAACATCTCTAGGTAGAACTGTTAAAAGCATTTTCTGATTTCTTAGACCCCATAATTTTTCTTTCTAGTAGCTCCAACCAAAAAGAAGCTCCTATAAACTCCTAAATTTAGCTTAGTTAGTATAAAGGCCTAAGATGAAAGGCTTTGGGGCCTTGCTAAGGTTAACTCTATCTAGTTCATGTGCAAAATGAAAGCTGCCCCACTGTGAGGTTGCTTTCTGAACAGAAAGCTAAATGGAGCTAAGCCTAGCTATGTCATAAAAACCTTCCACCTTAGGACTTTCTCTCAGAAGAGCCACAGTCTGTCATGTGGAATTCCCAGAATGGAGAACTAGAGGATTTGTAGTGCCCTCCCCCAACACACACATACCAAAAAAATAAGGAAAATAGCAAACCTACACATTACTAAAGCTACTTTCCTCCATGTTCAAAGACCCATATATTTCTTCATTTTTGGTAACATTTTCACTGTTACCTTAATGTCTTCTCTACTTCTGATACAGTAATCCCCCCTATCATGGGTGTTAGGGATCCGACCTGGCCTGCGATAATGGAAATCCGTGATATGCGGATGTTGGGTCAGGCTGGGACTGAGGTGCCTCTCTGGGGCCTCCTATACTGTACTTACCTGAGTTCTGGCGCTGCCCCAAACAGTCCTCCGATGGGCTCTGGGCCTGTTGGAGGCCCCAGAAGTGGTTTCCAGTGAACCAGAAGCCTGTTGGAGGCCTGTTTCAGGCAGCACCAGGCTTGGGGTAAGTGCAAGAATCCTCAAAAGGGCCCACAAAGCTTGCCACAGGAGACCTTGCATTTCATATATTGTGGTCCTGTGATATATCGGGACCACAGTATATGAACCGCGAAATGGCAAGGGACGACTGTATAGCAGGGGGAAAACAAAAGAAGCCCTCAATGTTTGTTTGTTTGTTTGTTTGTTTAATATATTGCCCCATTCCTATTCCGGGTGGTTTACTATTAAAACCTGTAAGGAAATTAGGGATGATGGGACATAGAGTCATTTTAGCAGCAGTCTCATATTAGCAGCACAGCTTTCACTCAGCAGTAGACTTTATCTAGGGAATGTGTTAGTCAAAATATAATTTTGGGGATTAGGGCTGCAGAATCGCCATTATTATTATTATTATTATTATTATTATTATTATTATTATTATTATTATTATTATTATTATTATTATTATTATTATTATTATTATTATTCCTGGCTTGGCTTGGTTTGGCTTCAAGATGATTCCTCGTTAAGTTAGAGTTTAGAATTATATAGATTAGCCATGGATTTCAGTAGAGTTAGGACAGGTTACTTAGGATAGTATTTTTTGGTTTTAGGGAAAATATGCTTACATTTTAGATCAACGAAGCAAAGTGTTCTGCTTATATGCCACCCCATACCACTTCAAGTAGTCTCTGGGCGGATTACAGTTTAATTATAGTATGCAGGCTACACATTGCCCTCCCCTCTCCTGCAACCTGGGTACTCATTTTACCAACCTCGGAAGATGAAAGGCTGAATCAACCATGAGCCTGCCACCTGGGATTGAACCCCAGGTTGTGAGCACAGTTTTACCTGCAGTACAGGCATTTAACCACTGCACCACAGGGCTCTATCTTAATTTGTCATTCTGTTTAGAAATAAAACTTCATTATAATTTACTTTGCCTTCAAAGAAATCATTTTTGGTTACGTTTTGGTATTTTAAAAGGAATTCGCCTTGTGATTAAAGCCATTGGTTTCTCAGCAGAAAGCTAGAATTTGCTTGTAAATCACAGGTCAGATGAGGCAATTTCCAAACTCCACAAGCAATAAAACACTAAGGTACAACACCAATAGCAATAAAATAGCATAACACACACACACAAACAGTGGCACCAAAAGAGATTTTAACAGTAAAATAGAACACACAACAAGGCATTTAACTGGGGTCAAAGTGAAAGATCTCCCCGAAAAGAGATGTTCTCAACAGCCTCCTAAATGAATATGCAGCACCATAGAGAAGGCCCTCCCTCTAGTGGATGACTTTTAGGCCTCTCTCGCAACAGCTGCGTGGAAAAGCCTGGCTTGAGAAGATCTGTTGAGTTGGGCAGGTGACATTGGGGAAAGACACTCCAACAGGGAATGTGGTCCCAAACCATGAAGGTATTTTATATGTGAGTGTCAATATCTTGAATCTGACCTGGGGCACAATGGGTAACCACTGGATAATGGCCAGAACTGGGATAATGTGATCAAATTTGCTCACACTAGCCACCAATGTGGTTGCTGCATTCTGGACCCACTGTAGTCTCCAGGTAAGACTCAAGGGTAGCCCCACATAGAGACCACTGCAGCAGTTGATCTCGGAGACAACCAGTGCTGCTCCAACGTCCTGAGGTAGCCCTCATCTAGGTAGGGGCATGGTAATGATAATACAAAAATGAGTAGATATCAGAGTATTAAGTCTGAGCAAGACATCTGTAACTGAATTCCGCATGAGGAAAAATTCTCACAAGGAGGCTGGAATGGCTCATTATTGTCAAACCCTCTCCCTGGATGTGTACCCTCTTGGGCAAGGATAGTTATTGCTCACAACACATAGACGCTCTACTGGTTTTCTGACTTAAAAAAAAAGTCTACCAAAGCAAAACCTTGTATGAGGTTTTAAAAAACTAAATCTGAGATTAACCTTTCTTGCAACAAAGCTATATATCAAGTGGTGCCTGTATCCCCAGCCCACCCCCATTTCTGTTTCCCTCTCCATTCCTGTTTCCTGTGTCAGACAGGCATGGCAGTTGCTAACTCTTTGCCCTCCAAAGCAGCGGATATTTACTACTTCCTCTTTTGTTCTCCCTGGATTCTTCCTGTATTCTGGCCACATAATTTGTGTGACTGCAGCAGAAATGCCCCAGACCATGTGGGGAAAATGAAGTGCCACTTTACACCCTCTGTTTGTTTGGTATGTGGACTTTTCCTCATAAATTATTGGTCACAGGCCTTTTGAAATATTTGAACGGTTATAGGTTAGTAATGTTTATACTGTGCACTTAACATCTGTGTTAGCACTTTCGAATGTTCTCACATGTGCTGTTTCAGTATAATTATCTCCATTCCATAGCCTAAAGAACTGAGACTGAAAAGAATTGGCTTACCTAAGGTGATCCAGTGAGTTCAGAGCAGAGATTAATTTCAGGCATACCTTTGCTAGTTCACTTTTTAGCCACTGTAACAGATCAGCTCATGAGGAATTGAAACAAAGCTAGGAATTGACATCCTACAAGTGACAACACTAGCTGTAACATGTTACCATTTAGGATGATTCCAGGATAACAATGTTCTTTTTTAAAAGAAAACAAAGTTACTAAAAACATGGGAATACTGCACATACTGTATAAACAATGCTATATCTGCAGTGTTAAGGGGAAGTTGTTTAGGGTGATTTTTGGATAAACTGATGCTTTAAAGATAGCTTTTAAAGCTAATTTGAAAGTAACAACCCCATCAGTGTGAAGCACCTAATATGTGCTTCACAGGGTACAAAGAGCAACTACAAATATAACATGGAAGGGGGGGGGAGTAATGGCTGAAATGTATCTTTAAAAAACAAGTGACTCTGAGCTCTGAATAGACTAGGGAAATCTTCAAAAGAGAACAAACCACAAAGAAAGCTCTTGATAAAAGATGCAAACTTTTTATTGCAACAAAAGATGGGTAAAAGGGAACAAAATACCAGAACTATGTATATAGGTCTGTTAATTCATTTTAGAAGCTAGTTCAGTGCTTCAGACAGGTTTGTCCAAAGCAACACCTGATTTGATTCAGTTCTGAAGGTGAACTGATGCAGAAATTCAGATAGGCAGCACTCCTGCTGACATTCATTAGAAAGCTAAAACAAGCATTTCCTTTTTCTCTGATGTACTGTGTTTCACATTTAGAATGTAAATTAAATGTGCAATATAATCATAATATATATGTTACTATGCTTCTGAGCAGAATTGAGTTGAATGTACAACTGTGCATCTAACAACCCTTAGGGCAATTGGTGTAGGAGGGAAGTACAGTAATTTCTAACATTCACATAGACTTAGTCACAACAAACTGCTTCATAGAAAGAAAAGTAAATCAGCACTCTGCCAAAGTACCCTAAGAAGGGAAAACTGATGGGAAAGTGAGAGACTGAGACCCAGGGGAATCATCAACAACTCAAGCTATTCCCCACCACCTAGTACTGAAGCAACAGATAAATCTAATAGTTAAATGAACAAAGAGTTGCATGAGATAATTGGCCATGACCTCAGACAAACCCTCTCTGTAAGCAATGTGATTGCACAGTAGTGGTGAAATCCCTGTCATTGGGCAAACCTTATATCCTGTCCTTCCCCTCTGAATTATACCACCATTGCTTTTTCATTTTAAAGTCATACTGGAAATACACATCCTGCCTTTTTCACGCTCCTTTTAATTGTTTAAATCTCCAAGCCTCTTCAGATCCCATTGTTTTACTCTTGAAGCAAACCTGCTCGTTCTGCCTCCATCTGAACATCATGCAAACTGATCCAAATTGGTCCAGTTCAATTTGGAATTTGGGATTCAACCAAAGTAGATAACTAATGTATATACAATCAAGACAGCTAAATGAGCAGTCTCATTAAGAATCGGGCCTATTTTATTTTAGGCCAGTTGAAGGATTGAAGCATATTTTTTTTGAGGCCAAACGAGAACAGACCCTGGGAATCTGTGGTCAGATCACCCAACAGTGCTCTTTTTTGTTGAAAGGAGCCAGACACTGTATTGGAATGGGCTTGTGATGATAGGATAATTTTTTTCTTCCATATTGCTTTCATGAGCTAAATATTCCCATTCTGCAAATAATATGTGCCAATGTCCTATGTGTTATCAATTTGCATTATTCCCACTTAGTGTCTTGATTTTTTCAGTGATGAGAAACAGTCATTCCATGGCAAATCCACCAATGAAAAATCCATTTTGGAACTTGAAAAGATAGGATTTTCAAAATGTGCTGAGTTAAGACCAAGGAACTGCATTATAGCAGAAGCTACTGGGAATCACTCTGTGTGTGTGTGTGTGTGTGTGTGTGTGTGTGTGTGTGTGTGTGTGTGTGTGTGTGAGAGAGAGAGAGAGAGAGAGAGAGAGAGAGAGAGAGAGAGATAACGAGATAAGTAATTTTTATAGATTTCACTTTCATTCTTGAGCCCTGCCCACCGCAAAAATCTGCTCCAGAGGGTTGAGGTACCTTATAGCAGTCATTCTCAACATACCAGAGAGAACATACCAGCTAACCCCACAGGAGATGGCAAAAGCGTCCAACATGCTAGCCAAGAAAAAAAAAGTTCTTGATCATTAGGTATAAAATTTTTGCTCTATTTGGGGGGCTAAATCAATTTAATTCCTTGTCACTGCCAACAAGAACATTTACGTTTTGTATGATACCAGTGTTGGCAAACTTATGGCACGGGTGCCAAAGGTGGCCTTTGAAGACCTTTCTGTGGGCACCCGACATCGCTCCTTCACAGCCACCTATATTCAGGTTAAATTGCTGTATTGGCACTTTGCAGAAATTTAGTGGGTTTTGAATTGCAGTTTGGGCACTTGGTTTCTAAAAGGTTTGCCAATACTGTATGATACCATTGAGATACCATCCTGAAATTCAGAATGATTGGCTACAATATATGTATCTTTAAGTGTGAATTTTTTGAAAATTTAAAAAAATTCAATTTTTCTACAAATTCAAATTTTGTATTTATTTAAACGTGTATATTTTTTGGAAATGTATAATTGCATCATGTTGTATATCAAATGAAAGCCCTATTCATAAGCTTTAAAATGGCATCTGTCCCAAGTATGTAACTATCACAGGTATCTATTCAATGACATTTGAACTTATGGTGGCTAGTGAATTTTGGCATTTTTTTTGCAATTTTGAAAACGCAACATCTCAAAAACAAGTGGACCAAAAAAATCTGATTTTTTTAAAAACATGTTAAGGTACAAATGTATCAAAAATGAACCAAATACATGACATCAAGGTTCCATGCATTGGTTGATTTGACATGGAATGACATGAAAGTAACTCATAAAAGAGAGCACATATTTGTTGGGAGGATGAGAAAATTAAGGCTACAAAGAAAATTTTTAACTGAACATGGTTAACATTAATGCTGACCATCTCAATGGTTTTCAGCAGTGACTCCTCTAATATACTACAATAATTTCTCTAATCTGTTTAGAGCATGTTCTTTTTCTGGGTCTTTGCACCTGTGCGCTTCTGTTTAAATAGCGTTATTTGTTAAAATTAAATTTAAAAAAATGTCCTTGCAGCTCTCTGTGATACAGTGTTAACCTGCTGTACTACGACTATAATTGTGCTCATGACCTGGAGTTCAATTGCAGGTAGCAGGCTCAAGGCTAATTCAGCCTTCCGAGGTCAGTAAAATGAGTACAGTACTCACCTTGCTGGGAATGGGACAATGTGTTGCCTGCATATATAAATTTTAAAGCACCCAGAGAGTGTTTTAAGCACTATGGGGAAGTATATAAGCAGAACACTTTGCTTTGCTTTATGTATTAACATTTCAGAACAATGAAAAATGAATTTTTCAAACTCACAAACAGTGCAAACAGTGAATATGATAAACAACACAATCCTATGTATTTTTCCACATTTAACTCCATGTGAATTCAATACAACTTGAACTCCAGGTAAGTGGCCACTGGATATATTTTCATCATGGTCCTCTAGAAAATAAAGAGACTGTGTGTAAACAGCATCTTACTCTACATTTGTTTGGATGTATTAATTGAGAGAGAGAGAGAGAGAGAGAGAGAGAGAGAGAGAGAGAGAGAGAGAGAGAGAGAGAGAGAGAGAGAGAGAGAGAGAGAATGAATGAATGAATGAATGAGTTTTTAAAAATTCTGTTGATACCTGTTTTGCCACAGTAAAACTCAATGCTTCTGTGGACTTTCTTACTCTAACATTTCCCAGAACCATTTATTTTCACTCTAATCCGAAAATCTGGTTAGTGCAAATCAAAGAGTTGAGAAACAACCTTTATTTTACGTTTTGGTTGGTGAATGGCTGAGTATACAATTATGTCCAGGCTTCAGCTTCCAGACTGGAATAGCCATTTAAGAAAAGTTGCATTCACTTAAGTCTTAAACACTCTTATCTCATAATTTTGTTTTATTTTGTTTCTATAATACCATCATCATTATAAATCAGGAATGTTTTTATATGTCTATGTAAACCATCCTGAACTTTGTGACAGTAACTGAAATTGGGTTTTAACTTTCTAAGGGAAAAAATAAAACTAAGGAATGAATATTATAAAGAGTATCATGACATGTGTGTGCCCATGCACAAGTTTTAAAAATCTGAGAGAGGTAAAAAGCAAGATTACCGTATATACAACAAGTATAAGATCATACACTTCTGGTTTGTAAATATAATCACCTTATGATTAAAAACAAGACCTAAACTTCCTCAATGTCATCACTTAACTATGACTCCAACCTTAGGTGTTGATCTTCAACCTCCAAACCAGCACCACCACCACCACCACCACCACCACCACCATGAGATATAGGGGATAGCAATGCTGGCAATACTTTTGGATTTTGTCAGAACCCACAAAACTGGTGCATGTACCATGTTTCCAGAAAAGGGGGAAAGGGCAAGGTTCTGAAAGCAAAGAAAGAAAAGGAAAAAGGGAAGTCAGGAGAGAGACTAGGTTTATCAGAATTGCCATAACACATCAGGACAAGAAATTCTTTTACAGTGGCAATTTGAGTAATGGAACTGATTGCTCTTGAGTGTTAGGCAAGTTCTAAAAACAGAGTTCGCAGAGACAGAGAATTCTCAACCTTTAGACTAGCATAAGAATCTTCTTTGTGCCCTTCACTTGTGCAGGGACCTGTTGCCTAACCAAAAGTGTTCTGCTTATATACTGCCCCATACCACTTCAAGTAGTCTCTGTGTGGTTTACAGTTTAATTATAGTATGCAGGGTGCACACTGCCCATTGCTCATTGCTAGGTACTCATTTTACCAAACTTGGAAGGATGGAAGGCTGAGTCAACCATGAGCCTGCTACCTGGGATTGAACCCCAGGTTGTGAGCACAGTTTTACCTGCAGTACAGGCTTTTAACCACTATGCCACGGGGCTTTATGGAAGGAAGATCTTTATGCAGAGCATCATGTACTGCCAAGCATTAACAGGATACAGTATTGTACCTGATATAGCCTTCAGAAGGCCATGGCAACCCCCTCTCCCCCTCTCCCCCTTGCTCCCAAACCCCTTCTTTGGCCAATGGATGAAATGCAAGGAGAGGTATTTCTCTTCCTTCCCAGAAAGAACAGAAAAGTAGCCAGCTGCAAGCACTCAGGCCAAGTTGGGACCGTGGTGCAAGATAAAGTGGGAATTAAGCCAAGTATTATTAATTAATACCAAGTATTATTATCATGACACCTTGAGCACCATGTTAGTCAAACAATGTTGAACACAAGGACTGCAGGCCAACATGAAATTAAGACCAGTGAAATGAATGGGATTGAAAAGACTGAAATCTCTGTTTATGTTTGCACACATTGGATTGTGGCCATTAGGTCTGTATCCTACCAATGTGGGATTGCAGCTTATTTATATGAACCATTCAGTTATATCAGCTCCTCTTGAGTCCCAGATATAACATAATTTAAGCTGCTTGCAATCAATCTAAATGACCTATGAGCTTCAAAGCAAAACCAAGAAACTAGTAAGGAGCCTGGATTTTTATTCCAGACTGCAGTCTCATTGTGAATTCATGGGAAGCTATTAACAGCCTGGACGCTAGAAGAAGCCAAGATATTCTGAATAAACAAAGGAATATCTGATACTGTAAAAAGTCCTTTGAAATACTGGATTGTGTAATTATGTTCTTTATGAATAATTATGTGACACATTCCCCAAAAGACAGGAACAACTCACAGATTGAGATTGTGGGGAACTCACCCCCAGATTCCAAGGAGAGCACTCCTACTACTTCAGTTGTACACCAAATATGCCAGACTAAACTTTTATATGGCATCCCACAACATGGTTGCAAAGAGTCTGTCCGCAATGTCCTGTAGGTGTGAAGCAAGTCCCAACCATCAAGAGAATGTGCACCAACCAGAGATGCCACTCATGTCAGCTATGCAAATACAAGCAACTTTGGAGTAACCATGAGCCAAAGCATTTTGACTGCTTTGTTGACATACAGGCAGACTGTCTCCATTTTATTCATTTGTCTTAAGCATTTGTGTTCTGCTTTACAGTATAAAACTTCTGACAGGATACAATTGTATCAATAAAAATGAATGTAATAAAACAGAACGGTCCAGAAATAGAGCTTTCTTTTTAAAAGGGAAAAAGACTGTCATTGTCAAAAATATGTTTGTTCATTAAGTTAATGGATCCAAAATGCTATTTAGCCATCTCACTGATATTAGGTGAAAATTCATGAAAATACAGACGTCTGAGCTAAAGCTGTCTTGCCCCATATTAAGACTGCCCATTCCCAGTAATGTTTCCTGAGTAACAGTAATAATAGCATTTCTAAAGATGGACCAGCTGTAACCTTGTTGTACAGTCAGATAGAGCTTTAATTTTGATCATTTCTTAAAAACTAACTTTTTAATATGATGAAGTCTAAAGAGACCAGTATCCATTTTATGCATTTTGAACAACCCATTTCAGTTACATTTAATACAAACTGCATAGAGAAAGCAATGTTCCAGAGTTAAGTACAACCCTAACAGTTCAATCCAAATACTAAATATCACCAGAGACTGAATTATTAAACTTTAATGCAACTGACATAGCTTCATAATACAGTGGTACCTTGTATAAAGGAATTAATTTGTTCCAAATGAAATTATGTTAAGCAAATTTTCCTTCATACAAATTTCCCATAGGAATGCATTGAAAACAGAGTGATGCCATTTTTATGTTGTACAGATTCTCCTCATAGGCGATTATGTTAAACAAATTTCCCCTATCGCTGGAATTTTTATGTTGTACAAATTTTATGTTATACAAGCTGTTTGTTATACAAGGGTCCACTTTATAAGTCTAATCCATTCCTTCAGCTGGAGAATCCTGGTGATGCCCATATACAGAGCCACAGTGCTGGAAGCTCCTGAAGATATGCATAGACACTGAGTCAGCTATTCTCCTGGTATATATCCCCACCACTTCCATTACAAAACTGGCACACACCCTTGCACTCTAGATTTGGGGGGAGAAGTACTTGATAGATCAGTTTGAGATTGCTTTCCTTCTGTTCCACGTCAGTCCTTGAGAGCCTCATTTACTTGCCATAGCCACTGGTTTCTTATAGCAAACAGGGCTGAGGAGGTGGGTGTGCCAACAGAATATTCCACATGCTTGTCTCCTTCTGGGGCATTCCCTCAGCACCTGGGCTGGGGATAGCACACTGGTTGCAGACAGGCACCCACTTATTACTGAAGTCTATTCTGCACACCTGGAAAGATCTCTTTTGAAACTGTCATTTTGAACCTGAATAACAAGGACTGATCACTACTCCTGCCATACTTCCCCCTCCCCCCACTTCACCATGTCACTATAGGCACAATGGGAACTCCATAGAATATTAATATATGTTAATTATCATGTGGCTTGATTTGTGGCCTGATTAATATGAGACCAGTTGCTATTTTTTGTTCTCATCCTCCATGCCTCACTCAACTCCCTACTGCAAACCCAATGGGAATTTCAAAGCCACTGGGAACATTTTCACTTAGGTGCATAAATGATTTATTTAGCATAGTTGAGGAAATGTCAATATTTCTGCAAATCTCAAGTCTTCTACTGCGTTCTTGAATAGAAACGGGATGGCAAAGAGACAATGGCTCTCATCTAAAGAACTGAAGAAATTGAAAGAGAAGAGCCTGCCCTTCTAGTGGAAGGCTTGCCTTCCAACTGCACTCTCAGCTTTCCAGCACGAGGCAAAGACCTTTGTTTTCACTCAAGCTTTTAAAAAGACCTTTAGAACTGGTTTTTGTTGCCAATGGTTATTGTTTCCTTTCATACTGCAGTTTTTAAAGACCCTTCTAGAGAAACTAAGGTTAAGGGAGGCAGGCAAGCAATATGGTACAGTATTGGACAACCTAGGAGAGCTCTCCTGTCTGGCAGGATAACAATTTTGGGAACTGACCCCAGGAGTTGCTAAAGAAATGGCTGGGCCAAGAGGGCTAGTTGGTCCATGCGCTCTGCCTCAGCACCGAGTGCCCTCCCTACCTCGCTAACACAAAGTAGAAAGCAAACAGAAAAGGGCTGGGAGACCACAGATACTGCGAAGCAATCAATTTAGGAGTGCTGCACCACTTATCTTATGATGTATGATAGGCCATTATAGAAGGAGTCAATATTCAAGAAGCACTGAAGATGAAAGCACGATTTACCTGCAGATTCTTGCAGGCAGACTTTACAGCCCTATATATGCAACGCTTAGGAGATGGAAAGATTAAAAAAAATAGTGAATGAATAAATAGTGAATAATAATGTGAATTAGTGTAAGGCACATCCGATCTCGCCTGATTTCAGAAGCTAAGCAGGGTTGGCCCTGCTTAGTACTTGGATGAGGGACTACCATGGAATAGCAGGTGCTGTAGATGCCTGGAGTAGGAACTGGCAAGCCACTCCGGTATTCCTGCCATGAAAACTCCATGGACATGGAGCTACAAAGAGTCGGTCATGACTGTAACGACAGAACACACACACACACACACACACACACACACAAAATAAGAAGTCAAATAAATAAATAAGGCAAGTGTTATATAAGAGAATGATAGTCTAGGCATGACTTTCAGAAAGAAGTACTGTAACGGGGAGGGTTTTTTTTAAAACAAACAAACAAAATGTCTTGCTTATATATCTCCCCATAGAGCTTAAAGCACTCTCTGAGCAGTTTACAATGTAATTATGCAGGGTACACATTGCCTCCCTCCCAGGTACTCATTTTACTGACTTCAGAAGGATGGAAGGCTAAGTCAGCCATGAGCCGTTTGCCTGGGATTGAACCCAGAGTCGTGAGTACACTTTTGGCTGCAGTACAGTATAGTAGTTTAACCACTACACCATGAGGCTCCTCATACTGCCCTGGATTTTTAGCAGTCCTCTAAGCAGTGATGAGAGAGAAGTGAGCAGTTTGTTCTATTGTGAGATATGTGCTTTAGTGGAATCATCTGAAAAGAAAAGCAGGAATATTCATGGTGTTTCCTGTTCCTATTTGACAGTGTGTGATGAGTCAGTGGATTCAAAGGCCATCAGCACAGAAAGGGCAAGCTCCCCCAAACCACCATAGGAAGCAGCATCTGAACTCAATCAGCAAACATTCCTCACGCCAGCTAAACTGGGCTGAAAGGTAAACCAAAATAGTTGCAGATCATTGAGATTGAAAGCTGCTGGCATTTTAAGGCACAAAAGGCAAAAAGGGAGGTGGGGATTAAAGGAGTGACAGAGAAAAAGAAAATCAAAGCAAGCGCCAGGAAGAAGAGGCAGAAACAAGCTCAGCTCAGGGTTGTTTCAATCTATAACAAGTAAACAATTGAGTCACCCAGCAAAAAGCTTTCTTTCAGAACTAATCTGAAAGAAAGTTACCCCTCATCCAACTGAAGGATGAGGATCGGCCTACCTCTGTGGTCCCTCTAACTGGCACTTGTGGCCAGACAAGCTCTATAGCAACAATAAGAGAGAACCCGCCACCCACATCCACACACAAAAAGGAAGAGCCATGTTGCTGGCAGGCCAGTGCTCTCTATAGGAGCCCCATGGTGCAGTGGTTAAATGCCTGTACTGCAGGTATAACTGTGCTCACAACCTGGGGTTCGATCCCAGGTAGCAGGCTCATGGTTGACTCAGCCTTCCATCCTTCCCAGGTCAGTAAAATGAGTACCCAGCTTCCTGGGGTGGGGGTCAATGTGTAGCCTGCATACTGTAATTAAAACTGTAAACCACCCAGAGACTACTTGAAGTGGTATGGGGCGGTACATAAGCAGAACACTAATGGGGGTGCAAGACAGAACTCCTTTGAGACCAAGGGAGCAACAGAGGTTCCTAGTCACACAAAGGAAATGTTCTCTAACTCTTCTGATACTTTCCATACTTCTGTTCTACTGATATATATTTAGCTCCTCTATCTATCTATCTATCTATCTATCTATCTATCTATCTATCTATCTATCTATCTATCTATCTATCTATCTATCTATCTATCTATCTATCTATCTATCTATCTATCTATGTAGTTTTAGTTTAGTTTTCTTTATGATTTATATACCACCAGCTTGCACAAAGGCAGTTCAAGGCAGTGAACAACAAAACCATCAAACCAAAATAAAAATACAAAACTAGAAACAAAAATAAGAGACAATATACTTTAAAACTCTATTTATTGATACAATGATGTATCCAGAATGGGTTTCTGTTTGGGAATATGTCCTCTGTTGTGCTAGCTGCTCCTCCATCCTCCCCCATCAGAAATTCTGCCTTCCAGCTTAATCTGCCATTTCTCTCTACCCCACCACCCTCTGGCCATGCAACCTTTTCCTGCCACCCCCTAGCAACTGTCTGCTCACAATGACTGGTGAAAAGCAACGTGTCAATACACAAGTACTGCAGAAATGGCTCAAATTGCTCTGTGACATACTTTTACAAATGTATCAATGTATTGGCTGCAAATGTTTTTTAAAAATTAATATGCATGCTGAAATAATAGTGGCCACTTTCCTAGCTTTGATTCTGAAAAGAAGTGGGGCAGGTCATGTACACAAGCAATTCTAGTAAGGAATGCATTGGTAGAACAGAGGTACAAAATAACACAGCCTTCCCAGGGAGCAGAAAATAAACTAGTTACACCTCTGGCTGGGGGAAAGGTTTCAATTGTGACCATGTGTCATGTGACTGGGAGAAATACAATGATCTAATTAGGGAATATTTAGAGTGGGGGGGGCAACCTTCTAAACCTCCTCTCTTAAACCTGGCACAAGCTGAGGTGCTTCTGAGGTGCTTGCCTGTGTGGTCTTACATGCACACACTCTCGTGTGCAGGACTTTTCTCGCCTACACGCCGATTGTGCCTGTTTTTCTTTAGGCTGTAGTGCAAGAGGGGAGGCCTTTTGCACTCTCTCACATGTGTGTGCCTGAAAAAGAGCCCTGTGGGGGTGTGCGCACAGGGACAAACTGGTCAAAATTATTTATTTATTTATTCGATTCATATACTGTAACCATCTAACAGAAAGATACTCTGGGCGGTTTACAAGTTTATAACTTGTAAGTTTTTGTAAGTTTAATACATGTGAGAACAGCTACATATTTGGTGGAATGTATGTGGGTTTTCAATGATATCCTTTGTCGGACACTTGATTGAAGACTTTATTGCATAGTCTTACTATTTATGACATGACTGGATTTATTCATTTGGATGATGATGATGATGATGATGATTTTGTGTTTAGATGTTCATTCGTCAGACCAATCTGAACATACAGATGTGGACTATCTCCAGGTTAGAGCAACCACTGACATTTTTAATATCTTGCCATAGCTATATCCTTATAATAAAGCAGAGAAGAGCACAAGCCTTTGAATTGCCTTTAATATCGTGTTTTCACTACTTTTAAATCTTATGCTTATGACCATTGTTAGACCACATTTAAAGTAGATTTACTTTGCCTTGGCTTGCAGTCACTTAATTAAAGCCAAAATATGGTACATTGGTCTTTGGAAAATGTTAATTCAGTCTTAGCATTTAATTCATGAAGCCTATGCATTTAAGAATTCTTTCATTTTCAATGCAACATATAAAGTTTACAAGGGCATATTTATGAGCCTTCCAGAAAAAAATCATTCCTGCTTTTCCAAAGTTTTTTATACCCCAAAGCCATCCAGCAGTTTCACCAAACAAGGAAAGTACTAGTAAAGGGAAGCAGCATGTTTGATTTAATATGCCTATTTATTCCAAAGCCAGGTGCTACATGAGGTTAAACTTCTCATTTCAACATACTCATCACATACGTATGTTGGCCTAGTTTGTGAACAGGTTGTACAATGATAGCCTTAACATATATCCTTAATGTTCAGGAGATAAAAATAAAAAGAAAGATTTGACATTTAATTCTAAAATTGTGAATAAAACTCAGAAAGTAGGCCTCAGTCCAATGGAATGTTTGTCACAGGTTTCATTTAGAGAGGGTATGTGAAAAAATAAATAAATCTGTTCTTCCTTTTTGGCAAGGGTTCCCAAACTATATGCCACAGCCAGAAATGTCATGGGAAAAGGGATGGAAGAAAGAGCTATGAAACCTGTAGAGCTGCTCACAGGAACTGGATATTAAAGTGGTGTGTCTACCCCTCCTTGCCCCATCCCTATGATCTCCAGTGGAGGTGGCTTTGTGAGTTTCCTGTGTCAGGACCTGGAAAAAGCTGGGCCCTGGTGGGTGGGAAGTATTCCTTGGGGGAGGGTAGATGGGATACCTGGGCAGGAGTGTCAAGATCAAAGGGAGCCATGGCCACTGGTCTCTATTTCCCTTGATTTCTAGGGAGCCATGAACCCAAACTGTTGAGAGAACCACTGCCTTGGGGTTATATTATTGCATGGTTTCCAACTGTACTGTTTAGGGCCAAGGCATGCGGGAAGACCTCCATGACATTCCTCTCTATTATCACATGTTTGCACTATACTGTATTCTATCTGTTCCATATTAGAAAAATACTAATGTGGATGTTAAAGAAAGCCTGTATTCTACATGAATATGGAGCCAACCTTAATGAAACAGCTGTAATTTCCATGTGTTTATTATAAGAAAACCTTACCAAATCGCTGATTGTATAGCAACACAAAACAGCATAGGCAGAATCCAGCAAAATATGAGTCCTGTTGACTTTAGTGAGAAAATTTTAGGCACAAGTTCGTTTTCTTCTTTTTTTGATAACTCAGACCCAACTTGGTAAAATTTCACCAGTGAAATATTTCTCCTTCTTCAAAACTGTTTTTTAAAAGATTTACTGCACTTAAAATGGGGAATCCTTATTCAAAATCTACTCTAAGACTAATTCTTTTTTTAAATCTAGTAGAAAGTATCTTTAGTATGGGGCAGCAAGCATCTCAGTGTCAAAACAGGAACACTGAATCACTGCAACATATAATATATTATTTCTTGCTTCCATCTGATTGTATTATAGAAATAATTAATATGTTTCATGGCTAGCTGCAAAGGAGATATTAAAATGGATATTAGGTCATTTCAATTTCTTCATACATTTTGAATTGGAAGAACTCTTTTTACAGCCAGTAAACCATCGCCTATGAATATTTGACTGTAGTATCCCATTAGTTGTGTTTTTCTCTTTTGCAATTCATAATGATTTTTTAACTGATTCCACACATCTGTTGACTACAGGCTGTGGGTTCCCTTGTTTTTAACTACTGTGGATTGTATCCAGTTTATTTCACTCCTGATATAAACTTGTTTGATCCAGTGAGGGGTGTGTGTGTGTGTGTGTGTGTGTGTGTGTGTGTGTGTGTGTGTGTGTGTGTGTGTGTGTGTGTGTGTGTGTGACAGAGAGAGAGAGAGAGAGAGAGAGAGAGAGAGAGAGAGAGAGAGAGAGAGAGAGAGAGAGAGAGAGAGAGAAATAACGAGATAAGTAATTTTTATAGATTTCACTTTCATTCTTGAGCCCTGCCCACCGCAAAAATCTGCTCCAGAGGGTTGAGGTACCTTATAGCAGTCATTCTCAACGTTTTTTGGTCATGGTCGTAAACATAATGTGAAAGAAATATAAGCCACATCAGAATTGTATGAGTTGCATGACCAACCTTATTAGGTAGTGTGTGAAGAATTGCTTCCAGTCTGTGGCCTCCTTCCAATGTGCCAGGGCCTCCAAGGGAGCCATATGGCCCCAATGAGGATAGCTGGCTATAGAACTATGTGTGAATGACATGAGAAGGCTTGGCGGTGGGAGAAAGAATATTTTAAACTCCCCCTCCAGTTTTTGCCACCGATGGAAACCAACAGTACCCTAAGAGGTGGCACCAGCTGGACACAAATCTATGTAATTTTTATCTGGATCTGCTTTTAAAGTTTTTATTACATTACACGACCTCTTTTTGCTGTTGTTCCAAGGTATTGGACTTAAAGAAGTAATAAAAGCTGTTTGACTTTGGGTGAAATTAGTTTCAAGATAAACTACAGAATACATAAATGTTTGTAGATCTATCTGCTGACATGTTCAGACAGATTTACACAGAGACAAAAGAACATAATGCTTTCTTGAGCCCACTACTGTACATTATATGAAAAGAGCAATCTGACCTTACCCAATTGCATATCCAATTTGCTTTTTTCCCATGACTCCCTCAAAACATACAACAAGATGCCACTGAAACAGGAAATTTTGATACTATCATCAAAGCTAACAGTTCACATATGTAGGTCAAATTGATGTTTGGGCCCCTCTTATGAAACAAAGAGATGAAGATTAATGTAATTTCAGACTATAATTTTATAGGAATGACTACAAGACATGTTTTAAAGCTGTCACTGACTACAGTATAAATCAATATTAAATGCTTTATACAGGAAGCACACTTTCAGAAGATGGTCCTTAAAGGCTTTTCTGTAGATCATATCCTAATTACAACTGCAAGCTTATTACTGTGTATCTCTCTCTTCAATTATTTACAGGGCAAAAAGGCAAGAAGGATTGCATTAGCTGTATTAAAATATGTGCCTGGTTTCTTTATTATTAATGGCACACAAAAATAGCTCAGGTAAATATTTTTGTGTAAAACTGTTTGTCTCCACCTGAGCTTATTTATTAATTATTCATAACCTTATGTGTTGAAAACTTTGGGTTTTTTTTTAAACACACTGCTCTCCAGGCTTCCATTCTATATAGTCAAAATAATAAAGGTTATGTTCCATGGAATCTATCAGCATAAGCCATCCTTAAATGGAAGTAGGACCCTTTTCCATCAAAGCATGTACAGTGGTACCTTGTATAAAGGAATTAATTTGTTCCCAAAAAAATTCTGTTAAGCAAATTTTCCTTTATACAAATTTCTCATAGGAATGCATTGAAAATGGAGTAATTCCTAATCACGACCATTTTTATGTTGTACGGATTTGCTCCACAGGCAAATGTTAAGCAAATTTCCCTGTCTCTGGATTTTTTATGTTGTACAGATTTTATGTTATACAAACCGTTTGTTATATGAGGGTCCACTGTATTTCTCTCTCTCTCTCTCTCTCTCTCTCTCTCTCTCTCTCTCTCACACACACACACACACACACACACTGTGTGTGTGTGTGTGTGTGTGTGTGTGTGTGTGTGTGTGTGTGTGTGTGTGTGTGTGTGTGTGTGTGTGTGTGTGTGTGTGTGTGATCCTCCAAAGTCAAGAACTGAATCATAAACATAAGAGTATTTATAAAATTGCCCAATATGGATTCACTTCAAGGTCAGTAAAATCCTAAATCACTTTTTAAATAGATTTGAGATTATTTTTGATGAAATGCTGCTACAGTAGTCCCCCACTACATCGTGGTTCGTATATTGTGGTTCCTATATATAACGGATTTTCATTTAGAGAGAGGTTACCTGCCAGGAACCCCTCCTGTCCCCTGCTGCAGCTGGGATTCCTCCCCCCCCCCAATCCATTGCCATTTGCAAACAGGCTTCCTCTAGGAGCCTCTCCCCACCATCCCAGCTACCACCTTCTCCCTTCACACACACACACACACACACACCACCACCACCACCACCCCAATGACCTCGTTTCCAAAGATATCTCCTCCAGGGAGCAGCTCCACACCTATTTTGCAGCCAGGACTCCCCTGCCCCAATCGCCTCCTTTGCAAAAAGGTCTCCTCCATGGAGGATCTCCACACCCCTTGTGCAGCCAGCAGACATGAGGTGATGGGGACTGGCGAATCCCGGCTGCAGAATGGGAGTAGAGAGGCTCCTTGGAGATCTTTTTGTAAAGGAGGTGATTGGGGCTGGTAATCCGGGCTGCAGAAGGAGAGTGGAAATGCGCATGGAGGAGAACTCTTTGCAAAGGAGGCAATTGGGACTGGGGAATCCTGCCTGCAGAATAGGAGTGGAGAGACTCCATGGAGGAGATCTTTTTGCAAACTAGTTGATTGGCGGTGGGGGAATCTGCGCTGCAGAAGGGGTGGGGAGAGGCTCTGTGGAGGAGACCATTTTGCAAACAAGGTGATTGGGCCAGAGGAATCCTGGCTGCAGAAAGAGAGTGGAGGGGCTCATGGAGGAGACCTCTTTGCAAAGGCGGCAACTGGGTCTGGGGAATCCTGGCTGCAGAATGGAAGTGGAGAGTCTCCATGGAGGAGATCTTTTTTGCAAAATAGGTGACTGGGACTGGGGAATCCTGGCTGCAGAAGGGGTAGGGAGAGGCTCCCTGGAGGCAATGGGAGGCATCCGCATATCACGGATTTTCCTTTATTGCATGTGGTCAGAGAACCTAATCCCTGAGATAAACAGGGGACTACTGTATTCACAGTTGGAAGTGGAATGATCTAATTTCTAAGATACAAATGCAAATCAGTCATAATTCAAGAAATAGATGTTCATCTACTGGTAAAGATAATCCCAAACCTGGCAGTTCTCACCACAGGAGGCCAGGGGATCCCTAAGGATGTACTGTACAAGTAATTTCCAGGACAGGTGAGAGCTCCTGCTCATTCCTTCTTATCATAGGCTCAGCTTTTTTGCCCCCTTGACACAACCTGATCACTGTTCCACTTAATAACCTGCAGCAAGATAAAGGTTCTGGCTGCTTTCCCTCTTTCACAACCAAGATACTTCCTAGATGACTGTGGAAAAAGATAACAACAATTTTAGCTTATGTACAGATCTGGAGAGTGTTGACACAAATTCTGACAGTTAAAGATGAATTTTCTAAATGACTGAGAATTGAGATTAATTTCCCTCCTTATTGGATGTGCATCAACTGTTGAGAATTATATCTAGCTGCATACCAGTGCACATCAAAGATAACAGAAACATATCTAATTTTGACTAAGTCAGTCAACGTTCACATGGGCATCCTCACTTTCACTAGTTTTCAGACACCCACGACACTAATTAGAAAGCCATAATACAACCTGTTTTATAAAGACATGTTAAATGATCTACAAAGCTGGTAGCTGGCAAACATTTGGGATTCCAGATATTCCAGAGAGTTGATATGCCCTGCATTTGCCAGTTTGTAGAGCAGTGATGTGACTAGAGCTCTGGAGATTTCAGGGACATCCAGAGAGAGAGAGAGGGAGAGAGAGAGGAGAGAGAGAGAGAGAGAGAGAGAGAGAGAGAGAGAGAGAGAGAGAGAGAGAGAGAGAGAGAGAGAGAGAGAGAGGAGATGCACAAGATGTCAAATATACCTGAACAAAACAAATGAAACACCAAATCTGTCCTCAGCCAAACAAGATTTAAGGCGCTCTTTGACTTATAAGAGTTTTTCTTAACCACTGTCACCACTGCCTCCTCTTTTGTTAACGCAAAAAAAGGAGAGATAAGCCATGATTTCATTAAAACATAAGCCTCAGATCCTGGTGACTTTGAATACTCCATCTAACATTTTACATTTTCTAAAAGCAAACTTTGAAATTTGCCTTTTCCATAAGACACCTTTTAAAATAAAACCCAGGCATCTGCCAAGGTAAAAGTTATCTTCAGATTAGTTGAAAGTTGTGGGGGGGGGCGGAGAATGGGAGGGGGGAAGAGAAGGAAAGGCAATAAATCTCAGGTTAAATGTTTCTGCAGGGAATCCAGCGGTAAGGAGCAGAGGAAGGAAGGTTTCGCTAAATTCCCCCGAGAAGCCCCAAATCCCAGGAGCAAATGAAATGCACACCAGTCTGCACCGATCTCCATTTAAGACTGGGGGAAGGGAGTGGGGAAGAAAATCGGTCTGGAGTGGAGGATATGTCTTAGAAAGGGGGGGGGGGAATCGAAGGATCTCCGGAGGAAGGAAGGAAGGAAGGATGGATGGGGGAGGGGGGGGAAAGAGATGATAGGGAGAAGCGGCCAGACGGGTTTAACACAAGAGGAGAGCGGGTCAGGACGACTCAGGGGAAGGGGAAGGAAAGGCAGCGAGATGACAGCCAGAGCACCGGCAAGAGAAGGGCATGGGGGCGGCGGGGGGGCGGCGGGCAGCTCTGTAGCTGAGTTCCAGGCAGCGTCAGCTGGAACGCCTGCCACATGGCTCCCTTTCTTTCTCTCCTGAACACCGGCACACACCGCCACACATACCCTGAGAGGGAACAGAGACTAGGCAGAGTCAGAAAGAGACCACAGCCTCTTTCGGGTGTCAGTGTGTGCGCGTGTGCGTGCGAGATCGAGCGAGCGAGCGAAGGGCTGTAACCCGATGCCATCCCCAAGCGCCCCCTCCCTCCCCGCCCCCAGGAAGCCTCCCCCCCTCCCCGCCGCCGCCGCCGCCGCCGCCTTTCTTCCTCTCCTCCCCGCTCCCCTCCTCTTCCTCCTCCCAGACTATAGTTAGCAACCCTGCAAACTGCAACCCAGCCCTGCCCTACCTCGCTGCCCCCCTCCCGTGCCCTTTTGCCAGGCGAGGACAGGAGGCGAGTAAAGGGGGGGGGGAAACGACGCAAAACACACACACACACACACACACACACACACACACACACACACACACACACACACACACACACACACACACACACACACACACAACCCCTAGGAGGGAGCACCCCGGCGGCGCCCGTAGCCTACCTTCGCCTGCAGATACTGCGGGTAGTAGTAGGTGGTGTACTGGGGGTACATCTGCTGTTTCCACACTTTGCCCATGAAGCTGGAATAAGGGAGCCCGCAGCGCAGCGATGAGGGAGGGCACTTGACAAGGGGAGGAAGGGGGGGGGACGAGGAAAGAGAAGGAGAAAGGGAGGGCGCCGCCTGGCTCTCTCTCTCTTGCTCTCCCTCTTGGTGCGCGCGCCCTCGCTCGCTCGCTCGCTCTCTTCTCCGATGTCCCCGGTTGGGCTTCTTTCTTCACGGCCGAACTTGCGGCGCGGCGGTCTGTCTCGCCTTCCTTCCTTCCTTCCTTCCTTCCTTCCTTCCTTCCTTCCTTCCTTCAACAGAGACACCCCCAAATCTTTATCCTCCGGCACTCAACGGCGGTAGCAAAAAAAAAAGGAAAAGGAAAAGGAAAAAAGAAAGAGGCTGCGGAGGGCACCAAGGACACGAGCGCTCGCTGGCTCGCCTGCCTGCCTGCCTGCCTGCCTGCCTCTCTCTCTCTCTCTCTCTCTCTCTCTCTCTCTCTCTTTTTTTTTTTTTTGCTGACTCCTGCTGAGGGAGCGGGGATGCGCGGGCGGGCGCGCGCTCTCGCGTCCTCCCGCCACCCCGCGCCAGCCAGGAGTTTCCCCTCACGCCGCCCGGGCACAACAAGGGAGCCGCCGCCGCCGCCGCCGCCGCCGCCGCCGCCGCTGCCGCTGCTCTTGCCGCTCCTGGTGCCACCGGGAGTCCCACTCGCGCAAGCGGCGTCAGAGGCCAAGTGGGGGCTGCGGCTGCGGCAGCGTTGGGAGTCCGGGGCGACCAGAGGTGGTGGTCGGGCGCGGGGAGCGGCGGGGGGGGGGGGCGAGAAATCGAGAGGCAGGCGAAGCCAGGGGCAGCGGCGGCGGCGGCGGCGGGGGGGGGGGTGTAGAGTTGGATGAATGTGTCTGTGCGCGCGCGCGGGCGGGCGCGGCGGCGGGGGAGGGTGTGTGGGGGGGGGCGAGGGGCGCGCGGGGGAGGACAAGGGGCGGGGCTTCCTTCCTCGCCCCGCGGGCTGGGGAGGTGGGACCCGGTTTGGCTTTTGCCACCCCTTTCTGGCCTTGGGAGAAGCCGCCTCCGTTGCAAGTCCGGGAGGAAACCCTCGCGCGCTTCTAGGAAGAGGCGAGTGGCCGTGGTCGCCGTCGTCGAAGGAGGAGGTCTGAGGGCCAGCCAGGGGGCGAAAGGCGAGAGGCAACTCCGCGAGGGAACTCGTTGGCTTGGGTTCGGCTCTCCACAGGAGTCGCTGCAGCGGAGGTCTGACTCCTGGTATTTACCTTCAAATTGCTGCGTTTGCACTTTAAAAAAACACACACATCTCCGGATGGAAGTTTTTTTAAAAACAGGCGAGCAAAAGAGCACTCGCCTAAGCAGAGCCCGGCGCCTCTTCTTTCTTCGGCTTCTCGTTCGAGGACTGGGCACGGATGCCCAGCTGCCTCCTGCCTGGGAACCACTCCTGCCCGTCGTTGTCATTTCGGGGGAATGGAGAATTCGGGCCTCCCGTCGGACTTCACGGAGTACATGGCGGCACAGCTACGCTGTAGAGAAAGTGTCCTTTTGTCCGCCCGCCTCTCGCCCTTGGAACAGGGAACCCCTACGGGAACGAAACGTCCATGAATGCAAGCCGTGGAGCCGGAGGGGAGCCACCCGAGCAATTTGAGTCTCGTTGCCACCGTGGTCGGTCCAACGATTGCCCCAAGCTAAATCCACGGGGAACTGATGAGTGGGCATTCGTGTGCAAGCTGCAATATAAGTACGCCCCCCAGCCCCGCCGGGATTCTTCCTTGGCTGTGGTTGCCACTACACAACCTTAAGGGCAGTTTCAGTCAAAGAGGATGTGAACGAATGCCGCTTATGGTTCGTCGGTGTCCCTGGTTCTTTGGCCGTTTCTCTTCTGCCGCTCAGCGTTCCAGTTGTTCCTCCATGGCTAGACAAAGCAAATTTATACCTCCAAAACAACTTCCAATTCAAAATTGCATTTCTTACCAGTGCCCTATAACTTGGTCCTTTTGGTCTAACCCTCCCTGCTTAATTACAGTAGCCTCTGTCCTGGAATAAGTAAGGGGAGGAGCCCTTCCCTAAGCAGCATTTGTATATCTAGTGCTGAAACAAGTCTGTGTCTTTTTAGAGGGTTTTAAGGAAGCATGCAGTAACAGAGAAACCTCAGCTGACATGCCATCAACGTTTGGAGTAGTGAAAACTGAAGACCAAAATAAAAAAAATAAATAAATAAATAAATAAATGAAATAACGCAAGCATATTTGGGGATGTGAAAAATTTTGTGCATGTGAGTGTAAGCCACATAAAGTTCCATGAGGCTTATTCCTCACTACATACATGTGCCAAACTGGGCTGTTGGCAAGGTCTGGAGAACAGCAACAATTGCGATCCTGAAACATTCAGGACATTTCTTGTGACATTTTTCACTTGAAAGTATTATTTTATTCTTCTGTGAACCCTGGAAGCACTCCTGAATGATGAGATATACAGTACTTGGAACACGCAAGCAAGCAAAATCAGTCTGTCTCCTTTACATCTTAGAGGCATTATGAGAGCTTAGGCTTGACATTAAGAATTGGTGAGAGAGAGAGACAAATGTGTGCCTGAAGCAGAAAAGGGTCAGGCATCTATCAGAGAGAAAGAGTCTGGCCTCACAGGGTGGGTAGAATTCTTAATGGCTGCAACTGTTGAGAAGTCTAGGCAGAGGAGTGAGCCCATAAGCTGTGCAAGGGAGGGGCCTTGCCCCAAATGGCAGGGTGCATTACTCTTGCTCAGTCCACCCACTGCCTCTGCTAGGAGCATACTGAACATGAATGTTCCCATACACCCTTTCCTTTGTGTGTGTGTGTCTGTGTGTGTTGCGTCATTACAGTCGTGACCCAGCATTTCGTGACTCCATGTCCGTGGAGTTTTCATGGCAGGAATACTGGAGTGGTTTGCCAGTCCCTACTCCAGGCGCCTACAGCACCTGGTGTTCCCTAGTGGTCTCCCATCCAAGTACTAACCAGGGCCAACCCATCTTAGCTTCCAAAATCAGATGAGATCAGATGAGTTTAGGGCATCTTAGTTCTCAAGATATGATATCTACTGTAACGCTGGAACTATTGGTAAAATAGGATAAACTTTCATGACTTTGATAGAGCTCTTCAGTTGTTAGATTAACCAAAAAGCAAATTATACTAGGAAGATGTAGGGTGGCATTTTGGTTGAAGCAAATGAAGGCCACAACCTTTCATGCTGCCTGATTCCTTTGCTTCACAGACAAATGCACAAAACCATTTTGATTCAAAGGGCTCAATGGCCATTCAAGTTCTTCTGTTTAGGAGACAAGCATATTCTATGAATACTTTCTTTGGTTATTAATGAGACAGCTGTTGACCATGTACTATGGCAGTATACTAATATGGCCAAACAACTTCATGATATCAATTAAATATCAAGTATTTCCTTTATTTGCCTGTGGAGTTTCAGGAGAAGCAAAATTATTTTTATGTGCGCTAGATTGTTTATGATGCAATGAATTCCTTTAAGTAAATTAATATATATATTTATTTGGCTGTCTGTGTGTTCCCAATAGAAAATCTTCTCCCAAGATGCAGTTTCAATTGACAGTACACAGAAAGGCAAAGGGGAAAATGTAATGAAAGTGATTTATCTCATCAGTGGTGGTTTAGTGGACACACACAAAACCACTTCCCCTGACCCTCTGATGATACATCAGAGAACATGACTTTGCAGTGCATATAGTGTCATGTAAATATAAATATTAGTCCTGAAGTGCAATTATAAATGAAATGGAGTAAAATTTCCAGCATTCTTGCAATTATAACATCAAAGAATCTAGCTTCAACTCTAAAACTACCCAGTGCAACTTATTAGCAACCCAATAATAATAATAATAATAATAATAATAATAATAATAATAATAATAATAATAATAATAATAATAATAATAAATAAATAAATTTGTTGGTAGCTGTCTGCATCCATTATATTTACTGATAGACATAAGTTTTCTTTTATGACTTTTTGGACAAAATAATTATTCAGGGTGAATTTATGTATACTGACTGCCTTTTTATTTTTTTACTTTTTTTTTAACATATTTTGTGTTTTAACATATTAACTTGATCAAGTTTACTTGATTAACTTGATTAACTAGTTCTTCTTTCCAGTGCCACTGTGTCTGCAAGTGAACAATAGGAATAATAAGTTCTGTCTTTTATTAGTATACCTCCCTAACATCTAGCAGAGTAGTGGCAACCCACACAAGACTAACAATTATGAGAATGAGAATGTTAGGAAGTTCTATACATCAACATCTAGGCTCTGCAAAGTACTGTAATTGTATCAAAATAAATCAAACTTGACTGCATGCTTAAAGCCTGCAAAGCAACATCATAAGGAGGCAGCAGATTGAAGAAAAAGAAGTACAGTGGAACCTTGACTTGCGTCATTAATCCGTTCCAGTGGTCTAGACTTAAGTCAAACATGACTTAAGTCAAACGAACGTTTCCCATAGAAAGTAATGGGAAAGCGGATTAATCCGTTCCAGAGGATGAAAAAGACCCCCGAAAACAGCAATTTAACACAAATTTGACTGGGATAGGAGATTCCTTCTGGGGATATAAATGAAATGTCTCTTCAAAGAGAGGAGGAGGCAGTGGAATTATAGTCCACAAGTTATATGCCTCCACTTTTTAATGTTCATAGCAACAATGTCTAACATTTAAGTTTTACTGGTTTTAACCTGACGTTCCAAGTTCTGAACAACTCTATGCTTACCATTAGAGTCCCACAACTGCACAGCTCCCCAACTAAAATGCTTCTATTGTGGACCAGACTTCTGCAGCCAGATTTTTTTACAAGACTGAGCCGACTGTCTAACCAGCGAGGCCAGCCCCGAGCAACCGTCCCTTCTTCTCCTCCGGCAGCAGCGGTGGCTTCGGTGAGGCCGAGGACCAGCTCCAGGTGCTCTGCGCTGGCCTCGCCGAAGCCGCTGCTGCCAGAGGAGGGGAAGAAGGCAGGAGCAGTTTGGAGGCGGCAGCCGCGATGCTGAGTTGTGGCTGCCGCCCAGTTCCGGTGCCTTGCGCCGGGGCTCCGAGATGTAAGTCAAAGCCTGCGACTCAAGTCAAACAGGCCCCTTCTTGCTGCAAGTCAAATATGATGCAAGTCAAGCAGTATGTAAGTCAAGGTTCCACTGTAAATGTGAAGGAGGAGCAGAAGTGAAATACCTTTAAATACCTTTAAAGTGGCTCTTCATCAGGTTTGGGTACAACACAACTTCACTGTTTACTACTCTTCTTTCCAAGAGCATATCATTTGGGATAGTCAGGATAATATCTGTTGTCCTACAATAGACAAGCAGGATAAGAAGAAGAAAGTGATTTGTATAAACAGGCTAATAGTACTGTCCTCTGCACATCTACCTGGATGTGCAATGAGACTTATGGCCAGGACAGTCTAGCCATGTGGTGGGGACTAAAAAGGGTCAGTTAAGGCCTGGGGAAGGAGTGATGAGCCATTCAGTGAACTTGTGTTAATACGGCATATCAATCTTCAGCTTACTCCAATATCAACTAAATATATCCCTTGATTGCCTGTGGAGTTTCAGAAGTGAAATTATTTGTATGTGCGCTAGATTGTTTATGATGCAATGAATTCCTTTAAGTAAATTAATATTTTTTTCCCTTTGGCTGTCTGTGTGTTGCCAATAGAGAATTCCCCCCCCAGATGCAGTTTCAATTGACAGTACACAGAAAGGCAAAGGGAAAAATGTGATCAAAGTGATTCATCTCATCAGTGGTGGTTTAGTGGACACAGACAAAACCACTTCCCCTGACCCACTGCAGGCAATCAGGGGAAGTGTTCAATTTCCAATATCCTGAAATGGCTCATAAGCAATGAATTCTGATAAGCCACTTCAGAACACCAAACATTGACTTCTGCAAAGGTTTAGCTTAGTCCACTCCATGTGACCATACTCCCCTAGCAATGGATTACACTGGAGCCCTCCAAAATACTAAAAACCCCTGACAAAGATTCAGAAAGCTGTGGGTTGGGGCATTCTGGTCTGTTCCAGAAATGTCCATGTGTGGATGGTGGAAAAGAGAGCAGACCAGCCCAACCCAACAGTGCACAAGACAGTGGGACAAATGCACATGTGGACAGCCTCTTATTCTCAGGTATACTATTGAAAACAGTATGGTTTCATGGAGCCACATTGTCCATGGTTTTGGACATGAAAGTTGACCTGATTCTGAAGATTGCTCAGTGATCCTTATGAATTTCGGCTTCCTCTTGATAGTGAAGGCAGCGACTGTGCTGCACTCCGCTTCTTTTATCTCAAAATTATTTACCATAATGGAGTTTTTTAATCTAAATGTATTTGTTACAAAGAAGTATAGACCTTGATACTAATTGCTACAAGAAGATAAATGCTACAAGGTTTATTGCAGTAATTGCTCCGGCTTCAACCCCTGCAAGGAATTCTGGTGATAACTAACCATTTACTCATTCAATCAATCCTTATGAATTCTCCTGTTACAGGAGGTATGATAATTTTGCACTTCTTCGTTCTCAGCATTGCCGGTACAAGGGGATAAACCAAAGGGTCAGACTCAAAAATTTGGGAGGATATGTTGGCAAAATCACTGTTTTTTGTGGGGGGGGATCAGGAAGAAAATTAGCATTGCTAACAATTGTTTTAATTTGGTAGCCAAAGGTTTGGAGCTACTCTGGTTGCTGTTATTAATATTGGGGTGTGGAGAGGTGGTTATCTTGCTTCCATATTCTTTGAAATTTTTGCTTTAATGTTTGATACTTTGTACTTTCTGTACTTTTGAGGTCATTTGTTGATGGAACTTCAATGTTTATAAGGTATGTATGTTTTTCCTTGTTTCTTATCTAGAAATATAATGTTCAGCATAATCAAATCAACTGTTTTATCTGAGATAACTTGCTTGTTCCAGTAGAGTATTGAAGTTTAATTTTCTAAAACTGGGGGAGGTTGGGATTTATAATGTGGAGGAAATGATATCTGTAATCCATAAGATTTATCCAGATGCTGAAAATGATCTTTGCAGTTTGATTACATCTGCATATATAGTCTGTCAATGCTTGTTAGAGGAACACAGCTATATTATGATTCCTATCATAGATTAATGACTGGCCCTACATGTGTTACACTTTTGTTCAAAATTATTTTTCTGATAGCATCTAGTGCAAATAGCATGGATATTAATTTCTTAGTTTCAGGCTTAAGATGGCAATAGGTTTGATTGCTGTTTATCAACATTATCATCATCAAGGTAACTGGTGTACTGTCTTTGTAATGATTAGTCAAGCCATACATCTCTGTATTGTGGGGTTTTTGTAATGATGAAGTGGAACCATGCTCCCATGGAAGCAGTTCTTAGAGATCCCTGAAGTTAACAAGTGCACATTGGCCCATAATCTGTGGCAAATAAATATGCTCCTTTGGAATCCGAGTGTAATGGATTAGGATTTCAGAGTCCCACTCAGCCCTGGAAACACATTTGAGATGTGGAACTGGTAAAACCACTCCTTAAATATTTTGCCTACTTATAAAGCCTTATTAGGGTTTCTGTAATTTCATTCTGACTTGAAGGCACATATCAACATGTACAGTACCTGTATTTTGACAGGAGGGCTTGGGTTTTCCTATTTAAATGCTGAAGATCATTGTATTTCCAGTCCAGAGTTCCACAAGAGTATGTTAATAAGGGGGTTGCCCAGCTATTAATAAAATATTTCTTCCTTTGGCATTCGGTTTTGTTTTGAGTTCTGCCTTCATTCTATCAAAGTACTTGTTCCCGAATAATAATTTAAATTCCTTGTGGTTTATATTAAGATTTTTGTAGGTGACTAGATATATATGTAGGTTTTCTGCTTTGAATAACTTGTCCCTTAGTGAGGTCACAATTACTGCCATCAGACGTTACCTCTTTTGATGTGGATAATAACACATGATATAATAATAATAGTAATAACTGTTAACAATTATCATTACTACTATTACCATATATATTCTTTCAGTTCCATTCCAAATGGGGGAACAACCACATCTCAGGCTCTGGTTAACCCTGCCCAGGCAGCTTATGATAGACTCCTTACCAAAGGCAAAGAGTCAGGGCTTGCTTGTCCCCACCCACCCACTTTTGCCAAAGCCCTAGCCATATTATCACACTTGGAGAGAGGGTAAAGACGAGAGAACGAGGGTGATGGACTAAGCCAAATACCCACCTTGGAAGCAAGGCATAAAAGGAAGGAGAAGCATGTAGGAACATTTATAATTTGGGGCCAAGGTGCATTTTATTGGTCCTTAGCTGAATTTGGAAATAAATGAGGAGATGAAATCATGCCTGAGAGATGCCTGCTTGCCTTGCCTGTGTCCAGAGAGAAGGCTTGCCTTATTGCTTCTACACCAACCCACACTCATATGTGCGTCCATGTGGTGGTGGTGCTGGGGAATACTCACTTTTTCCTATGGTCCTGACTGTCATTCCAAGCTCTACCAACCATTGGCTGCTCTACCTCCCCACCACTAGCACCCATGAACCACAATGGGCAAGAGCTGTCACTGAAAGGAGACACAGGAATTGAAAAATGACATAAGCTGTCATTCACTGTCTCAGCAACCAGTTTCACCCTCAACCTCCACTTTCATTCCCTTTCCAGCCAATACTTGCTCATTCTTCAGTCTCTCAACCACAGATACCCAACTGTTCACTCACTCTAGGCAGCCTCTTCTCCCAGAAAGAGAAGGTCTGAAAGTTCTTTGCCCCAGGCATACGCAAAACACTTGTTGTGCTTCTTATGCTCAGAAGTGAGGGGGGGGGATACTTTGTACAGCCACAATGGCACCATCAACATCCACAAGGGAATTAATCTGCAAGCCCATTTTAAAACGTTTGCAAACAACTTGACTAGGGGGCAAAAAAAAAAAACATATATAGGCGGAAGTATTGGGCCTCTTTGGTACCCTGAGAATTCTGGTTGGAGGAAAAACATGGAATATATGTTGGGATGGAGAATGGGATGATTATTGCAGTAGATGAGGGCACGGCAGGTTGGTTAACACTGCAATCTTAAACATATCTGTTTACAAATAAATCAAGCTCAATTCCATTGACCTTACTCTCAGATCCATATGGGAAAATAGCCTCACATGATGAATATGAATAGCCCATGCACTATCACATTTGTTTTACTAATGGTTCCATCAGACAGGGGATTGGTCCTCTAGATATAAGGACTGGGAAGGATGGGCTGGAGCAAACCTGCTCATCCCCAGAGTGTTCCTACCTGCACTTTTTCAGGTGCCTGTCAGGGGCTTTTACTTTTGTGACATGGGTAGGATCACTGGGTTTTGGTTATTCTTCCAAATAGTGGAGCAGCTGGCAAGAAACCAAACCTTGACTATTAAAAGTCTCCTTCCACTGTCCGTTTCTTTAAAGCAGCATGAGAGTCAGTTCAGGGTATGGTATTGGCAAATTAAACACTTCTCCTACTCGGTGGAGGGGCAGAAGAAACACACACAGACACAGACTCCACTAAGCAGGATGCAGCAATGAGGGGCATTTTTCTTTCCTTTGACTAATCTTAGAGGTGTGGCCAAGAACCTGCCCATAACTGAATTTATATCCCTTGTTGCCTTGTCCTGTCCTTTCTTGTCTCTGAGATAATTTGTTTTATTTTTTTAAAGTTGTGCAGCACATCTGCAGTGCCATAACAGAGTCTTGGTTTTTTTGGGGGGGGGGCTCTACCCCTCCACATAATTGCAGAGGAGCTGTTTACTGATACCCTGAAGTATCTCTTGTCTTAAAGCATTTCACAATATTGACAATTCCCAAAGGGAGGAACAGTGTACGGTGTGTCATTTGGATGCAAAGATTGCACTGAATGGCATACCACACCACAACTCAACACTAAGCAACCTCACTTAGCTAGTACTAGGTTACTCCAAAAAAGCCTCCGTAGACAATTGTAGTTTTAATAATCTACTTCTTCAACCCAGAATATTGCACACCATGAATTTAACATGTGTCGAAAAGCTAGAACCCTGTGAGATACTAGACATATGTACACTGACCAGCCACAATATTAAAACTGCCCGATTCATATAATTTAGGTTTTTCCCACCCCCTGCTGCCAAAACAGTTCTGATGTGTTGAGACGTGGACTGCACAAGACTCTCAACTATGGCATCCTCTGGTGTTTGGCACAAAGACATTAACAGTAGATCCTTTAAGCCCTGCAAGTTGCGAGGTAGGGCTTCCATGGTTTGGATTTGGTGCTCTAAAGCATGCCATAGATCCTCAGCCGGATTGAGATCTGGGAAATTTGGAGGCGATGCCTTGAACTCTTTGTCATGTTCCTCAAACCATTCCTGAACAACATATGCAGTGTGGCAGGGTGCATTATCCTGCTGAAAGAGGGCAGTGCCATTAGGGAACACCATTGCCATACAGGGGTGTACATGATCTGCAACAATCTCTTGGTAGATGGTACGTGTCAAAGTAACATCCACATGAATGACAGCACCCAAGTTTCCCAGCAGAACATTGCCAGGAGCCTAACACTGCCTCTTCTCATGGTCCATCTTACTGCCATATCTTCATTCATTTGCTTTCCTCCATGTCTTTGCACCCAGATGTGCTTTATTAAGGTGATTAAGTACTTATGTAATTTAGTAAATCTATCCCTGTTATCTTCACCCTGACCATCACACTTACAGCATTAGAACAGCATGTCTCTCTGGCATTTACAAAGGTCAGCAGATGTAGAGTGCTATGGCACCACAGACATTCATGAAGAGGCTATAAGTGAGAAATGAAGCATGTTTAGAATGAGATAGGGTCAGCTTTGGCAAGGCTAATTTTTTTAAAAAGTGTTATGACACTTTTAATTTAATAAAGTAAATATGTTTCCTGTTAAAATTTCCAAAGTGTAATCTTAGCAGTGTTTTACCTTTTTTGGGCAAAAACTTGTTTCATGAAAAAATAGAGGCACACCACCATTAGAAAATGTTAAAGAATGTAATTATAGCTAAATCTAATTCTGCAGTGTTTTACGTGTTTGAAAAACACTGCTCTAGAATGTAATTATAGCTAAATCTAATTCTGCAGTGTTTTACGTGTGGCTATTATCAACACAGACACAAAGACAGGCTTCTTCTTAGCAACCCATTTATACAAGGTCCTCTGGAGAACTTCCTCCCTTCACCCTTTATTCCTGAGGAAACCTTAGGAAATAATCAATTCTGCATTCTCTTACTGTATCAATCTTTGGGGGAGAATTATGCAGCCACACAAGAGGGAGATGGAAACTTACATGAGGAGATATCAAGGTTTTCAGAAGACCAAAGCTTTTTTTTTTGCAGCGGGGGAGGGGGGCATTGTCCCTCTTCCTCAACAGGGATGCCTTTAGGTCTTCCGTTTCTTGATAGAGATAGCAGGTGATAGAGATTTCTAACTAGTTTCCTCATCTGAGGGAAGTCCGCCCTTTGGAAGTCAAGGGGTTTTGTGTCTTCTTTGCTTGACACTCTTCCCCCGACATGCATGGCAAAGGAGATTGCAGCATGATCACTGTTCCCCAGAGGCTCAGTGACATTCACATCCATGACCAGGTCCTGAGTATCACACAGTATTAGATCCAGAGTTGCCTGTTCTCGGATGGACTCCGTTACAAGTTGCTCTAAGGCACAGTCATTCAGCATGTTGAGAAAGCCTGTTTCTCTTTCTTGCCACAAACTCAGATTGGCCCAGAGGCAGCCCCAGAAGAAGGAAATGGTCAACCACTTCTGAGCATTCTCTACCTAGAAAACCCTGAAAGGGGTTGCCATAAATAAGAATTGACATGATGGCATATATCATCATCATCATCATCATCATCATCATCATCATCATCATCATCATCATCATCATCATCATCATCATCATCATCCCAATGGATGTTTCCATCAACTGAAATGATTCCTTAAGTGTTCTTGGCCTTCAATAAATAAGTACATGTTTTATCGGCCTATCACATACATGTTTCCCTGCAGAATCAGAAGTGATTTAAGTTGCTTAAAAAAACACCTTTCTAATCTCCTTTACATCAGGGATTCCTTATATAAGGGGGAATATTAAAGAAACAAATGCAACAAGATGTATCACATATATATTTGGTTAGGAATGCAGGTGTTTCAGTTTTCTTCCTTGCAGTCCCACCTTGGTAGGTTGCAAAGGAAAACAGAGCTGGGTTGGGGAGAATCCAAGAATTAGAATGCATGGGAGAGAAATGCAAATACTAGCACAGCAGAAGAACAGGCAACTGGGAGTGCCTTTGCTAAATAAGGCAAAGGAGCATGAAGAATCAGGTGCTTGAACTGTGGAGAATGGCAAACATTCCTTTGAGAAGAGAAGCTATGTTATGATAGCCTTGCAGTACAATCCTCAAAACATCTTCTAGCATTTGAACACTCAGAAGTCCATTATGACTGAATCTTGGAGGGGCCGTGCTTGTGCCATCAAATGCTCCCAAATTGCCCTTCTTGGGTGGTTATATGTATACATATAGTAGATGCAGAAGACAAAACATATAAAGTTCAGAGGAGTGGCCCAAGTGTATCACATTTTGTTTCTTGCTTTGTAATGTCTGTTCCTTTCAGTAGAACTAAGAGGTCCATTGTTCAAAATTGTGTATGATGGTAGAATACCACCATGGCCCAGTGTAGCCTGGCACACTTGGTTTGCTTTGCACTGAAAAGGTTGTGAGGGGTGCAGGGAGAGACATAGAAACATTAGATACTGTATATGCTATAACTTCATCATTACTTTCTGCATATATTTTTCTCTGTCTATCAGTTAAAGAATAAATTTATCTTTTTCTCTGAGAGAGAGAGGAGTGCTGTAAATGTGAACATGAACAAAATGCAACTTGATGATATAAGGCCTTTTTATGTGCAACTGAGCATTTGTTTTGGCCTGGGAAGATGTCTGAGAGGGCAGTCCCACTTCTGATCTCAACAGAAGCAATATATTACATGACAGGGATGCTCTGCCTTAGAGCAACTTGTCATGAAGCCCACCAGAGAACAGGCAACTGTGGATCTAATATGTGTGATACTCAGGACCTGGTCATGGATGTGAGTGTCACTGAGCCTCTGAACAGTGACCATGCTGCAATCTCGTTTGCCATGCATATCAGGGGAAGAGTGTCAAGCAAATCAGACACAAAAACCTTTGATTTCCGAAGGGCAGACTTCCCTCAGGTGAGGAAACTAGTTAGAAAGAAATTGAAAGGGAATGTAAAAAGGATCCAATATCTCCAGAGTGCATGGAGCCTGTTTAAAACAATGGGAATAGAGGCCCAGCACAAGTGCATACCACAAAGAAAGAAGAGCTCCTCTAAGTCCAAGAGGGTGCCAGCATGGTTAACAAGTGGAGTTAGAAAGGCTCTAAAACACAAGAGAGGTCTTTCCATAAATGGAAATCCTCCCCAAATGAGGAAAATAAAAAGGAACACAAGCTTTGGCAAAAGAAATGTAAGAAGATGTTGAGAGGCAAATAAAGATTTTAGGGAATGTATGGCTAACTATATAAAGGCAAATAATAAATCTTCTTTAAATATGCTAGAAGTAGAAAACCTGTCAGAGTATCAGTTGGCCCTCTGGATGGTGAAGTAAAGGAGGACTTGGAAATTGCAGATAAATTAAATAAGTTCTTTGTATCTGTCTTCATGACAGAAGACCTTTGGCAGATTCTGCTGTCCAAATGGCCCCTCCTGACTAAAGAATTAAATCAAATTCAGGTTAAAAGAAATGATCTTATATGTTTAATTGATAAATTGAAGATGAACAAGTCACCGGGCCTAGATGGCATCCACCCAAGGGTTATTAGGAAACTGAGAAATGAAATTGCGGATCTCTTAACGGTTATATGCAACTTGTCTCTTAAAACGGCCAAAGTGTTGGAGGACTGAGGATAGTGGATGTCACACCAATTTTTAAAAAAGGAAGGAGGGGAAACCCGGGAAACTACAGGGTTTAGTTTATGCCTGTCCCAGGGAAGATCGTGGAAAGCCTCATCCAAGAGAAAATCTTAAAACACATAGAAGAACAAGTCTTGCGGAGGGAAAATCAGCATGGTTTCTGTAAGGGTAAGTCTTGCCTGACAAACCTTTTAGAATTGTTTGAAAAGGTCAACAGGCATGTGGATTTGGGTAAACCAGTGGATATTGTCTATCTTGATTTTCAGAAGGCTTTTGAAACAGTCACCAAAGGCTGCTGAGAAAATTGCACAGTCAGGGGATAAGAGGGCAGGTCCTCTTAAGGACTGAAAACTGGTTGAGATCCAGGAAACAAAGAGTAAGTGTGAATGAGCAATTTTCACAATAGAGAGAGGTGAAAAGCAGTGTGCCCCAGGGATCTGTCCTGGGACTGGTGCTTTTTAATCTGTTCATAAATGACCTGGAGACAGGGATAAGCAGTGAGGTGGCAAGTTTGTGGATGACACGAAACTTTTCGCGGTGGTAAAAACCAGAGAAAATTGTGAAGAGCTCCAGAAGGATCTCTCCAAACTGGGGGAATGGGCTGTAAAATGGCAAATGTGTTTCAATGTAGGAAAATGTAAAGTAATGCATATTGGGGCAAAAAACCCCAAAACTTTATCAATCAACTCATGGGCTCTCAGCTATCCGTGACGGATCAGGAAAGAGAACTTGGTGTGCTGGTGGACTGCTCAATGAAGGTGTCTTCCCAATGTGTGGCAGCGGCGAAGAAGGCCAACTCCATGCTAGGGATTATCAAAAAGGCGAATGAAAATAAAACAGCCAACATTATAATGCCATTGTACAAAATGATCGTAAGGCCGCACCTGGGGTATTGTGTACAATTCTGGTCACCACATCTGAAAAAATACATAGTGGAACTGGAAAAGGTGCAGAAGAGAGTGACTAAAATTATTACTGGGACCTCTCTCATGAGGAAAGGCTAAAACATTTGGGGCTCTTTAGTCTGGAAAAAAAGGTGTTCCCAGAGACATTTGGCAGAGTTACTGTGAGATGTAGGAAACTGGACTAGATGGGCCCTTGGCCTGATCCAGCATGGCTCTTATTATGTTCTTATGTTCTTATGAGTATGCAGCTACGTAAATCACCCTCAAGTAGTATCTCACTAAGTTGGGCAGTCTAGAGCAGTGTTTTTCAACCTTTTTTGGGCAAAGGCACACTTGTTTCATGAAAAAAATCACGAGGCACACCACCATTAGAAAATGTTAAAAAAATTTAACTCTGTGCCTATATTGACTATATATAAAGTAATTCTCTTGAATAGGAATCAAATAAACACAAAGAAAGTATTTTATAATTACTTTATTATGAAATAGTAACTAAACAGAAATATGAAAAAATTATAAAATCTTTATTCAGACCTGGGCCTGTTTGGTCAAAGCTGATATTCTTTCTTTTGCATGCCTACATGCCACGGAACAGTGGTTGAAAAACACTGGTCTAGAGGCATAATAAATAAATTAATAAATACATCTCCTCCTCAATGCAGGAATCTAAATCAAAGCAGATCTCTCAGATGGTTGCCTAAATTTCTCTTGCATGCCTACATACTTGGAGCACTGTGCTTCATTTATACTTAGGAAAGTGCAGTGCTTTTGCATGGAACTATTCAGCACAAATTTCAGAGGCCAATGGGGAAGAAAACCTACTGTTTGTCTCAACCTCATTTTGGAGACAAGAAAACTTGTAAGGCTTAAAAACTCCCCCAAAAACCTGTCCAATAGCCAGAATCAAAGAGAAAGAGGAAGTCATATTCTTCACTTCAGTTGTATTATTTCACAAAACCTAGATATGTTTTATAAAATAAAAGGCATGATGAAACCAAACTTAAACACCTTTACATGATAATGGGAGAGTTGATCACATGCTTCAGTCCTTTGTATTTAAGTCACTGGAGCTATTTGGGATTCATCATGCCTCTAGTTTTTGCTCAGATGGATATAGCAACTAAATATGATATGTCTGGCAAGCCTCCATTTTAACCAAGGGACAGCATGAAGACACTAAGACTGGAGAGCATTTTCTCAAAGGAAACACCATTTTACAAAATGAATCCTCTTGAAACTCAAGAGGTAGAATCAACATTGGACCATCAGAAATGCAAGACATCTGCCAAATGAAAAGATTAACGGTTTCCCCAATGAACGTGCCTATTAAGAGAAGCATCTACAGCTTCAATCACAAATTGGAAAAGCTAGTCAAGGAAAATGATTGTATTGGGAGCTGTGACTCAGAAGAGACAAGAGGGTTGATATGGTTGAGGTTTCCTTGAAGTTCAGAATTAGTTCAGAACCTGGCAGACCTATGTTAAAAGCTGGATCTGATTCTGATGGCTTTCAAACAAGATGGGAAATGCATGAGTAAATGAGGTGAGAAATGGGGTGATTCCCCACGAGTCCCTTTCATCTCCTCACAAAACACATGAGTAAAAGCCATTCTTCTGCTGGTGAACTCAATGGAAACAGCAGCTCCACTGCCTGCCAATCAGTTATCAGGCACAATTCAAAATGTTGGTTTTAACCCGCCAAGCATTAAATGGCCTGGATCCAAACTACCTCAAAGATCGAACCTCACAGTATGAGTCGGCTTGGGTGCTAAGGACATCTGAAGAGGCCTTTCTCACCATCCCATCACCTTCACAGGTGCACTGGATAAGAACACATGAAAGAGCCTTCTCTGTTGCTGCTCCCAGACTTTGGAACTCCCTCCCACTGGAGACCAGGACTGCCCCAACTTTGCAGTATTTCCATAAGCAGACAAAGACCTTTTAATGTTGTAGGATGGCTCTTCAAATTCACTGTTCCTCAACTTGAATATGTCTTAAATATTTTGGGTTGTACCTGCATATTGTCCTTCAATATTGTAAGCTGCCTTGGGCCCTTTTCCAAGGAGAAAGGCGGGGTAAGAATATTCAAAACAAATAAATGAATAAACAAATAGCCAATGCATCACTTCAGATTGTCCCAACTCCCTACCTGTTAGGGAGGGAATCACTGCACCCCTCTTACGATTGTCCTATCTAATTGTACCCAAGATGCATAAAGGCTGATGTGCGGCACATTGTACAGTATAGGGGACCAGTGACAGCACTTCCTGTTCTTCTTATTTTTTAAAAAACATTGACTTGGAAACAGTACAGACTACTGTTTCTTTCTTCCTGGGCCTAGGGACATTGCTCTCAAAAATCTGTTCAGAGGAAAGATAAAGCTACTTGCATGCTGTGGTGCCTCTTTGTAGTCTCACTGTATGATTCACAGCAGGGAAAAGGAACAGTTATTACAACCTGATCCAAATCAAATTCTCCCATGACTGCGTTTAGGAAATGAAAACCACATTAGGAGATGTAATCACTGAACTCCTGTATTAAGTATAATAACAAAGAGTCATGTGGTACCTTTAAGACTTACCGATTTATTATGATAGGCATCAGAGCTTTAAAATCCTTTGGACTACACTTCCCAGAAAGGCACAGCTAGAATGGCAACAAGTTTTCTTGGACACAAAACCCCTTTCTTCAAATGAAACATTGACCCTAACAAAGCAAATGTGAGTGGCAGTGATTTACCCTGATTAACATAAGGTGAAAAACTACCATGGAGGAGGAAAATTAATCATTTTCCTTTGCACCATATGATGGTAGATATGCAGTTTCTTTGAAAAGAGATTTAAAGAGGCAAAATACAAGAATGTAGATATAAACATTTTTATTTTCCCATTATTAATTAGAGTCCATTTGGGTTTTGGAGCTTTGGGAAGTACATGGTCCAGGCTCCACAGGATTGCATATTGGTGAGCATCCTTGATACGGGGTAATTAAAGAGTTCTTCTCCTGCAAATTGTCCCACTTCAATACATTGTAATCAGTCTCATTGCACGCGAGCCATGAAAGCCCCAGGATAGAATTAAATTATTCGCTTAGCCGCCTTGGGTCCATGTAAGTGATAAACATATTTTAAATAAATAAACAAATTTAAAAATTAGGGAAAACCTCTCCCTTATGCCATCATCTTAACATGAGATTTTAGCTATCCAATTTCAAGAGAAAATGGTGTTACTAAATCTTAAATACCAAGAGCTGCATGCTATCTGGCAAGTTGATTCCGAACTGAAGAGACTTTTAAAAACATCTTGGAATAAGAGATGAGTGCCTGCTGTTCAAACAATTGTTGTATTCCAAAATTTAGAGAGCATTCCTAAATTCTTGGGTTTGACTAAAGTTGGTCTTTGGACCTTGGCCATGTGTACTTGGACCCCAACCAAATGCTGATTTAAGTGCTCTCGGGCCAAGCGATACCATTGGCCTTACATGGCCTGTGGCCTGTGTTGGATTATGGATGATTTTAAGGACAATGGAATGTGCTTGTTGTGTTCAGTAAAGGACTAAACTGCAGCAAAGAGTTAGTCCTTTTTAGAAGCTTGGTTCTCTTTATCTATTTTCTGCTTATTTTTCAAGTTCAAATATTAGCATGGCCGCACCAGAAAAAAATATTAGATGGATGCTTCTACAAATTATGTGTGCCATATGATGGGCAAACCTGGGGATTCTTAAAGTGTGAAACTATAGTAATCCCCTGCCTATCACAGGGGTTAGGGACCCAACCCAACCCATGATAATGGAAAATCTGCAAGATGGGAATGCTAGGTTGGGTCAGGAATGGGGAGCCTATCTGGGGCCTCTTACACTTACCTGAAGGCTGGTGCTGCCCTGAACAGGCCTCTGACAGGCTTCCCAGACCTGTTGGAGGCCCCAGCAGTGGTTTCTGGTGATCCAGTATTCACTTCCGTTTTTTTCTGGAAGTCACTTCTGGTTCACCGGAAACCACTTCTGGGGCCTCCAATAAGCCCAGGAAGCTCGTAGGAGGCCTGTTCAGGGCAGCGCCAGGCCTGGGGTCAGGGCAGAAGGCGTCAAGCAGGCCCAAGCAGCTTACCGCAGGGGAGGCCTTGCTTTTCATATACTGCGGTCCCGCGATATACCAAAATGGTGGGGGGACCACTGTACATATCTGACTGCCAAGAAGGTCCACAGAAATTTTTGTTTTAAGGAAAAGGCTATTTAGCAAAAATGTCTTGCATGTAGAAGTCATCACAACACAGTGGCTGGAACCCTGTTGCTTAATGTAGTAACTTGCTCTAAAGTAGGCCCACTGAATTAGTGGAGGTGCAGTGAATCAACTGCTCTGTAAGTTCTAGTGCAACCTATTGTGTCTTTTAAGTAATAGGGTTTCACCCACTGAGTGTACCTCTGTACACTGAAATAATAAACAAATTTGAGGTTCAAGTGCCAAAAATGCCTCACCTTCCCTTCTGTCATGGACATGTATTTGACTGCTACATATTATGCATTTTACAAAAGCAAAGAGCCAGCATATTTTCTTCCCATTCTATCACTGAGCTTCTAACCTCATGACTATGAAAACAGAGATTTTTTTCAGAATCATTTTATGCAGAGAGTCTTTTCTTTAAAGACTTGAGAGAGAGAGTTAAATACTGTAAATTCTTTTTTCTTAAACTTTACCAAATATAGAACATATATGACTGATCAATAAATAAATAGGTATACAGGTAAATTCTCAGCCACTGTTGCCATTAATCAGGGTGAAGCAACATACAAGTTTTAAAGTAGCATTTGGAGCCAATAATATATCCTAAAATTATGAAGGCAACTCGAACAAGGTTCACATTGTTTGCATGAACGATAAGATGTTTGTAGGAAGCTATTCTTTCATGCTGCACACCGTCAAGTTCTGTGATCGGAGGCCCAGTGCAATGGAGAAAGTCATGGCAGTCGGGACTGAGATGGACTAAATAACAATGAATTCTGGCTGAGCCAGTGGCAAGCATCTCAATCTGTCCCCTCTCCTAAAAATGAACCCACCTGATGTTTGGTAGAAGAGACTCTCTTAGGCCCAGTCTTAGCATGGAATGGAATGAGGCAAACATATCAGCCAGTTCTGAGTTTTCCCCTGCCCACCCCCAAGCCAGTCCCCTCTGAGTTGGAGAGCACATTTGTGTGGACAATATGAAATGTTGTGGGCCACCTTGTCTAAGGTTTCAAGTGCAGCCAGATACAACAGTTATAAAAATAAAATACCCAGTTCAGGTACATACAAATCTGTGGTCCTTTGCTGCTTAACAACGTATAACTTTTTAACAAGTCTGTAACATGTGTAAGACAAGCAGAACAAATTCACAAACGAATGAACTCCATTAAATAAGCTTAGAAATGCTTATATGTTTTGTGCCATGGAATCATGTCTGATTTATGGTGACCCTGTTGAGACCACGGCAAGCCATGATTTCACAAGACCCAATAAAAAAATCCATGTACCAGTTTATTAGGATAATAAAGATGGTAAGGCGAACACGAATCACCCAAGGCAGTAGTGAGACGGTTCGCGCCCCAAGACAAAAGGCAACTTTATTTCCTCCCTTCCCGCCCCCACAGTTTTGGTACCTCCTCCAGGGTTGGGAGGTATTTAAATGAAAGAGTTTTATCTGGGGGAGGTCCTGGGCTCCACAGTCCATGGCCCGGACCTCTGCCAGGGATTAGGCAAGGATTAATCCCTCAATGTGGCCAGGAGATTTGACAATGAGAGGGGAGAGGTTAGTATTGTCCAAATGCCTGGGTAACAAAAAACAATTAACAGGTAGATGGGGGTGAGGGAATCACAATGAAGGTGGAAAAGCTAATCCGAAAAGTCCTTTGCTGCCAGACTGTGTCTTAAATGAATGTGGAGATGAAACAATGATGTGCCTCAGGCTGTGATACCATCTTTGGCCCATCTGCTGGGTGTACGTGCTGGCTCCGCTTGGAGGGAATAGAGTCTCGCTGGGTAATTCTTCTTCGGCCATGCTGGTGCTCCTTTATTGCCCCAAAGGTGACTCGGGTCCAGGAAAGTGGAAGAATACAAGGACATGGCTTCAAGCATCTAGCCTTTAGTGAGACGGGGTGCAGAGGAATAGGAAAAAGCCAGGAGGAGATGGGGCAAAGGGGAGGGCAAGGGAAGAAGAGAGAGAGAGAGAGAGAGACGGGGAAGGGGGGGTAAAGGGTTAAGAAGGGAAAACATGGTGAGGTGAGAGGTAAGGGGGGGTGACCTTCTAGCTTGAGGTGGCGGAAGAGAGGAAGATGGGAGAAAGAAAGGGGGTGGTGGGTCAGCAAGCAACATCAATGGGTGAATGATGAGTCATCCATGATAAGAAATGGGATGGGTATTGTCTTGAGGTAGAATAATGGCAGACCTTCCCATGGTCCAGAGGCAGATGAAGGGATTTGATGATGTCCGGGTGCTTGAGCTGGAAGCTGGAGGGCTAAGCAGGAAAAAAGGTGCCCCATAGAGCCCATTGTCTCTGTGAAGGAAGGAGAAGATTCCTTCTGGCAAAATCAATTCAGAGGAATCAAGCAGTTTGAACTGGTTCTTCCATGTGGCGGGGTGGCCCTTGCATGGAGGCAACGTGTACCTTTGTCCAGGCCTTGAGATACGTGAAGGAAGAAGGAATTGGGAAAATGGAGGGGTCGGGGATATTACTGGAGGACCGGGGGCACAGAGGGGAAAGGTGGAGGAACCTTTATTTTGGGGAAGAGAGAGAGGGGGAGGAGAAGGGAAAGAGAAAATACTTCTTGGTGCCCTTTTGGCTGGGCAGGGAAGGATGCAGTGTGGAAAAGGGGGTTAATATGAGATGATCCCTCACCCACCCCCAAGTATGTCAAGGTCTGATCTACTGAGGAGTAAGGGGTTGCCCCATTCCCCTCTACTTTCCTGAGGCTGGGGGCACATGTCCAGGGAAACAACTTATCGAATCCACTGTCAATCACCTCCAACCTTTGTTCCCAAGCCTATTTGCTTGCAGGGAAAGAAACCGGGGCTTAGCCATATCTTTTTGGGGGACGGCTGGGCCAATATGGACCAGGTTTGTTTGCATTGTGCTTGTGACGATATCAAGGATTGCAGCCGGATGCGGGGGTCTAATTTTGTCCTTGCCTAATTGACGTGTGCTCGTAGGAGCGGGTGCGGGCCTGCCTCCACAGACACGTGTCTGCTCCCAATTCACACACACACAGTTTTTTGTGTCCTCTACAACCCTAGCAAGTTTTTCAAGCTTTGTGAGGTATTTAAGGAAAGGTTTTATCTGTGCCAATTCTCCACCCCCACATCCAGTGATTCTCTGTGGCCAATCCCCTTTCCTGCATCCTAGTCAGTCCTTCTATCTGCTACAGCATACTGGGACGCTCTCTCTCCTGCACATTCACATACTACACAATAAATAAAATCTCCAAAAAGGAGTCAAGCATTTAAAATACTTACTCATTTTAGCAAATGACATTGATACCAATACTGTAAATGTTTGAAGAAATAATAGGGTATTTTAAACTGAATGTCCCAAATCCTAATCTGAAATTCTAATGGATATGCTCCACTGACATGTTCATTAACAAGCTACTGTATATGAAACTGCAGCATATTGATCCAGTCTCAGGACCATCTGATGCCTTGGAATGTGTTGTCAATCAAGCTGAAGCATTTGTTTTGGTTCCAAAGATAACCAAGTCTTCACTTCTTTTGTTTGAGAACTGGAAGCATATTTCTTTACTTATGAAGCCCATCTCCCTCCCTTTCTCCCTCTCCCCCCTGCCCGTCACTTGCTCTTTCAGATATCACAGCAGTGCCTCCTCTTTTTTTATATGCCTAGAGTTTCCCCTAAAAGCTGATTTGTCTTTTTAAAAAAGAGATTCCTGTCAATCCAGTATTATCTCTGATTCATTGTGATAAATAGAGATGGGCACGGAACGAACTTTTTTTGTTTCCGTTATCGTTTGTTGTTTCCGTTACATAACGAAACGACAAACGAAAATTGTGATGAAAATGAAACAAAATGAACAGAACCACGAAGATTGTGGTCATTACGTTTCGTTTCTGTTAATGGCGACGCGCAATGAAATGAGCTGTTTTAAATGTTAAAAAATGCCCTGGACATCCGTAAAAACGCAGCGATAATTATTTATATTGTCTGATAATACCTACCAGGGGGGTTGGGGTCCTTAAAACGTTTGTTTTTGTCTTCTCCCATCACAATGTATTTTTCTTTTCCCTTTAAAATGGACGTCACCACCAGCCACAAGATGGAGGCAAGCCATATGATGGGATCATGTTCAACCAATAGCATGCCCAGGTTGCAGACTGGGCGGGCAGGTCTGGCAGCCACAGAGGGCATAAAAAGCTCTGGCAGCCACAGAGGGCATAAAAAGCTCTGGCAGCCCCCGTCCTCCTTGCAGTCTCTGGTGGGAGTTAGGGTGGGATTGCTGTCTCTGCAACTCTAGCTTCAGTCCTGCAACCTCCCTGTGTGCGTGCGTGCTGCGTACCTCTTGGTGAGTACCCTCCCTTGCCCTGCAGTGCAGTCACTCTGTGGCTGCCTTGCATCCTGGGCAATGCCCGCCGCTGCCTTTGCAGCTTCCCTGCGTACCTAGTCTATACTGTGTCTCTGCCAGCATCCATTTTTGTGTGTGTTTTCCCTCTGGTCTGGGGCATTGGGGGATGCCTGTGGATGGAAATGCTTTAAAAATGGCGCAAAAAGCAGGTAGAAACGACAAACGAAAAAATGAAAAACGGTATCGGAATTTTTCAAAAAATTCTTGACAAACGGAAACGAACCGAAACAGACCTCTCAATGACAAATGAAAAACCGAAATGCCATTTTTTTTGTTTCGTGCCCATCTCTAGTGATAAATCCATGAGCTAAGGAAAAAAAGACCACTTGGTAATGTTGTCAAACTGCAAATAAATGCTATTTGTCAGTGAACTCTTGAAGGTAGAACATACATCAGAAAAGAGGGAGCCAGATAACTGGGACATGGCTTGTGGAGATTTTTCACCTTTTTGAATGCATAGTAAATGACATTATGTCTCTTTTTTGTGTTTCCAGTAGTGAGCAGTGCTAAATGTGCAGATTAGACGTGGGCAGCATCTGTGGAAGACCATCTGTGGAAATGGAGTCCAGTTCCAGATCAGTGGTGCCTCTTGTTTCTTCTACATTTCCTCATTCCTGTCACTGATTATTTACCTGCCCTCGCGGTGCAAGCAAATGGAAGGACCAACAACCTCTGTACACAAGTCCTCCTCTGTTTCTGGAAAGTGTTGTGGAATTAGACAGTCAAAAGAATGGGCCGTGATTTGGGCTGCTTTTACATGACCCCTAAAGTCCGCTGCAAAATGCTCGCAGATCTGGAGCGTAAAATTGTTTTCCCACCAGCAGTGGACTTTTAAAAAAATAAAGTATGACCACACCCAGTTAAGCGCACCCCAGTGCATTTTACAAGTAGCTGGTCTGGAAGAGGTAAAATCCTTGTTGCTGTTCCTTGTTGTGTTTTAAAGGATTGCATGCCTGGCCCTCCTCCACTTTTTGTTTGTTTTTGTTGGGTCCCCCCCTGTTAACAGACAGGAATCCTAACGGACTGGAATAATTAGCTGCTGCCAATGGCAGGCAGAGGTGAGCCTGCATTTTTCTCTCTCTCCTCTCACTGCAGACAGAAGCAATAGAATCAGAGTGCAGGAGGTGGGAACACAGGAAGCAGAACAAAAACCATATTGGGGAGAATCTGCATTTAAGTTGCCAGCGGATTTTAGGGGTCGTGTAAAGGCAGCCTTGGATAGCTAGATCTGCAGTATCCTATTCCCTGAGATGTCAGGACGCAGCCCTTGTGACCTCACAGAGGCAGGGCAAAGAAAAGTCAAGAGAGAAGCAAGTGCCATGCAGATACAAACAGTTTTGCATTGAGCCAGTGAGCAGGTGGAGAGATGGAGAAGGGCGGAATTGTGGTTCAGGCTTGAAGCACATCTCACATCTGAAAATGATACCTACTGGAGCACTCTCTCTGCCTGGAGGCCTGTGGAACCAAAGCAGTTCCCTAAGACTTTGGTGGCAACCCTGGATCCTAAGAATCTCCTCAGGGAGAGGAGCCACAAAGAACATCCTGCTCAAAGCCTCACCACAAATAACTGGCACTGGCATGGCACCCATGTTAATCACCGGTTCAGCTTTCCAGCTTATGGCTTTTAAAAAATCAGGACCTGGACTCATGGATCATTGCATTTCATTTAAGTGAATAATAGCAACCCTATTAATGTTTTCAGCACCCTCTCACTCAGTGGTTCCCAAACTGGGGGCCAGGACCCCTTTGGGGGTTGAACGACCATTTCACAGGGGACACCATGAGCCAGTGAAGAAAAAGGCACAAATGGCTTAGATCTGGAGGAGGATGGGGATGGGGGGGAGAGTGAGTTACAGCTTGATAGGTTGGAGGGGGTGTCAGTCAATGGCACCAGGGGCTGCAATTGGCTGAGGGTGCCTGTAGAGGGAAGTTATCTATGGCACCTGTGGCGGTGGCCTGCTAAAGGGGGCTTGTGGCCTCTTCCAAGCAGGGCAAGGGGTCAGCACAACATGAGGAATGGTATTAAAGGATCACGGCATTAGAAAGGTTGGGAACCACTGCTCTAGCTCTTACCAGTGAGCTGTACACACAGGGATTAATTTTAATTGCATCACGTAATAGTTGCAGCAACAGATTTCAAAGGAAAGATGCATATTTAGGGATGGCATTTGATACACATTGAGTAGTACTGTACTTAGAACTGAAGGCCATTGTGTAGCTAGTACCCACCTATTCCTTTTTAGCTTTCCATACACATTGTGATACTACTAATTAAAAGGAAAAACAGATTATAATCACACCAATGCTCATGTGTTAATTGTTTCAAAGGCTGCTCTGTTTGCTTTTTCATCTCCGCATCATAAAGAAATAGTAACAATGCATGATTGCTGTAAACTATAATAAATATTCCCCACGTCCGCCCATACAACAAATCTTCTCTTGCTTGTGTCTTGTAAGTTTATTTCTTCTCCAACTCATTATGGAATTCCAATTCAGCAAAAATAATTATTTTTGAATGTGCTGGTTTTGTGTTGAATGAACTTTTTTTCGGGGAGGGGGGAGATCTATGTTAATTTGAAAGACTTAGCGATCCAGCACATTTAAATTAGATTTAATTAGATTTAATTCACCTATTCACATAAATAAATTGAAGCTATGTTAGGAGTTAGCCAGAGACCTTTGTATTCTGTTAAGGTCAGTAGGATTTCATCTGCTTAGCTGCATGAAGAATTACAATGAAAATGAAACATGTGAGGTCATGTATTTATTTTTATAAGCCACCTTTCTCCTCACAGGGGACCCAAGGTGGCTCATAACAATTAAAACTATACAATGGTGACAAGTTTCAAAATACTATATAAAATGATACTAAAAACAAGTAAACATTATTCAATATTAAAACCGAGATGATGAACATTTGAAAAACACATTAAAAACATTAAAAAACTTACTGATAAACAAACTGCTGAGAGTTAAGAAGTCAGACCTTATTTTTGCTGTTTTTATCATATGCCATGTCATGCAGCTGATGTGTGACCAAAAAGATACTTCTATATGTTTCTTAAACAAGAATTCACTGTTTTGATTTAAGCTATTGGACCTATGACAGTGATGGCAACCCTTTTAGAGACTGAGTGCCCAAACTGCAATTCAAAACCCACAAAGTGTCCATACAGCAATTTAACCTGAATACAGGTGGCTGTGAAGGGGCAATGTTGGGTGCTCACAGGAAGGGCTCCGAGTGCCATATTTGGCACCCATGCCATAGGTTTGCCAACACTGACCTTTGCCAATGGGCAAAAGAAACAGAATGTTGGCCATTATTTTTTTAAAACAATACTGTCTTATTAATATGTTATTTGCTAATTTTTAATTTGTTTTTTCCCCCAAACTCTGGACCAAAGAGACAGAGGAAAATATTGCTGAAATATCACATGCACATGGTACAAACAGAGATGGGAATTCCCAGCCACCACGTATTCCAACCTAAATATGTTTTCTTTCCAGGACTCTGAAATAATATATATTTATACAACATTCTAAAAAGGGCAGCAGTTGTACTAGTTTCTTTTTTGTCATTGTTTGAGTTCTGGTCTCTCTCTCTCTCTCTCTCTCTCTCTCTCTCTCTCTCTCTCTCTTTTGGCAACAATGCAAAATTTATCCTTTGCTGGTATCACCATAGCTCAATCCAAAAGGTGCAGGATTAAAGCCGGTGTGACAGACAACTGATCAAAATCCACTGATGGATATGCAAGAAGTTAAGATGAGTTGCAGTTTCTGAATGGCCTACCAGCAATGGGAGGAAAATGAACCTCTAGACTTGGGGCCAAGAGAGTTACATATGGATCCATTGAATCACAGTACTCCTTGTATATATTTTGCAGCTGGCGTCAGTTGATTAATGTCAAGGTACCTGCAAAAACGAAAGTAGACCCTGCAACCCTGAAGTATGCTCACCCTAACCCCCACCCCAAGGAGAAAGAACTAAGAGATTCTGATGAAGCCCAGATAATAATAATGACCTTTGAACTGCAGAGCGGGAAGGAACCCCACGGAGCTTCTAGTACGTCCCTTGTCAGGGAGGGGCAGTGGGGGGATATTGAACCCCAGCCTCTGGCTCCACAGCCAGAGACCTAAACTACTCAACTATTTAGCAGATCCTGAGACAAACTGGGCCCCTTTCAGGACAGCACTTCATGAAGCAACACAAATTTCCTTTCAGAGGACAGAAAGGTTTAGAAAGGGGTGGGGAAATGAAAACGTTTTATAAGTAACATAAGACTCAGCAACATGTCATAATAATTCTGATTTTTCCAATGGGTGTAGCATGCTTGAAATCAGTTTAGAAATATCCACCTCCATGATCTATGGCTAAGCTTGTATTATTTTGGTCATAAATCAAGTTTTGTTTCTGGTACAGACTGGGTTAGGTTTAAAGGGACCCATCCATTGACAGCTCGGCAGGAGCCTGAAAATGATGGAATGAAACGGTTCATTTCAATGGAAAAATGACCATTTTGTTTTGTCTGTAATGAAACCAAAGGGTAGGCAATTCGTGTTGCCTACCCAACTGTTTTCTGAGGGCTCCTGCTGAGCTGTCAATGGCTGGAGCCCTTTAAACCTGGCCCACTCGGTACCTGGGGGTCCCCCTGGTGCCGACTGGGCCAGGTTTAAAAGGGATCCAGCCGATAACAGCTCAGCAGGAGCCCTTTAAAAATGGCTCCTAGAGTCCCAGGCACCAAATCTGGTGCCTCTAGGACCCATGGGAACCATTTTGTTTCATTTCATTTCAAACAAAACAAAATAGAACAAAACAGAGGTGAGCACAAAACGAAATGAAACAAAACATTATTTTTCCGTTTCATGTCCATCCCTATTTTGGAAGTATGTATTTTCCATATTAGGAACACCCCTTCAAAAATGAGAAATAGATGGACAGTTCACCTATCAGCCTATATTCTTTAAAACAGTAAGAAAGTTACTGTTTCTACGTGTTCCATAGCACATTAGAATGGTTTGTTGCCTGTCTCCAGTTCCGTGGACGTTCTCTCCACAATGTCCCCTCAACAGAGAGATCCATTCCCTCTACAGGAAACAGAGCCCAGAATCCAGTTTTGCACCATTTTCCTCCGCTGTTCGAGCCTTTAATTCAGCAACAATGGCAACAGTATGAACAGCAACAAGGACTCCAAAGATTTATGCACCCCTCTGTAATGTGTTTGTGTAGTGGATAAAATCTGCAGCAGATCAGAGAGGCCTGGACTTGCCAGTGGATGAGGATGTCATGGCTGTTGTCAAGACCTTTCAACCCAAGGAATGCCTAAGCAATTAGAAAAGGTGACTGCCCAGCAGGACAGAGGTATGAGTTTGGCTTTTTCAACTGTCACACTAAGCTGTGGAGAGAAAAAGGGATCACTTAGTTAAATGGTGGCCTGATAAACTGAAACACTCAGGATCTTGCACTGACCTTTCCTTTCTTATTCATTAATCACAAAGAGGACAGAGCCTATTTATCTCCTCCGCCACCCTCCCACCAGCATTTGTACAGAAACAGATTTATAAATAAGCAACAGAAACAATTTCTTCAGAATCTACTACATTCCATCTCCATCCTTTCATTTTGCGACTACTACAGAAGAACCATCTTTAATTGTTAAGACTTAACTATTTATTGACCCAAGATGTTCCTTCCTCTGAACCATGGGCTTTGACAGTTTTGATAAGGCCCACAACCCTTATCAGATTCCTTGGAGATACAGGAGTTGCATTACATTATCCCATGGACTAAACTTATCCTGAGGCAGAACAGATTCTATGCAAAGCTTTGCATACAGAAATACGTTTCAAGGATAGGTTTTTAGGACATAGCCTCTGTTTTCTACCCACAAATCTTATAGTCCTCTTCATGCATATCTAATGGAATGGAAGGACCCATTGTACATTCAAGGTATTTAGTAGAAGTATATTCCTTTAAAGTCCTGTTTTCTGAACCCATAGAAGCCAGAAGGAATGTTGGAGAGTCTTTGGGTCTAAGTCCAAGGGAAGTGAGGGTACCACTCTATTGTTCTCTGGTCTGACCCCACCTGGAGTACTTAGGTTCCCACCAGTGCTGTGCACCTCAATTTAAAAAGGATGTTGACCACTTTGAGTGGGTACAGAGGACGGTGACCAGGATGGCTGAAGCTCTGGAAGAAATGTCTTATGAGGAACGGATGTCATATTGAAGAGGGAACAGGTTTGTTTTCCATGGCTTCAGAGACTAGGAGTTGGGGCAATGGTTTCAAACTACAGGAAAAGAGATTCCATTTGAATATTAGGAAGAACTTAATAACAGTTAGAGCTGTTCAGCAGTGGAATATGCTGCCATGGAAGGTGGTAGAGTCTCTTTCTTTGGAGGTTTTTAAGCAGAGGCTGGATGGTCATCTGTTGGAAATACTGTGATGGGGGTTCCTGCATGGCAGGGGGTTAGACTGGATGGCCCTTGAGGTCTCTTCCAACTCCATGATTCTATGAATCTGTGATTCTAAGTTCCAAGTCTGAGTCTTCTGAACCAAGACCTGGGTCCAAGCCCCTAGTAGTCCGAGTCCCTATTTAAAGCGAGCTCTGCTGTCATACACCCCAGAAGAACTCAGTGGGGGAAAGAATGCAAGTCAGGTTCAAGTCAAGTTACTGGATAGACGTAAGTCCAGCTTGACACCGAGTCCTGGAAGTGTCCCCATCCCTGCTGATCATTGTCCAGATTTTTAAGAAGCACTGTGTGGTGCAATATATGCAACAGCTTGTACAAATCTGTGTTTTGGGGCAGGGGCCATTTTCCTTAAGATCTTCCTTTCTTCCAATAGTGAATATAATTTGATTTTCATTTTTATCAATGCATTTAGGTTCCTAAATGCTGTTAAGATTGCCATACGAGGCATTTAATGGAGAAATCATTGCACACTACTGTTCTTTGTGAAGAATTAAATAACCTGGGCTGGACAAGTGAACATCTTACTTAATGGACATTTTAATACAGAAGCACTTATTCCCTGGATGGGAAACATTAATGGGCTTTAGATAGGCAAGGACAATGTCAGGCCACAGCTGAGAAAAATAGTGGTGGTCCGTGAGTGATGCATTTCCAGTCTCTCCATAGTCCTGCAGCCCAGCATTGCCATGAGAAGCACTGGGCAAAATAGCTGCAAGCAACCACCAGTTTCGTTTCCGGAAGACTCGTTGGTCCTGATGAATAAATGTCTTGTTAGGATGACAGCGATGCTTGCCTGACAGAATTTTTTCCACGGAAAGTTCCCACTGAACTTCAGAGAAGAGTACTTTGATGTAGAAACTCTTCTGGAATCCCTGGAATGTGAGAGCTATTGTGGTGAGGAGACACACCCTTTCTTGTGTTGCTTCCTTCCAACTGGATGATATAACATGTGTGTGTGTGTGTGTGTGTGTGTGTGTGTGTGTGTGTGTGTGTGTGTGTGTGTGTGTGTGTGTGTGTGTGTGTGTGTAGAGAGAGACACATAGAGAGAGAGAACAGGAAAGCACAGTGGAGCAGTGAGAAAGAGCAGCTGAAGTTTGAAACAAGATTGGAAAACTGATGGAGAGACTGAATGCTAGGAGTTGCGAGATGGAAGCAACTGGGAAGTATTCATGCCTCTTGAGAATACAGAGATGCTAAGGCTATCAGCTATTAAATAATAATAATAATAATAACCTTTATTGTCGTTGTACAACCAGTGTACAGTGAAATTGTACATTTGACAAAAACCTTGCAACTCAGTAACAGAGGTGGGGACATCTCTCCCCCATGCTCAGAATTGTTGCATTGCAATTTGTACAGTCTCTCAACACTGGCCTTGCTACTGGTGTCTCAGGGACCCGGGGAGCCGTTTTGCAGCAAAATGAAACAGTTCGTTTAAAAAAACACACACAAAAAAACCAGCCGTTTTGTTTCATTTGTAACAAAACTCTGCTTCCCTGTTTTGTTTTGTTTCATTTTTTTAGCTAACGGAATGACAAAACAGAATTTCGTTTTTTGTTTGGTGCCCATCCCTACTGGAAACCACTGAAAGGGCTCTTTTTGAAAAATTAGGCAGTCCTTATTTCTTGCCATGCCCATCACATCACCCTGCCATTTTCTCTCTGTGTTGTTATTTATGTTTTTACTTGTATTATTTTTTGTTCATATTATGATTTTGTATTGTTGCTTATTGTCATAGTCTGTTTTAACTTGTGAACCATGCAGAGTGGCTTGCCATCAGATGGGCGGTTTATAAAGCAAATAAATAAATAAAAATTAGGGTGGATAGGTCTCTGTCTCTGTCTCTCTCTCTCTCACACACACACACACACATACAGTTCTTGCGACCCATACCTGTAAAAGTCTGCAGTTATCTTCTATTACATTTCTCTTTCAGAACAAGATTGCATTAAAAATAATAATAATATAATAAACTTTATTTTTATGCCCGAAGGGACCCAATCAAAATAAAAACCCTACACACACCAACCTGTGAAATTCTTTTAATAGTGAGTCATAAAAGCCCCTAACAGTTTTTTAAATTGAGTGATGTAAAATTCTGTCCCAATAAGAAAACAGATTGCCAGTCTGGATGCTGAGTGGTTTAGGTAGAGATGGGAAAAAAATGGAAAAATTTGGAAGCCTTTGATTTTTTTTCTGGAAACCTTTTGGGGTTTACCCCCCCAAAATAGGAAAAACTGAAAAAAGAAAAAATGATTATGGAATGTTTTATTTTAACATGATGAATAAAATATTTTAAGACAGGGTGTTTAAATATTTTCCAAATCATTTCCAAATATGCATAGTATCAGATTATTCTAATTTCTGTGCACTGAGGACAAGCAAATCCTAGGTTACAAACTGAACTGTCCAATGCAAGAACAAGCTGCATTTCATCCTTTAGGAGGTGCTGCTATTGTCAGAACAAGAAGAAAAAGGTTTCACTTCTTTTTTGCATGTGGGGTGGGTATGTTTGGTTCTGTTCTGTCCTCTTCACTAGGCCTCAAAGCACTGGAAGAAAATACAAAGCAACAAAAGATTCTGATTAAATTTAATGCCCATTCATTGAAACTTAGTCCCACTTCCTTCTATACATTTCCCCTCTTCAATTCTTTTTATGAGAATGAGTTTTTATTTTATTTTTATTTAATACTGTGGAGAGAAATTATGAATTGTTAATTCTGCATTTTTAAACAATGATTTGTGGACTTTTTTGTTCCACATAAACTAGTAAACAGTTCAGGAGATTGTTACTCCATTTGTTACTTACAATTGCAAATAAATATTATTTAAAAGTAAATTTTGTTTGTAATAATTGTTTGGATACACTATATTTTAATATGCTATTTGTGATAATTTTATGCCAAGTAAAATTGTCCATAGTGATATTTTATGTTCCTAGAGTACCAGAATGACTTTCAAGCTGTAAAAGGTAGTGGAGTGCTAATGTAGCATTTCCCCCCAATTTTTCTGGAAAAAACAACAACTGTTTTTTCCCAGGGAAAAACACTGGGTTTTTTTTTTTCTGAGCTTCAAAATTTCTGGAAATTGTACATCTCTAGATTCAGGACAGAGCATCTCTTTTCCATTTACAAAACTTACAGTACTCCTACAGGGGTGTACAGTGGTCTCCCGCCCTTTTGTGGTTCCGGTCCCGCGGTCCTGCTCTATCGCGGTACCACGGTACCAGGAAAGGGCTTGAGGGAGGGGGGAATCGCACACTGCCCGCCCACGCCTCCTAGGAGGTCTGGGCAAGCGGCGTGCGATTGCAAAGCCGCTTCCGGCCGCGGAGACCCAGCGCTGGGCTCCGTGGCTGGAAGTGCCTTTGTCCGATTGCGCGCTGCCCACCCTGACCTCCCGGGAGGTTGGAGCAAGCTGCGCGCGATTGCAAAGGCGCTTCTGGCCGTGGAGCCCCAGCGCTGGGCTCCGCGGCGGGAAGCGCCTATGTCCGATCACGCGCCGCCTGCCCCGACCTCCCGGGAGGTTGGAGCAAGCGGTGTGCAGGATTGCCCCCCAGCCCCCCCCGCTTCTGCATATCACGGATTTTCATGCATCGCGGGTGGGGTGGGTCCCTAACCCCTGCGATCGGCGGGGGGTTACTGTACATCCAGATTACACTAAACGTTGAAACATACAAGTACAAAACCAGCAAAAATACTTCACATAAATGGTGAAAACACAGACACCAAGTTACTACCATCATGATTATATTTGTAACACTATTGTGATTTCCTGTTTCTTTGTAAACTGCCCAGAGTAGTGAGCCATCACTAAGTTGGACTAAAAATGAATTAATTAAATCATTCATCATCTTAGGGCTTGAAGGGAATGTATGGACCACTCAGTCCAGCCCCTGTCATAGAGGCACAGTGGGAATCAGACTCCCACCCACTGGCTCCACTTAAGCCACTTAGCTATCTGTCAGTAAAGAAGATATACTATATCTAAAGCCTTACCAAAACAGTTTTCTTCTTCTTACATGCCTCCCTGAATCCCAGTAAGGATGTCATACTTTGCTGGGACTCGAGAAGAAACTTCCAGAGCATGAGGGCAGTAACACGAATAGATCTTTTCCTATTACATTTGCTGGTCATACCAAGAGTGTGTTTTGCCCACGAAGAGTGATATCAGGATTATGTATCACCTAGGAAGTTGCATATCTAGTTAATGCTTCCAACCAACATCCACCTCCAGCAGAGACTGATAGGAAGGAGCCATAAGTCAACTTCATCCATCATCCAACTTGGTGCCTTTCAGAGGGTTTAGAATGCAGCTCCCATCAGGCCTAGCTAATATGCCCAATGCTGAGGGGACATGGGAGCTGAATAGGAAACCATCTGGAGAGGACATGGATGCAGTTCTCATCACACCAAAATGCAGCAATCTCCTATTTGGAGAAAGATATGTAGCACTCTCAGAAACCTTTAACAATTCACAGAATGTATTTCTTATTCTTATTCAGAGCAGATTATCAGTTCTCTTCCAATACACTCATATACTTTTGGTACATGTTCTGCAACTTAACTGCCTTTAAATTTAAAACATAAAATATTTTATTTTAAACATAAAGTAAAATGAAAGGGCTGCAAGCCTCCAGTTTGTCAGTGAGACCATTTTCATGAGAAATGGAATATTAGTTGCTGCTGCTGTTTCTGACATCATGTTGAGGGTGCTTCATAAGGCTGACAACAAAAGAATAAGAGGCTTGCACAAAGACCAGCTTGGATGTCCCGTTCATTGGCTTTGAGGTCGAGAACTTTGCACGCTTGACAGAAAGTATTTTTAGCACTTCCTGATTTTGCCTCCTTTCCTTCCCTTCCTAAAAAGGATTTCTGGTTCTTGTACCAAAAAAAGACATCTACAAAATTTCACATGCAAAAGTCAAGGAATCAAATGAAACACTCTGATCTGCAAGAAACTTTAAAAAAATATTTGGGTTCTTGGGTGAATTATTTCAAAACAAGATTTTTTTTGGTCCAAATCATCTCTCTGTCCCTAACTTATCAGGCAGAGAGCTTCCCACACATCCGGCCATAATGAAAACAGATACCGTATGTGGTCTGGAATGCCTTAGCCGGTCTGTGTTCTGTTACAAGTAGAAAATAGCAGGTATTTTTTTAACAAACAAGTGAGGAAAACCCAGGCACTATCCAATCTTTTTTTTGTCTAAGTAGATTGCACATTTCTTGCACATAATAATGTAACTGTTATGATGTAGGCTATTAGCCAAGGTATTCTGGTAGAGAAAACATTTGGAAAATAGCAAATAACATGCACTAACTTTCTCTATCTGTGGGTAGAGGTCTCTTCACAACCTAAAGTGATTTTCTTTTGTCCCTCACCTCTTGCTAAAAGCATAAAATTAATGACAAGCCCCTCACACAGGGATGGTGGTGGTGGTGGTGCTAGCGGTGATGATGATGATGATGGTCATGATGATGATGATGATGATGATGATGATGATGATGATGATGATGATGATGATGACAACGATGATGACAAATTTCACACAGTATTATAATCTGCTGTAGATCTCAGAAAATAATACAATCTGAGTACAAAAATTGGAATATTAGGAATAACACATATACTACATCAATATTTAACAGATGCCTACAGGGTTTGTTTTGTTAAAACTTGTACATGTTATGTAGTACCATTCAATGTTGGTATAATTTTGATTGACCGTGCCTGGTATTTTTGAAGAGGAACAACACAAACAACAATAGGCTATCAAGTCACTTCTTACTTGTTTCTTAGGTTAGTGCTACCAGGCCCTTCTTCTGGGTCACTCTGGAAGTACTGGTTTGCCCAGAGTGACCAAGGCAAGCTGGTTCTTCTTCCACAAGGCAGCATGGGGATGTGATCCCTGGCTCCGATGGGTGTTCTGATATAATGAGTTATAGAGAAGGCCTGGGAAAATAGATGTGGATATGTCTTCAACAGAAAAGGAGTATAAAGAGCAGGAAGAATTGAGTCATATGAAGATCTGATGGCCAGATATAAAAGTTTTAACCACTTATCTCTTTTTTTGACTTGAGTCTCAACACCCCCCACCACCATTTTAGGTTCTCTCTCCCTCATATTTAAGGATACTCATCTGCCACAGTTGTGCTTTAGGATTTTTCTCTCCTTATCTCCATATTATGTTTTCCTTTCACCTGCCACTCTCTGCCATTTCCCATATCATTTCTGTTTAGCCTTAATACACTTTCCCTTTCCTTTTTGTGCCACTTTACATATCTTTGTACCCAATGCCAAGGCCCCTTATGTCTTGCAGCTTTCTTTCCTCCCTAAAAGCCTCCTCTTCAGGTATGGGGGGGGGGGGAATCTGGAGCCTGTTTGGATGCCACACCAGGCTACAAATGGAATAGCAAGAAAGTTCAAATGCTGTCACAAGGGCATCTTTTACTTAAACCTGTATATCTGAGAAATGAAGGTTCTGATTGGATTGGATTTATGACTTACAGTTCTAACTCTGTATCTCTAGGTCACTACAAATCCCAAGTCCTTTCATTCAGGTTTCTGTTTTGTCTGACAATTCTTTACACACGCACACCCATTCCTCATGGAGGATTTTAAAAGCAACATGTGTGCCTCCTGGAAACAATATCTAGACATGTGTGTATCCCTACAGGTGGCCAGCATAAGTCTGCCTAGTGACCAATCATTCACAAGTCCCATTAGTCCATCAGTGAAACTATATGATGCTTATCAGGCCTTTCCCTATTATGGCTGGTGATTATGTAGTTAGATGCCATGGAGCTGCACCACGTATATCTAGCAATGGAATTCCAGCACACAACATAGCAGCAGAGATAGGCAGATTGAAGGGGGAAAATTCCAGCCAGCAACAAAACCTGCATGAAAACGATCATTTGAGATCATTATGAACACCTTTATTTCCGTCTTTCTCTTTCCCTGGCTCTATGAAAAGACCAATAAAATGGATACTACTACTACTCTGAGGGGTGTGGTGGCTCAGAGGGCTAGAGCTCTGAAACTGTCGGCTCCAAAGTCGGCAGCTCGGTGGTTTGAATCCAGGGTGCCACACAGTGGAGCACTGTTAACTCCAGCTCCTGCCAACCTAGCAGTTCCAAAGCATGTAAATGCAAGTAGATAAATAGGTACTGCTGTAAAAAAACGTTAAGATAAAACAGTGTTCCATGCACAAAAATGCATTCAGCCATGCCAGCCACATGGCCACAGAGTTGCACAATACTGGCTCTTTGGCTTGGAAACGGAGATGAGCACTGCCCCTAGAGTCAGATACAACTAACATGAATGTGCTGGTAGCATGAATGTTACCTTACTACTACTAGTAGTAACAATAATAATTCACCCAAAGATTTCTTGACACCTATGAACAATGCTGCCCATGTTTGTGGCAGACCTACAATTTAAATATACTATATATCAGCCATGTCCAAAGTCAGGCCCGGGGGCCAAATGCGGCCCGTTTTCAAATTCTAAGCGGCCTGCAGCTTCTTCTCCCCACTCTCAGCCTGTCACACATCCCTGCCAGCTGGCCCCTCCCCATACCTGATGGAGGTGTTAACTTGCAGTTTTATGGTTTGCCTCCTCCCTGCCTCCCCCCCCCCCAGCCACCTGTCCAGCCTACCCACCCCCAGCTCCATTGCTGCAGTATCCTGTCTGCCTCCTTGCATCTTATAGAGACTTGTCCAAAGTCCAGCCCGGGGGCCAATTGCGGCTGAATGGTCGGCCCCCACACATTTTCACCTTGCCAAATCTGGCCCTCCTTGTAAAAAGTTTGGACACCCCTGCTATATATGAAAGGAAAGAGTGAATACAGTATCTTTGTTCCTGAGTCTAACACACCACACATATGTAGCATGTGCAAACTAGTGGCAATGTTTGAAGAAAAAGTGAGGGACCTGGAACAGTGAGTAGCCACACTGAAGGCTATAAGTGAAGATGAAGCATACATTAACAGAACTCTTGAACAAAAGCAGCAGTCCTGGGGGAATGGAGATGGATGAAAACCCAAACAAAGCAGTGGAGGAGAGTGCTGAGGTGAGTACAAACATAGTGGAGGAGGCACAGTGGAAAAGGGTCACAGCTAGAAGCAAAAGAAGTGGAAGACACCCTTCACCTGGTGCAACTGCAGAAACGATTCCAGATTCTTGAAGAGGAGTCTGCCAGACAGCATGCAGGGGAGACCCCACAGGAGGACATGAGAAGGGATGAAGCACAGCATCTCTCTCTCTCTCTCTCTCTCTCTCTCTCTCTCTCTCTCTCTCTCTCTCTCTCTCTCTCTCTCTCTCTCTCTCTCTCTCTCTCTCTCCAGAGAGGGGGAGAGAGAGATCTACAAAATTTATATACAGTGGTACCTTGTATAAAGGAATTAATTCGTTCCAATTGAAATTCTGTTAAGCAAATTTTCCTTTGTACAAATTTCCCATAGGAATGCATTGAAAACAAAGTATGGATTCACCCCATAGACCATTCTGTTAAACAAATTTCCCCTATCTTTGGATTTTTTTCTCCTTTAAGTGAATTAACTCTTAAACAAACCACGAGGGTCCACTGTATATATAAAACCAGAGAAGCACATAGAAAACAATGTAACAATAATTTGATGCCAAGATGTATTTGTCAAGAACAAATCCTGCCAGACTAACCTGATCCCCCCCTTTTTAATAGGAAACCTCCCTGGTGGACAAAATAAATGCTATAGTTATAATATATCTTGACTTTAGCAAAAGTTTTGACAAAGTATCCTGATTAGCAAGCCAACTAGATGTGGGCTGGGTAAATCAAGTGTAAGATGGATACAATTGGCTACAGAATAGTACTCAGAGAGTGATGATTAATGGCTCCTTCTCCAAGTGGGAGGAGGTAACAAGTGAGGTACCCCAAGGCACAGTCCTGGATCTGCTGTTCTTCAACATTTTTATTAATGACTTGGACAAGGGTGTGCAGGGAATGCTTGTCTGATTCACAGATGACAGAAAATTGAGTGGAACAGCTAATATCTTGAAAGATAGAAACAACATTCAAAATGATTCTGATAGGCTGGAGCACTGGGCTGAAACCAACAGAAGGAAATTTAACAGGAATAAGTGCTGCACCTAGAGAAAATAAACCAAATACTGTACACAGTTATATGATGGGGGATGCCTGGCTCAACAATACTGCAAGTGAGAAGGATCTTTGAATTCTTGTAGATCATAAGCTAAATATGAGAGAACAGTGTGATGTGACCACAAAAAAAGGAAAATGCTAATTTAGGCTGCATTAGCAAAAGTATAATTTCCAAATCTTATGAGGTGCTCATCTCACTCTATTTAGCACTCACTTTGAGTATTGTGTCCTGTTTTGGACAGTGGACTTCAAGATACATGGTTAGAAATTGGAAAAAGTCCAGAGGAGGGCAAGAAGTTTGATCAGGGGGCTGGAAGCCAAGAATTGGCAACTTTAGTCTAGAGAAAAGCTGCCTAGATGCCCTAAGCACATCCAATCTCGCCTGATTTCGGAAGCTAAGCAAGGTGGGACCTGGTTAGTACTTGGATGGGAGACCACCAGGGAATACCAGGTGCTGTAGTCGCCTGGAGTAGGAACTGACAAGCCACTCCAGTATTCCTGCCAAGAAAACTCCATGGACATGGAGTCACAAAGAGTCTGTCACAACTGTAATGACACAGCACACACACACACACACACACACACACACACACACACACACACACACACACACACACACACACACACACACACACACACACACACACACACACACACACACACACACACACACACACACAGTCTAGAGAAAACAAGACCAAGGGGTGAAATGATAGCACTGTTCAAATACTTGAAAGGCTGTCAAACAGCAGAGAGGCAAGATCTGTTCTCACTCAAATCAGAGTGCAGAACCCAGCTTTCAGCTGAATATCAGGAAAAACTTCGTAACTGCTAGAAGCAGTATGATAATGGAACCAATTATTTCAAGGGGTGTTAAGTGCTCCAACACTGGAGGCAGCCCAAGAGAAATTTGGACAAATGACTGGCAGATATCCTTTGATTTGTATTCTTGCATCAAGCTGGGGAAGGGGGGTTGGACTTGATGGCCTTGCAGACCCCTTCCAACGTCACTATTCTGTGAAGCTATGATTCAATATGGATGCAGATAGAAAACATGGCATTGGGAGGCAAAATATTATTTATTTATTTATTTATTTATTAGATTTATATTACTGCACCATCTGGCAGCAAAGGCCACTCTGGGCAGTTTACAGGGTTTAAAAAGGTACAACCATTAAGCATGATGATAAATAATATATTAAAAATAGTCTCTGATGACCTGATGCTGACACCCCCCCATTGCTTATACACCGATCATTAAAACCTTGGAATTAATTTGCCAGGGGAGGCCATAGCACATGCCCTAACAAACAGCATACAGTACTTCAAGTTATGGATGTTTAGGAATAAAGTATGAGACATTGCCTTTGGTTACATGTTCTGAAGGAAAGAAAGCTGAAGTTATTTCTTTTTTCATCTTTACCTACAGCAGCACAAAAATACTGTACCACTGTGGCATCAGTGGTACATAGATAATTCTGTGACTGCCTGGCGAGGGCTGTTTCATTTGGAAGGCAGATGGAGCAGGAGGGGGGAAAAGTGGTTTTAAAAGCGATGAAGAAGAAGGTTCTGTAACTTCTAAACAACATTTGCTCTGAAGGCAAAATTTGCTGAGTGCTACTGTAGGACTAGTGCTGCGCTGAAAATGTCTCCCATGAGTGTTCTTGTTCAATGTGATAGAAGATAATTTCAGAACAAGGAAATCATCTGAAGAAGTTCTCAAGGACAAGATTCAGGATTCTTAGGAGGTGGTTCAGGAGTGTGTCTTCACGTCCTGCCTTTGGTTGTACAACCAGCTTTGTGGGAAGTAGCTTCCCCAGCTTTCCGTGCTACAATTAAAGCACAAGGCAAAATGTCTCAAGGTAATTCCTCCCACAGGGCTTTTTCAGATCAGGAGGTGTGAGCAGCAAGGAAGAAGCTACAGCATGGTGAAGCAATATGTAAAAGAAAAAGGCAGGAGCGGGGGAATCACAATGAAAAGTTATGCAGCCCTCTGCTATTTTGCAATGTTATGGCAAACTCCAAAAATGCTACCCAAAGAAATACTAAAAGGCCCCTAGAGTGGGGCAGTGAAATTACAGCCTCCTTCCTGGGAAATAAAACCCATGAGAAACTATTGGGAAACTGGAGAGGAGAATTTATGGCACAGTGGTAGGTTCCCTATTTTCCCAGAGCTTGAATGCTCTAGCCTCCTTCCTTCAGGGTTTACAAGAGAACTGTATGATAAACAGATGTGATACGGACTAATTGTGTGTTCAACGATCCCTTGAAAATGTAACATTTGGGAAGCCCCATGGAAAGCGCTGAACCCTGAAAAATAAGATGTGCTGAGCCAAAATTGGGCAGTATACTTTTTTTCCCTGAGAAATATACTAAGATTGTATTTTTCTTCCTAAAAAAAGGAGGCTACTGTTGTAGAATTTTGTACACAATTCCTCTCACCCCACCCCCATTGTTTTGATGGCTGCCTCCCTGCTCCTGTCATCAAATGCCTTAGAATGAATCTAGGTAGGGAGAAGGCCTTATGGATGAGGCAAAATGCTGCCATCATTTGGTAGACCCTACTGATCTTTTCTGACCAGAGAGAAACTGATGCAGATGATGTTTTTTTTTCTCTTTGTGCCTCTTTCCTTTGAGAAATTCTTTGAGAATTTCTCCTTCCCTCAGATAAATGTGGTCAAATTATTTCCCCCACAAATAGGGTGGAGCAGTGCTGTCCACAAGTAAGGTAGAGTAGTGCTTCCCAACCTTGGTTCCCTACATGTTCTTGGACTACAACTCCCAGAAGTCCTGGCTAGCACAGCTAGTGGTGAAGACTTCTGGGAGCTGCAATCCAAGAACATCTGGGGACCCAAAGCTGAGAATCACTGGGATACAGAATTTCCAAAGGCCTTTTGCACAGCTATCAACAGGCCATAAAGACCATTTCCTTACATGATGTATACTTGAAATGCAAACTCTTAAATTCTTTATTCTGAACTGGTACAAAAGGTATAATGTGCTCAAGACATAATAAGAATCCAATACAGAACTGAAACAGTTGGAAGAAGAGTAGGTTTCACAAGGGCTTCCAGTCAATCCCTACAACGCCAGCAAGAATTTCCCAGAAACTCTCCTATATTTGCCAAACCATCAATCCCTACTTCCACCCCATTGCTAAGTACCACTGCTGTTGTTAGCTTTGGTATTCCTGTGGATAGCCCTGCTTTGTCCAGAGGAAGGCTGAAACTTGAAGCCGTTTGATACTGAATTTGAAACAGGACAAATGGTATCAACATGAACCAAAGTTGAAATATGGGCAAAATCCTACTGCCAGAAAGTTCACATGTATATGCAGAGGCACACATGGTTTTCTTACCTGTCCAAGGCTGGCCATTGAACATCGATTCATATGATCAGTTGCATAGTCAGGTAAGGACCAAGTGTCTGATGGGGGGAGCCCAGAAAATAGCTCCCACCACTAATGTACATGATCCCGTGAGTCAATAGGATTTTGTCTTGCAAACCTTGTCACATTGTAGGGGTGAAACGCTACAGACTTTTTTTTTACTCGAGTAACAAAACTCACAACACTCTGCTTTGCAGAAGGGCCCTTTTCATCAGTGCCATGCTTCTTCAATTAAGAAACGGACTACAGTTCTCAACATCCTCTACAGATATGACCAATGATGTGTTGGCTTTGGCTAACCAAAAGTTGGAATCCATTCTATCTTGAGGGCACCTGACTAGGAATCGCTCTTCAGTGCCCTTTCTCCAGGATAAGTCACTCCCCTGCTGAAGCCACTATTTACTCGGCAGCATGGGTGGGGGTCAAAAACTCCAGAACACAGTGTTCTTTGACCCTTCCCCTACGGCACTAATACCAGCTTTGGGGTTATTTACTCAGGCAAAGGGCATGGGAAGCATGAGTTATTACATCCCCAATCTCCAAAGCAGCTCAGTAGTTTGCTGATTAGCAAAACAAAACCATGGGAGATCTTAATTATAAATTGAAAGTCTGCTTTACGATGACTGCATGGGCCCATAGCTGTGCAGATGAAAATCATTACCTTTCGTCTTAAGAAATAACAATAAAAAAACATTGGTCTTGGAGAGTTTTTGCCAGGATGACATTCACGAAGGACATATTGTCGCATGCTTCTAGCCATTAAGATACAGCAAGTAAGCAATGTAATTTAAGTAGGGGGTCTCACCTAGAAACATTCCAAGTGGTCATCCTGCCCAATACTGAGATATTCCAGGAACTGATTTTGAATTATGTATTTTTCCTAGTAACATGGCAAGATTTTTTTTGTTTAAATTGAAATAACAATTGGAATGTGATTGGTAAACAACCAGATTGTTTGGTAAGACATTCAGATCTCTTGTAAGCTTTCCATTTAACTGTTTCTTATATCCTCAAATGTTCAGAATGACTGAGTATGGCATACAGTTCAACACTAAGGATTTACCTCTCACCTAGCAATTTTTGCTTTGCAGTACATGCTGACCCATACCTTAACTGAAACATCTACAAATATTCATTTTTTTGCAAGACAGCATCTAATGTTGAAATCATGCCTCCATTGCAAAGGTGTTTCTTTGCCAAATACTGTTCTTGTTAGTTTTTGTGATCTGAGTTGCACATTCCACCACCCCATCTGTGTATATTAGTGATAAAAACCAGCAATAAGAAAGAAAGAATTTGATATTCACCATGAGAAATCCAGGTCAGAGAGAAAACCTGACCTGGATGCACGTTTCAAAGATTCCAGTGGGGTTTAAGTCTCAAAACATGTTGAGGATTATACTATTATGAATATTAAGATAAAAATTCTAAATTATTATTAAAAGCCACAAAAAGCAAACGTATTAAAAAGCAATCAATATCAAAATGAAGGATGGAAGAATTGTAACAGCGCAGTAGCAAATCTCAACAACATTTATGAAATACTACAATGATTTCAACAGAAATTACACAAGAAGTAGATATATATTTTAAAAAGTGTAAATTCATTATTAATTAACCCAACTTTTAAGGAGCACAAAATCAACTTACCATATTTTTCGCTCTATAAGACACACTTGGCCTTAAGACGCACCTTTTATTTAGAGGAGGAAAACAAGAAAAAAATGTTTAGCCTAAGGTTTCATGGCCAGGGAATCCTGGCTGCAAAAGGGGAGGCTTGCAAACAAGGTGATTGGAACTGTGGAATGCAAGCTGCAAAGGGGGAGGTTTGCAAACAAGGTGATTGGGACTGGGGAATCCAGGCTTCAGAAAGGGAGGGCAGAGGCTCTGTGGAGGAGACCTCTTTGCAAACAGGTGATTTTGAGGAATCTTGGCTGCAGAAAGGGAGCGGTGGGGAGAGGCTCCCTGGAGGAAGCCTCTTTGCTAATGAGGTGATTGGAACTGGGGAATCCTGGCTGCAGCAGGGGACAGAGAGGCTCTGTGCAGGTAACTTCTCTCTAAAGGAAAATGTGTGCTATCTAGGTACGTAGCTGGGACTGGTATATTCACTGTATAAGACACAGAGACATTTTTCCTTACTTTTGGGGTGGGGAAAGTGTGTTTTATAGAGTGAAAAATACTGTATTTCCCCAATAACACTTGAAGAAATAAAACCATCAGATTTAAGAAAAGGAAATAACAAAGGAAATCACTAGAATATTATGGTTTTACAGCAGATTTTTATAAAATGTGGGTATAGAATATCTCTATATATCTCCTGAAATTGTATAATTCAATACTGAAGGGTGAGAAGGTACTGGAATCCTGGAAAGTAGCAAGAATAACAGCTATCAAAACCAGGAAAAGACAGCATACTCCCTTCCGCCTATAGACCAATAACAGTACAAAATAATGTTCACATTTTTTCATCTACAGGTGTACCTTGGTTTACGAAGGCCTCCATTAACATAATTTTTGGTTCACGAAAGGAAATCCTTTGAAAATAATACCTTGATTTACGATTTTTTTGAAAATCCTTGGTTTACAATTTTTGGAGCAGGTTTCCCAGAATGCATTGTGCTCCCGTGCATTCCCAGTTTACAATTTTTCCGTAGTACGAAATGTCCTGGAGAATGCATTAATTTCGCAAACTGAGGTATGCCTATATTTTGGCACAAAGATTGAACAGCTTTATTACAAATTACCAACACACCAATTAATATGGTTTTATGTCAGGTTGGCTAATGTAGATGTGATTTGTAGGGTACTCAATATCTTAAATATTGCAAATGGGGTGGAAAAACCATGGAAAGTGGCAATATTTTCATTAGATACCCTTACAGCTTTTGATTGTGTGGAATTGTGGTACTTATTTAATTTACTTGGGAAGATGAAAATGGGACAAAAAATATTAAGGTGTTAAGAAATCTACATGAAGTAGCCAAGACCACAGTAAAGATAAACAGTATAGAAACTGATATACCGGTATTTCAATTGCACAGATGAACTATTTATTTATTCATTTACTGTCCATCTAGCTATGAGACCTTCTGTGCAGTTTACAATAACAAACAAAACAATTACAACCACTAATTTAGCAAAATAAAATAAAACCCATTTTACAATCTACCAGTCAAATTGTATTGTACTGTCAGGATATAAGACAAGGAGATCCTTTGTTTCCATTAACATATGCTTTGGCTTTCAAGCCCTTGCATAGTAGAGAAAATGCTACTATTACTGCCAAAAGAACCAGCTAGCATAAAAGGAATTTATATGCCCATGATGTGTGTGCTGTGTCATTACAGTCGTGACCGACTCTTCATCATGACTCCATGTCCATGGTGTTTTCTTGGCAGGAATACTGGAGTGGCTTGCCAGTTCCTACTCCAGGTGCCTACAGCACCTGGTATTCCCTGGTGGTCTCCCATCCAAGTACTAACCAGGCCTGACTCTGCTTAGCTTCTGAAATCAGGCAAGATCAGATGTACTTAGGGCACATGTTTCTATTTTTTGGAACATCAATTGAAAAGCATAAAGATTCTCAGACAAATACTGGAAATATTTAATCAGCACACAGGATTAATTATTAATTATCAAAATTCTAAATTGTTGTGTATAAACATTCCAGCAAGAGATGAAAAGAAAATTAAGATAATGTTGAATTTAGATTTGTGTTGTTCTAGTTTTAAATATTTGGGCATCTGGTGGACAAAAGGCAAACAAAAACTAGTGTGTAGGATTTATAAGTCCATATTTACAACTATAAAAATAAAATAAAATGGAAAAACAAAATTTATCATTATCAGGAAGAATACTGACAGCAAAGAACCATATTGTGCTTAAAAAAATTGTTTCAAAATAAACCAGAAATGAAAAAAGACAAGCAGAAATTAAAAAATAAAATTATGACAAGTCCTAGAAAAAAAATTATTGCGGGAAAGGGAAGAATGCTACAATTTATAAATATTGTAAAATATCAGCCAAATGCAAAAGGAGGATTAGCTGTAGTGTATTTATTAACACTACAAACCCTTTCAAATAGGTCAATTAATTTAATTTTATAAATGAGCAAGACATCCCTGAATGGGTTAAAACTGAAGAGAAAGCGGAAATAAGCCTAATTAGTTTATATTTACTGTATATACATTTAGGTTGCTTAGAAATAGGATTCAATGACAGAAGACTTTTACCACAGAAATCAATACCAATTTGTCATAGGTATATGAAAACTCTTGCCCCTCCAATTTTCCCGTTATGCCCTTGTTTCGAACACCCACAATTTAAATCTCAGGATAAATATCTAAAATTCAAGATCTTGGAACAAAATGGGAATTTATGGAATGAAATATCTATTAGTACAAGGAAAACCAATTTCAAATAGATAGTTACAAGAAAAAAAGCTACAGAAATGGCAATTAACTGGATCTAATTATTTCAAAACTTAGTTGTATAAGAGGTCAGGCCCTAATGGACCACTAACAGAGTTAGAAAATTACTGTATAAAAAGGAATAATGAAAAGTTAAAAATGATTCATTGTCTTTAATTTCGAAAAGCATTAGCAAAAAGAAATATGGCAGCAGCATAGGATCTAAGCCAGTTTGGAAAACAAATTCAAACATCAGCATACCAGGAACAAAAATATGGACCACCCAACTGTACAAATCTGTATCAGCAAAATCTAAACAAATTGAGTTAAAGCTGGTTCATAGGTGGCACCAATGTCCTACCAAACTAAACAAAATGGAGAGAGAAAACCAGAATTGTGCTGGGGAAAGTGTGACTTATAAAGGAACATTACAGCATACGTGGATAGCTTCACAAAAGATGGCATTCTGGTATGAGGTAACCATTTGTTTGGAAAAAATAACAGTGCTAAAAAAATAATCCCAAAGGAAACCTTACTATTTCCATTGTTCCATGGGAGGAAATTAACACATATCAAACATAGAATTAATGGCCACATACAGGAATAGTGCAAAATTAAATTGCCTAGTGCTTGAAAGATGTGTGGGGTCTCTATTTGCAAAGATATCTGAATGAAATATGGGTAGTTGCGCTGATGGAGGAATGGACCAATCAGGTGAGATTATACAGAGGAGAAATAAAATAAGATAATGTCATGAAGGTATGGGGTCCCCTTATCAAAAAATAGAGTAAACAAAGTGGGCAATAGGCAGGACTGCTGGTCCAGCGGGGTGATCCAGACATAAACATGGAACAATGAGCCATGGAAGAAACTACCATAATGGTAATAATGTGCATATACAGCTGAATGGACACAGGTAGGTGCCCGGGATCAATATTTTCAAAGGGCTTTAAAATTACCAAAGTTTTTCAACTGGGGGCACCCCATTTGGAGTTGAATAATTTGCCCCCCTTCCGAAACCTCTCCAAATTTGGGGTGCTTAAAGGGAAGAACTTGAGGGAGGTCCACAGCAATTTTCATGGTGCTAGCTGCCTGGGAACAGTATTTCCAAGCACATAAAATGGCACGTTGAAATGTTTTTTTTTCCACGGGGCACCCACTTTGAAATTTAATCACCTATCCCCCCGAACCCCAATCTCACCAAATTTGGAGGGCTTAAAAGGGAGAGTTCAAGGAAGGTACGCACCAAATTTAGTACCTCTAGGACCCCGGGGGGGCGTAATAGAGAAACAAATCAGTTCGTTACTGTTTCATTTTGTATGAAAAGTTTTTTAAAAATTTGTTACTAACGAAACAAAATGAAGTGGGGGGCCCGGCAAAACGAAATGAAACTAAATGCAATTTTTCCATTTCATGCCCATCCCTATTGCACAGTCTCAGGTAGAGATGGGCATGACCAGGAAAAATGACATTTCGAGTTGTAGTGTGTTGGAGCCGGCCCGTTTCGGCTTGTTTCCGTTTGTCGTGAAATTTTCCCAAAATTTGTCGTTTCGTTTGTCATTTTTGTCTGTCGTTAGTACTGGTTTGGGGGGTAGCGGGCTCCTGGAGGCACCTCTCTGGGGTGGGTGCCTCCTCTGGCCCACTATGAAGGGAAAGCGGGCTCCTGGAGGCACCTCTCTGGGGTGGGTGCCTCCTCTGGCCCGCTATGAAGGGAAAGTGGTCTCCTGGAGGCACCTCTCTGGGGTGGGTGCCTCCTCTGGCCCACTACAAAAGGGTATGCATAGACAATTGGATATGCATCCCAAGTTGCAGTGGCAGGCAGAGGCACCTCTCTTTCGGGTGCCTCTACCAAAGCATTTTTATTAGAAAATTTTAATATACAAAAAAAAAAAAACCAAATTCAAAACATTAACCATACAGAATCAATCTATCACTAAGGTTTGGCTTCCCTCTGTTCTTCACGCGGTTTTAACGTTATTCATCTCCCAGCCTTCCTTTCAAACGAACCCCTTTTATATACTTATAAAAAAGGTTCTAAAAGTAAATAGTAGTCCCTCACGTTCTACCCTAATCCGGTAAGAGTCTTTAAATCCTTACAATAAGTCTCCATGTAGTTCTTAAATTTTTGCCAGTCTTTTTGGAACCTCTGGTTGTCTTGATCCCTCAGTCTGCATGTCAGTCTGGCCATCTCTGCAAAGTCCAGTAATTTCGCCCTCCATTCATCCAAAGACGGTATATACGTTGTCTTCCAGTTCTGTGCCAGGAGCATTCGTGCCGCTGCTGTTGCATATAAAAATAAAGTCCTGTCTGCTCCTTTAATTTCACTATCCACCAACCCTAACAGAAAAAGTTCAGATCGTTTTGGGAATGTACACTTTAACATCTTTTGAGTTCATCATATATCAGTGCCCAATATTCTTTCATTTTCTCACAGGTCCACCACATATGATAAAAATCACCTTGTTTCTCTTTACATTTCCAACAATAATCATCTTTCATCCTATACATCTTTGCTAATTTCGTTGGAGTAATATACCATCTATACATCATTTTCAACAAATTTTCTTTTATCAAAGTACATGCGGTAAACTTCATGTTCTTTTTCCACAGTCTTTCCCACACATCTAACTCAATATTATGACCCAAATCCATAGCCCATTTTATCATACATTCTTTGACTTGTTCATCTTTTAAGTTCAACTCCAACAAGAAATTATATAATCTAGTCAACAATTTCTTTTTTGGGCCCATGATTATGGTTTGAAACTTAGATTCCTTCTCTCTAAACCCAGACATCCTTCTGTCTTTCTGAAAAATGTCATATAACTGATGGTACTGAAACCAACCTGTTAACTTCTCTTTTAACAGTTCATAAGACTTCAGTCTGGGACCTTTTTCTGAAAAGAATAACACATCCCCATATGTGATCTGTATCTTTCCTCTTGATCGCCAATGCTTCAATCGGGGATAACCACCTCGGGGTGTGTCTCTCTAATAAGGGTTTCAACCGTTCCCAGACCTGAAGTAGTGACTTTCTAATTACATGATTCATAAAACTTTTATGTACTTTCACTTTATCATACCAAAGATAAGCGTGCCAACCAAATCTATTTTCATGACCTTCTAAATCCAAAAGATCCCCATCAACTAGAGTAATCCATTCTTTTATCCAACCAAGACAGGCCACTTCATAATACAATCTTAAGTCTGGCATGGCAAATCCTCCCCTTTCCTTAGCATCTGTTAGTAATTTAAACCTTATTCTCGGTCTTTTACCTTGCCAGACAAATTTAGACAATGTCTTCTGCCATTCCTTAAAATGGCCTGTCCCTTTGATTATTGGGATCATTTGAAATAAGAATAACAACCTTGGTAACACGTTCATCTTTATCACCGAAATTCTTCCCATCAATGACAAATTCAATCTATTCCATGTTTCCAAATCTCTCTTAATCGAATTCCAAACCATAGTATAGTTATCCTCAAAGAGGTTCAAATTCGTGAGAGATAAATTAATTCCCAAGTATTTAACTTTTTTCACAACTGAGAGAGCGGACAGTTTTTCAAATTCTTCACAATCTTTCTTTGTTGCATTTTTCAATAAGACCTTCGTCTTATTCTTATTCAATTTAAAGCCTGCTAAATTACCAAATTCTTCAATTACCTTCATCACCTCAATAATACTCTCTTTGGGATTCTCTAATGTCAAAACCAAATCATCAGCAAACACTTTTAGTTTAGTTCGGGTGCCTCTACTGTGACTCACTGGCATACGGTGCACTTGGGCTGGGGATGGGGAGGAACAAAGTGAGAGAGGACCCCTATAGGCGCCCTCTGGCTCACTAAGAAGGGAAGTGTACTTGTGCTGTAGCGCAATGTGAGTACACAGATCTGGCTTAGGGTTAGGGTTAGCGCAAGGGCTAGGCTTAGGGTTATGGGTAAGGTTAGGGTGAGTTAGTGGGGTGCACCTCTGGGTGCCTCTCTGACCCACTAAGAAGGACAGTGTACTGGCGTATGGGTTAGGGTTCGGGTTCGGGTTCGGGTTCGGGCTAGGGTTAGTGGGCTTTTTATGCCCAACTGGCACATCCCAGAAGTCTCGGTCAAAACCTGGCCAAGTGGCCATGCAATTGGTGGAATGGCTCCAAAAATTTGCATGGTCCACTCCCATGGCCAGCCCATCATTGCGCAGCTGTAAAAAAATAAAAATAAAAATAAAAATAAAAATAAAATAAAATAAAATCAATGGAGACATTTTGTTGCAAGAAAAACCCACTGCTGCTACTGTAAAAATTCAGGCAGTTTTAAAATAGCTATTTTCGCATGTTTCTGTGGTGCTTTGGTGTGTTTTTGGACCACGATTTCAAAATAAATATTGCGGTCGCCCCATTTTGGATCCCCCGCCCGTACCGCATGGCATGGTGAGTTGGCGAGACGACGAGGATGTCCCCCACCAGAGCAGCCCAGGACAGGAGAGGGGGGAGGCCGGGGACCTCCCCCAGAAACCACCCCTCTGGTAGGTGCCCTCACTCAGGCAGGCATATTTTCGCCTGCTTTTTTGGCCGGGAATCGGGTTTTTTTAATTTTTAAAACTTTTTTTCTGTGCCGCTTGGCATCGCGCGATCGCTGAGATGCCAGGAATGACAACGACAAATCAGACCCAATTTTTCTTTTTTCGGTTCGAGTTCGAGTTCTGGCGGAGTAATTGTCGTTACCATTTCCGTTGCATAACGGAAACGAGGAACGGAAACGGAAACGAGAATTTCGCCAAGTCGTGCCCATGTCTAGTCTCAGGTATGCTTATAAGACAAACAATCCTAGATAAAGTGAGTAGGTTCTTTACCTTTTCACAGTCTTGAGAACTGGGTAGTTATGGTCACACCCACACCTTCTCCATATCTGTTAAAGCTGGATTCATGATACCAATGTTTATTGTTTTCCTGTGTCCTTAACCTGTTTCCAGAAGGAATCAAAGAAGGCACACGGGATGGCCACAAAAGCAGGTGAGAATGATAACCACAGATGAGGTCTCTCATATTGATCAGAAAAATTGCTTTAAGAAGGATGCAGGATGCAGAATCCATAACATGCTTATAGCCATTTTTAGCATTTTTCCCCTTCTGCTCGGAAGCTTGGGTTGACAGCAAAGGGAGACTGCATTAGTTCCTCAAGTTTCTCCTGCTGGGAACACATTAATCTTTCTTGACCTTGAAGTAGAAATTGTCTGATGAAAGATATATGATGAAAATAGAGTTTTGAAGAAGCTTATTAGAATGAAGGAGCATCTTAAGCCACCGAGAATACTATTACCTCTCTTATTAGATATGCCATTATGAGGCCGTTTACATACCAGAGACTTTGCTAAAGAAGTTCAAGGAGGGAGTAATAGGGAGAATGCTAGATGTCAAGTAGGAATGCCAAGGTTCAAATCCTCGTGAGTTTTGTCTGACATCTAGCCTACAGAGCCTGTTTTAACACTGATGCTCACGCTGTGCCCCCCCCCCACAGTAACAAAGGACATCTGGAGTTCGGAGCCCCTCATATTTAAAGCTACTGTATCTACAATGCCTTCAAGGCAGGTCACTCCTCTGGGGAAATTAAGATGGTGGGTGCCAGATTCCCAGTGCCCAGGAACAACACTCCGGTAAAGTCGTAGATCTCAGGGTCAAAGTCCCAGGACTTCTTGGACTAACAACATCTTCTTTGACATCTTCTTTGACACCTTCTACCACTCACCTCAAGTTTCCCTGTTCCTAGCTGGGATAAGCTGGGAGAGAAATGGAATTTCCCAGGAATGATCTATGGTTGCAAGCTGCAAGGTGTTTTGGGGTGGTTGGTATTGAAGAATAAGAGTCATTCATTTTACAAAAGGCCTGCTTTATGCCTGTGAAGATTCTATGTTATCCAGGTGAGTTTATCTGGAAGTTGAGTCATGGCATCTGCATAGCCAGCAGCCAATCCTCTCTCTTTAAATTTAAATAGAATAGGTTTATGATTAAAAGAAGCCGGATCTTACCATATCCTCTTGATTTCATATGATTTTTAATATAAGAACATAAGAATATAAGAACAGCCTTGCTGGAACTGGTCACAGCCTATTCAGTCCAGCATTCTGCCTCACACAATGGCTTGCCATTTGCTTCAGGGTATTCCCAAGCAGATGTCTTCACCTGCTTATGATTCCCCACAAATAGTATTTTTAGATATCCTGCCTCTCTCCAACCTGGAGGTTGTCCTGAGGCATCCATCATCATAGCCATTGATACCCCTGGTCTCCATGAACCTGTCTAACCCTTTCTTAAAGCTGTCAAGGCTGACAGCTTTCACCACTTATTCTGGCAAAGACCAGTGATCCTCTGAGTGAAAAAGTACTGGAAATTGCAATGTCTGTGCAGAGAGGTGGGACCTTGGAATTGATGATGTACCAGCAAAATAGAGTGATCCATCTGGGAAGAGGTGGTCTGTTAGATATACCAGTGTGGAGGATGATTTGATGGTGATTGGGAAATATCCCATGCAAAAATCTTAATAAGAGAAAAGATTTTTGCAAAAGACTTTTATTAAAATCTAAATAAGAGAAAAGATTTTTGCATGGGATATTTCCCAATCACCATCAAATCATCCTCCGCACTGATATATCTGACAGGCCATCTCTTCCCAGACGGATCACTATAACTTGCTGGTACATTATCCATTGAGATTGAGATTGCAATTTCCAGTGTTTTATCCTGATTTCTTGGGATCATATTGGTATGTTCTAATAAGGAATATGAAGTGCTTTACTTCTGAAACAGAAAATGGCATTTTGTTTTTTATTTGATAGAATGCTTGGTTGTGTTTCATTTGGTAACGTTTTATAATCTTAAAAAACAACGAAACAGCAAGTTTTCTCCCTGTACCAAAGAGTGAGTGAGTGAGTGAGTGAGTGAGAGAGAGAGAGAGAGAGAGAGAGAGTCTGTGCTTTCCAAAGAAAAGAAATAGAATAAGAGCCAAAGGTAGTGATTAGGGATGGGCACCATACGAAAAGCACCACACTTTCGTCATTTTGTTAGCTAACAAAACGAAATGGGGAAGCAGTGTTTCCTTACAAACAAAATGAAACACCATTTTCCCCTCTAGAATGAAATGATTCGTTCTAGAGGAGCTGGCAGGAGAGCTTCCTCAAGCTCTTCCCCGAAAGCCCCTGAAATATGGAAAGATTTAGGGGTCAGAGAGCTGAGTTATGAAGATCTAAAGGGGGTGCACCAAGGAAAAAACCTTCTAATTGGAAGAGGAATCTGATCGGGCCAGTGATAGTGCTACTGCTGCTTCCGATATGATTCCAATTAGAGGCCTTTTTTTTCCTAGGGGCACCCCCTTTGGAGCTTCATAACTGAGCCCTCTTACCCCCAAATGTTTCCAAATTTCAGAGGGTTCTCTAAAATTGCTTTCTGAATGTACCCCTGCTACTTTGGTGCCCCAAGGTAAGTAATTTTGAATGTATATTTTTAAAAATATACACTCCCTGTCCAAAACACACCCCTGGGAGGAGGGAGTAGCAGGGGCGAAAGCAGCAGTCCGGCAGGGAATTTACTTCTGCCTGTCTGCTGCTTTCCTTCTACCCCTGGCCTCCCAGCTGGAATTGAGCTGTCAAAATCAGCTGGGAGGCGGGGGGAGGAGGCTATTTGAACCCCCCACTGCACCAGCTAGAGCACTGGTGCCATGGGGGATTCATTTCGTTTCATTTTGTTTCATAAATAATGACATTTTTGAAAAAAATTGTTAACTTAGGATACAAAATGAAACATGGAGGAGGGAACAGAACGGAACAATGCAAAACACAGTTTTTCCATTTTGTGCCCATACCTAGTAGTGATGTTTATTTTCCTAAACACCCCAATAGGTATACAGTACATCTAAATTTCAGCAAACCTTCCCAGTTTCCCCATCCCAATTACATCTTCAGCCAGCTACATGCCTCAACTAGAGAGGCAACGTAGACTCCAGTGGAAGGAACTAAAGCAGCGGCATCCAAACTTCAGCCCTCCAGATGTTTTAGACCACAACTCCCAGAATCCCAAGCCTAGACTGCCCATGACAAAGGACTGTGGGAGTTGTGGTCCAAGAGATCTGGAGGGCTGAAGTTTGGACACCACTGAACTAAAGGCATGCTTAGTTGAGTAAGGAGGTGATATAGCAGGTAACCCAATCAGGTAGGAAAACATCCCTGCCCTACCATGAGCTCCTCTTCTTCTGAAAAGGTATATGTTGGTATTACTCAGTTCCCAACAGTCTGCTACCCACAAACCTTGACAGGCAACCAGGCACCCACCATCTCCGGCTAAGCCACTTACACGCCTTTGTGAAGATGGAAAGAGAAATGCATTTTCCCTGGAAGGAGGGTTGGATAAAATGTAATCATCAAGATGCATAGTAGGTTTTATGTCTTAGAATTTTTATATTTGGGGCGATTGATGTGCAGACTGGATGGCACTTTTTAATTTCATTGTATTTGTACAAAGACAATAAAGTGTTATTCTATTCTATTCTATTCTATTCTATTCTATTCTATTCTATTCTATTCTATTCCTTGCAAGGGTGTGGTGCCCAAGCAAAGTATCCCTCATTTCATTTCCCCCCAATTCTGATTGCAAACACAGCTTTCCTGACAAAATACAACCTCCAGCAGCTTGCCAGGACAAAAGTGTGTCTCTTCCTGCCTCCACCTTTCTAGCATTATAGCTGCATTATTGCTGTCTTGGGCTTCTATGCGGTAGCACGCCACAGCTTTATTGGATGGGTAAAAAGCGCTCATTTGTTTGACTGTCAGCACCGGCCACGGAGATTTGAGCTGAAAATAAACCTGCAAGCTTGAAGGAGGAAGCCAATCTTGCAGGTTGCTTCTCAGGAGGTGTAACCCATCTCATTACCACTTTTTCGGAAGAAATCTGCTGCTAGCAAAGGATTTTCTTCATGTTCCAAGGGCACGAATATAATTATCACTTTCTAATTTATGGAGTGCCAACTGCTCTGCCACATATCTCAGAAGGAATAATGTGCTGTAGGGAATGCACAAGTTTGCAGCACCTGCAAGTCATTAGGACAGGAGAGTTAAAATAAAATATAGGAATGGCTGGGGCAACCTGTAATGTTGGCGTTGTGTAGCGCAGCAGGTTGCCTTTGAGAACAACCTGAAGACATGCCGGAGACAGCAGCCACTAAAAAGGGGGGAGGGGCAGCTTGCTCCCCAGTCCTGAGGTAATAAGGCCTGATCTGGCTTCTCTGGAGTGTTCACATAATGTTCTGCTTGAAACAAACCTCCAATTTGGCTAATATGAAGATTAACGTACTTATCTTCATTTCTCTAGTTTGACTCACAATGGATCCCTGTGTGCTATGATTTGGACTGGGAGAATAGAATTATATATATAATATATATATATATATTATATATATATATAAATCTATTATATGATTTGGACTGGGAGAATAGAATTATATATATAATATATATATATATAAATCTACGAAAACAAATATATATATATATATATATATATATATGTTTTCGTAGATTTTCACGGGTATAGGTATGCATGTTAGGGTGGATTCGGGTTTCTTCCCGTGTAGAAATCTGGTTGTTTTGGCGACGTTTCGACGAGGTCTCACTCGTCATCTTCAGGCTGGTGTTCTGGCTTCTTTCTTCTTGAAGCAAAGTGTGGTCTCAGTTGAAGTCCTTCTATAAATACTGCTGGGGGTGTGTGGTTTGCTTGCTCTGTTGCTGATTGTAGGTTCCTTTGTTCCTTTGTTCTTTTGTGATCTGCTGTGTGGCTGAGGCGATCGTTAAGGGATTAACTGCTGATGGCTGTTTAGATGGCTGTTTACATGCTGGTGGGTTAGATGGCTGGTAGGTTCTGGCAGTATCCTGGGCTTTGGTGGAGTGGGGTCCTGTGTCTTGTGAATTCATTTTGGTCTGGCTACGTGTCTGTGGTCTCCCAATGTTTTTTTGGGGTGTGTGAGTGTGCTCCATGTGGTGACTGGAGTGGGGTGCCGCAGTAGATGGTGCAGTCGTGGTTTTGTTATTGGATGGTGGTTTCGTTTCATCTGTGGGAAGGGTCTGGGTTTGTGTTTGGTGTGGATGGAAGGTGGTGGCATCTTGTGTCCTTTTGGACCTGGTGTCAGTCTTTGTGACAGAGGCTCGTCTGTTGACCAGGGCTAGTTTCCAGATGTCAGGCAAGCGGGAGGTGTCATCACGTTTATTCATGTTGTTTGGGTGTTTCTCTATTTCAATGGCTTCCATGATTATTCGACTGTTGAAGTGTTCAGTTTTGGAGATGAGTTTGGTTCTTTCAAAGTCAATTTCATGACCTGTTGTTTTTATGTGCTGGAAGAGAGAGGAAGATTTTTCTTCTTTTTGACTGCGTTCTTGTGTTCTGCGATGCGTGCGCTTATTCTCCTGTTTGTTTGTCCGATGTATGTGGCTGGACAGACTTTGCATGGTATTTCGTAGACTCCTTGGTTTTCTAGCTCAATCTTGTCTTTGGGGTTTCTTAAGATGTTGGCTATTTTTTGGTCGGTGCAAAAGGCTGTCTTGATATTGTGTTTGTGGAGAATTTTGCTGATTTTGTCTGTGGTGCCTTTGATGTAAGGGAGGAGGGCGGTGCCGTTGTTCTCTTCTGTTTCTTGGTTCTTGGGGGTGTTTCCTTTTGGATTAGTTTGGTGATGGTGTTTTTTGGAATCCGTTCGCAATTAAAACATTTGAGAGAGTGTGTAATTCAGTTTTTAGGTGGTCTTTGTCAGCGAGGCGTTTGGTTCTGGAGATGAGGGTTTTTGCTACGGAGTTGATCTGTGCAGGGTGGTGGTGTGATTGTGCATTTAAGTAGCGGTTTGTATGTGTTTTTTTCTGGTAGATGGTATGTCCTAAGGAGCCGTCGGGTTTTTTGTAGATTAGGACGTCCAGGAAGGGAAGTTGGTTGTTGGCTTCTATTTCCATAGTGAATTGTATTTTGGGGTGTAGGCTGTTGAGATGTGTGAGGAAGTTGTTCAGTTTATCTTTCCCGTGTGGCCAGATAACAAAGGTGTCGTCAACATATCTGAGCCAGAGTTTGGGTTTATGTTCGGACTTCTGTAACGCGTTGGTTTCAAAGTGTTCCATATATAGGTTTGCGATGACCGGTGAGAGGGGTGATCCCATGGGTGCTCCTTCTATCTGTTTGTATCTTTGTCCATTGTGGATGAAGTATGTGTTGGTTAGGCAGTGGTTGGTCAGATCTAGGATGTGTTTGGGGGGGTTGTATTTGTTGTGGATAGCTGTCAAGGCTTCTTGAATGGGCACTTGTGTGAAGAGCGAAACAACATCGAAGCTCACGAGTAGGTCATTGGGTTGTAGGTCTTGTTTCTTTATAATTTCTATGAAGTGGAACGAGTTTGTACGTATGAAGCAGTTAAGCCTCAGCCACACAGCAGATCACAAAAGAACAAAGGAACAAAGGAACCTACAATCAGCAACAGAGCAAGCAAACCACACCCCCCCAGCAGTATTTATAGAAGGACTTCAACTGAGACCACACTTTGCTTCAAGAAGAAAGAAGCCAGAACACCAGCCTGAAGATGACGAGTGAGACCTCGTCGAAACGTCGCCAAAACAACAAGATTTCTACACGGGAAGAAACCCGAATCCACCTAACATGCATATATATATATATATATATATATATATATATATATATATATATATATATATATATATATATATATATATATATATATATATATATATATATATATATATATATATATATATATATATATATATATTTATATTTGAAACTGTTCTAAATTCTGAACCATGGAAGGGAAATAGTTTAAATAGGGTGCAAGGTACAGGAAGTGTGGCAAATGCTCTTCTTCCTTCCTGAAAACCCTGCACTGAAAAAAAAAAACCTACACTATCAGTTGCTCCCTGGGTTCAATTCAAAGTGCTGTAGGTTTTTTTTTACTTGTAAAGCTCTAATTGATTTGGGGCCTGGATGTTTTAAGGGATCACCTGCGTTATTATGAGTCTGCTCAGAGTTTAGGATCTTCAGTACAGGCCCTCTTAAAATATGAACAGCTTCAGCTGCCAGCCGAAGAAGCATGCGAGAGGGCCTTCTCATGTGTGGCTCCTACACTATGGAATGTACTCCCTGCTCAGTTGCGATCTGTGTCCACTCTATCTCGTGATAAAACAGAATTAGGGCTTTTCAAATTAGCACATGATGCTTAGCCTGTCTTGCTGTGCTGTTTTAATTCTACCCTTTGTTGTTTTTTCTAATGTATTTACTCAATTTTAATTTTTATAGTGGAGTCAATCTACCTGATTTTATGAATATATATCATTAAATGCAGTTTTACCTTTTCTTTCATTTAAGATCTTTATAAACTCTCTTAAGCACTATTTTTAGGGGATAGATACAGTATAAAATAAATATATAAAATAATACATAAATAAAAATAAATTACCTTGCTTTGTCCTGTAACTGTTCATGAGGGGTAAATAGAGGTCTCATTTGTGTGTCTGATTACTCAGGCCCATAGCTTTCAGGAATTTGTGCATATATAAGGGGAAAACATTGCAAAAATGGGAAATATGTCTTTTTCTTTAAGAGAATTATGCAAGACAAACAAACATTTTGTCTACATTTTGCCTTGATCAACAAGCAATATCTTGCAATTAGAGATGGGTACAAAATGAAAAACGACACACTATTTTGTCATGTTGTAAGGTTACAAAATGTTATGTAATGAAATGAAATGACAGTGTTTTGTTATGAAACAAAACGAAACAAAATTTAGAAGTTAATTTAACCACCAACTTAATTCCAATTAATTCCTAAATTGCTGGCACATGTGCTGCATACTATTTCAGTTAACTACCTGGACCTCCTTTGGAGCTTCATAATTCAGCTCCCTGACCCCCAAACCTTTCCAGATTTCAGGGGGTTACCTAGAATTGCTTGGACTTCATGGCATCAACCCTTCCAACTGGTTACAGTGGTCTTCCACACATTTCCCTTGTTTTGCTTGACATTTAGCATAAAGAAGAGTCCTAGAGAACTTAAAACTTGCTGGTACAGTGTGGAATTGAACTCCCAACCTCTGGATTCCTAAATCACTGAGCTATCCAACAAACCTAGCAGAAGGGAAACTGGGGAGGACGGACAGGTTTGATAGTCATCTTCCCTTTCCCAATACACTTTCATGTGATATCTGTTTCCTGTGATTAATGTCCCTTTGAGCATAACTAGAAGGCATTCATATGCAATAGACTCCTAATGCAAATTCCCTGTAAATATTCTTGCATCACTTTCCACAGAAGATAATGAAGCCCAAGATGTACTAGATCAGAGCAATCTCCTTGCTTTAGATTTACTAAGGCTGTGTCACACGTATCATCTGTCTGGTAACATGAAAGGTGGAAGCCTGGATGATAAATATGTGAGGAAAGAAGAGGATGAAGAAAAAGATCTAAGACACTTCATGAAACAGAGGCAGTTGTCCCCAAATGTTCTGCAGCCTGCATTTTCAGGCAACAGAGAAATCATAAACATCCCCTTAATTGGCAGCCTGCTGAATACTATACTGCACTCCTCAGCCATTTTGAGGTCTGGTCCACAGAGTGTATTATATGTTTTGACCAGAATGCTGGTGTGTGGAGTGATGTAGATCTTCATCAAATACAAGTACAGAAGGCAATGTCTTTGCAGAATGAAATTTCATCCCACATCCCAGTAGAGGTGGGAAATGGCTGACCCTCCCCAGAATGTTCTCAACCTTGTCTCTCCAAGTTCCACCCAGCATGGTTTCAAGCAATATCTGGAGGTCCACTGCTTTTCTGTTCTTGTGCAGACAGCTATTTCTCCCCACCCCCATGCATTTGTGTGTGAATGCACACACCCCTCTATGTAAGTTTACAAAACAGAAAAGCAACCATTTTTTCATGTTTGACATGTATCCAATTTGGCAGATAAAATTTCTTAGCTTGAACATTGTACCTTTTCAGATGTGTGCCATTCCTCTAACACGCAGTAAACTTCTGTAGGAAAATTAAAGTTACATCCTGTCTTGGATGACTGGCTACCTCAGTAGAATTTTCACATATAGATGGTTGTGCCTTATTGCTTCTGAATATATGTTGTTGGTGGTGTTGCTTCACTTTACTATGTTTAATATGGTATTTCTTTAGAATCTGTATAGTTATTGCTTTTAACTTTATTGTCCTTTAATGATGTAAGCTATCTTGGGTCCTTATTTGATACAAACAAACAAACAAACAAACAAACAAAAGCCATTCAAGTATATCAGATCCTACCTTAGATTTAAACTAAAAGTGTCACACCATCCCAACCATACAATTTTAAGCTCATCATTTGACACCAATCTACATACAATATACTTCATTTTTCAACAGCTTTGCAGCTTTCCTATTGATATGCATAATTTGGATTGCATTGTTATTGTGAATGCAATTTAGCATTAAAAGTTACAAGCACACTAAAGTGATGAGCCTGAAAGATAAATAAATTAAAATAAAAATATGCATAAAATGTTTTATAGATGGTACATGACACCACAAAATTAGCTAAAATATATGAAAAAGTATGAGATAGATACTGGAGATGGAAGTATAAAGAAGAGAGTTTTTATCATATGTGGTGGACATGTGAAGATGTAAAGAGATGTTGGAGAATGGAACATGAAATAGTACAAAAAGTGTTTGTCTATATAATACCATTTAAACCTGAAATATTTTTGTTAAATACTATGCCAGAAATCAAAGATATTAATGTGAAACATTTATTAACATTTATTAATGCATACAACAACTATAGCAAGAATTTTATATGCAAAATATTGGAAGTCAGCAGAAATATCAAATTGGCAAGAATTGCTGGAAAAACTCTTCTAAACAGCTGAGATGGACATATTATTGGAATTGTTGAAAGGTAAAGACTTACTGAAGGCAAGAGACAACTGGAAGTCACTCTATAGCTATTATGAAAAAAGAAGTTTGTAACTAAATTGCTCCAATAGTATAATAGGCTTGTAGTTGTTATTGTCAAAAATAATGGGAATATTGTAAACATGCCACTTGAGCTCTCCCTTTTTTTTTACCTTTAGTACCCCTAACCCATTACTTGTTTCCTTGAGCTATTCCCTAATGTGTTGAACAATAATAATAAAAATAAAAATAAAGTTAAAAGCAGATAAATAATAAACTCTTGGCAGTTCCTTTAAAGGATGGTGATGCTGTGACCAAGAGTTCTGCTGAGGAAACCCACAAAGATCTCCTGATTAGAGATGGGCACAAATTGAAAAAATGGTGTTTCATTTCGTTAAGGAGTTCATTTCATTTCATTACATTTTTGTGAATTTTTGCAGAAAAACTTGTTTCATTGTTTCGTTAATTTGCTTTCCCCCAGCACCCACTGTGTGGCCCCTGGGGCCCGGTTGGAGCTGGGGGTGCCTACAAACAGGCATGGGAGGAATAAAGAAGGGGAATGGCATTAGAGCTGCACTGCTCTGGCTGCCTAAGCGCAGCCTCCTTCTTATCACCCCCTCCCAATTGGCCCTGCGATAACAGGCTGTGGGTGGGAGGCACAAGGGGGTGGATTAGAAGCCGCGCTGCTCTGGCCGCCTAAACATGGTCTGCTTCTTTTCTCTCCTCCCGGGGCTGGGCTGAGGCTCGAGGCTGCCGCTTCCATCAATGGCACTGATGAAGTACGTGCTTCCTCTGTGCAGCTCGGCACGAAAGGACCTCCAGACCAGCACCAGGTAGGAGACATCTCCGCCCCCCATTAACGAAACGAACCTAACCAAACCAATTTTTCTCAGTTCGGTGCGTTTTGTGTTAAATTTGCCCCTAGGGTTGTTATTCATTTCGTTACATAATGAAACAAATAATAAATAACAAAATTTTAAAAAAAACATTTCATGCCCATCTCTACTCCTGATATAGATGCAAAAGTTAGATGGTCAAGAATTTAGGAGGAAGCCAGACAGCAAGTGATGGAAAAGACTGCTACTTCCAATGAAAATCAGGGAACGAGAGACAGGGACGACTGCATGCTTCTGCCCAGAACATCTACACCAAAAATAAATAAATAAATAAATAAATAAATAAATAAATAAATAAATAAATAAATAAATAAACTTCAGAACAACTCTGCCTTCCCCTAAGCAGGTTCCCAAGGATCACTACTTCCCTATCTGCAGTGGCCCCCAAGACTAATTCAGATTCTTTGTACAGTATTGCAATATATTGTGAAAGCTCTAAAGCTGTTCATTGTGATCTCAAATTAAAGGGCTGTGTCCAAATAGGTTGCACTGAATTCTAGTGTTCTGCTTCTTCCTTGAATGTAAGGAACAAATTGTTATTCCAGCTGCGACAGCAAACTGTTATGTAAAAATATTTCCCATCTGATATCAGTGATGAGGCCTCTTGATAAAAGAAAGTCGGGGAAGAAGGCAGGGAAAGATTACACAAGATCTTCAGTTTCGCACCAAGTCTGGATGCTTGAACGTGGTCTTTACTAGTCATTGCAGGGTAGTAATAGCAGAAGTGGTTGCTGATGTTTAAAAGACAGGGTTAGAGGTTTACCATCTTTCCCCTGTCATCTCTTAGGATTAGCAAACCAGGGAAAAATAATTTAAATGTGCAGACATGTAGAGCACAGCCGTCCAATATGATGTCATAGATATGTTTGTTGCTTGTTTGCTATTTAAATAAAGTTTTAATGGTTCTATGCTGGCTGAGGCAGCGTAGAGTGCTTTTAAGGGATTGGATCCAAAATCCCGATCTCCAAATGACAGGCTAGGAATCTTGTTGGTCTGGTTGATTATGTAGAAAAGTGTCTGCATTGGACAATTTTATTCTAGGACAGTGGTGGCGAACCTTCGGCACTCCAGAGGTTTTGGACCACAACTCCCAGAATTCCAAGCCTGTATTGCCAATGGCAAAGGACTATGGGAGCTGTGGTATAAAACATCTGGAGTGCTGAAGGTTTGCCACCACTGTTCTAGGATGATGCAATAAATAGGGGGCTTTATTGGGTCAAATCTTATGTTAAAATAATTCCCCATTAGTGCTGCTCTTTCAAATGCCTGGAAGGGAATAACTGCTGCCAGTGTTTTTTGAAGGAAGATAGGGAAGGGAATTTAGGAAGCTACCTGTGTGGAAATGGCAGGAATTGTCTGTTTGTGCTGCATCTGTATATCATCAGGGCTGGGTATGCAGTCCCCAAGGTGGTCTCTCTGCATCCCCCAAGTACCACCAATTTTTCAATCCAACATTGACCCTCCTTCCCCTTTCTAGGGGACCTGCAAAGCAATTTTGCTATTTGTCCCCACTTCCTGTCTTAGGATCAGGTTGGGGAAGCAGAGGTGATTGGATCTCCGTGTTGTGGCCATTAACTGCCTATATGTGACCAGAGGGTTCCACATAGTGATTGACTTTTACACCTACAGGTTGCTATGAAGTCCCTCAATAGCTTCTATTGGTATCTCACCGGAGCAGCTCTGTGGAATTGGAGGAGTAGACCCACCTCTACCTGGAGGCTCAGCCACGAAGAATGACACTGGGGGACTTCTGTTCAGCCCTATGACTATTAAGCCATGGTGGAACACAGGTTTCTATTTTGTTACCCAGGCTCTTTAATATCTGTATGAAACTTGTGGATGAGGCCATCAGGGGTATTGGAGTTGGGTGTCGTCAGTATGGTGATGACATCCAGCTTCTTTATCATTAAAGTCAAACTGGAACTCTAAAGAACGAGATGAAGGCCAGTACACAGCAGATGAACCCCAACAATTTGCTAGGCAATCTGTTCTGGATGAAATAGGTGCATAGCTTGGGAGATACTCTTGAACCCATCTCTGCCACTGAAAGCCAAACTTGCTTGGTGTATATGGGGCCATATTGGCTGATCCACCAACTACAACTATTCCAGGGCAGAGATGAGATGGTCTGGGTGGTTACTTCTGCTTAGACTAATGCAATGCACTCTTCTTGGGTCTGCCAAAGGGAAGAACAGAGATAGTGCAGGAAGCATAATACATAGATCTGGCAGGAAGACCTTTTGGATCCCATTAGGACACCTGTTCTGAAAGATTTAAGCTGACTTTTAATCACTTCCATTCTTATCTGAAAGTGTTGATGCCTCTGCAGGCCCCTAAATTCCAAATCTCTCCAACACAAAAGAAGCATCAGAAGGCCAGATGTCCAGGACAGTTTGGGCACTGTAATATCTGCAACACCAAAAGGCCAAACACAGAGAAAGAAAACAAAGAACAATTCTAAAACCATAGTCAACTGAAACGAATGAAACCAGTTTCTAAGAAACCTACTTTCACAACATTGCCAAAGGAAATTCCCACATTGAGCTGTCAACTAGGCTCTTTCTGTGAACTTTAATTATCATAGCTTTTCAGTGGCTTCCCAAACAGAAAGCATGTCTCACTGTAGGATAAAATCATCAGCTTTGATTTATTTTGTATCATCTTATTATTTGAACTTATTGCTAAGCACTGAAAAATGTGCATAATTATGTATAGATTAAGGGAAGATGGATGTAGAAATCCTTCTGTTAAGGGGAGAATGAACAAAAATGCAATGAATTGGTGGATAAAAACTGTATAGAACTGCAGAATTGTGTTCAGGAATGTGTATGTTAGGAAAATGTGAACAAAAATCCACCCCACCCTCAGACATCTTTGGGTGAAGGCTAAATTTTGCACTGCTTATGCAAAGGTGAGCAGAAATGAATAAGTTACAGGGGATGTTGTCATGTAAGGAGACATAGCAACATCACCTCTTTTTATATTTTTCTAGGTAGCAAAGGGAAAATACGTGTTTTCGTGGCTCCCATGCTGTAAGTGGAGTTAGACAGGAAGATACAAACGGACATCGATCCATCCATCTGGAGCACAGCATTTCCATCTGACCACCTGAAGTAGGTTTGGTCGAGAAGCTGTGGTTTGTCCAGTAATGTACTTCACTGAGACATCATTGTCTAGAGATGTACTTCACTTCTGAGAAGGAGATTCAGACCTGAGTTTCTCTTGCCAGTTCCTGAGCCCACCCTCTTGAACTCTGCATGTAGCTTCTCACCCACTTCTGTGACTGGAGAGTCATAAGAGGAGGACAGTCAGATACATTAAGTGCAGATTTAAAGCCAAAACTAAATAGGGAGTCTCTCAGTTCACTCCGAATTAATATTCCCGGTGCTTTTCCAATTTAGGCAGATTAATGCAGAAATTAATCTTTATTACAAGACAGTGAACAGTGATTTTAAAACCCAGCACGCTCTCATCTCCAGAATGTGTTTGTGTGCTTGCAGAGGTTGTGAGGAAATATTCCAGCCAAGTGCAAAGTTAAAGTTCAGACCTGTCCATCTGCTCTTCTTCCTTTGCTGATGGCTGTATTTAACAACTTTGGTCATATTGTTGTTCCACTGCTGTTTTTAAAGCCACATCTGCTGCTATGTTCTTACACAGGTCCGACAAGGCATCAGAAAGGGATAAATTTAATTCCCCACAATAGCAGTAATCGAAGAACTCCTGATATTCAGGGGATAATCATAGCTTGCCATTGCAGCACTTTTGGGTTCTGGTTTAATATTTTCTTACATTTCATCCCAATTGTGGTGTTAGGTTTTGAGGATGGTCTTAATTCCAGCACCTTTACACTCAACTATGGCCTATTTCATTCATTTTTAATTACTAAATTGTATTTTATATCCATCATTAAATTTGATTAGAAGCCTGATCATGTGATTTGGTATCACCTCAAGGATGAGAACTATGCGACCCCAGTATCCGCTGGGGATTGGTTCCAAGCCTTCCCGTGGATAATGAAAACTGTGGATAAGAGAGAACACCAAAATGTCCCCAAAACTGCTGTTTTGTGTTAGTAACTTGCTTTACAGCTGCTGTTTTGCAACAGTAGCTTGCTTTACAGCTGCTCTTTGTGACGGTAGCTTGCTTTGCATCTGCTGAATTATTTATTTATTTTTTCCTCTGCCAACCGTGGATAACTGAATCAGTGCGTAATGAATCAGTGGATATGGGGGTCCTACTGTACATCAAAACATTGGCTTACAGTTGTTGATGTTACGTGCTGTGATCTTGCCTCAGACTTACGGCGACCCTGCAAATGAGTGACTTTCAAAATGGCCTGCCCTCAACAGTCCTTTTCAGCTCTTGGAAACTCTAACCTGTGTCTTTCTTCATGGAGTCAATCCATCTCCTGTTTGGTTTTCCTCTTTTTCTGCTGCCTTCAGTCTTTCCCAGTGTTAGTGCCTTTTCCAGATACGGTAACTGTGCCTTCTTATCATGTGCCCAAAGTCGGACAGCCTCCATTTTGACATTTTTCTCTCCAGAGCTAGTTGGGGCTTGATTTTCTATAGGATCCACTTGTTCATCTTTCTGTCAGTCCAGGGTATTTAGAAAACTCTCTTTCAGCACCATATTTCAAATGGATCATTTTTCCCTTCTTTGTCCAGCTTTCATATCCACATGTCAGAGCTGAGAATATAATGTTTATAGAATGGTTCTAAATTACTTACCTACCCTGCAAAAGGAGGGTATATAAACAGTGGCACAGTGGAACCAGCACTTGTAGGGTTGGAGCAGTGGAACCTTTAAAAATTAACTTGCCAAGGTGACATCATACACTGTTCCCAGCTTCCAGTTTTTCATTTGAGAATACTGCAATCCGGGAAAGTTTTCTCAGTCATACGGGGTGTCTTCATCTTGGATGGGCAATATAAAAACAGTTACAAAAGATCTGCTCTGGATAGAGATGAAAACAAACTGCGTGCTAAGATTGTCTCTGTGAGCAAGCAGTTCTGGAGAATAGTAACAGAGGATGTTGTTGTGTTCACTATTAGAGATGGGCACGACCAGAAATTTTTTTTTCAAGTTGTCGTTTTTCGGGACGGGTCCGTTTCGGCTCGTTTCCGTTTTTTGCAAAAATTTTAAAAAATTTGTCGTTTCGTCGTGTCGTTTGTCGTTTGTCGTTACCACCGTGATTTCATGCGATTTGACGTCCCAGCGAGTGGCGTCCCGCTGGCGCTAGGTGTTTTTGCGCCCTAGGCGGCGGGCGGAGTGGTGGTGGGGCTATGGGCGGGCGGCGGCAGCGGCAGGGGGGAGGGGCAGGTGCACGGGCGGCGGGCGCGGGTCCCGCAATGACCCAGAGCAGGCGGAAAACTGACTTGCTGCACAAGACTGCATCGAATAAAGCAAAGTGGGCAGTGCACCCACAGCAGAGCTGCAGGCAGGGTATGAAAGGACCTTGGCTTGCCACCAAGCAAATGAAATTTTTAAAATAAATCCACACCTCCCCTCCCACTCAAATCTCCCCCCTTTGAAGCACTATCAGAAAAGAAATCCTAACAAACTGCAGGAGAATAAAAAAGAATAAACTGCGTTGCTATTCCCCACAGCAGACAGAGAATGAAAGGAATTATTATTATTATTTCCTACAAAATCAATTGAATCAATTCCCTCCCTGCCTGCCTAACTGAAATCTAAAGGCTCCGCGAAATCGAAACTAGTCTAGCACAGCAGCCAGCTACACACAGCCCTCTCCCACCCATATCCAACCCCGGACTACGACTCTTCTGGGAGTGCCTCGCCTTTTTATGCCCTCTTGCACATCCAGCAGTGTCAGTCAAAACCTGGCCATGCGATTGGTAGAATGGGTCCAAAAATTTGCATGGTCCCATCCCATGGCCAGCCCATCATTGCGCAGGTGTAAAAAAAATAAAAATAAAAATAAAATAAAATAAAATCAGTGCGACCTTTTACTGCTATAAAAAACCCACTGCTGCTACTGTAAAAATTCAAGCATTTAAAATAGCTAATTTTCGCATGTTTCTGTGGTGCTTTGGTGGTTTTTTTGGACCACGATTTCAAAAAAATATATTGCGGACGCCATTTTGCATCCCCCCGCACCGCATGGCAAATGGAGACGCCGAGGATGCCCCCTCCCAGCCTGGTACCAGCAGCCCAGGACAGGATGGGGGGAAGGCTGCCCCCTCCAGAAACCACCCCTCTGGTAGGTGCCCTCAGACAGGCATATTTTCGCCTGTTTTTTTGGCCGGGAATCAGGTTTTTTTATTTTTAAAACTTTTTTTCTGTGCCGCTTGGCATTGTGCGATCGCCGCGCGATGCCAGGAACGACAACGACAAATCAGACCCAATTTTTCTTTTTTCGGTTCGAGTTCGAGTTCTGACAGCTTAATTGTCGTTACCGTTTCCGTTACCTAACGGAAACGATATCCGAAAACGGAAACCACAATTTCACCAAGTCGTGCCCATGTCTATTCACTATCATGATTTTGAGCTTACTGGTGCCATTGTTGTTGTACTGAAAATTGGTGGCAACTGTAATTTTCTCTACTGAAGTAATTGTATCTGTCTAGCAGCCTCATAGGTAGTAGCCACGCTAACTAGGGCATTCTGGGAGGTACAGTCCAAATAGTTATCTTCCAAGCTGTGCACCTGCATCACAAATACAAATAAAAGTTAAGATGTTTGTTCCTGTTCCAAGCCCTGTTCAAGATGTTATCATACCACATGGGGAACATAGCTGCTGATTGTATCTGTCTATCATAGGAGACACCTTTGTTGCCTCCTGCAATTTCATCATTAGCTTGTGTTGTTTTGTGATTGGTTGGCTCAGGCCACAGCACCACCTTTCTCGGTAAGCCTGGCTTCTTTAACGATAACATGACAGGTATAACATGACCCTCATTTACTGTCAGTAGATGTTTCCACTGATTGTTTATCTAGCATGCCTTGAAATAAACAGGCCCTGGGGCTACATGCTGAGAAATGCTTTGGAAGACAATCAATGCTGGTGCCAAGTGTCCAAGGTCCCTTCTTAAATATGTTCATGAAGATTCTCAGTCATCCTGGTAAGGCAAGGCCAGATTTAAATGAAAACAGGCCCAGATTTAAATGACTTCCCTATTCCTTTCTTGAGAGGTGCAGTGAGACCCCTCTGGCTGACTCCTGAGGTTTGGAGATGAAAACCCCTAACTTTTGGGTTTCTCTCATGGTGGGTAGCCATTTTTACTAAACTAAAAGGCTACTCCACGTGTAAGGCCCCTCCCAATCCCCCACCCACAGAACTAGAAGGAAATGGAAGAGTGTCATAAACAAAATTGAGTGAAACCAAGGATGATGACGGGTATTTAAAATTCTGCAGTTCACAATTTCTCCTCTAAAGGACATAAGATATTATTGTCAAATACCACAGTGATTCAGGAAAAAATGCATAAATCTTAAAATTAACACTGAAAAGCTTTTGCAATAAGTGAACTCTGTAAACCTTTTGTGGGATGAGCATTAATTTGTAGGAAAATGAAGTTGTAATGTTATTCTTTTTTTAAAAAGCCACCTTGAGTTTACAAATTATATTGCCTGGAAAGTATGATAATGGTTTCTGTCAGTCTTCAGTACTGCCACCACTCAATGACTTCCCTATTCCTTTCTTGAGAGGGGCAGTGAAACCCCTCTGGCTGACTCCTGAGGTTTGGAGATGAAAGCCACTAACTTTTGGGTTTCTCCTGGAGGGTTGGCACTTGGACATTTTTGCACTTTTTTGGGATGAGGTTCAGTTGCCAACCTGCAGCCTGGCCTCCTGCCTTCTACAGGTAGTTCTGGATCCCTCCAAGGATGCCTTCCCACTGCTGCCTTCTCTGACCCCCAAGACCTCCTCTCTGTGCCTATGGGCAAGCCACAACAAGAGCCCCCTGGCCTATCTGAGGGTTGCAGGATGACTCCCCCCCATCCCACTCCCAGGCTGGCAGAAGCATTTATATCTTCTGACTCCACCCCCTGGATTTCCCACACTTTTGAGTCATAGAGGCATCTGGGATTTGTAGGCCTACCATGGAGTTTTGCCCTACTTCCCAGGGTGGGTAGCCATTTTTACTAAACTAAACAACCTCCTAAACTAAAGCAAACACAAGATGGAGTCTATTCTGTCACATCCAACAAGCCAGCCCTATAGCACAGCATCATTTCCCAATCTAAACATTTTCAAAAGTTTATCAACCCTTCCCCCAAAATGGCCAAAAGGATTCAGAATAATTTTCTCCAAGACATGTGCAGTGAGGAGGCTGAAAAATGATGCAAAAACATAGGTTAATAATGAGCTATAGTTTCTCTCATCTAATAATTCCAGCGGCAGCAAAGGGAGCAAACACCATGCTCCCATCCAACAATCCATACTAGCCATTTAGAAGAGCCAACTGCCATGAGTTTCATAATTGCTGGGCCCGAGTTGCCCGCCCTCTCGTGAAATCTTGGTTTGCAATTTTGGGAGAGGGGAGAGGGCCCACTCGGGGGCGGGGCAGGGCTGTGGAGCCCCCCCCCCCCAGGTTTAGAGGACCTAGGCTTCAGCCTACTTAGCCTATACATAAATCCATCCCTGAGGTGAGGCTACCTGGAAGTTGAGCCATCTTTTGAGAGATCGAAACATTTCATGACTCATCCAAGCAGCTTTGTAAGCCAAGAAAAGAAGTCTGGGTCACTTCTTAAATTCCTCTCAGCAGCCCCCATCCACCTACTCACCCTTATCCTCGATCCTCTCATGTTATCTATTTTAACCCCTACCTTTTCAGAGAAACCCATTTTTCAGTGAACAAAACTCTGTTGTAACTACCAGAAACCTATATAGTGCATTGGATTCTTTTAAAAATAGATAGATAGATAGATAGATAGATAGATAGATAGATAGATAGATAGATAGATAGATAGATAGATAGATAGATAGATAGATAGATAGATAGATAGATAGGTAAAAGTGTTCTGCTTATATACCGCCCCATACCACTACAAGTAGTCTCTGGGCGGTTTATAATTTTAATTACCGAGTGCAGGCTACACATTGCCCCCCCCAGCAAGCTGGGTACTCATTTTACCGACCTCGGAAGGATGGAAGGCTGAGTGAACCTTGAGCCTGCTACCGGGGATTGAACCCAGGTCGTGAGCACAGTTTTACTTGCAGTACAGGCATTTAACCACTGCGCCACGAGGCTAGATAGATAGATAGATAGATAGATAGATAGATAGATAGATAGATAGATAGATAGATAGATAGATAGATAGATAGATAGATAGAAACCAAGGAGGGCTAGGCTCTTTGGTTGTTTCCTCCCCTTTACAAATGTAGGACTAAGCTATAGCTGAGACCTTTTGTAGGCTGCTAGTAAAAAAACACACACACACAAAAAAATCATTGCAAGCTTTCACGGGCAATACCCACTTTTTCAAATCATGTACCAAAAGTCCAAACATGACAAACTATGTGGTTTGTCAGGAAATTATTCTTGCTCACCACCACCCCAGAGTGCTGGCCCTTGGCAGTCTGGCAGATTTGAAAAAAAAATGGCCCTTCGTCCGGCGATCATCTTCTGTTTGTGGAAAGGCTTAATTCTATGAACTGAACAAAAACTTCCTCTGTTTTAAATCTGTTTGCCTCTTTTTTGCCCTTCAGTCTACTCTTGAGGATTTGTATTTCTGGAGCAGAGCTACTGCCATAGCCTGAAATGAGCTGCATGCATTTTTTATGACATAATCTCTTGTATAAATGCATCTTCTGGAACACTGACAAGCCAATAAAAGAGAGAGAGAGAGAGAGAGAGAGAGAGAGAGAGAGAGAGAGAGACTGGCTGCTTATGGAGAACAAATAACTTTTGATATTTGAAGGCCCAAGAGAAATTTCATTAAATGGGACCTGAGATTTTTGCTAATTTAATTTCCCTCCCTTTCCTTCCACAAGGAGCATTCCTCAGGCTATCAGTCATACATGCTGTTTCATGGGGAGAAAGAGTAGACTGTTCTGAAAGCTAAAAGCCACTAAATAAGATGAAAATGATCAGTGGAACTGAGAAATAGGATCTGAAATAGCCTCATACAAAACACGCTCTAAGAGCCAAGGGGTTTTGCCTTTGCATGTGCATGCAGATTAAGTGGACTGGACTCAGAGTGATGATGGGTGAACTCCAAATAAGAACTTGATGCTGCTGTCTTTGCGGGTCAGTCTCTGTATTGCTGTCTCAATATAAGGGGAACATAGGCTCCTGTCTTCACATTTCACAGGATGAAACCATTATGTTAGTCACGGATGAGGACCAAGGAAGGAGTCCTGGGTGGTCCATGGTGGGGGAATGCCCTGCCAATGTCATTTTGGAAGCCACACAAACAAAAGGCCTGAGTGCAGAAAGACCATCTCACATCTCCCACAGGACGCTAGGAAGGTTATGATCAGGGCTGGTGCTAGGTTTTTTTGTGCCCTAGGCAAGGGGCAGTGGGTGGGACAGGTGGTGGGTGGGTGGGGCAGGGAGCGGGGCGGGTGGCGAGGGACGGTGGATGGCAGATGGCGGGGGATGGCGACGGGCACAGGGGTGGGCAGCGATGGGCGGGTGACAGCGGGCAGCGATGGGCAGATGGGGGGCAGTGGGGGGATGGATGGCAGTGGCCAGCGGGGGGGGGCAGCAGGCTGTCCAGTGCCCTCTCTCCATTTTGGCGCCCTAGGCAACTGTCTAGTTCGCCTTAATGGAAGCGCCGGCCCTGGTAATGATTATGTTATAATTCACTTTTGCTTCCAATTCAGGCTGCTTACAGTCAGACCAGACACTTAGCCTATGGTGTCTTTCAACCGTTTCCTGTCTCAGTCAGAGGGGGCATGCTGTTTGTTTACATTCACATAGGTCCACCACACACATATATGGAAACACATCTACATCTACATTTATGCCTAGGTGAAGTGACAGAGTCCCGTACAGCGCATTGAGCTCACTTGAGGAAAGATGGGGGTGTAATAAACAGGATGAAGGGTGCTTTGCTGCATAAGGCAGCAGTGGCCATTCTTGGTTGCTATAGACGCAGCTACTGCATGCAGCTGGGAAAGGTGCATTTCTAAAAGGATGTGAGAGATAGAGCAGAAGGAATATACCCATATATACTCGAGTATAAGTCGACCCAAGTATAAGTTGAGGCCCCTAATTTAACCCCCCCCATTTAACTCCTTTGTGAGATAGGGGAGCGGTGTGTGATGTTTAAAACGACTTTTAGCCACCGAGGCAATTGGGGCTGAAAACCTAGACTTATATTTGAGTATATACAGTACTTAGGAGAGGCCTGTGAGCTGTTCTGGGATAGGAGAATGCAGCAGGGGGTGGGCTGCTCTCAAGCTGCAGTCCAGAGAGGCCTGGCCTTTGTGGTGACAGTGCCACTGGGCGGAAAGTATCGTTGTCGAATGGCAGGTTGCTGAATGAGGGAACAACAGTGTTAATCTGCTTGCATGTTTTTACTGGATTTGTTTTATTTGAATGTTGCTCTTATGGGTGACCTTGAATGCCATTTAAAAAGAAAAGCTAGGAGTGCTATGCTTATCAGAAACAAATACATTCTTAAAATTCCAAATTGTCTTGCATGTTTCCTGAAAAGAAAAGCTGTTGCCGTGCCTTTCGAGTCTTTGCAGCTGTATGTTTTTAAACAGGCGCCATGGACCTGAGTGTCCTACCCCTGCCCTGGCCTGCTCCTACTATCGGTTGGCTTTAACTTTTGCCGAGGGGAGGAAAATGGAGTTTTGGGCAGGTGGGGGGGCACGAAGAGCCACAGCCAGTGAAGCCCCCACAACAGGGCTACTAAGAGCAACCTGCATCTCAATAGGCAGCACCTGTTGTGACATCCTTGGTGAAGACACCCCTAGATTTCCCTTTGTGCCCGTCCTCCTCTCTTGCTTATATTCCTCCCTGCCTTCTTAGGTTTCCATTTGGGTTTTATTATCCGTTTGTCACTGGTGCAGGTGGGAACAAGCTGAACGTTGGCCACTCTGTTAATTAGACCTTGCCCTTACAGATGGAGTAAATCAATGTCTTTCAATATTTATATTCCAAGTTGCCTGAATGAATTTTATTATCTTTTATTTTTAATTAATGTTTAATTAATTTTAATAAATAACTAATCAGTGTCATTTAAATCATAGATTGCCTTTCAGTAATTAGCAGAAGACAGAAGGCTTCAATATTAATCATGTAGTTTGCTCCTGTTAGTTAGTTTTTACTACTTATTAACTAAGATAAGGGGTTCTGTTGTTCATAAATAGCTCTTTATTGCTTGTTCATTAATTTTGGCTATTTGCCCAAACTGGCTTGCATTGATCTCTGCTGTTTAAGATATTTATCCCAGTTGGTTCCTGTTGTCTACAATTTAGGCTATTTGTCCCAAACCAACATATTGTCTATCAAATTAGGCTTTATTTATATCTGCTCTGTTGTTGACAAATTTCTATATACAGTAATACTTTGGTTTAAGAGCTTTTTGTAAGACAAGCAAACATTTCTTCTAAATTTTGCCTTGATCAACAAGCAACATCTTGCAATGCAAGTAACTGGAGCAGGTCACATGATCACAAATGACCCAATGGTGGCTCTCACTCTCTCTTCCTGCTGGATTGTGGGTGATGGTCTGGAACATTCTGTCTCAGGCAGCCTCTAAAGCAGAAGGCTGAGAGAGGAATGGAGGTTTCCCTTGAACCAGCCAGAAACATTTTCAAAGGGGTGTGCAAGTTAGGGGTTTGTTTTATTTTTCTTTAATTTTTTCCAACATCCTTTATTTTTCATACTATTTCTTCTCATAGAGCAACTAGTTTAGCATGTGTAGGGCTACAAAATGCATTTTATTATTGTCACATTAAAAACACAGAGTAAGATCCAGTTGTTACTCGCAAGCAGAGCAGATTCTACAGCTAGGTACCTAAATCGTGGTGTGGACGTGGACTTCTAGCTAACTCCTTTTGAGTATTGGCATTTTGTGTGTCCAGTATGTGGTCTATGAAACCCCAGAATGAATCATCTGAGTTTCAGTTATTTCTTATGGGGAAATTTGCTTTGATATAAGAGTGTTTTGGTTTACAAACATGTTTCTGGAAGAAATTATGCTTGTAAAACAGGGTATTATTGTACTAATTTAGACTATTTCCATGTGCTGTTAAATGCTTATCAAATACGAATACGAAATCTTTAATATGGCTTAGGCAAACATCCAAATACTATATACAAGAGCAAGTTAAAACATACTACATTTCTAAAAGAATTAGGTACAAAGTTAAAATGGCCTAACAGAAAAAATAAACACCTTTCACTCAAAAGGGATGCTTATCCTTTTTGATACACAGAGAAAGAAGAATTTGAGCCTATGACAAAGACCATGTAGCTCTAGAAACTGAACTGAATGCTGGTCTGAGAGAACTAGAAATAAATTGCCAGGTGTTGGTGGGATACCTATAGAATTGTCTCAAGCCACAGAGATTAACTCTGGCAAAATCCCATTCAGAGCTTGGAAAAGTTAACGGCATAGATGGCAGGGCACTGTCAATAAGGGCATGCAAATTGTCTCCCTGTGCCTTAAAGATGTGGTTGATCAGCAAGGTGCCATTTCAAGATAGGAATAACAGACCCATAAGAACATAACATAAGAGCCATACTGGATCAGGCCAAAGGCCCATCAAGTCCAGCTTCCTATATCTCACAGTGGCCCCACCAAATGCATCTGGGAGCGCACGAGACTAGATATCTGTCTCCTGATACCACTCCCCTGCATCTGGCCCTTGAAGTACTCCGGTTTTAAGCCTGGAGATTACACATCTCAATCATGGTTTGTAAACTGATGGACTTTTCCTCCAGGAATCTGTCCAATCCCCTTTTGAAGGTATCCAGGGCAGATGCCATCACCACATCCTGTGGCAGGGAGTGGTGGTGGTGGTGGTGGTGGTGGTGGTGGTGGTGGTGGAGGAGGAGGAGGAGGAGGAGGAGGAGGAGGAGGAGGAGGAGGAGGAGGAGGAGGAGGAGAAGAAGAAGAAGAAGAAGAAGAAGAAGAAGAAGAAGAAGAAGAAGAAGAAGAAGAAGAAGAAGAAGAAGAAGAAGAAGAGTTAACACTCATTTTTGGTGGCTGGGTGATTCAAGTACTATAGTACCCAAAGTTAACTCTCCTCTTAGCTGTGAAAGTAAGTTAGTAAGTGCCTTTTGCATAGATATTATATCCATCATTTCTCTCTATGACATCCTAATGTTCACGAGGGTGTGGTTTCTGGAAGAGAACAGTGATTATGTGTGATGATGAAGGGAAGATCTTATTTTCTGGTCCCATCAGATGTAAAGGAAACATGAACCACCCAATCTGATTTAACTAGTTCACTGATTCTACTGTCCAGAGTAGCTGCTTTTAGACAGGTGGTATAAAAGCCAAAGAAAGAAAGAAAGAAAGAAAGAAAGAAAGAAAGAAAGAAAGAAAGAAAGAAAGAAAGAAAGAAAGAAAGAAAGAAAGAAAGAATCTGGCAAAAGAAAAGAATGTGAATCACATTTCTGGTTTCAGACAACATAGACAAAGCTCTTGAGCTGGGGTCTTCATTGGCAACACATTGGTGCCAGGTTCTTTGGGTTAAGCCATCCCTGGGCAGCTTTAAAAAGGCAAGTCTCATCCCATCCTCCTCCTCCTGTGAGCCACTGGAAATTGTAACAGATGAGTGATGCCTTGTACATGCCCAGATGACCAGTGAGAATCCTTGGTAAGGAAACCCAGTGTAAACAATGGGGACTTTGTATATATGAACATGAGTTCACTCCCCTTTCATTATCAATGCATTGTTGCAACAGCATCTGGATCGCAGCCACTTTTCATAGGACTTGATTACTGAGACGATTCAGAGTTTGAAACAAATTCCATTAAGAAAAATCATCCTTATGGGTTTGGATATTTCTGTTATCCAACCACTGCACTGAAAGTGCTTTCAGTGATCAAGATGCTTTTGTTTGTTTCTCATGTGTTGTCAAGTTGCGTCTGACTTTTAGTGACCCTAACAGGATTTGAAAGGAATGTGAATTATTGAGGAGTGGCTTTACCACTGCCATCCAGAACAAATGGATTTGACCTGCTGGATAGCTCAGTGGCTGAGGTCTCTGGCTGCGGCGCCAGAGATTAAGTGTTCAATTCCCCACTGTGCCTCTTTGAAAGGGGCTAGACTGGATGATCCACAGGGTCCCTTCCCTTGCTGTTCAAAGGTTCAAAGGTTCAAAGGTTAAGGTTTCAATCCCTGCTTGGGATTCCACAATCAAGCAGGGATTCAAGCCCACGTCTCTCTGTCTTAGCCCATCTGTTCACACACCACCACACTGGCTGCCAGGGCTAGCCTTGGCAATTATGCACCAACAGAAGAGGCTTGGTTCCAGGTCTACGCCATGGTGACAAGCCAAACTTAGCATTCACACTAGTTACACTTCAGTTTGTTGTTTTCAGTGGATGAGCCGCATAGTTATTGGAAGTGAGCCTTGTTGTGTTCAATGGGACTCTGACAAAAGTATCTGCAGAGATTGAGGCTTAAGCTTTCACTGCTCCATGTGGAATCAGCATAAATCTCTTTGACCCAACCATCTCCTTTGATCACTTAGTGCACTCTTGGTTTCTTGCAATCCAGGTTATCAAGTATGGAATATCCTGTGGATATAAAACAACACACAATACATACCAGCAGAAAAGGACATTTACTTTTTGGACTGTAACAGACCCAGTGCCCCAGGAGGAGATTCTGGCCATTGCAATTCACAAGCCAATTCTTCCTAGCTCTGATAAATTTACCTTGCAACCCCTGAGCTCAATGTTCAGGGGTGGTATAATTATTGGTACAATTGCTGAGACCGTTTACCTTTGGAAAATTCACCAAAGGGAACTTAGTTTCACACTTTGTCCATAAGCTTTCTTTGACATTTAGCTTGTCATAGTTGACACAAAACAGTGGTTGAGGGGCAGTGTCAACATTTGGCCATCTCGACGCTTTGGGTTTCAGCTCCCAGAAGCCCGCATCCATCCACAACATAAGCAACATAAGCAGGAGTCTTGCTTTGGGGGGAGGAGTCCAGGGGTCACCCACTTTGCTCTTTGCCCAGTCAGATTTCTGATTCACCAGCCTACTGTTTAAAAAAGCCAAGCCCCTCTTGCCTGTAGAGGCAGAAATATGAAGGAAACCAGGAGTCTCCCCTGTTCAACTTTTTTGCCATACCCAAACGGGCTACTTCCTTTCAGTGCAATTAACTAACGAATGAAATGAGTGACATTTGGATTGAGAAAACCATAGATGTAACCTATGTTTTTCTCAGTACTTGGTCAATTGTAATAATTCTGGGAAAGCCCCCCCCCCCCAAAAGGAACAGAGCCATAGGAATAAAGGATGTGGAGGGGACAAAACAAAAGACTCATGAAAAGCAAGGTGAACCAGTAGTACTATAATACAGGGCTGTTCAACTTTGAACAGGCCAAGGTCTACTTTATCCAGCCCAAAGTGCCTGAGGGCTACTACACTAAAACCTCTACTTATGATTTTTTTCCGTTCCAAGAACATGCTCAAAAGAAAAAACTTTTGTTAGTAGGGCAGCGGTTTCCCATAGGAATGCACTGAAAACCATTTAATCTTCTCTGGAAGAAACAGATTTCAATGCGCCATGGCCCTTGAACTGCCCTGCTTGTCTGACACAGTGGGCTGGCAGACCCAGAACTTTGCTGGGGCAGTGGTGGTTCTTGGGATGGGGAAGGGAGGGGTGAAGAACTTATCCCCTCACTTTTTTTTATTGAAGGCTGTCGGGCTACTTTTGAACCCTTCGCAGGCTACCAGTAACCCGCGGTCTACCTGTTGGGCAGGCCTGCTATAATAAAACTATTAACATTTGTCCTCTGCAGTTCTTGCATGCATCAGGCTTATCATGTAAATATTATGCATCTTATTGGGCTTCTACAAAAAACAAAATCAAATCCCCCTCATTGTTTGCAGGTTTCTGAGATCTGAGCTGGGTACTGCCCAGGAGAAAGGAAAAGTTGAGAAGAAAGAGGTTACACTGGGAAAGACCTTATGATATTATACTCGAAGGACTATACATTTAATTGCCTTTTAGAGTATGGCCATGAGTCTTTAAACTGCTTGCTCAGTCTTACATCATACATTGCTATAAGTTGCACTGCAGGTCAAAATGGAAGCCTAATCTGTACTGAAGACTAGAGTATTCCATAGTGAGGAAGTAAAACAGTAACTACTGTGAGTGGTGTTGTAGAAATGCCTTGAAGAGAAGGAGAGGTAAAAAGAGGTGGTGGGGGTACGGTGGAAAAGTGATCTGCCTCATTGGATGGGTATTTGTTCATATAAAAATAGACGTCGTCATATACTGTCAGGTTGCTTCTGATTTATGGAGATTCGCTGAATTAGTGACCTTTTAAAGGTCCTGCTGGGTCTTGCAAATTCAAGGCCATCACTTTCTTTGTGGAATGAATCCATCTCATACCTTAACTTTCTCTTATCCTGCTGCCTTCATCCTTCCGCATTTTCCTCTTTTCCAGTGTGTCTTGTGTAGTGATTCAGGTTTCATGATGTGTCTTACTAGCCTCCGTAATTTCTACAGAGAGTTCAGGCTTGAATCTGGCAGCAGTTATCCATATATCTTTCCATCAGCACCATATTTTGAGTGAATGCTTTTCTTTGTCTGATGGGAATACTGCCACCAGTTTTGTGGCAAAATGTCAATATTTATTCATCTACATACTTGTATGGCACCAACCGCTGCTTTACACTAATCTTCTCTCCCCATTTACCATCACAAAAATGTGTAAAAAAGATTTAGGGCATGACTAGATGGCCATTTTTTTCTGGCCTGGATCAAGCTAGATCACTGTAATCAAGGTCATTTTGAGTTGCACTATGTCATTTGGGATGATGCTTCCATCAACATTTAAAGATTGGGTGGGCAAAAAACCAACATCTGACCTCAGACCCTATTTGGCTCATCTCCCTTTAAAGGGAAATTGGGGGGGACCTCCTTGTCCTATCCCATTTTGTTCTCCTTGGGAGAGCTGGAGGAAGGTTTCATTTTTAGTGGTGTTGTGGACCAGGGCTTTTGTTTAAAAGAAAAGAAAACCTTTGCTTCCTTTGTCTCTTCCCCCCCAGAGGTGAGCCAGAGAAAGCTTTCAATTTCCAAATGTTAAGTGCCTTAAGTAAAGCAGTGGCTTAAGCTAGTGGCTCCCAATCTTGGGTAACCCAGTTGTATTTGGACTACAACTCCGAGAAACCCTGGACAGCACATCTAGTGGTGAAGGCTTGAGAGTTGCAATTACCCCAGGTTGGAAACCACTGGCTGAAGCCATTCACTTTGGTTCAGCCCCAGTGGTCACACATGTTGGAACCAAGGCAAAACCAGGGTGGATATACTTGCACCCCAAAAATAGTATGCAGGGACTCAAAAATAGTACAGTAGGACCCCCGTATCCACTGGTTCATTAACCACTGATTCAGTTATCCATGGTAGGCAGAGAAAAAATTAAATAAATAATCTAGCAGAAACCAAGCAAGCTACTGTCACAAACAGCAGCAATAAAGCAAGCTACTGTCGCAAAACAGCAGCCGTAAATCAAGCTACTGTCACCAAACAGCAATTTTGGAGGTTTTTTGGTGTTCTCTCTTATCCACAGTTTTCATTATCCATGGTAAGGCCTGGAATCCATCCCCAGCAGATACCAGGATCTTACTGTATATAGGGACCCCAAAAGGTGCAGCCAGGCATGGATCATGGATAAGCTAGCAAGTCATGGGGTTGCTGAGAAAAGGAATGAAAGAGTGCATCTCTGAACCAGACACAATTGTGGGACAAAACCTCATTTGTTTGCACTCTTCATGACTAGCCTGAGAGACATCCTTCCTTTCTGGCATCAGAAAACATAGTGGTTTGTCATTTTTTAATCAAGTACCTGCTTCTCCAAATGAAGTGATCAGCAGCTTATGAAAGGCACCTATAAAAGACTCTGGATACACAGAAAATGCTGCATGAATGCCCAGCATTATTCTTAATTTTCTTTGCTTCCCCAAATCCCCATTTTAAAAATCCCTGCAGGCTTGTGCACTCTTTTCATGAATAAGTCTGTCATTTTGCCACGCCCTCGGTGTTGCCTGGCCACATTCTTTGCCATGCCCCCTCACACTGCCAGGTTTCACCTGTTGGGAGGATTTGAATGCTGTTTAATCTGGGGGTTCTTGTGCCAAGAAATGTGTGAAGGCAGGTGCCTAGTCTCACCTCCCTTGCAAAAGAAGATTAAGATGAGTCTTGGCAGAGGGAAACAAAAAGCTTTTCAGTATCACAAAAAGGGGCCACAGGAAGGAAGGGGTGGCCTCAAGAGATTTCTGAGGCAAAAGGATCTCTCTCTCTCTCTCTCTCTCTCTCTCTCTCTTTAAAGGGAATGCTCCCTACTCATGTTAAAGGGTGCAGTATTTTATTCCCCCCCCCACCAGAGCATCGTCTTAGTTACCTGCTTTCACTGCTTAGCCCACATGCTGTACAAATTCATCTGTATGACTCTGTTTTCATCTGCAAAATATCGGAGAGTATGGGTCAATGGTCTGAACTTCTGGGAGCTGCAGTTCAAAACAGGTAAAGGCCAAAGGCTGAGAACCACTGGAGCAAATGACACTTGGGTGAAAGCAAAGAGGGAGTCTCTCACTCTGTGGCTTCATAGCCTTGATGTGTAGCCAGGGCTGCCTCGGTCAACTTTTTATTTCTAGTATATTCCAGGGAGCTTGATTTTAAATGAGTGTTTTGTTTTAATTTTGTCAGACATGTTATAATTCTTTTTTATTTTTTATTTATAGCTCTCATATACTGGCAATTAGAGATGGGCACGAAACGGGGGGGGGAATTGTTCCTTTATTCATTATTCATTTTGTTATGTAATGAAATGAATAACAAAAATTGTGATGAAATTGGAACGAACAGAACAGAACCATGAAAATTAGGTTCGTTACATTTCGTTTTCATTAATGGCAACGCACAATGAAATGAGCTGTTTTTAAATGTTAAAAAACGTCCTGAATATCTGTAAAAACCCAGAGATAATTATTTATTCTGCCTGATAATACCTACCAGGGGGGTTGGGGTCCTTAAAACATGCATTTATGTCTTTTCTCAGATAGCTGTATTTTTTTCCTTTAAGGGGAGTTAGGGGACATCGACCCAAAATGACTCCCAGATGTCTAATATTGATTTCTTGAGTATTAAAATGCCCTGGACATCCGTAAAAATGCAGTGATAATTATTTGAAATTATTAGCTACCAGTAGGTTGCGGTCCTTAAAACGTTTGTTTTTGTCTTTCTCCCATTGCGATGTATTTTTTCTTTTCCCTTTAAGGATGACACAAAATGGATTCTAGCCACAAGATGGATGCAAGCCATGTGATGGGATCATGTAAATTCTTGGACAATTTCAACCAATAGCATGCCCATGGGTAGGTGTGGCAGCCACAGAGGGCATAAAAATCTTTGGCAGCCCCTGCCCTCCTTGCAGTCTGCGGTGGGAGTTTGGGTGGGATTGCTGTCTCTGCGACTCGTTACTTTAGGCCAGGCAGGCAGGTGTCTGTCTCTGTGTTCCTGCTGGCTGCAACCTGGCTCTTAGGGGAGAGAAAGAAGAGATTTCTCTTGCAGCCTCCCTGTGTGCGTGCGCACCTCTCAGTGAGTACCCTCCCCTGCCCCGCAGTGCAGTCACTCTGCGGATGCCTTACGCCCTGGGCAACACCCGCCACTGCCTTTGCAGCCTCCCTGCATACCTAGTCTATACTGTGTCTCTGCCAGCATCATTTTTTTAGTGTTTTCCCTCTGGTCTGGGGCATTGGGGGATGTCCACGCGCGGAAATGCTTTAAGTTCCGCAAAAAGCAGGTAAAAACGAAAAACAAAAAATGATTTTTTTTTCAAAAAATTCACGAAAAATGAAAATGAACCAAAATGGACCTGCAACGAAAAATGAAAAACCAAAATGTCATTTTTTCGATTTGTGCCCATCTCTACTGGCAATCCCTGTAGAGAGACAGTCTGTTCATATATCATTCATGATAGCTCCTAAATCCTTTACTTTTATATAAGAGAAAATGAAGTCATAATAGTACATAAATGTTGTTTCTGTGCATGGTCCATTGGAAGAGAATGTCTCACTTTTGTGTCTCAGATGACCACAAACTTCTATAACAAATAGGAAAGTAGTTTTTTTAAAGTTAATTCTGACAATTGAGTTTAGTAGCCTCTTTGTTACAGAATACACTCCTTCATTCATGACAAGGATCCCACAAAAAACAGATGGAAATATTTTTGATTTAATTTAAATGAGATTGAAATCAGAACCTGGAAGCATATCCTGAAATTAATGACTGTGAAATCCAGCCAAAGTTTACCATTTTAAATGCTTTTTGTGGGGTGGAAGAATTAAATAGATGCACCAATCTCTTTTCTCCATTCTTCCATCAAGTTTGATCGGAAAGTCCTTCACTTGGGCAGAATCATGACTTATAGAACTGTTTTATAATTATATGCAGCATAATTAATAGTAAGTAATGGTGGTGCTGAACGGTTTCTTTTCTTTCCCTGAAACCCAGAACCGTGTTTTATTTACTCCTGCTTTTATTTGGTTTCATGTTATTACTATGCAAACCTTCTGCTGAGCATTTAATTAAACAAGTTATCTTAGTCAGAAGACTGAAAAGCTTGGTCTCTTTCAGAATATATTAGGCAGCAAAAATATGAAATGAAAAGAAAACAGAGTTTTGGCCAACAGAAACAAGTGACTCATTTCCTTGTGAAAACATACAAGGTTTCTGTTACTCTGGCAACCACGTTCACCATTCCAGAATAAAGTCTCCCTTTGCTGCCTTCAGAGCAGTTCTCTGTGTCTGTTACAGTCTGTGTTTCACAATGACCTCACTTTGAACTACGTCCTTCAGCTATTCACAAGGGATTGTAAGTTATGCTTTAAATTCAATAACTTTTTGGTATGCGTTTTGTTCTCTTTCCTTCTGTCGTACATCAGAGGCATCAAAGATGCCCAGGATCTTCTAACTGACAGCGTGACAAGAGAAAATAACAAAAATCCACAGCAGCTAACAGCCACGTTCAATGCACTTATCAAACACACCCGGATTGCAAAGAGGGATTCTTGCAGGTGTTTATACTGGAGTTTACCTTCCTGATCTTACCAAGAGATCACAGCTCAAATGTTTGCCTCCCCATGTGGAAGTTTGATTGCTTTATGGCAATGGATGGCTGCATAATAAAAGTGTCCAGATGTTCTCATGATATTATCTACTCAATCACCATGTAGGAACGCCATGGAAACAGACAAAATCCAAGGTCCATTTTATAAATGGGAACACACGTGATGGCAAAAGGGGGGGCAGCGAAACAGGATGGATGTCCCCCCACACCAACCAATTTCAGTGAAGGGTTGCCCACAGGAATGGTCACACCTGGAGAAGACCCATTGAAACCAGTAAGAAATGCACTACCCAAAGCCAAGGTCATTCCCAAGGATTTTAAGTCCTGAAGCATGACTAAGAAGAACCAGGATGCAACCCAATGGTAACTGTAAGCCAGATGTTCATATGAACAGACCAGAAGGTTGCAGGTTGATGACATTATCACCAGTTCCACAGATGGATTTGCATCAGCTGTATACTTAGGACAGTTTGCTTCTAATCCCTCCCTCACTGTGAGAAAAAAATGTCTTATTTCTCAAGTGATATCTTAGGAGGTGAGGCTTAAGGTGGAAATGCAAACTGGACTCCTGTGGTAAAAGAAAATGTGCTGGAGCAACCTTCTCCCCTGTTGTGCCATTAATGACATGCATGGGCCTACTCCATCAAAGTTGCCAGTTGTGTTGTATCTCCATGTGAGTGATCCTTTTGCCAAGAATATGTACAATCTTGACACACAGTAAAATGTCATTGATACTGCTAGAAGAAGAAAAAAGCAGCTACCTATAATTAAGTATTGAAGAAGGCAAGAAGCAAGGGTACAAAGAGGTTGCACGTGAGAAGTAAAGCAGTGGAGGGGAATGGGTAAAGTTTATAGCTGCTTCATAGATACATTTCAGGAGCACTGTTACAGACATTTTGAGCAGAGGATTTTTTTGGGGGGAAGGGGGGACAATTTATTCCATCTGCTTATCAGTTCTGAGCCCGCCCGCCCTGATTTTGCATGTGCTTAGTTTTACCATAGGTCAGAATCCTGTTTAGCTAACCCAGTGTTTCATTGTACGAGTGGATCAACATTTTCTCAGCTAGCTTGAGAAAGCATCAAATACCTTTTGGTGTAACTCCAAACATGATTCCTTCTAACAGAGCAATCTCTGCTTGTGTGTGTGTGTGTGTGTGTGTGTGTGTGTGTGTGTGTGTGTGTGTGTGTGTGTGTGTGTGTGTGTGTGTGTGTGTGTGTGTGTTGCATCATTACAGTCGTGACTGACTCTTTGTGACCCCATGTCCATGAAGTTTTCGTGGCAGGAATACTGAAATGGTTTGCCAGTTTCTAGTCCAGGCACCTACAGCACCTGGTTACATGATAGCAAACTGGATGAACTATATAGGGACAGCGTAACACTCTTGCCTGTCAAATAACAAGATTATGGCCCATAATGAGTTACTAAATGAAAGGGAATACTGTATCATGTTTATGTTACTATTAATGTGAATGAATTACTTATGTTATAAATTATGTGAAAAACTGCTTTTCTAAAGTAACATTTTAACTTCTGAAAACTACCACGGAGACGTCACTTAAGTCAGTGGTTCCCAACCAGCCCAAGGGTTGGTATATAAGATGGAGCAACAACACCAAAACATGGTTGAAATTCTGGCTGACACTTACTGTATGTGAGCCAGTGTTATATTTTGTGTACAACTTGGAAGTGACTAGGAAAACCAGGTTTAAACTTGTTTACTCTTGAAAACTACTGGTCGATGTTTGGTAAGTTTTTAAAAATAAACCTTAATGCATATCATAGAAAGAACTGAAAAGTTACTGAAATTGCTTATAAGTTATAACTGAGCAGTGGTAAGATGATACTTTGCATCTCGTAGCATTATCTTATGGTCACGTCAGGGATTTGGGCATTCAACATCTCCCTAAGAACCCCACAGAACTTTATAGACCTGTAGGGAAAAATCAGAAGCTGGTGCTAATCACAGCTGGCATATATCCCAATAAAATATCAATTTCAGAATGAACCAGACAATCATTTCCAATCGTATCAAAATTCATGAGTATAAGGTAGAAGTCTTATTATTGTTGCAATAATTCCAGGCAGTATCTGAATCTACAGGCTTTATGTATCTATGTGACTTTGGACTTTCATTTGGTCTTCTCTAGTAGCTTTCTGAGTGCCTTCTAAACTAGGAGTCTCTTCTTCCAGTACTGTCTCTTGTTTCATTTTGGACGGTCTCATAACAGAGTTTTCATGATAAGACAAGTCCACTAGTGGTCTACCATTGCCACCTTCTGCACAATACTAATAAAAGTCAGTTTGTGTTTCACCATTGTAACCCCATTTGCCAGTCTTGTAATCAGTGGATATTAATAAGATCCCCTCTTCAACATTGGGTTCTTTTACCACTAGTTTCTCATTTCTGTTTCTTAATCTTCCTCCTGGCTATGAATACCACCTGGTAGAACACTTCTCTCTTGCCTTCTGAGATGTTCTTTTGCAGTAATGAAAAATCAAAGTCCCATGGAGAGTAAAAAGAAGTGGTAGTGAAGTTCTTCTGGGAGGTTATGGACTCAGCACCTGCATTGCTTGCTCTGTGACTCCTCCTATGACTCCAAGTGCACCATATTTTGTGTGATGCAGAGGCGTGCACTGGGTGCTGCCTCTGGCAGATCTTTGCTGGTTAAATTTACCTGTGGGCTTGAGGAGAAACAGACAAACACAGACCCAGTTGGGTCTCAGCTGTCCCTAGTTCCTGGTCCCTACTTTTTCTTATAAAGTAAAGTTAAAGGTTCCCCCGCCTGCACATGAGTGCTAGTCATGTCCGACTCTAGGGGCGGTGCTCATCTCCGTTTCTAAGCCAAAGAGCCAGTGTTGTACAAGTCTGTGGCCATGTGGCTGGCATGGTCGAATGCATTTCTGCGCATGGAACATTGTTTACCTTCCCACTTTTTACGGCGGTACTTATTTATCTACTTGCATTTATATGCTTTCGAACTGCTAAGATTGGCAGCAGCTGGGGTTAACAACGGGAGCTCACTCTGCTGCGTAGCACTGCCAAGCTGCCAACTTTGCAGCCAACAGTTTCAGCACGTTATCCAACTGAGCCACCATGCCCCTTACTTTTTCTTATACGCCCCTAATTATTTTGACACTTGTACACCCAGTATTTTCCATCTTGACATTACCACACTGTAGTTAAGGATGGCTGAATTGTGCCATTATACTCATTTTCCTTCAAAACAAACTCTCCAAGTTCTGTTTAGAGTCTTTGTCTGAAATTTGGGAGAGCTGGGTTCAAGAAAATGCCAGCACTGGCCAAAAACAATTCAGATCCAGCAATGATACAGCATTCTAAATCATTACTAACATAGCTGCATTACTGAAAGGGTATCCTGTCTCAAAGCTCAGCAGTAAAAGGTTGTTTTTTGAATCCAAAGTGGTTGTGTCTGGTTTCTGCCTGGCTGAAATTTAATCCTCTGAGAAGACCTAGGCTATTACACAAATCTCAGATCTTGCTCATTTGTGCTGCTGAAGTAACACAAGTAATTAGGAAGATATCACAAAATTTGTAAAACAGGTTTTATGTTTGTTGTGGGGAGATTTGTAATCCATAAGATACCAGTAAAACTTCATACATACTCAAATCTTATAAGCCAACAGTTACTTGATGGGAATTAAGGAAAAATTCTATGAGGATAACCCATTTCATTATCACTGGCTTTCTTGCACTTATTTTTCTCCAAAGTTACTGATAGGCTACTGTTAGAATATCACGTAGAAGCATGTGATTTTTTGGTAGACAACTAAGGAAAAACACATTTTTGGTTTTGGAGTTCAAGAGTGAAGAGGCCCAGCCATTGCAGCCTCAGATGCTAAGGAAGGTGTTCCAGTCCCCTAATCATTCTGGTTGCCCTCCTCTGCACTTTTTCCATTTCCATAATATCCTTCTGGAGGTATGTTGACCAGACCTGTACACAGTACCCCAGATGGGGCCTCACCATAGATTTATCAAGAGGCAAAATGACACTTGCTGACTTATTTTGTATACCCTTTCTAATTATCCCTAGCATTGAGTTTGCTTTTTTAACTGCTGCAGCACACTGGGTTGTCACCTTCATTGAGCTGTTCACCAGGACACCAAGGTCCCTTTCCTAGTTTGTTGCAAAGTTCTGACCCCATCAGTTTATAAATATAATTGGGTAATGTAATTGGTTTTTTTGCCCCAACATGCATCACTCTGCACTTGAACCTCACTTGCCACTGGTTTGCCCACCCCTCCCCCCCAGTGTCAAGAGATCCCTCTGGAGCTCCTCACAATCTCTCTTAGTTTTTACTACCCTGTATAATAATTTAGTGTTGTCTGCAATTTTGGCTACCTTGCTATTTCCTCCTACTTCTAGATCATTTATGAAGAGGTTGAAAAGCAGGGGTCCCAGTACTGAACCTTGGGGGACCCCAATCTTTACCTCCCTCCACTTGGATATGTGCTACCCTCTGTTTCCTGTCCCTTAGCCAGTTGCTGATCCAGGACAAGACCCGTCACCTGATTCCATGACTGGCAAGTTTATTCAAGAGCCTTTGGTGCGGGACCTTGTCAAAAGCATTCTGCAAGTCCAGATAAACAACGTCAACTGGATCCCCCTTATCCACATGCTTGTTAACACTCTCATAGAATTCCAACAGCTTAGTGAGGCATGATTTGCCCTTGCAGAAGACATGTTGGCTCTCCGTCAGTGACACCGTCTCTTCTACGGGCCCATTAAGTTTATCTTTTAGGATGGTTTCCATCACTCTTGGCAACTAATGTTTCATTTAAACTACTGAGGAATACATAATAATTATTTAATTGTTTTCCTTCTGTTGTTTATCCTTCCTTTTACCCAGTGTCTCTCAAATTACCTAGGAAATGTTTAATCAAATGTCATCTTGAGGGCTGCTGTCAGCAGCCAGGCAGAAAACCTGGGGAAGAAAAAGCAGGAATATTGAAGTGATTAACAGACCAATAGGAGTGTACTCTCAAAGGCTTTCATGGCCGGGATCTGATAGCTGTTGTGATTTTTGGGGGCTGTTTGGCTGTGTTCTGGAAGTTTTTCATCCTGACGTTTTGCCAGACCTGGACGCTGTGCTTTCTAGTCTCAATATATACCTGGCCACAAGTACAAGGTATCTGGTATACTCCTGGAGTGGTGAGTGGCACTGCAGGATCATCCAGGCTAGAATCAAAGAACATGAAAGACACTGGAGACTAAAACAACCAGAAAAATCAGCAGTAACTGAACACACCCTGAAACAAACTGGACATGAAATCCTCTTCTAGGACACAGAGGTACAGGACAACACTAACAATTACTATGTCAGATTACACAAGGAAGCCATTGAAATCTACAAACATAAACACAGTTTCAACAAAAAAGAAGAAAGTCTAAAAATCAACAAAGCCTGGCTTCCAGTACTGAAAACTACAGCCTGCAAAAGATCAAAGTTCAATTATTCCCAACCCAGCCACAAGCACCAGTGATTAGTTCACACAATAGAACAGGTAATGACACCCATCAACCACAGAGAAGGATTGCTGCAACCCCCGATTGCAGTGAAACTTCTTAATCCCTCTATCACAATACAATGACTAACACCTATTCTCCTGCATAGGACAAGTTTCCTCTTTCCCACAACTTTAAAATCACAGTCTCACTCACTCTATACCCCAGAGTGCAGAGAGAACTCCTAGTTCCCTGACCTCCTTGCCCTCTGAAGATGCTGGCCATAGAGTCCGATGAAACATCAGGAAGAAAAACGTCCAGAACATTTATTTATTTATTTATTTATTTATTTATTTATTTATTTATTTATTTATTTATTTATTTATTTATTATTTTATTTATTATTTTATTTATTATTTTATTTTAGAGTATGGCCAAAAAGTCTGAAAAACCCACAACAGCTACCCAACCGGAGTGGGCTTGGACCTCTACTTATTCCTTTTGGTTGTGCAAGGTCCGTCCTGGCACCTTCGTTCAAGTTGTGCTGTCTTTCTGCTTGGTGTATCTGTGTTTTCTTGGCATTTTCCATTGTGACACAATATGAATCTGCTAAAGAAGGAGGAAATGAAAGGGCCCCAACTTGAGACTGCAGCCCTGGGAGGTTTGCAAGGAAGAGAATTGGAAAGATTAACAATGAGGGTGAGGAAACGGAGGGCTTTGGTGAACTTGTTGTTGGCCGTCATACTTCATTGAAACCTGTTGCTCTTGTTTGCCTCTACTCTGGGGTAGCCATGAGAATCATGTTTCTTCCTTTCAGAACTGAAAAATAAGGACACCAAGGGAGACTTTCAAGTTAAAACCCATGTTTCTCCCTGATTTGGGAAGTGTGTGCATGTGGATGTGGGTGCGTTGTAAAATGGAAAGAGGGAACGGTTTTAAAGTCTTAAGTCCTTCAGGACTTCTAATCACGACCACCACCCCTACCATGTTCATATAAATCACTTCAATTCTGTGCTGCTTTGGTTGTAAATGTAAGGTAGAAATTCTAAAGCTCTGCTTCCTTATTTTGGTGTCCCTATTGCCAACCTTTTGTCTTGGCAACTGGTTGAGTCTAATCTGCAGACAAAACTTTCTTTGTTCCTTCTGGAAAAGCCTGCAGTTTTATAAAGGGAACAAAATAATACCTACCAAATCTAAAGGAAAAGATCAAAGAGATTAAAACGATACCATTTCTTATTTCTCCCTTTCCAGAGGGAGACACCTTCCCCCAGTTTACAAGTGGACAAATGCTGACAGTGCCAAACTTCAGGGTTAGATTTATTACAAGCAGAGGGAGTCTTGCTTAATATATATCCATTTTGCAGGAGGTGAGGGGAGTAGTAAAAGGCATAATGAGGCATGACATTCTTTTGAACCCTAAAGTAGCACTTCTTGGGTATTTTCAATAGAACGTTTTGAAAGGCAGCATAACATTTTTAGGAGATGTTTTTGAGTTGGCTGGATACTCATTTTGACTAGAAAATACATGCCATAGTTTGATTTTTAACTTCTACAAGCCCCCATTTAATAGGTGGGAGCATGTTTTGATGATGGGCTTTTCTGAACAAACACATGTATTCTAGCAGAGCCAAAGAAAAAGTTATCCAATAATTATGTAGAAAAACAGATGTATTATAAGTAATTGGGATGTAAAATATAAGAATTTTAATCCAAAGATATTATTTTCAGTAACCTTTGGAGGTATAAAATGCTGTATAAATCATATTATATAATTTTGCAGTTCTTCTTCAACCCTGAGCAATCTGTTTGTGCTTTCTCTTATAAGATGCTATATGGACTTGTGTGCAATGTTTCTTTTCCATTTCTTGTTTGTTTATAAAGGCACATTTAAAAAATATTTGTAATATTTAAAATTAACAGCACAAGCCGTATTGTGGTAGGGGGAGTCTCCCACGATGTCGGAGATTTTTCGTGTCACTTCCTCCAAGGGAGGCAGCAGGAGATCACACATTAGAGGGGGGATTATTTTCTCAGTCACTCTTCTAGCCATTATGGGTAGTTCAGTGGCCCTTTTCACTCTAATATCAGAGTGTTATATTGAAATTGAAAAGAGCCTTCCATAGGAATGTCAGGAGCAGATTGGAGAACAGATTGGTCTTTGAGAACCCCTCAGCTTCTCACCCTTCTTTCTCCAAACCCTGCCTTCTGAATTTGCTCCCAGAGCATCTTTCTACCACAGCTTGGTTATAGGTGGCTTGGCCATGATATTGTATCCACCAAAGAAGAAAGTTCCAAAGCAGGACTGCAGTTGAACATTCAGACGACCAAAATCATAACTATGGAAGAACCACACAGCTTTAGCATTGACAATGATGAAATTTAAATAGTGAGAGATTTGGTTCAATCATCAGTTCAAATGCAGACTGCAGCCTCCCCCCACCCCCACCCCAAAAATCAGAACTAACTAAGTCATGGAAGGGAAGCAATGAAGTCGTTAGAAAGGCCATCAAGATTAAAGGTGTATCACAAGAGAACAAGAGCAAGATGATCCACACTTTTATATTTCTGATCATTATAAGTGTGAAAGCTGGGTGGGGGAAAATTGATTCATTTCAAATGTGGTGTTGGAAGACAGCTTCACAGATATATTGGAGAGCCAGAAATGCATACAAACAAGTGGATCCTAGAGCAAATCAAGCAAAAACTATTTCTTGAGGCAAAAATGTGGAAGCTGAGGCACATGCGCTTTGAGCATATCATGAGAAGCCAGGATCTTTGGAAAATATAAAACTGCTGGGAAAACAGTAGGAAAAGAGGAAGACCAAATATCAGATGGACTTGACTCCCTATAAAGGAAGCCACAGGCTTGAGCTTACAAGAGTGGAGCAGGACCTTTTGGAGATCACTCATTCATAAGGTCACCCTGAGTCAGAAGTGACTTGAGGAGATGCAACAACAGCAGTTGCAAAGCTCTAGAAGTACATGCCAGTAGTCGATGTCAACTTATTGTTGAAATATGTAACTTCTGTGCCATTGCCACTGGAAGTGGGGGAGAAACTAATAAAAATAACAGGAGGATGAAAAGGGATGTGATAAGAATTCCGTTTCTACTTCCTGTTTAGGGCTGGTGGAAGAAAGCTAGAACCAGAGGCATAGCTAGGGTTTGGAGCACCCAGGGACAAAGCCAGTTTTTGCACCCCCTCCTGCCCCCCCAACTACATCTCACCCACCAAGCAAGGAGTGCCTGATTCTGAGGGAACAGCAGGGGAGGAGAGAAAGGTCCCTCTTTCTCACGCCCTCTTCAGGGCTCTCCCAGACAAAGCTCTTCTGTGCAAACCGCACAGTGCGCAGATAGCACCAAGCAGGCAATGTATTTTTTTTTCAAGCATCACCTCTGTAGCATGTTTCCCCCTCCTCCTTTCCCCCGGCTAAGATGGGATTTTTTTTCTCCAACCTGCACCTTCATCGCACGCTTCCCACTCCTCCTTTCCCTGGTCTAATGATGGCTAAGCCTTAGCGGGGTTGGGGGGAAGGAGGAGGGGGAGCAATCGACAGAGGTGCTGTTTGGGAAAAAATCACCTGCTCAGTGCTTCCCTCTCCTCCTTTCCCCCGACTAATGATCGCCAAGCCTTTGTGGGGTGAAAGCTTCCTCCTCCTGCTCCCCCTCCAGGCATCCCCAGATTGCTGCACTCTTCCGCTCCTCCCTAGTTACACCAGTGGCTAGAACCACTGTTGATAAAGCAGTTCCTCTGCCTTGGATCTCCCTTTTGCCCACGTGACAATGTCCTGTGGATACATTGCCACTGTGTATAGGGGAACAGGATAGTTTGCATTTTTATGACTCTTAAAATGATAAAATATGCATGAGTAGTAATTTCCTGGAATGCTCCGTGTTGATACGAGAAAAACAAAATTGGACACAATTCCTAAAAAAACAAAAAACAACCCATGTGCCAGTATTTTCCTCTTGGTAATATGCAGGAGCTCAAAGAACAATGAAGAGTTTCTGTATCATTATACTCACATGCCAGATTAGTAGGATGCACTCATTTACATAAGGCAGACACAGAAATTATTGTTTACAGTAAATGTGTGTGACTGTAAGGTCAAGCTCACCTCTTAAGAGCCATGTGGCATATCTCAAACATAGTGGTCTGGAGAAGAGCCATTTTAAAGCAATATGACAGTTACACTGTTGAGCCAGCTGATGGTTTATTCTGGAGAGGTTTGTGTGAGGCTAATGATTATTACCTACAGAGGGTGAACAAATAAATCCCCCCTCTTCTGAAATCAATGACGTTCCAACCAAGCAGAAGACTGTAACATTCAAATATATTGATAATTCTGTAAATACAATTCTGTAAACTGCCCAGACTGGCTTTTATGCCAGATGGTGCAGTGTATAAGTCAAACAAACCAACAAACAATAACCTAGTCAAGCTTTATGAAGAGAAGCAATGTAGACCAGTGTTTTTCAACCACTGTTCCGCGGCACACTAGTGTGCCGCAGGATGTTGCCTGGTGTGCCGTGGGAAAAATTGAAAAGCAATAGTCAATATAGGACAGTTAAATTTTTTAACATTTTTGTTTTTTTTTCATGAAACAAGTGTGCCTTTGCCCAAAAAAGGTTGAAAAACACTGATGTAGACAGTACTTGATCCAAGCCTTTCCTTGATGGAGGCAGACAGCCGCTGCAACTTAGAACAGATGTATGTTGCATATCTACTCACAGTATTGAGTTCAGTGGGAATCAATATTCTCAAGTAAGTATGGATGGGATTCTAGTTTAAGAATGTTTCATCAACATAGTGTTAGCAAAGTCAACATACAGTATTTAACTTTGAATCATAAAAAGACTGGGTGGGATGGTCCCTTCCTTCCTTCCTTCCTTCCTTCCTTCCTTCCTTCCTTCCTTCCTTCCTTCCTTCCTTCCTTCCTTGTGCATTCTGCTTCCACTGTGGTAGTAGTCAACCATCTGGCTTGATAGTTCAGTAATTCACATACAGTATTTAGGTATTGGAGATCCAGAGTAGGAGTTTGATTCTCTACTGTGGCCTCCAAGGAGAAGAGCCAGCCTGTTCTTTGGCAAGCTGCACAGTCCCAGGGTGCCCCCACAAGAAGAGAATGGCAAATTGTTCCTCTATCTGACCCCCCCAAAAAAACAGTTGTCATATGTCAGAATTGACTTGAAGGCACATGACTATATTTCCATTCAACTATTAACTAACACAATATCTCCAAAATTTGGGTTTCTCCTCAGTACGTACCCGTGTCTCGCTCATGCTGAACTTTGTCAAAAAGAAGTTAGAGCTTATCTGTACAACAATTTAGAAGCCCATTCCATGTTTCCCAAGCAGCACAAGTTCACTCAATTTAACAAAAGCTCTGCTTTTTCCCAAAGTCTCAGCCTGCCTGTGTGATTTAATTTATTTTTCTCACTACATGCTGGGTCTGTAAAGAAGTACAACTTGGACCCTTTTCTGTCCACAAACTGGATCTCTTTGCCCAAACAGTTTCCACATGGTCATGTTTTATTAGACTACTTCTTTTTGATTCATGAAGAAGTTGATAACATCTTACTTAGGCTGAGGCTTCTTGGACTTCTACATTTAATCCCACCTCAGTCCCACAGGAAAACCCTGCCGTTAATCTCAGGTATCAGCATCCTCCCTACAGAGCTATAGTAATTTAATATCATTTAACTTTCACATATCTAACCAACAGATTCCTGGGATGTGCAATTTGGTGAGGTCCTTGAAATTCTCTGCTGTCATTCTAAGGTGGTTCACATGGGCTTTCTCAGAGAGAGTTTTACGTTCTGGAGCCACTAGCTCCTAACTGGGTACTTCTGTCTGGTAGAGCAGTGGCAGAGGTTGTGTCCTGCAGTTCTCTAGTAGACCTCAGTTAGTTGCGCAAGACATCTGAGCTCACCGAGAGGAGCTGGGAAATGTGCTTGTAGGGGTAAACATACTGTATTTGACATATTTTACTAATGAAAGGAATGGCTGCACTTTGTTCTAGTGGGAAGATGTATGTGGTATGTGGCATTTTATCAGATAAAATGAGCTGTAAAATCAAGCTAGACGGTCAGGAATGCAGGATTTGTGGATGTGTTACTTCTGTGCCCTTTCCCATTTTTAACTCCTTATGCAGCCTGCCCAAGACCACACAGGCTGCCTCTGAGGTGCACAGTGGGCGACGGAAGTGCCAGCATCTGGCTCCATCTAACTTCAGCCCCCCCCCCCAAAAAAAAAGCCCTCATGAAATTTTGTACACTTTTTGCAAATACATACTTAGAAAATATTCATTTGTATCAATTTTAGTCCTAAAATCTGTATTTGGTATGCAGTTTTAAATCCCAAAATATGCATTCTGCACACATTTAAAACTCTAGAGCAGTGTTGATGAACCTATGGCATGGGTGCCAAAGGTGGCACTCAGAACCCTTTCTGTGGGCACCCAACATTGCCCCTTCACAGCCGCCTGTATTCAGGTTAAATTGCTGTATTGGCACTTGGCGAAAAATTAGTGGGTTTTGAATTGCAGTTTGGGCACTTGGTCTCTAAAAGGTTCGCTATCACTGCTCTAGAGCATGTATTATTATATATTTTGAGTCTGTTTGGGCTATGGGTTTTTTTGAACAAAATTTGAAAATCAAAATTTCACTGTTTCATTCATATATTTATGCTGGGAGATGTGGAATTAGGTTGGGTCACTTTAAAAGATAGACTAAATGAAATGTGACTCCTTCATGGATGGAACCACAGGTTGTTGGTACCCTGAGCTGGGCTACCACTGTGGATTCCTTCCTGCCTGCAACACACACAACCCTGCCAACAGTCTGCTCTTTGTTGATTTTTGCATGAGATGTAAGCTGACCATAATCATCTTCTATGGATCTTTATTAAAACACTCATATCTTAATAATGGATCGCATTATATTTATTAATAAATAGCTGCAAAAGATACATTCTTCCACAGTTATTATTATTAGGCTAACTGGTTTGGGAGAAAGGGGAGTGAAATTAGGCTTCTTCAAGGTATCATCTGCACAAATTAAAGGCAAGCCTATCAACAAATCTGTGCAAAATGTGAAATGGTTCTGAGGGGAACTCTACCAGGAACAGAACAAAATGGGAACCAATGAAGTTTCTATACATTAAACTCCATTCAAAGCAGGTTGAAAATGAATAGAATGGAGACTCTGCCTAGGCAGGAACATGTATAACTGGGGATCAGCCCAGCCTATATATGGCAAATGAGTTTGTAGCTCCTGCTGGGAAGACATGGGGGCTTTCAGAGACTCCAGACACATCACTGTCATGTATCTTGTTAAGGCATTGGAGGTTCACATGTGGGTGTTAAGCACGGTGGGAGACCCCCAGGGGTAAGAGGCAAAAGCAAGGCCATTTTACCACACACAACGTGTGAAATGGAACCTAAGTACATGGATAGGGAGAGGGGGCTCTTGATTCAGGCACGAGAGTCATTATCATCATTTGAACCTCTATATGACGGAGCTTACAGAAACAGACAGCAGCTCTTCATGAATGCGCTCCTCTATGCTGGGCAGAGCAGCCTGCCTGCATAAATATTTTATTTAGTTTAAATAGAAAATCCTTAAAATAACCTTCCCCCCCCTACTGTTCTTTTCAAATGATATTTGATCCACGAAAATGCTGACTGTAAATTCACCTTCAGCTAAAGTAAACATTTCTTACTGGAGACTTCACACACACACACACACACACACACACACACACACACACACACAAAGCAGGGGTATTGCCATGGTGACATCTGTAGAAATATGTTGCCTTTTTAATATTTATTTTAATATTTCTTTTTGCACTCGCAAAGGGTGGGACTTTAAATATCAGTTCTCTTTCTACTTTACATAATCTGGGTTCATGATAGAAAGTGCAGGGTCCCATTTGACTGGATGTATTTTTTGGGTGTGTGTGTGTGTTTTTTTTTTACCTTGATCAAAGGCACTTGTGTTTATAAAACTTGGAATAAGAAGGGGACACTTTTTGGGGGAAGGGTTGTCGGAGGAGAGAAAACAGAAGCATAAAGTGCGATACAGATTATTACGATCTTAATTGGTCTGAATCAAAACATTCTTTCATGGTGTGATTGCAACCTGTCCCAGGAAGAGAGCCTTTGACACGGCCAGGCACTGTGCTGGCATCTTGGTTCTCCCCAGCCTTCAACCTTGACCGTGTTCTAGCCTGGTGCTGCTCTGCTGTTTGTTTAGATAGTGTCTGAAACATGGGCACAAAACAAAGATGTTATGTTGGGTATCACAAAAACCAAAGGCAAATGAAAGTTTAGTGGCCCTTCCAAAGTAATAAAAATGGAAAAAGCTGTGAGGTCCCATGGGAAAATTCCAAAGGGCAAATCTTGCTGTTCGACTGCTAGAATAAGCATCTGGAAAACCCTGCACACAGGTGATTTGATGCATGGAGAAACCAAGTGATTAATACTTTTATCCGGCCACTAACATTATAAAAACAGGTGAGTTTTCCAATTCAGTTCCCTTCTTCAGGCACTGTAGAGCTTGAAGAGGTGAAGAAAGAAAGAAAGGGTAAAGTTTTAAAAAGTCTCTCTTTTTGCCTTTACTCCCTGTAATGATTCTTAATAATGAAAGATGTTTGTAGCTTTCCTCTTCCTTCTTTCCCATAACCCTGTTTTCACAGGTTGTACGTCAAACCTTTCTTTCAAGCTTGTATGCCAAAGTGTGTGATATTCCCCCAACCCTGGTCCAATAGCATTGCAAGAGCTATTGCATAGACATGGTGGTGTGACAAACAAGGGCTGTCAACAGCCAATCTGAACCTCAGGGGCCAGAATTAATTTTGCATCTGGAACCCAATGAAGAATACTCTCTTCCCTTCCATCATTCTCTGTGTGAGTGACATTATGGTGTGTGGAACAACTGGTGCCCTCCATCTTGGTTATTGATTTTTTTTTGGAATTTTTTTCTTGATTTTTTTCTTTCTTTTTTGAGATATCTCCCCTTTTCTTTGGATTACTTTTGCTGCTTTCAGGCAGCCTGCCTGCACCATCGTGCCTCCATGGAATTTTCATTTTGGATTCCACCTCCATCCACCTTCTTCCAGGATCCCCCCACCCTTTTGGTCTCTTCTCAAATTATTTTTGCTGGTTTGCCTATTGGATTTATTTATTTATTTATTTATTTAATATTCATATACCACCCAACCTTCCAAAGGAACTCTGGGCAAAGTTCACAACAAATGAATCCATACAAATCAACTATACAAACATATGTAAAACAAAACCAATTGATCAGAGCATTAAAATCAATGAAAACATAAGAGTCTAACTTCCCTTTCAATACAGATGGCTGAGAGTGCTGGACACCAGGTTGAATGGGGCAAGGGCACTCCAAACTCATATAAACCCCCCACTGGGATGAGCAATCCTTGTGCCTTCCGGATGTGTAGAGAAGCACACGGTTGATTTGAGACACAGATTTCTTCCAGGTTTTTGGATTGCTTTGTTCTCCAAAGCAAACAATACTTAGAGAACATGTCAAAAAAGCAGCCCTGGCAATTGCTCTGTGTTTGGATGAAAGGTGGTTAACTGATGAAAATAGACTTTTGCTTCCTTGATTTCCCCTTGATTGGGGTCTTTTTGTTAACAGTAAAGAGCACAAGAGGATATCCTTTAGATTCAGGCATGTCCAGACTGCTGCCATGGGTGTCAATCTGCATTCAGGTTGCCTTTGCTATATGAAGCTTGGCATCCCTTTTCCTGATGGCAATGTGGGCACAATCCTATGCAGATATCAGGCCATTTCCTGTTGTTTTGAAATATAATATCCCACAGTCATAAATTGGAGGCTTTTGTTTGTTTGTTTGTTTGTTTGTTTGTTTGTTGTTGAAAGTTGATCTTAATAGCCTGATTGTGGGGGGGTGAGAAATAAAAACTAAAAACCAACTGACCGGCCTCCCAGCATGCCAGCTACTTGGTGGGAGAAATAAAAATTAAAAAACCACCAACCGGCATCCCTGCACGCAAGCTGGTTGGTGGGAGAAATAAAAACAAGACCCTCCCCCCGTCGACCAGAATCCCCGTGCACCAGCTGGTCAGTGGGAGAATTTTTTTTAAAAAAAATTGTCAGCTGGTCGGTGGGAGTTAAAAAGAAAAGAAAAACTACTGACCAGCTGGCCCGGCCCCAAAAGTGTAAAAAAATGAAAAAATAAAAATGAAAATGAAAAATGAAAAAAAAATGAAACAAAAAGAAATACAAAATGATTTTTAAATGGGGAAAAAGAAATGAAAAACTAAACAAAACACCATTTTGGCATTTCGTGCCCATCTTTAGCCATGCGACATTGCCCTGGTGTTGCAGTGACAGTGCAACAGAACGTTTCAGCCTTTTTATTCCAAACAACCATCAATGTCAGCTGAAAACTAGCTCTGAATATTTTCTCAGCCCTCCCATGCTTTGGGGGTTGGGCAGGGGACAGGGGCTATAGTGGGGAGATTAGATCAGCCCTTCTCTATTGTGCAGATGGTTGCATGTCCCCTGCTGGATTCTGGCCTTGTAAGGAAAGGAATATTTTATTGACATGCTTAAACAATAGAATGATTGTGTTCAGCAAATCTCAGCTTGTGTGGAATGACAGCTGAAAAGGCACCACTGTGCAGTTTGTTTCTGACATTTCTTAAATAGCAGAGAGACATGAAATAAGTTCCTGTGTGCTAATCTCAAAACATGATGGGTGTCTGAGGGCAAGATATGTTCTCTTTCAGTATGCTGGGCCAAGCCTGCCTTGAAATATGCACTCTAAAGCAACAGGTGAGTTGGTTTTCATCACATTCCAAATTATTTTTGCGTGACTCAAAGTTTTTCCTTAATAACTGTCATCTTCTGTGGCTCTCATGAAAGGTGGAGTTTTTAGTTCCCCAAAATGATATTCTTGTCTGAGAACAAGAAGGCACTGTTCTTAACTGGAATATGTCTTAAATGTTCTGGGCTGTATATTGTCCCTCATTATTGTAAGCTGCCTTGGGTCCTTTTCCAAGGAGAAAGTCAGGGTAAAAATATTCTAAATAAATAAATAAATAAATAAATAAATAAATAAATAAATAAATATTCAAAGCATTTTCTAGTTCAACTGTGGGCAGCAATCATAAGTTAAAAGAAAGACACCTAACTATGGTGAAAATCCTGTTGTGCCACTACACCAATGCTGTGTAACTTTAATTGTGAGTTGCTGTAAGTTTTTTTAAAAAATCTATAGTTATCTGTTGCATGTTGGGAAATGTCATTCATTAAGCGACAGAAAACATAAAGGAGGTTACTTCATGTCCTTCTTTGTTCTGCGACAAGTTTTGTACTGTGACATCGTTGGTCGTGATCATGTGGTTTTGTCCCTGTTTCAGTGTTCCCTTGGTCATGATAACTTGTCTCGTGACAAGTATTACCTCACGATCTTGTACCGTGACAAACACTGAATTTATCTCGCATCCTTTTTCCTTTTTTGGGTGGGGGGCCTTAAAAATTTCTTTTTCGATATTTCGCTTCTGAAAAGTCAAAATAAAAAAAAACCTGGACACAGTTTTCTGAGAGAAACGAATGTTTTGTACAGTATTGTCGTGCTTCGCACCCATTCCAAGGGCGTGGTCAAGACAAATTTAAGTAGTTGCGTGATGGACATGAAGTAACATTTTTATACCGCTCCTAAGCGCAACACTAACAGAGACAAAACGGACGTGAAGTAACCACCATAGAGACCCTTCTTATCTTAGGCAATTCACAAATACAAGTAATGCCAATTTGTAACTGGGCAACAGGATTTCAGCCAATGAGTACAGCCCATCCTTTCAGTTCCAAATATTAGATGCAAATGACCCATTTTGGTCCTTGGACAGCTGTATGCTTTGACTCTTGCAGTGTTTTTGTTTTTGGACGTTTCAGTTTGAAGCTGTCTTCTTTTTCAAATGTCTTACCTATCATAAAACTGAAAAGAGGTTCAGGACAACAGTTACTGCATACAGTATCTATCAGTATAAAGAATTGGATACTTTCTACCACCGAGGTGGCAAATATTGGTAGATGTTGTGTTCCTCAAACAGGCTCCCTGTGTCTACACACTTCATATTGTTCCTGGTAATTTATGACTGACAAAAAGCAGAAAATGGTCCTTTCTTGGACATTCTCATCCTCTGAGTCCGAGTGGGAAAGTGGGAAGAAAAAGTACCCTCCCCTCCATTTCCCTTCACATTACTCTTTGAAAGAGGAATGTGGGCCATTCTTTTCAAATGTCCTGGGACAGAAATAACTGCTTTCAGTGAGGTGGCACAAAAGCTTAATTAATTTGATAATTGGGTTCTCTGGAATCGACTTTTGCCACGTCATCTCTGGGAAAGCAGCCAAGGGCAGACTGGCATCACAGCCAGGAGGAGAGAGAAAGGGAGTAAGGGGGGAGGCATGACTGACCCCCTCGTGTTGTGGGTTCCTCTTTGTCAAGGCAGTCAGTTTGCAGACTGTAGAAGAACTTAGACGGCGGAGTTCTAATTAAACAGAGCAAGTTAAATTTCTGCAGAAGGCTCAGTGATTGACATACTGTACTAGGTTGTACCAATTAACCCTTCTAAAGGCCAGGACATCTCCATCTCTGGTAACGGGTGATTCTGCTGAGAGAATCCTCTGCGGCGCTTTGGAAGCCCTTGGAATCTGCTCTCAACTGTTGGTGAATTCTCTGCACAGGCTTCTCATGGGTGGTCCCTTGTGTCACAGTTGCAAAATAACATTTCCACTGTGTATCTCATTCTCTCTCTCTCTCTCACACACACACACACATAGTGAGCACAACCCAGTTGGCATAAATTTATGCCAGCAGAAGCTGATGATGTCATCAACTGGCATTGGTAAAATCTAATTTAAATTAATTAAAAGCTTTCTGTCCCCCCTGTTTTATGTTCTGTGGCTCCCTGGGGTCCCCAAGATGAGAGGGGAGTAATTTTTCATTCCCCCAACTCACCACTAGATCACTGATAGCAATGCAGCAGCAGTTTTTAGCACTTCAAGGCTCTCCCTGCTCTTCAACATCCTGACCCTTGTAAAGGCTATTCTAGAGCAGAAGAGAGCCTCAAGGAGCTTCAAAACCTAAAGAGGGATGAGGAGGAGGATGTGTTGTCAAGTCAATACTGACTTATGGCAACCCTTTTAAGGATTTTCCAGGTAGATAATACTGTACTCAGAAGTACTTTTCCATAGGGTTCTTTTGGGGAATGCCCTGGGACTGCAGCTTGCCAAAGGTCACACAGGCTGAACTATCCAACCAACAGGGAGAGAGGAAGTTTTTAATTGAATTACAGTGGACCCTCGTATAACAAACGGTTTGTAAAACATAAAATTTGTACAACATAAAACATTCCGGAGATAGGGGAAATTTGCTTAACATAATCGCCCATGGGGCAAAGCCATACAACGTAAAAATGGTCACTATTAGGGATTACTCTGTTTTCAATGCATTCCTATGGGAAACTTGTATAAAGGAAAATTTGCTTAAAATAATTTCATTTGGAACGAATTAATTCCTTTATACAAGATACCACTGTACATTTTATTGGCACCTGCTAACCATTAATTTATGTCTTGGCCAGCATGTACTTGTACATCTGTATGAGAAAGAAGGAAAGAACTTCACAAAGTTCTATTGTATGTATGAATGGAAAGCTCTTCACATGATACAGGACTTCCTATTCCCAAGTCACCAACCTTTTGCTCCAGTACTTACCAGTACATCTTTTCACCGCAATGACAAATAACTTCAGGGTAAGATCACTCATGAAAAATTGGTGGAGTCATCTTGCATACATTATTTAGATTAGAACAATGGAGAAATTATTATCAGTTCTTTTTATTCCTTTGTGTGGCTGTGTGGTACTTAAAATATCTTAATCTTATGTTTATGCTTTGCAGAACCAACCGAGGGCTTGAGTTAGGCTGTCCCTTACAGACAGATATAATGTGGAATTTTCCAGAGTAATTGTCATGAAAGTTTGTTGCAGAAAAATCAACCAAGAATCTTGCAGCATCTTAAAGGCCGTGACAAAGATCTTATTGATGATGGACGTGCATCTAAGGATATTATATGAAACTCTTCTTTTTTAAGGCATGTCCATGGCTGTCCATGGTATACCTGATCGTGCAATCAATTGAACAACTGGGGAATGACCAGTTGTATAAAGGACAGCAGAGAAAAAGCTGCTGCCACTTGTGGAACTGCCCTTTTGTGTTCATGTATGGCAACAGGAATCTGACCTAACAAATCATATTTTGCACAAAGTTTTATTGATAGAAGAACCTGACAGATGCATGAGCTGCTAAGTATCTGTATAAATGGGAGAAATAGATCCAGATGGAAAAAGCAGAGAAACTCTTCACAAATTGCACTAGTTTTATTGTGTACCAAATGCCTATTCTGAGAACCAAGACTCATAGAAAAACAGCTAGAAGGGCCTACAAAATAATTGAGTCCCGCCCTCTACTCAAGACAGGGATGCAAATCAAAGTAGATCTGTTGGTTGTCCAATTTTCCAATGAAATTTTCCAGTGTTGGAGCACTCACCACCTTCCAAGGTAATTGATTCAATTGTTCTATTGTTGCAACTGTTTCAAGTATTTCAAGTATATCTCCCCCTCCCATCTTCTTTTTTTTCAAGGGTAAATATGCCCATTTCCTTTAGTTTTTCCTCAAAGGGCTTGGTCTACAGTCTCCTAATCATCCTTGTTGGTCTAGTTTGTTGACATCCTTCCTAAAGTGCAGTGTCCAGAACTGGACACAGTACTCAAGATGAAGCCTGGCCAGTGTCAAACAGAGAGGAACTACTACTTCGTAGGATTTGGAGACTATACATCTGTTAATGCAGCCTTTAAAAATGCCTTTTTTGCAGTCACACAGCTCTGTTAGCTCACATTTACCTTGTGATCTACAACAGTTCCATGATCCTTCTCACTCATAGTATTACTGTGTGTTTATATTTCCCCAAATGTAGAAACTTTGCACTTATCCCTCTTAAATTTCATTCTTTTTTTCAGACCAGTGCTCAAACCTATCAATATCTTTTTTAATTTTGTTCCTGACTTCTAAGCTGTTGATATTAGCTATTCCACCCAAGTTTGTGTCACCCACACATTTGATGAAATGTGCTGTCCTTATAGCCCTAAAGCACATAAAGCACTCTCTGGGGAGGTTTACAAGTTAATTATGCAGGCTACACATCTTCCCCTCCCCATGCACTAGATAAGTTACCAACCTCAGAAGAATGGAAGGCTGAGTCAACCTTGAGCTGGCTACCAGGCATTGAACCTTGGGTCATGAGCACAGTTTGGGATGCAGTATAGCAGTTTAATCACTGTGTCATGAGGCACCACCTTGCACTCTCTCACCAAAGCCATCAATTAGAGATGGGCACGAATTAAAAAAATGGCATTTCGTTTGTTATTTGTCATTTGGAAGGTCCGTTTTGGTTCGTTTCCATTTTTCACGAATTTTTGCAAAAAATTCATTTTTGTTTTCATTCGTTTGTTACCATTTCGTTACTATTTATTTGATTTTTTGTGATTTTTTAAAAGGATTTTAAGCAATTCGCTCATATTGCAGTAACGGAAACGAAACGCACGACAACATTTCAGGTGTTTCTGTTCGTTTTGTTTCATTTTAGAGACAAAATTCATTTGTCATTTCGTTATGTAATGAAATGAAAAAACGAAAACGGAAATGAAAAATTGTTCGTTTCATGCCCATCTCTACCATCAATAAAAATGTTGTAGAGCACCAGAGCCAGAACTGAGCCTTGTGGTAGCTCACTTGTTATGTCTTCCCAGTTTGAAATGGAGTCATTGCTGAGCGCTCTCTGAGTACAATTCTGTAGCCAACTGCATATCCACCAGACATTTGTACTCTCCAGACCACACCTAGTTAGCTTGAAATCAGAATATCATGGTACTTTGTCAAAGGATTTGCTGAAGTCAAGATATATTATGTCTCCCACCATCTACCAAGGAGGTTAGCCAAAAAGAGAGAGCTAAAAGATTAATATTGTTCTTGATAAATCCATGTTGGTGTCTAGTTATAACTGCATTACCTTCAAGGTACTTATAGAGTGACTCCTTTATTGTTATCATCATGATCATCACCTTAGAACTGAAGAGCTAGAAGGGGCTCTATGGATCATCAGTAACCTGCTTCAGCCTTTCCCTGGGAAAGAAATCAAGATGATCAGTCTGTAGTTCCCTTTTGGAAGAGGGGGACAAACTTAGCTTTTCCTCCACCCTAACCCTTCCTCCATGATTTCAAGACAATAATACAGAGTAGTTCTGAAATCTCTTCAGCCAGTTGGATGTAATTCATCAGGCCCTCAGATAATATCCTCACACAGCTGGCTGATTTATTATTATTATTATTATTATTATTATTATTATTATTATTATTATTATTATTATTATTATTAATAATAATAATAATAATAATAATAATAATAATAATAATAATAATAATAATAATAATAATAATAATAATAATAAGTAGTAGTAGTAGTAGTAGTAGTAGTAGTAGTAGTAGTAGTAGTAGTAGTAGTAGTAGTTGTTGTTGTTGTTGTTGTTGTTGAAATTTGTTCTGGTCTCCCCACCACCTACACCAGGACTTTTGTTTTTTGCTCTGCTCCTGTAAGTCCTATGAGCAGCAACATGACAAAGTGGCAAGTTGTTGGCAGCCTTGCCACCATTTTGCTGCCTCTACTTGATGTAGAGACAGCATTGTGGTGGAAGATAAGGAGGCAACCAGAAAAGGCAGGGAGAAAGAGATGGAAAAGGTTTGGAAATAATAACGCAAACATGTCCTTCTATTTCTTAGCTAGAAATCCAAATAAAATCTCAGGGCATTCTCAGTGGGCTGGGGGAGTGCTCTGAGCTTCATTACAGCATGGTGTGCCATTTTTCAGTATTCAGAACCTTCTGCAGGCATTCAAAAGGCAACATGTCTGAGGCAGTGGACAGGCATGTTTCTCAGCTGCAGATGCTCATAATGCAGCTCCTTCTCTGTTTTAAATCTTGTGGTCAAAATAAGAGAAGACAGTGTTTTCCAGAGTTTTGAAGAAAGGGGAAGCCAGTGCTGTGCCACTGTTATGCTCCATTTCCCTAGAACTCTTATTTCTCCACAAGAGATTCTTCCATTTTCTGCCTCATTCTCAGGGCCTTTTAGAATTTCTTAGGGTCATTTTCTTGGAGGACATAGGTCACGGCATTTGTTTTTCCATTCTCTATCTCATCGCTTCATCACTCAATGGCTTCCCTGCTGGCCCACACTTTCTCCTCTGGAAATACCCTGTGGACTTACCCCATCTCATGATATCTTCCCCTGGGATTTAAGTGAAGCGTGGGAAGCTGGAGGGGGGTGGGGTTAGCTGCCTCAGAAGTGGCTGTACAGTGGAATCCCCACTTCACCCCAGCTATCTCAGACACCACAGAAAGCAAGCAAGCAAAAGGCCTTTGCCTTCTTGCAAAAGGGCAGCAAAGATGGGGCCAGCCTGGCCTCCTGCAGGATGGAGCAGCAACAAAGAAGATCCTCTTCTGTGTTCCCACCAAATACACCTGTGAAGGTGGCAGGACCGAGAGAGGCATCAAATAATGGAATAATTGAGTTGGAAGGGGCCCACAAGCCATTGAGCACAGCCCTCTACTCAGTGCAGAAATCCAAACCAAAGCACATCCGACAGATGGTTGTCCCATTTTCTCTTGAAGTCCTCCAGCTTTGGGAGTTGACCTGCACTGGTGAAAGGCCTCAGTTGGAGAAATTCTCCTGACCAAGATTCGGGGATGTTTCTCTTCAGGCAAGCTTTCCCTGCGTAACTGGTCTGAGTCGGGTTTTTAAATGGGTTGTTAAGCCTTGTTGCTTAGAATGTGGTGCTTTATAGTATTTTTTTTTTAGTACAGTACCTGGATTGTTGTAAAAAATTTTTAGCATTTGTATATGCCCCGTTATTAGTCTTAAATTGTGTCTTTTAATGATGTGACCCATCCTGGGTTCTTTTTAAAGAGTAAATTGGGTTAAGAAATAATTTAAATAAATAAATATCCTTTCCTCAAATTCTTTTTGCAGAGAATTTCTTTCCTATCAAATTGCAACACAATGGGTAAAACTCTCATGAGGTAATTTTTTTGCCATAGCCCTTGGTAAAACACTCTATGTAGCTTCTGCCTGCTGGATTTTTTTCAGCTAGAATACATTATATTCATATGGGGAACCCACGTCCGAACCCTGAGATCTACAAATGAAGAACGACTAAAGAGCTCATGTCTGTATGTGTATCAACAGTTGAGAGCATAGTTCCTTGGATGTCAGGCTCTAATGCTTTTCTTAGGCCTTCACCGGTAGAGATGGGCACGAAACAAACAATTTTTTGTTTTTGTTTTTGTTTTTTCATTTCATTACGTAATGAAATGACAAATGAATTTTGTCTCTAAAATGAAACAAAATGAACAGAAACACCAGAAATTTTGTCGTCTGTTTCGTTTTCGTTACGGCAATGCATTGAACTGCTTTAAATGCTTTAAAAAATCACAAAAAATTGAAATAAATGGTAACAAAATGGTAACAAAATGAACAAAATGAAAACGATTTTTTTGCAAAAATTCGCAAAAAAGAAATGAACCGAAACGGACCCCTAAACAACAAACGACAAACGAAACACCATTTTTTTATTCGTGCCCATCTCTATTCACCGGAATAAAAGAAACTGGGCTGCTTTCAAAAAATCTCCATTTTCCATTACCACAACCCCACGTGGTTTCCTTTTAATACCAGATAGTTTGCTTCAGGCGTTCAATATAGACACTCCAGAAGTTATTGAAGATCTTTTTCCTTTCTTTTTTTGTTTCTTTCTGTTCTTGTTTTGTTTCTTTCCTTCTTATAAAGGCAGCCTTTCTTCAAGGAGGAAATATATGAGTCATGATTATAACTAGGTTAGCAAAAAAGACACTGCTTAAGATTTTGCCCGCAGCGGAAGATAGGTTAAATTTACTACTTGTTTATTTAGCCAGTTCATTCCTGTTTCTCCAGTCACAGTAAAATGATACCAAGAGCAGTGCAAAGGCTTTTCCAGGGGGTTTCCCATTCAGCATTCAGGGCAGCATCATGTGACTGGTCCTTAAAAAAAAAAAAGACCTACAGCAGTCTGTTTACATTACCAACATCCCTGGACTAACAAAGGCAGAGAAGGCCTCACTGGTGTGTAACAAGCCTTTGTAGTTCCAGGATAATCAAAATGAAATATAGCTTGTCTAAATAAATACATTAAAACAAATCCAATTCTCATTCTCTCTTTCTCTCTCTCTCTTTCTTTCTCTGTGTGTGGTATATTGTTTCTGTAGAGCTAAATACCTTTCTGCAAACCTGACTCTTAAAAATAAAAGCACACAATTCATGATAAATGCTTTGTTCTGAATCTTGGTTTCCTTAAAACAATCGTGACTTGGCAGGAAATTCCACAGCTGCTAGAAGTTCCTGGCTTGCATTTGCCAATCCTCCGCCTCCCCCAAGTGAAAGTAAGCTGAGATAACATGATTGTATGTGGATGTTTGCACATCCTAAACATCTGCAGCTCCCAAACAAGGGACATCAGTGTGAGATAACCTATGCTTATCAGAAAACCAGAGCAGGGGGAAATTTAGCTAGCAATTGGAAAATAATTTCAGCTGCCATCTTATATTTTTGTTAAGGAGCCATATACAATCCTCTGGCATGGCACATGCAGACTGTATTTTTTTTTTTGGGTGGCTGGGTGGGTGGGAACTATGGGCTGTTAGTCAACATACTGCAGATATATTTTCCCGTCCAGATGTTGGAGCTCCCTAAAGCGCTGAGTGAGAGTGAAGAATGGCAGGGAATCCAGAAAGTTATAGTTTAAAACATATTGAGAGGCCAAAGGTCTCTAGTCCTGAAAGAGGCCAAGGCCGAAGTCCTGTACAAAATAAAATAAAGTAAGTGTGCAGAAGCTGGGCTTTTCCCCAGGATTTAAGGATACCACTGAGAAGTGTACCTTATACAGAGAGGCAGGGAGTGGGGGCAGTTATTTGGCGCTTTATAAACAGTAAATAATGTTCTTGAAAACTTCCTTTGGGAAATAAATATATTCAAAGAACTGTTGTGGATTTTGGCTCAGATTCTATGTTCTTAAAGGAAATTTGTGGAAAGAAGGTCTCTTGTCCCCTGCAGCAAACCAAACGTCCCTATCAGCCTTTCCGGAAGGAGCATGGAAACTTCTTGAATAATTTGAAATGGACCATGGTGAATGCAGGAGGGGAGAGTAGACAGAAGCATTTCCTTTTGTGAACTTCCCAAAGGTTACCTATCGTATAATCCAAACCCTTATTACTACTATTAATACTGTTGTCATTATGAAAACTGTATTGGATTTATTTCTCCTGGCCTCTACAGTTCAGTTACATCAATAAAAACATAAAACAGAAAGACATCTGGAACTGAACATTGATATTCTGGTTCAGTTACTTACACAATAATACCTGTATAAAACAGGTATTTCTCTTTCTATGGGAGTGAGAAAATGGGCAGAAGCAAATTATACTTTTCTCAAATGGCCCCAAAATAAAATCGTGCACATACAGAGAAGGATTGCTGATCAGTGCTCCCAGGAATATCTGTTCAAATTATAAGACTGGATTAGGATCAAGGTTTAGGCTTTGCATGCTTTCAATGGTGAAAGGTGGAAACCAACATTTTATAGAATGTCCTGGTAGGTGCATAGCTGGGCAATCCACTGCAGCTGTAAATGTGCAGAATGGACCACTGATGCAACCTGGGTTTCCATGGTGAGTGCTGGGTCTAAAAGGGCATCCAAGCTGTGCACCTCCACCTTTGCAGAGAGAGTCACCTCCCCTCCCTCCAAAGAGAGTCTTTGACTTGTACACTAAGATTTACAGGTTTCCCTCCGCTTGTACATGTCTTCCTTCCTCTCCCTACCTTAGTGTCCTTAACAGCTGAACGAGCTCTATTGAGTGGTTGAACACAGTGGACCCCACTTTCTTTTGCCCTCAACTGAGTTTGGACTTTAATTTTTGCTTCACTTAAGATATCTGTTTGGGATGCCTCCGAATCCATAATCATAACACCAGCTTCCATATTTGCTGACAAAAGCAACTGTTAGATTATTCAGTAAGAAAGAACTAGAACAGAGACAGGGTGTGGAAAATCATATGACTTGTACACTGTGTAATGCTTCCAGGTCAAACCTATTCTTTAGGGTAAGTATCAATGACATACCATTTGAAGTACCAGAGGAACACACATAGAACACCTCGGGAGGGGCAAGAGCTCAGGAACAGAATCAGCCATGTACCTTCATTTGAAGGACAAAGAAACCCATTCAAAGACAAGGATGTACACATATTAGACAAAGAAGATAGATGGTTTGAGAGAGGGGTTAGGGAGGCTATTCATGTGTGTATAGAAATTCCTTCCCTCAACATGGGTGGAGGTCTTAAGCACAATCTATCTCCTATTCATCATGCTGCCATTTCATCGGTCTGCAGAAAAATCAGGACCACTTCAGACCTTCACCAGGAAGGCCATGCTAACAAGCAATGTTTAATGTGTGTTGAAAGTGCTGCAGAGGTGTGATTTTCACACACCCTTGGCCATTGTCCATCTAAGGAGCCTAATCATATCGGGATGAAATGAAACCCAAATAGCCTATAAATTGGGAGTATCCTACCAACCTTCCTCAGACTGAAGAAGCTGCTTGGATGAGTAGCCAAAATGTTTCAATCTAACAAGAAAAGGCATCCAGTAGCCATGACCCAACTTCCAGATTCTTCTTGTCACTTTAAAAGGATGCTTTAGTTAAAACATGGTGTATGAGAACAGGAGGGTACAATTTTTAGCTTTAAATTGACATTGCCATAAAAGGGGGGAAGCGTTAAATTGAAGCCACTGGGAATCCTTGAGAGGTTGCAGTCTCTTTCAATAAAAGCAGATTTTATTTTATTTTCATTTTTTTCACAAGAAGGTTTACAAGGTGTTTAATGGGATCCTTTTGGATTATCTCACAAAAACAAGCCAAAATACTTGCACAATCACTTCCTAAAATACACACTCTCTCATTTCATTCATTTCATTCTCCTTCCTATAGATATTGTTGCTCTCTCTCTCTCTCTCTCTCTCTTGTTTCTGAAGCATGTACTAACACTTTCAAGGAAACAGCCACTGGCAAGATACTCAGCATGTGCCAAGCACTCCTTGACTTTAACAAGGTTTGTGCATGCTAATTTGCTAACTGTTGGTATAAGACAAGAATCTTCTCTTGACATTTGCACACTGCCTCTTCTATCTGTTTGGTAGTAAATGCTGATCCCATTTCCTTTGTGGAATACGGATGCCATTCGGTAGAGGGGCATAGCTACTTCAGATAGCTAATGTTATGTACCATGAAATGGCTGCAAATTGGTATGCATTTGATTTATAATTGTCATGCTTTACAATGTTTACAATAATAAAATGGAATGAAAGAGGAACTTGTGGGATGCTCAGAAGCCCAAACAACACAAGCCTATGGTACAAGCCAGGCAGCAAAATGTTTTGGATCAGCTCTAAAAATGTGGGCTAAAATAGGGTTTGATAAAACAGGCACGTGTCCTGTTATGCTTCAGGCATGAGTTGGGTCATTATTTCTTCTGGCAATTAGACAGCACAATTACAGGTAGAGCACACCTCCCTGCACCTTTCTGAGCCTTTGTCAGGGGCTTCTACTTTTTTGATGTAGGTAGGCTTGTTTTAGTTTGGCCCACTTCCAGTTTGTGTAGTAACTGGGAATGAGCCAAGAAATCACTGAAGGTAGTTTCTTAATTGGCACTTTAGGAAAGGCAAAAAAAATGCTTTTTATTTAATCTTAGTGGTGAAGTGCATCAGTAATAGAGATGGGCAAGAAATGAATTTTTTTAAAATTTCGTTATTCGTTTTGTTATGGAACGAAACGAATAATGAACAGACCCATCAAAGAAAAACGAAATGAAATGAAATGGAAATTTCCATTTCGTTTGCTTCATTTTTTATTTTCCCATAGGAATGCACTGAAGCAATGAATTCCTATGGGGAAAAGCCGGTGGTCCCCCATGTGCCCGGCCAGGGAAACCGTGGACTTTTTTTTTCATGCAGAAGCCACCACTGATCAGCTGTAGCACGGGGATTTGGAAGGAAAAAATAGTTTTAAAAGCCTGCCCTTTCCCCCCACCCGATCGGGCGCCATCGAGTGGGGGATAAAAAAAAAAAAAAAAAAAAACCATGCTGAGCCAGCCTGTGGGCCAGCTGGTCGGCGCAACTAAAAAATAAATTTAAAAAAATTTAAAAACCACCAACCTGGCCCACAGGCCAGCTGGTCGGCACGAGTTAAAAGAAATAAAAAAAAAAAAAATGCACCGACCAGGCCCACAGGCCAGCTGGTCAGTGCAGGTTAAAAACAAACAAACAACAAGCAATAAGCAACAAAATGATTTTTTTAAAAAATTCATTTCATTCTCAACGAAACAAAACAATAACATCTCCAATCAGCAATTATCTCTAATCAGCAATGATCTAGCTAGGTAAAAGAAAAATTAATTTTATTTTCCTTGTCCTTCCAGTAAGGAGCAAAGGAATTGTCCAATTTGCTGATATCCTGAAGTGGCTCGTTTATTAAGCCAGTCCAAAATACTGGAAAATTACAGGAGAGTGTAGAAGTCAGACTAAATAGCACTGCTTAAAGTCTTCATGCCATTTGGATGTCATGATTGCACCACGTGTCATATCACTCCTCCACCCAACCTCAATTTAGACCACACCAGCCTGCTCCAGAAGAGCCAGTGTAGATGAACCCATATTGCTATAACTATACGGCATGCTGCACTTTATAAATGTTTTGGTTATGTGATCTATTCATGCTCTTCAATTTTTATGTAAGTGTAACTATAGTTATGGAATTTTTCAAGAGAAAGAATCATTTAGTTAGAAAGATTTTTGAAATGAAAGGCAAAGAAATTTGAATCCAGAACTTGAATAAAAAATCTGCAACAAGATTTACAGGCCTGCTCTTGGCTGTTTGATTAATCTTAAATTGGAAAAAGGCAGTGCATTTGAACAGTGCAGTTCTTTAAAGCTGTACTCTGGAGTAAACCCTTTTGAGATTTGTTAGGATTACTGCCAGCTAAATGTGTATATATAGGGTTGCACTCCGAAAGAACTTATTTAAGGGTTGTTCTGTGGAATGTGTGTGGTCTGATACTCTCCCCCCGTGTGTGTGTGTGTGTGTGTGTGTGTGTGTGTGTGTGTGTGTGTGTGTGTGTGTGTGTGTGTGTGTGTGAAAGAGAGAGAGTGCCACTGGTGAGATTTACTTAAGCCTTAATTTTCAAAGGTGTAAATATTAGATGAACTACAAATAGTTGCTATAGTCACAGCTGTTGGTGATCCTGCTTTATTTTATATTTTATCAGAATATTTATTTTTAAGCTCAAAAAAGGTTGTCCACATTGGCATATAGCTATGGTATATGGATTGCTAAAACCAGCATTTGGATTAAAAAAGGGAACTCTGTTGGTATGAGTTTCTCCGTAGACTGAGCCATCATTCCACTTTAAGAACTGCTGAGCACCTTTTGAACCCAGCAATAGGGCATGCATTATTTTGGGCATGCTCATTGTTTAGCCTGTTTACTTGGGAGGTAGTACCATCCAACAGCCTCTGTCACTGTAGCTGCAGATTCCAAGGGAGGAGAGAGATAAGGGGTTGGGGGAGAATTAGGAAAGGGAAACAGGAAAGGGGGAAGGGAGAAAATGGAACAGCACTGACAGAGGAGTAATATTAAAAATATTCACTTCCTCTGACTCTTCACAGATTATACATGGAAGCACATAATTGACAGCTGATTGGGCCACAAGGAGTTGTTTGATGTTTGAACTGGAAGAGCATGCCCAATAGCACATTGTGCGCGCGGACACAGACCCTTAGCAGCCTACCCCAAACGCCAAGGGGCCAGTCTGGACAGGCCCTCAGCCTTTATATCTAGCTGTGCCCTCCAGATGTTTTGGACTGCAGCTCCCATAACCCCTCACCACTAGCAATGCTAGCTAGGGCTGATGGGAGCTGAAAGCCAAAAGCAACATCTGGAAGGCCACCCTGGTCTTCCCCAGAATGTTAATCCTTCCTTTCCACTTATATATTTTGTCCTTTAACGAAGCTGAGGGTAGATGAGGAGGGAACTTAAAGGATACTCCTTCCTTCTGTTTTCTTTAAAGCATTTGACTGGAACCCTGATTTGGTCTGTAATCTAATTTGCTTGGATTCTGGGAGTAAAGACTTATTATGATTATATGAGGCAATCTCGTGGGCTTTTCTTGTCAGTTGCCATCACAGAGATGCAGCTGTCAGAGTGAGGCTTACGTTCAGAAGCCGTCGCGAAGCTCGGCTGCATTTTCTTCTTTTGAGGAACCTTCAGAGCCGCCGTTCACCTCTGTGTTAATAATTTAAGAGCGGCTCTGTGTCACAGAGGCAGTGATTTCCTTTCTACTGACCCGTAATTATGATATGAAATCCTCTCAAAGAACTAAATAGGAAGATATAATATGCCAGCAGCTTTCTCATTAGCCTCCATATTTAGCATTAGCTGTCTTTTTTACAAATCCCGGATTCTTGTCTCCAAAAATTAAGCAATGTGACCTTGTCGCCAGGCAATATTTCACCAATTTCAGACCATTATGAGGAGACATGCTTTATAATTTAATGACAGGCGGGTAGGGTTCAGCACGTCTCGGCTATGCTAACAAAATAACCAAATAGTAGCAGGGGAAATCATGACAGACATTACCATGAGTATGGATTTCCAAAAGCCAAAAGATTAAGAAGGTTGAATATAAAATGGAACACGCCATGTGGTTGCTGAATGTGGCTGGCTAAGCCTTAATCTCACTGGAATGCTGGGCCAGTATCTCTCAGTGATAGGGTGCCCCTTAGATCTTGATATCAAACCATCATATCTATGTTTGCATCACAGGAGTGGGCCATGGTGTCCTGCCATTTGAGGCATGAAGTATCTGTAGCTACCTCTGCCTAGGCTCCCCCCACCTCCCAGAACCTCCCAGTGGTGCTGACATGCCACAGTTTCCCATCATGACTTGGCTCCCATAGAATCTCTTAAAATCAGGGATATATTGAGGAAAAAACAAAACAAAAGACAGCAACTATGCCACATATTTCTTCCTTCTTTGATGTTATCAGCAGCATGTAGGGAAACATGCAAAGGTGCTGCTGCACCACTGACAAGTCACCTTTCTCATTCTGGAGTAGAGTTGGGGTTTGTGACAATTCATACACACAGCACCATAGGTCATGCATTCCCTTGCCTTGCCCCCCCCCCAGCCTGTGAACCACTCACCAGCCAGGAGTGTGCTCTCCTTCTTCTTATTGGCTGTTCAACTCATCCTCAGAAGGAGTGTGGGCTTTCCTGTCCCACCTCCTTGCCTGAGTGGCCAATCATCCAAGGAGACAGAACAGGGAAGCCCCCTTGCTCCTGCCAGGGACTGTACAAACAGCCAGAGAGGAGGAAGAAAGGAGCACACATCAGCTGCTGAAGGGGGCGGCAGGGGTCCCAGCCTGGCAGGTTGGGGGAGGAGATATTTCGCACCTGTGGTGATGTGCGTTTGAACTGACACAAACCTCTGAACCAAGATTTGTACCCATCTCTATTCTGGAGTCCTCCAGTGGTGTGGTTCACTGGAGGCAGCAGGGAGGAGAGGTAGAATCATACTTGCTGCCCCTCTGTGGCAACTGCTTTAGTGTGCTATTTGTAGGAACCACAAAAGCAGCAGCATTGTTACTGTTCAAGCTGACCATGGGCCTTTTCACATGACCCCTAAGATCCGCTGGCCACTTAAATTCGGACCAGAGATCTTAGGGGTTTGTTGCTCTTCCTTCCTCCCCACCACTCCGCACCTGTCTGCTGAGGGGAGGGAGGAAGAAAGTGGGGGGGGGGAATGCAGACTCACCTTGGAGAAGCTGCCGGAGCCGTGCTGATTCCTTCTCTTTTGTTTGCTTTTTCCCCTCCTGGCCCTTCTCTTAAAGGGGCGGGAGGCAAAAAAACCCAGAAGCCAGGAGAGCCCCGTACTGACCAGATTAAATCCGGACCTGGCAATTTTCACCCTCCTCGAGCAGGTACAAGAAAAGTGCGCTGGGATGCGCTTAGGTGGGTGTGGTCGCACTTAATTTCCTGCAAACTCCGGAGCTGGTGGGGGTCATTGTAAGCTCCGGAGCTTGCAGCCATTTGCTGCGGCATTTAGGGGTCGTGTACAAAGGCTCCATGTCAGTTTGAGTGCTGAGTCCATCCTTGTCCTCTGGCCCATTAGCTCTTTGGGAGAAAAGTGCCTTCTTCGCCATGTCATCTCAGAGCCTGGATGCCCAGGTTTCAGAAGCGGCCAGGAGTGCATTTGCACATCTAAAACTAGCTGTGCCAATTCCTAGCGAGGTCTGATCTAGCCATGGGAACACATGCCTTTGTAACATCACAGCTGGATTACTGCAACACACTGTACTGTAAACATTAGCTGGTCCAAAACATGGCAGCCAGATTAATAACGGGGGTTTGGCACATGTTTTTGGTATTTTTCTTTATGGTTTTTTTTAGTGTAGTGTTTCTTTGATCCTTTTTACTTACTCTTTTTAGCTTTAAATATTACTTTTAAATTATATAAACCACCTTGAGTTCTTTTTAAGGAGAAAGGTGGGGTAAAACTATTTTATATTAAAAAAAAATCTATTTTGGCCCTTGTCCTGCACAAAGACATTACTGGACCATGTCTGATGTTCACTCCTAACTGTCCTACCTTAAGCCACAGGCTTTTCTGCCACCTCCTTGGCAGAAGCACACAAACACCCTATACTGCTGCCTGCTGGTCTTTCAAAGTGTCAGTGCTGAATAAGGCAGCTGGGTGACAGAATTTGTTTAGGGAGCACATGAAAGAAGTTGCAGGCTGTGTGGTGCCTCTCTCCTATACCTCTGAGTGGAACTGCTGCAATGGGTGCAGGCAGCATCCCTGCCACCTTCTGTAAGTGCTTGTCGGTAGTCCAGTTTGCACTAAGAGGGTAGTATAGAAATAAAAATAAAAAAAATAAAATGAAATACTTCTGCCACACACACAGACTTCATGCTGCCTGCTGACTCCACCCAGAGGAAAACAGTATCGTATTCTGCTACAGTAGAACATAAAACCTTCCAATGAAAATCACACACACACACACGCACACACACACACACACACACACACACACACACACACACACACACACACACACACACACACACACACACACACACACACACACACACACACACACACACACAATTAAATTACTACAGGCATGTCCAATGTCCGACCCAGAGGCTAAATGTGGCCCTTTTTCAAATTTTGAGTGGCCCGGTGGAAGGGAGGGAGGGAGGAAGGGAGGGAGCAAGTCAGAACGGCGATTATTTGCTCCTCCCTTGGAGAGACAGAGGGAGGGAGGTTGGAAGGAAGGCTGCCTCCCCTTCCTTCCTTCCTTCCTTCCTTCCTTCCTCCTCCTCTACCTCTTCAGCTGACAAGCCCCACCAGAAGACGAAGAGGGTACCCCAATGGAGATGGGGATCCCCTCCTCCTCCATTTCCCCCTGCCAGCCACCGGGGCTGGCCCCATCGGGATTTTTGGCTGTGTCTTGCGCTCCATCTTTCATTTATCCCTGTGGCTGATTGAGGCAGAGAAGGCGAGATCTGGGCTGAGGGAGGATTTGGGGGGGGTGTTGTGGTGGTGGTTGTTATTTTCCTGCTGCTGGTGGTGGGGTTTGTGGGGGTCTGGCAATTGCTCATGGAGGAGGAGGAAGAAGAAGAGGGGGAATCATTGGTGCACAAAAACTTTCCGGCTCCTCTTCCACATGGCCTGTGGTTGGCACCTCTTTCCAGGAGGCCAAGCAGAGCAGGTGGGACTCGATAGAGGAGTCCAGAGAGGGGGAGCTGGCGGCGAACTGTGGGGCGGGAGTAACCCTCACCCAGGCTCTGACAGGGATCACCAGAAAGCCACCCCAGAAGAGCGCAGAGACACAGCATGGCGGGGGAGCTGCCTCTCTGCCACCGCTGTAGTTGCTGCTTCTGCTCTTGCTGATAATGTAATGGTTCAAAAAATGTCAGGCTGAATGATCGCCCCCCACACACTTTTTCACCTCACCAACTCTGGCCCTCCTTGCAAAAAAATTTGGACAACCCTGACTTAATATGTCTTGCTCTATGTATCAAAATCTTATTCTGCTGCCTGACATATCTCAAAGGGGCTTAAACCTAATATAGTATTTCCCTGTTTGATTTGGAATGTATTAATCTATGAATCTACTAATCCTAAATCTTATTCTTAACTATAGTAAACAATATAAAGTGAAATCCCACATATCCTACAGAGTGGTGGGGATCCTTGGGAGAGTTTCTCCAGGAACTGGAGTCCAAAGAGAAGAGTGGCTCCTTCTTATCTCTTGTCTCAATCTCTTGGTGGTAGAAGGTTTGAGTTTCCTGCATCCAGGGGTGGGTTGGGGTACCACTGTCACACCTCCCTCGCTATAACTTTAAATCTATATCTCTATGTGTGCATGTGTTTATGTGCATTTGTATGTGTGCACATATACTGGATTTTTCTGGAAGAAAACCTTTGCCCCTTTCCTGTTTGACCTTGGCCTACCTTTCTGTCCTCTGACTGTCCCTGCATCGCCTGTTGGATCAACCTGACAGGAGATAATGGTGATGGTGGAGTAGGGCTGCTGGAAGCAGAATCAGGATGCAGACACCGGCACAAAAACTTTAGATTTGGACTAAAGTCCACATGATTTAAGCACAAATCCAAAAAAATTGCTTGCTCTGCTTGTTTATTCCAGCAGTGGGTAAAGGCTCTAAGAAAAGTACAACAACAACAACAACAACAACAACAACAACAACAACATAAAAGGGGGGAAATCACCAAAGGAATCAAGCAGAATGGCATCAGGAGCTCAGCACATGGTAATCCTTCCAAAGGAAAGACAAAAGCCAAGAGAACTCTTCAACTTGTTTTACAGATTCAATATATCCATTCTTGCCCTAGACCTTCTTCTGATTGGCCCCTGTCAGCAGCCCCCATGCTGCTGTTGGTTAAAATATTTCACAAGCAATTTAACATATAAAGGGCATAAAAAGGTTACCCTAAAGAAAAAAAAACCCAATGTCCTCTGTTTTTGTAAATGTGAAAGAGGCGCTCTTTCAGCAATCACTGAAAAAACCACACATTGAATGAAAGAGTGCCTCATTTCTGTGTTACGTTTTGAGTTTAAAGGCAAAAGGCACATCCCAATAGTGTCTATCATGAAACTGCTAAGGAAACAGAAGTCTTGCCAGAAAATACGGTTGCAACCATATTTTTTCCTCCAGTGCCCTAATCAAGATCTGGGTTGTTTCAGTTTCCCCTATGGCCTCAGGCCCAAATTGGCACATTCCTTCATAGTGTGATAGATTAAGGTCAGGAAAACCCTGCCAAAGTGACCATGAGAAATTACCTGAGTTCAAAAAAATACTTGTGAATATAATTTTCTCTGTTACTCATAACTCTCCCTTCCTTTTCAGGTCATCATGTTCCTCACTACTGGGGTCAGGGAAGTAACACACAGTGCCATAAACTCAGGCTTACTGTTTTGGTTAGGCTTATTTGTTTCTGCTCTGTTGGACTGTTTGAGCTCATTGTTCAGTGTAGACTTGTTGGGCTACTGGCAGAGAAATAGACAAAAGGGGAGGGTAATCTGTGGTGTGTGTGTGTGGGGGGGTCAGGCACTATAGTGTCTCCCAGTAAACCCAACAATGAATACCATTCCTCTAGGTGGAAGCCAATACTAGGACAACCTCTTCGGGTCAACAACAAAAATTTCATAATAACCTCAGAAAAACTGGATCCGTTTGATGGGGAATTAAATTTCCAGTCATGTGATAGATGAACAACATCTGTTCACAAATAGTCTGGTCTGTACAGGAGAAAACAAGTTGGTTGCTAAAAACTCTTGGTTATTTTTATTATTTTGCTAATGACGGATTATGAGCTGTATTGGTTTTGTTTTCCTTTTTGTTCCATCTTGATTCTTAAACATTTCTTCTAGGTGCTGCCAAGACATGGAATAGGATAGTGTGTCACATGCATTTCTTTGGTTAGTTTTAGTGGAGAAACAATTTACAGCACCAGTAATTAAAACATGGCGTGTTGACAAGATGGTATGTGATTGACATTGTGTAATGAAGTATGCTTTAGAACTGGATTATTGGCTTGATAAATACTCAGAGTCAATGTTCAGGCATGAAACAAAGGTCTTGAACATGTTCCATGGATGAAAACATTGGTGCTATTGAAAACCATTTTGTTGACAATCATCTAAGAGCCAGCGAAGAATCCGGGCGAATTCCCTCTCCCTGAGTGGAGAGGAAATCCTTTATGGGGACATCAAAAGTGGCTGCCATTGCCTCTCCCTGTTGTGGTAAGGAGGGGAAAAGGAGTGTTGAAGCGATCTGTGACAGACTGAGGAGAACTTTTGAGCCCATAGTACTCTCACTCAACCAAAACAGGCCTACAATAAGATTAAAGTTGGCACCTTTGAAAAGGGTGCCCCCCTCTTTTCACACACGCATGTGTGTGCATGCACACCCCACCCATAGCTGCCATCTTTGTCAGCCCACACTCTGGACTTCCTCTTCCCTAGCCTCTATAGGATCTTTCTGTGAATGTTTTAAATATTAAATATTTTAACTATTAATATTACACTCCCTAAGTTGATAAGACCGACTGCCTTTCCCCTCTTTTTTTGGGATATTCCATATGTTCTAGGTTTGCATTCGTGGCTGATGTTATTGTTTCTTTCTGCAACTGAGATCAGGTAGGCAAAAGGAATCGTGACTTTGAATGACCAGAATTCTTTCTGAAACATTTTGAGAGTTATCTACACCTGGCAGAGTGCCTTCTTCCTGTGAGGACTACCTGCCGTACCCAGTCATCCTAGGCCAGTCATTTGAGGGCCTTAATACAGTGAGAAGTCCCAAAGGAGAAAATAAGAAACCGGGCTTTATTGGCAATTGCCTATGGAACAGTCTCTCACCTGACATCTATCTGCCTGGCCCTCTCAGTGAGTTCCATTAAATGACAACTGAATACCTGGTTGTCCATGCAGGCATTCCCACAGGCTGGAATATGGCCTCAGAGTATACCTACCATAATTTTATTTTATCTTCCCAAAATGTTTTCACATGTATTTTTAAAATTGCATTTAATTGTTTGATGATGATGTGGTGTTTATTGATTGATTTATTCTTATTTTGTTAACTTGCAATCTGATACAATGAACAAAGTGGCAACTGAATGTATTTAATGATTTTAAGGATTTTTAAAAAAAAGAATAAAGTTATTATCCTTAGAAATTTTGGTGGGTGCTGTTTAGAGGTAACCCAAAAGTTCCAGATTTTCAATAAGTAGTCACATTGGTTGCTGAAAACAATACAAGACACAAATTCCCTACAAACACACAATATTTGTACAATGACCAACTGAAATTGTATTATATATTATGAATAACTGAAATTCTGTAAGAGTATTCACACTTTTAGATTCCTGCAACTCTTTAGAAGATTAGGTGATCCATCAGCACATTTACCAGTGACTGCATGTTCATTGTTCCTAATAAAAATATTTCCCATCTAACATTACCATCTAAACATTACCGGTATGCTGCAACAAGAAAGTCCAGGCATCATAAGACAATAATATGCAATTTTTTTAAAAAAGTTACAGCAGGGTGGTGGGACAGGGAGAAGAGGTGAATCAGAGAGAATGGCCAATATTCCCATATTCCCTGATAAAAACGTTCTTAAATTAGGAGGTTAATGATAGACAAGGCTAATAATAACCAGAAAGAGAATGAAACATTAAAAGGAAAGAATCTATTGTCAGAGAGAGAGAGAGAGAGAGAGAGAGAGGAGGGGGAGGGGGAGGAGGAGGAGGAGGAGAGGAGGAGGAGGAGGAGGAGGAGGAGGAGGAGGAGGAGGAGGAGGAGAAGAAGAAGACCAAAATAAAGCCATGGCCATTCAAGTCTGTAACGGCAAGCAACATACTAGACCTCCTATGAGCTTCCTTTCCTCATGCATTGTCCTCATTCAAGTCATGAATGGCTAATTCAGGAGTGCTAGGGCCTGGGTTTTTTTCCCCACCCAGAAGACTTGCTATTGAAACAAATTGGTTCAAATCCCTTCTATAAGTACAACTCATTTCCCAGTGGTTCCAGTGGGTAACTCCTTTTAGGGGACAAGAAAAAAGCCTGCATTCCTTGTTCAATGAACCTACAAAGAATCTTATCAAGCAATGGAATTAAAAGATTAAGGCGCAAGTCACTTGACCCCCAAGCTTTAAATGCTTGCCTAAAAGATTCAAACTTTACATTGGCTTTACCTGACAAACCACTTAGCAGTAATCCCAATGAGTTTAGCGGGATGAATGATTTGTGAGTGCAACCAAATTAACTGAATATTTCATATATATCTGCTGCTTTGTGGGGGTGGCGGGGGGATATCCTTTGCAATGTTATGCCTTGTCCCTTACTAAACTCCTTTGTAGGATTTGCATTACAGACACTGTCTGTTCTTTGCAAATCTTTCTTAAAACCAAGCCACCTTGGGTCCCATTGATGACAGACAGACAGTATAAAGAGTTCAGTCCCAGGGAGATACTGAGTGAGAGCCTTTTCTCCAGCTCTTTTGTAACAGAGTAAACTTCTTTTCACCACAAATTAATAAAATTATACCATTTGCTATGATTTAAAATCAGGCAAAGGCTATTTTCTACTGAGGTGCTGAGTTTAGTTTTAGTCTGGGTGCTAGTAAGAACAATGAACGCTCCCCTTCGCCTTGTGCGGGGGAGGGGCGTCTTTGCCTGAAGGCCGGGCGCAATAGATAGGCTGCGCAGTTGGCGTAGCCTACGGCGGGAGCGCGCCACTATTTAAGGCATTGGCGCGCTCCCCGCAGCCTGCCCGGCCGAGTGCTGAATTGCCCCCGCCCTCCCGCCACCATTAAGGTGCTGGTGATGCGTTGCTGGTCGCTTCGGGGCCGGATGGGAATTTTTGACCTCTACTCGAATTGGCAGTGAGTAGAGGTGTTTTTTCGCCCATCCCATCAGTCACTGGTTGGCGTGGAGTGTCTAATACCCGGTCACATTAGGCGGGTAGCGCAAATAAAAAGGTAACGACTCGGTCCCATTAGTTAATTAGTAACTTCATGGTCCCGGCAGTCCTCAATTAAAGTAGATTAGGGTTTAGGGAGGCGTAAATTAATAACGAACCAATGCTAAATTTGAGGGCTGCCAATGTTTAATTAAATCTCATAGCCCAGGTAACCCCTGGCGAATAGGGACCTAGTAAAATTATACCCCCAGCCTATGATTGCGCTACCACACAGGTCCTCCTTGAGTTACATGGTGTTGTTCTGGTAGTTTAAAGTTGGTTCCTGTGTTAAATAAAATGTGGCCCATGTTAAAACCAACTTAACTGTGTCGCCTCGTTATTACGGCCTTGTAGGGCAAAGAGAAATATCGTCATTATTATGATCGCCATCAACAATAACAGCAGAAGTGTCATCATCAACAACAAATCCCACTGGATTAGACTGCAAGTGTGCCTAATCCAGCATCATGCTTCCAATTGCTTAAATCCAATTGTTAGTTCCCTTCTAGAGTAGACCTATTAGAATGAATGTTGGTTTAACACACTTCCAACGGAGACTAACAATCAAATTTAACTCATTTAAAGCTGCCTTTCCACATTGATGTCCACCACATCTGCTATTTAAGGGTATGTTTCTGTAAATGGAGGTTGCTTGGAATAGAGGTTGCTTTGAATCTTCCATATCGTGACTAAAGACCACGGATCGGCCTGTTCTTCAACCACGAGTGTGTTGAGAGACTTATCCTCAACTATCCATTGAAGAGGCAGTGTATGATAGTGTATGATTTACTAAGAACTAATTATGCAGCCGGTGAAGAAGTGTTCTCTGTTGTACAGTATGTTAATAATCTACTGCCAATCAATTTCTCCAGTTCTGATATTATAAAGAGGAGTAAAAGCTGTCTTTAAAGCTTCTGTAATTTTAGGAATCATGTTCTCCCCCCCCCTTGCCTCTTTAAATGTGAGAGAACGTGTGTTTTGTGCATATTTTGAAGGCCCCCCTTATAATCCTTGCCATTTTAGGTTTCAGAAGATTAATTATAAATTATCTGAACTCATCCTAAAATGTTGATTTTGACAGTGGGCCAATCCTAACCATTTGCTATTTGACATAATATCAGTAGGTATTACATTATTATCCCCTTTTCTTCTCTGGAGTACAGCCTTTCCCATGATGCTCTCTAGCCAACATGGCCATTGGGACTGGGAGTTATAGCCTAACACACTTGGAGGCTACCATGCTACATCATGGAAATGGAAGCTCAAGAATGCCTGATGTATTATAAAAAATTCATGCCACATGTTGAGACATTCTTTCATAAAGGTGTTGGTTACTATGGGTTTCTGAGCTGCAACAAGAAACCAACTTAACTTCATGCTGAGGAAACAATGCTATAGCATACCTTTGGTGATCTAATGATAAATACAAGCAATTTATCTTGCCATTTAGAAGAGTAGAGGGTGGTCTGAATGCCACAAATTCTAATGAGTATCTTTTGCTCTCCTTGATGAGACACCAACTTGATTATAACAAAGTTGATGCAGATATTAATCATTTGCAATAGTTGGTAGAAACAAAAAAATAATGGTCAATTACATTAATGCTGTTGTAAAAACTGTGTGTTGAAATGCAAGCCAAGCAAAACCAGGGCTTTAAAAGAAGAATGGGAGCATGGTAACTTGAGAAGAATACTCCCTCCCTCCTCTTTTTTTCCTTTCCTTTTTAATTTATTAAAGAAAGGATTCCAACTGATGAGAACAATTCATTTGGAATGTCTGTTCTTTAGCTTAAACCTGAATGTATCGCCTCAGGCACTCCTGTAAGTATAGCTGGAGCTGACTGGAGCGCTTTCTTACAATAGGCTGTATTGATAGATAGGTGGATTTACAATGCATAGGTAAATCCTATTAGCAGTAATTGGAAGGGAGGTAGTGACTCACCTAAGTCCCAGCATACCAGTGTGGAAAGAAGACGGCAATGAGAGATGGGATCCAAGGGCATCCTCAAAAGGCAGAGAAGCAGCTGGTCTGGGATTTCATTTCAAATGAAATGTCTGTCTTCATTTGCATATTGCTGTGCCTGTTATTAACTTAACATGGCTGCGCCCTTCAAGAAGAAAAGGAGGACGATTTCCTTGATCATAGTAAGGGTGTTAACATTCTGTGGCTTCTAAATTTCTTCTACTAGACAGCTGTCCATTTATATCCCACCACCACCCACTCTATTGGTAATTTGGGACTTTGTCCAAGCTATGTTTTAAACCAAACATCAGTCTTCCATAATACCTTCACTGAACCACATAGATATAAATTAAAAATTAAAGCTTTTGAATCCTCTTGGATTCTTTATCAGGCTAGACTTTGCAGTTTTGGAATGGGAAGAGAAATAGAAAATTCCCAAAATTATCCTGTCCAGATGTTAAAGCTACAGAGTCTGTTGATGAACTGAAGTTTTGACACAAACAGGTCGCGCGAGGCTAAACGCCAACAAGGAAGAAGCCTCCAACATCATCTTTCCTTCTCCCTGGCTCTGGCCAATCAGATAGGGAGGCGGGATCATGCATTTCCCTGCACAGCGCTGCATGGCTGGCACCAGGGAGAAGGAAAGATGACATTGGAGGCTTCTTCCTCATTGAGGTTTAGCCCCCCACGACCCCAGCGCAAGGTAAGGGATTGGTCAATTATGTTCCTCCAGTTCTGAAAGCCAGCTGGGCTCCTGTGTTCCATTTCGGAAGCTGACCAATTCCAAAATGAAAAGCTCATCTCTAATGGTCACTGATGTTATAAACTTTACCTCAAATTAAAAATAAAAATAAAAAGCAACACAACACTGACCAGGGAGAGGAACAGTGTTATACTGCTCCGTTATTTCTCCCTGCTGCTCCGTCTCCCTAAAACCAAACTTGCAGTACAGGTCATGTGGCCAGCTTTTTCTCTCACCTCTGTATTCCTTTCTGTTCTTTTGATCCTTTGTAGTAGAACATGAGACTAGTCAGGGAGTGGCCATCTGGCTCCTGCCTCTATGAGTAATGTACTAAACTCCAGGCAGTTGGAGAACTTCCAGATTACTCAGTGTGTACCAGAGCTGAATCTGGAGAATAACAAATCCATCAGAATCCATTTAAAAATAAGGCCCCGTGTTCTGCATAGAGCAAACTTGAATTCCAAAGACTTTTCTGTGACCACATTTTTTGTTCCTTAGGAGGAGGAGGTTATACCAAAATTAGGGAGTGGTTTTATATTAAAGCCACTTGTCATCAGTTTATTGCTGTTTTGGAAGTTTACAAAACAAAAACAAAAAAACAGATAAAACTAATTGGGTTGTCCTAACTCAGAATCAAAGAAGTCATCAAACATTCAACAAACAAATGATTCATGTTTCCTGTCTGATGTGCAGCCTTCGCCTTCCCTGGAAAAATATAAGGGAGTTCAATTTTTTTTAACCGCTAACGTCACCCAGTCACCACAGAACTTTCCTCCTCCTCCCCCTCCCCCCCTGCAGCAAAACAAACTAGCATGTGTGCATAACCATAACGGGATGATCTTTAACAACTGTTAGGGAAAGTGGAACCTTGTGGTGCAGTGGTTAAATTGCTGTACTGCAGCTAAAACTGTGCTCACGACCCGGGGTTCAATCCCAGGTAGCAGGCTCATGGTTGATTCAGCCTTCTAGCCTTCTGAGCTTGGTAAAATGAGTGCCCAGCTTGCTGGTAGTAATGGGGCAATGTGTAGCCTGCATAATTAAATTGTAAACTGTCCAGAGAGTGCTTTAAGTACTATGGGGCAGTATACAAGCAGAACACATTTCTTTGCCAGCAGAAAGTTCCCAAGCAGGTTACAAACCATGATGGAGATGTGTAATCTCCAGGCTTAAAAACAGGGTTCTTCAAGGGCTAGATGCAGGTGAGTGGTATCAGGAGACAGATATCTAGTCTCGTGCATTCCCGGACACATTTGGCAGGGCCACTTTGAGATACAGGAAGCTGGACTAGATGAGCCTTTGGCCTGATCCAGCATGGCTCTTCTTATGTTCTTATGTTCAGAACTGCAGTTGAATGTTAAGAAGACAAAAATCATGATTACAGAACTGCACAAATTTAACGTGACAATGAAGAACCACACATTGCAACAACAAGCCCTTCCATTGTTGTTTGTTTGTTTGTTTGTTTGTTTGTTTTGCAATATTAAAAAGCTCTAGGTAACATGGAAAATGATGGGAAATAAACAGAGGCCAGTTGTGTGTCATTTGGATCTCTCAAAGTCCTCTAAGAGCTGCAGGGTATGGTATTGTATAGCATGGCACAAGAGTTTTCTGGTCCCCCCCTCCCTATAGGTCATTCAAGGAGGTTGTAAAAGGATGGTACCTTTTGTGGAGCTGGAATAGCATTACCAGTGTTCTTTCCTTGTACAAACAATGGCATGATCAATAAGCATGGGATTTTCATATTTTTTCCTCCCTCCAAGAGATCCAAGTCCTCAGGGAAGCTTCAGAACATAAGTGGAACTTCCTAAGCTCTGTGGGAACTGCAAAACACTAGGGATTGGGAATGGCAGTTCTCTGTGTTTATTAGACTGTGTACAGAAAATGACCAGTCTCCTATTACCTTGTGTACATAGGCTGAGAAAGCCCCACCCAGGCCATACCCAGGCAAAAAAGAAGCATGCCAAGGCACAAATGTGTATCCTGGCATTCCTCCAAGGATTTGGATGTTTTGGCTAAAACTCCAAGAATTCCAGCTTGTTCAATTCCCAGTGAATTCTGGTAGTTATAATTGGGGGGTGGGGGTGGGGAGGATTCTGAAAATCAGTGCCTGATGATCAGGTTTGAAGGAGTCCTCCTGCATGGCAGAACTCTGATGCATGTTCCTGGGATGTTCCTTCTCTCTAATGTCTTCTCGTGTCCTCATCATTGATCCTCAATCACCTTCCACAGGTACCCATTTCCATCTTGATGTTTCTATTCCTGACCCTCTCATGGTAACACTTGTTCCTCTCTTTCCTTAATAGAGCATGATCTGCATGTGTTCTGGAACAGTATTCTTGCTGCAACTTACTGCTGGATTTCAGCCCATATATGCACAGAATTGTCTCTACATTCCATGTGGAATGTTGAGACAATTCTATGCATATATGGGCTGAAATCCAGCAGAATGTGTTTGACGGTTAATTCTATGCACAGTAAAAACAAGTACTGTACTGAATTTTTATGGGGAGCTGAATGGTCACTATGTCAACAGGATGCAAACTCTATGTTCTTAAGAAAGGGAACTGAAACATTATACAGCAACATTTAGAAATGTCTGGAAAGCATAATACTGCCTATGAGAATGTTTTCCCTTAGTCATATAAAAGCCATATTGAATCACAACCATAGGGACAACAGTATATTTCTTCTTAAAGAAACTATAGAATTAATATCGACTTTTCTTGTGAAAGCTCTTTCCCTGTAGCTCTTCTCCAAATGAATCACTATCCTCCATTCCCTGGTTTCACTGATAACCACTGCCAGGCCCAGGAGTCTGTTATGCCCACCTTTAACTTATAAACACGACAGCCAGCAATGTCACAGTGTGTGTGTAGAGTAACCTGATGATGAACTCCCACCCCACCATCTTCTCAAATACTTCCTTTGAGTTTCCAAGCAGTCGGATCCCAAGCTGGGAAAACGAAACACATAGCATAGCCCTTTTATGGGAAACATGCTTTCAGGCACCCTGAGTCCCCTACCACAGATTGTCTTTCCCGATAAGGCAGGTGCTGCCTGACACGGTTACATTCACGATTCATTCCCCCCTCCATTCTTTCTGACAGCCTTGAAACGCTGGCATGCACCAAGGGAGCCAAGAGCAGAAGGGAGGACTTCTGTGCCGCGAGACACAGAATTGCTAGCACAGAAGGTCACCTAGCAGTGTGAACTCTCCAGGCACTGGAACAAAGTCTTGCCAGGAAGACAAGTGAGGACAGAGTCTGGGGTCACCATGGTCACCAGGCTATTTCTGGAGCCCCCTGGAAATGGGTACCAAAAAAAAAAGCACGACACAATCCTGGACATTCTTCTGTCAATGGAACACAGATGCGGCATCCCTTGATCACATCCTGTATGGCAATGTCCTGACAGAGGAAGAAGTTCATTTTCCAAGCTGGGCAGGTCTGCAGATTACTCAAAATAAACTATTGTGTTCTGTATGAATGCAAGGACAATGAAACCACATGTTCTGTAGAGACGTAACTGAAATATTATTAGCCGAGTTAAACTTCCCCCTACAGTACACAGAAGACAATAATGTGGGAAAGATCACCTTAACAGCAGCAGCAGCAGAGGTGGACATCAAACATGTCTCAAGTGTGGAAAGAAGTCAACAAAGAGGTATTGGCCGAGAAGTTCACCACTTGTCCCAGTTTCCAGTGCCCCAGTTGGGGCAAATAATGTGGTTTCCAAGAATGGGGGTTGGGGGACTCCTGGGACCCATGAGGTTCATCCCTAAGGGGACAAACTACTTCCAGCATTTGTTTGGAAAACCACTGGTTGGCAATGAGCTAGGAGGCATTGCATTCAGTATTAAGAATTAATGGAGCAACTTGTAAGCATAGTATTCCCAGAGAGGCTGATATATGATGGTGCAGAGAAATGGAAAACTGTTTTGGAAAGGTTGCTACAGAAGAAATTAACCAAATATAATTAACTCCCTGGGTTTTAAACAGAAGAGGTTGCAGAATCAAAGTAACATGAAGAAGAGAAACATAAAAACTGGGACAAAACCATGACACTGAATGAAGCACCCACAGGGTCCACCATGACCCTTCTTTCATGCCCATAATGTTCGGCAACTGAGGCAGGTTTAAGTAGTGAATCACCACCTCAGTAGCTGTGGCAATCTCATACTTTTTAGCTGTACGACTGCCAGAGCAGGGAGGGACCCATTCTCGATGGAGGTGGCTCTGCTAATTCATAAGGCTTCATAAGACTGCCTCTCTCTTCAGCACAACGTCTGCTTTGGGGATCATGGTAAGAAAGTCCTGTCATTTCCCGTTCCTGATAGAAACTTTGTCTTCACTATATGGATGAGGTTAGGTAATCTAAAACAGCATCCCTCAACCTTTTCTGTGCCTGATATTTTGGATTGTGACTCCCAAAGTACCTGACTATTAGCCATGCCGACTACTGCTTTTAGGAACTGAAGTTCAATTACATTTCAGGATCTAAGGTTGAGGAGGATTACAAATTCAAGTCATTTAAATCCCAGTATCTATAAACAGCATAAGAAGAATCATGTTAGATCAGATCAAGGGCCAATTTAGTTTGCATCCTATTGACATGGTGACCATTTCAGCTGCCCATAAAAAGTCCAGAAGCAGAGCATTGGCACAACAATCTTATTGGTTGACTTATTTTTAAATGCTTTATCTTACTGTTTATCTCTTGCTGGGGTTGTTTGCCTTGTTTATTTATTTATTTATTTATTTATTTATTTATTTATTTATTTATTTATTTATTTATTTATTTATTGTTAGATTTATACCCCGCCCATCTTCCCGAGGGAACTCTGGGCGGCTTACAGAGGCTGATCAAGTCAGCAAATTCCAAAAACAAACAAATAGTACACAGTTAAAACAGCTTTAAAATAGTTTATTTGCTGCCTATATCTTGTCTGTCTCGCCCCATCTTGCATTTGCCAGTTTATTTGTTTTCTTTAACTATTTTTATTTGTTATTTTTTATTTATTCTACTGCCTATTTATCTTTTATGTTCTTCACCACCCACAGTTCCTTTGGGAAAGTCAGGCAATTTATAAATGCAAATAATAAATAAATAATAAATAAATAAATATTGAGGCTTTAAATGTTGTTTTATCTGACTATGCATCACATTGAGTTCCCTATGGGAAGAAAGGTGGTACAATCAATCAATCAATCAAATCAGTCAATTAATCAATGAACAACAGGTACACTCAGAGGCATACTGCATCTGGTACAGGAGGGAATATACAGCCATCACAACCAGTGACTACTGATAGCGGACAAATTTCTATATCCCTAGCCTTTAAACCTCTCTCTCATACAAAATGTGCTGCATAATTTTCCATGTTTTAATATATAGGACACTCTGAACCAGAATTTTCAATTTAAATACTGCTCCACAAACCTTCATTCAGAGTACTCTATTGCTTACAGTAGGTGGCTTACTATTACACCATTATGTATAAATCCATCCGGATTTGAATGGTTTTAAGAATCTGCTGCATATCCTGAGGCTAGCAATCCCATGTATAATATATGTAATCATTAATGTAAAATAGGTATTCTTGTTTTGCTGTACATAATTATTTAACCACATTTTTGCAACTGTGATTCATTAAAATATTCTTATTTATTTTGTATTAAAAGGCCAACCTTTTCCCTATAGAATCTTTTTCTCAGCACACATTCACTATTTGATTATTTCCTGCCCCAATTGCTACAGTGATAAGTATTAAACATGAAGGAAAATATTTGTATTGTTTTTAATACATTTATATGTATTAAATGTATATACATTTTATTGCGCATTTCTCCAGATAAGAACATCTATACGGGTTTTTTGTATAGAGTTTTGTATAGAGTTTTGAATAATGCTCTCTCTCTCTCTCTCTCTCTCTCTCTCTCTCTCTCTCTCTCTCTCTCTCTGCAATAGTCATTGTTCAGATTCCTTCCCCTCATAAACCTGTTCCGTATGCATTTTTCAAATGAGGAACTACATTGCCAGAATTCAAAGAACAATGCACATGAACGTGTTACTGGGTTTGCAGTATGTTCATCTTGGCATGCCAACTGAACACTCCACTCCCCATCCCTAAGCACTGTATAAATCTGCAGACTTGCTCTAAACTTGCAACCAGATTAACTAAATCAGGATCTTTCTGTCCCACTGCACAGGATGCTAATTATTACAATAATTTAAACAGGCCTTCACTGTGCACTTTACCAGATTACCCATTAGGCTCTCTGCTCTAAGGAGTGGAGTATTGAAGAGTTGTATCCAACATTGTCCAGGACTTACTGGTGCAAGGAATTTTCCCAGTTTATCTGCAGCTCACACAATTCCTCGTCTGGTGGAACCAGAGACTGTTTGGAACAGAGCTGATGCTGCATGGAGGGGAGGAGGGGGGAAAGTACAGAACAAGGTTCTGCTGTGAAAACAGAAGTCCACTTGCCTAATATTGGATTGAACTTGCCCATATGATGGATAAATACTGTAGTGCTATTTTCAAAAATATCAATTCTTAACATTATAGATAAAAACATGCCTTTTCGTTTATAGATTTTTTTTTAAAAAAGTATTTTCCTTTCCTTTTTTTTTTTATGTGAGAGCCCAAAAACTGGTGTGTCTTTTTTAAACCACAGATTTAATATTGCTTCCTATAGTGCATAGCTTTGTTTTTATTATGCTGTAGATTTTAAAAGAAAGGAAGAAATGCTTTTTAAAAAAAAAAATCCCAGATGGAATTTCCCCCCTTTTATCCCAAAGCCTTTTTAATTACAAGTATATTTTGCAGAGGATCATGCTTGTTTTTTGTTTTTTTCAGGGAGGTTTGATATGTAACATTACGGTGAGACTCAATGAACTAAAGAATGCAGAAAGACAGGAGGTAAGAAAAGCTGTAAAACTAATTGGTGTCCAACATGTCTTGGGCTGTGTTTAATTTTCTTGAGGGGAAAAGAGGTCAAGAATGGAATGAAGTCAATGAAAACTAGCATAAGACTCACAGGAGAAGTGAAAAGTGGAAATGGCCGGCATTAAAGGGTCAATAAATATCCTAGGGACAGGAAATGAACTTTAAACAAAGTATAAAGTAGTATTTCTCCCCACATTTGGGAGTTGTTAAAATTAGTATTAAAAGGGTAACTTAAATCGCCAGATGTTCTTTGCATTAAAGCTGTTAGTGTTTTTTTATTTATTTATTGGAAAATATGTGTAGTGCTCGGATTTCAAGGAGCTACACAGGTAAGACGTGAAAATTTCCATGCAATGAAATATTTTAAATGATCTAAATGTTCTAGAATAGAGTAACTATTCTTGCTGTACCTCAATTATCTTGCTCTGAGAAAAAATAATTTATTATCAATGGAAATAATAAATAAATAAATAAATAAATAAATGTTAATTTCCCTTACTCTTAAACAGAAGAATTTATACCTGTCACTCCGACAAATCTGTTTATAATTACCTATGAGCAATGTACCGTGCTAGTATTGTGTTTCTTAAGTCCAACATTCATGGGGAAGGTCTATAAAATATGACACAGAATGGCCTAGTTTCATTTCTCTTTTGCTGTCACAGGTAGTTTATCTTTAGGAATTTCTGGTGAAAACTGTTCAGGAATTTATATGGGTGCCGTATGGTGTATGGATCTTCTTCAAATGGAAATAACTGATTTTGTGGCACATTCAGGATCCTGGATATTGGCCCCTAATGGTTGCAGCATCCACTTCATAAAAGAAAAGAAAAGAAAACCAAAAGACAATTTGCACGCCCTTGCAGGAAACGTCGTGTGTAACCGACAGCTTATTATAGTCAATGGGAATGGAAATTCTTCCTGACCTGTTTAGTGCAATCCAACCACATGTTAATAAAACCAGGCTCCTGAGGTTTGTCCAGCAAATATGAGGCACACACTCTTAAACTACTAGTGTTTCCTTGCCTTATATTTTCTGGACTGTCAATATACCATCATTGATGGTAAAAACAGAAGCATCAGGATTTGACTCTTCTGCCTCAGCAGAACTGATTGAGGAATGTTCCAGAGTGTTGTTTCAGTAATACAGTAGCACCCCTATATCCACAGATTCACCATCCACAAATTCAGTTATCTGTGGATGGCGATCAGTGGGTTGGGATGGGGTGGAGTGGGGTGCTGGGGGTGAAAGCTGTACCATGCAGCCCAGCCTTTCCCCCCCGGCACCCCACCAGCCCCTGACACTGGATAGCATGGCTGCCTCACCTGGTCTGCTGTGCTGCCCAGTGACAGGGAGTGGTGGGGCATCTGTGGCAAAAGGTTTCACCCCAGGCACCCCAACACCACTGTCACCACCGTCACCCTCGAATAAGAGTGTTTGCTCTTATCCGTGAATTTTGGTATCTGTGGGGCAGACTGGTACCGATCCCCTGCAGATACGGGGTACCACTGTATCCCAATTCAATACCCAGACAAATCAAAAATATTTTTGACCTATAAGATGCACCAGGCCATAAAACACACCTAGTTTTTAGAGGAGAAGAACAAGAAAAATGTTTAGCCTATGGTTTTATGGCAGGGGTAGGGGAGGCTTGTAAAGGAGGTAATTGGAGCTATGGAATCCAAGCTGCAAAAAGGGAGGCTCCCATCTCATGCTGCAGCCGGGATTCCAGAGTTCCAGTCACCTCACTAGCAAAGAGGCTTCATCCAGTGAGCCTCTCCCCACCCCTCTCCTTCTGCAGCCAAGATTCCCTAGTCAAAAATCACCTTGTTTGCAAAGAGATCTCCACTGAGCCTCTGTCCTCCCCTTCTGAAGCCTGGATTCATCCGCTCCAATTATCTATCTTGCAAGCCTCCCCTTTTTCAGTTTGGATCCCACAGCTCCAATTTCTTGTTTTGCAAACCTCCACTTTTGCAGCTTGGATTCCACAGGCCCAATTACCTCATTTGCAGGCCTCCCCTTCCCCGCCATAAAACCCTAGGCAAAACATTTTTTCTTGTTTGTCTCCTCTAAAAACCAGGTGTGTCTTATGCCCTGGTGCATCTTATGGGGCAAAAAATACGGTATTTAATGAAAATGAAAAGAAAAAAATGTGAGTGCAGCACATACAACAGAGAAGCATCCACTTCCACATCTTTAACCTTTCCGCTAAACTAATTTTGCCATGTTTGCTCTACAGAATGCAGACTAGACAGCTAGCTTCCAATTGCCTAATCCTTGCACTACAAACATCTTCTGTGCATGTTTTCCAAAATATGTCTCTTTGGCTTTTGAAATAATAAAAAAGCTTTTTAAAAAAGAGGAAATTGGGAGTTAGCATACATTGTTAATTGAACCCAAGGTAAAAAATAATCCATACTATGGAGAAGACAGTGGAGGAAGACAGGATGTTGGGGGAGAATCAACTCATTTGAATTGTGCTGTTGGAAGGCAAGCCTTACAGATATCACAGATTGCCAGAAAGCCAATAGTGAATGATCAATCCAGTCAAGTCTGAACTTTCACTAGAGCAAAAATGAGTAAAGTGAAGCTTTACTACCATGCATAGATAATGAGAAAACGAAACTGACCAGAAAAGAAAGTAAAAGTTGTGATGGGAATGTTCCAGGAGACCTAACACAACATGGCCTGACATGGAATCCACAACTGTTGGTTTGCAAGACATGAACATAACTACTGGGGTGGGGTGGGGGACAGTATTGCTGGGAAGGAGGGGGCAGTAGGAAGTGAGATCAATCTAACCCAAGATGTTCTTAGTTTGCAGGATTTCATCAGAGCTATTAGTGATAGGACATTTTGGAGTTCATTATCTCATGTAGTCACCAGACTTGATGTTATGTAATATCTTTGGAATCCTATAGCAAGCATGATTCTGATAGGTCTGCTTAGCAAGGCAGTAGATAAAAATTTAAACATTTAGCTAGGAGTGAGCTAAATGGACCTGATTGATAGGGTCACACATTCAGAAGGCCACACATGTACAGCAGATTATCTCTTGGGGCCTTTTCACATGACCCCTAAGATCCGCTGGTCCCTTAAATTTGGACCAGAGATCTTGGGGGTTCGTTTCTGTTCCTGCGTCCCCACCCCTCAGCACTTCCTGCTCCTGTCGGCGTGAGGGGAGGGAGGGGAAAAAAGGACAAAAGCCTTTACTAACCTGCCGGTGCCAGTCGAAGTTGCCACGAGCCCCGTTACTTCCTGGTTCCTTCTCAAGGGGCTCTTAAAGGGGTGGGAGGCAAAAAAACAACAGACTAGCGAGGAGAGCCTGGCACTCTTATCCGCATCAAATATTTTTCACCTCCAGAGAGAAGGTACAAGAAAAGTGCGCTGGGTCGCGCTAAAGTGGGTGGGGGCGCACTTAATTGTCTGCAAACTCCGGAGCTGGTGGGGAAACATTTCTAAGCTCCGGAGCTGGGAGCCATTTGCAGCGCAGCTTAGGGGTCGTGTATAAACGCCCTTGGACACCAATGTGAAGAGACTGATTGATCTCAGCAATTCAGAGATAATGTTTTCTGAAAGAACAAAACACATTGGCTATGTTTCCTATGTCTTTAAAATTGTATATTAATTTATTGAAGATACATGGTAAAATGTCCATGGAATGCTTTATGGAATGGTGTTACTCCATCTCTTGATTCAAATCAAATCTGTTTTTTTTTAACTCTTTAAAGTAACCTATCTTTTGATTCCGCTTCTGTGACCTTTTGTTGCCCTTCAGCTCTCCAAATATTTCCCTTCCCTGCACACAAAGGTATACATTGTATTATTTCATGAAGGTTTTGCTGGCAAGACTGTATCATGCATGCTCAGTGTTTTTGCCTTTGGGGGGGATCATTATTTCAGCACCTGATGCCTGGATTCTTTTCAGATTTAAAAATGTGAATTGGCCAACAGTTTCCCCCCAAGATAATCAATACTGGGTTTCCCCATTTCAGAGACACATTTTAAAGCTAGGGTTGTTTGAATCTGCCTGTTTTTGAATTTCAAAATAGTTTTACTTTTTAAAAAACTGTACCCTGAAACTCTCTGTCTCAACATCCTCAGTTTTGGCACAAACTATGAGTAGATCATCTGCCATGTTTCTGCCAAACTTAGTGAGGATCTGAAACCCAGTTTCAAAGTTATAATTTTTTTCTTTGGGTTGCCCTCATTTTTAGAATTGTCTTGCAAAATGTTGCTTTGTCTTGCTGCACAATATCATAGCTAACACTCTTCAGCAGATGTAATCAGCTATTTTTAAATTTCCAAATATCCTCTTAATTCCCCTCCCCATTTTATATATTATGCAGACTCTAGATTTATTTCCCACTCCACTCCATTAAAGAATCAAACACCCCTATGGCGTGAAAAGCAAAAGCTCTAAAGATCAATACTCAATATAGTGAGCTAAAATGGATGGAAACACCAGGTATGCCGATTTCCTCCTTTGTGATTTGAAATTGTGTAGCCACTTGATCCTAATACTGTTAAATGCCCTGGTAATAGGGCACATTTAAAAGAAGAAGTAGCTGCTCCTGTAAGTGTACTGAGAGAAGTATAATCAGAAGTTTCTTGCATGGACAACTCATTAAAAGTAAAATATTGATATAATACCTGCCAAAGCAATATGTTTTTAAAAGGAAACTAGATACTGGGCAAAGACTTCCAAGTCAGTCCCAAGGAAAGGGATATAGAAAGAAGCAGGACTGGGGGAGAGAGAGAAAATCTCTCATATGTGTTTTAAAAAAATCAGGGTTTCTTCTTTCTTTCATGAAAACAGAGATTTGAGCTGTAAGAAAAAACCCAAACCCTCTGCTTCTGCTTCTTCAAACCTTTCTTTTACATTTTTCTTAAACACATGGAATGTTGACTAAAAGGGCTTATCTCAAAAGTCAGCAGGGTAGAAGGAATGCAGTTCTACAAAACCTGGCCATCTTTCAGCAAGAGTGGGTGGATTTTCAGCGCAGCAAATGTTTATGTATTATAAAGTATTTGCCATGGTGACAAATCTTGGTGAAACATCCCATTCGCCACAGACGGGAAGAAGCCCTTACAGATTGTTCTGATTATTCACGCCCATCGTTTAGCATCTTGCTTTTTGCCTCTTTCTATCTCTGGGTGTACCTTTCCACATACTATTTCCAGAAGAGTTCTAATCTCGCAAACTTTAAACAATTTATGACTATTAACACATACACCTTGTGCAGCAATATCCCTGCCCCCACCCCACCCCCAAGTGTTCCAGGGGTCTTGCAAAGTTGTACTTTTGGACAGTGAGAGATGATTCTTTCCTTCCTTTCCTTTTATAGCGCTGCTTCCCAATCTGAAAAAAAAGCAGCTTTACATACAACACATAAGTTCCCCAAGCTTGGATCTAGCAAAATGTAGAGCTCCATAGAATTTTTTTGGTTTCTTTCCTCCATATAACTTCTTTGTTTCTTTCAGATAAATTTGTTTAGCATTGTTTTTAGCAGAAATTTTTATTTACAACTGTAAGGGTTTTTTTTTTTTTAACATTGATTGTCTGACTGACTCAAGGAGTTCTAAATGGGGTTCAATACTTCTGAATAAAGTTCCATTAAACTAAGAAATGTTTAGTCCAACTCATGGCTTCCTGAAGTAATGAGGTCAATCTGGGTGGAAAAAAATTACAGTTTGCAGCAAAACATTAAACACTGAAAACAATAAGTAAACAAGGTAAATTAAACTATAAAATACTTGCACGTAAACTGTAAAAATGGTTAGAAACCACACTGGCATTTTTAGGATCTGGAGTTTAGGTTTATCAGGCCTCTGTGATATTTACACAATATTTAATATCTGTAAATGGACATAGCCTCTCATGCTCTTTATGCCAGTTTTCCTGGGCATTTCTCTCCCATGCTCATCTGACTGGTTCACCTGTCTTCTGTTCCTTCATCTTTTTATCTAACAAAACAGATACCGCTTTAAAAAACAACGGAGCTCTCAAAAATGTTGTGATGCCCAGATGGTGCACCTTGAGAGTGTTTGTAAAACTTCTTTGTAAAAGAACTACATTTTCCTATATGAGGACTTAAAAGGATATTCTCTTTGCAAAAAAGAACATTATGTGGATTCCCGGATCTCTTAAAAGGAATGCCATGCATTTAAACACCACCTAATTCATACCGTTCACAATGGCCTTCCCACTCTTCCATGTCATGAAAAATTCTCTTTAATTAGTGTTCCGTTTCCTTTCATCTTCAACTCCACTCCTAAAGTAATCCAGCTATTTATCAGAAAGTCATGAATATGCATTTTTGTGTGTGTGTGTCTTTGTATGTGTGTGTGTATGAATGTCTGTGTATTTTGAAGAAATGATGCATTTTGCGGTAGGCATTGTTTAAGTCACTTTGAAAGCACTGTAATACATTATGGCAGTGATGGCGAACCTTTTAGAGACCAAGTGTCCAAATTGTGATTCAAAACCCACTTATTCTTCACAAAGTGCCAATACGGCAATTTAACCTGAATACAGTGTTACCCTGGGTTACAAATGCTTCGGGTGCTAATCTTCAAGAAAGAGATGCAGGCATTTGTATTTCCAGTGGCTACAGTAAGGGCCTTTTTACACGACCCCTAACATCCGCTGGCCACTTAAATTCGGACCAGAGATCTTAGGGGTTCGTCGCTCTTCCTCTGTTCCCACCCCCCTCCGCACTTCCTGGTTGCTGACTGCCTGAGGGAGGGAGAAAAAAGAAAGAAAAGAATGCCGGCTTACCTCCGTTTTGTTCCTGGCAGCATTCAGATCTCTTAAAGTGGCGGGGCACAAAAAAACCCGGAAGCCAGGAGAGCCCCGCACTCACTATCCTTACACCGGATCAAATATTTGTCACATCCAAAAAGCAGGTACAAGAAAACTGCTCTGGGTCGCGCTAAAGTGGGCGGGGTCGCACTTAATTGTCTGCAAAGTCCGGAGCTGGTGGGTAAACATTTTTAAGGTTCGGACCTTGCAGCCATTTGCGGCGGAGCTTAGGGGTCGTGTATAAACGCCCTAAGGGAGCTGTGGTCGTGGAAACTTCGAAAACCTGCTCTTTGATCCTCATTTTCCCAAAGGGTAGTATGGGGTGCTAAACTTTGAGAAAGTGAGGATTGAAGAGAAGACTTTTGAATTTTCTGTAGCCACAGCACCCTCACTGTGGCCATGGGAAATTCAAAAGCCTGCTTTTCGAACCTCACTTTCCCAAAAAGTAGCACCCCATCCGCCTCTCTGCCCAGGGCAAAGAGGCAGATGGGGTGCTACACTGTTGGGAAAGCCAGGGGGGTAGTGGCAGCAGCTTGTGGGCTCGTTCATAGCCCCAGTTTACTTTCCAGCACGCCGCTCTGGGCATTCGAAAAATGGTGTGGCTGGAGAGTAAACTGAGGCTACGAACAAACCCACAAACTGCTGCCTCCCTCTCACTTGGCTCTCTTCACAGAGCTGTTTTGAAACCATTGAAATGGCTCCTTGCAGAGAACCGAGTGAAGGGGAGGCAGTGATTTGTGGGCTCCTTTGTAGCCCCAGTTTACTCTCCAGCCATACTGCTTTTGGGGTGCCTAGAGTGGTGTGGCTGGAGAGTAAACTGGGGCTGTGATTGAGCCCACAAGCTGCTGCCCCCCCCATTTGCTTGGCTCTCTGAATGGAGCATAGTGTCGTGCTCCAAGCACAGGGGGAAGTACCGTGGCTGTGAGGGGCGATGCTGCTTGCCCACAGAAAAGGCTCCACATGCTACCTTTGGCATCTGCCAACACTGAATTATGGTTATATTCCCAAGCCTGCCAGGTATCACTTTCATGTTTCTCAAACATAACTTTTTTCGAGGGGGGGAGTGTCACTCTGAATAGTATGAGCTGCTGGCCATTGGTAAAAAACGTTATCTCCATTTCACTTCTCTGTCCCATCCAGACCCTAAATAAGCAATTAGCAATTGCACAATGTGTAACTCAACCACAAAATATTCTTCCTCCACCATTTAGTGAATGCCCATCCCATAACTCTAAAAATAAGAGAACAGTGACCATTACACTGCAGAAGGAGTGGAGTTATCACTTGTTAAATCACATTTGTAATATAGTTTTATTACACCTTTATCGCTGGGAGTGGAGTGATTCTTGTGATGTGTAATGATGCATTGTTTCCAAGCTCTGGCACAGGGAGGGAAGGCTCATCAACTAGCATGTCAGTCGAGGTCAGCCAATTGCAATTAATATCCAGAAGTATCTAGCAAAAACAGTAAGGCCCCTATCCACCACCACCACCCAGTTGGAAAACAAGCCCTTGCTTTTAACTAATGCTTTTAAAAAGGCACACCTCAGATCTCATTATTTAAAGTTGAAGTCATTAATCTGGGATAAAATTCCCTCAGGTAACAAATTAGCACTCCTGGTTACACTCAAGTTCCACCTAGAATCAAACCTCCCCCTTGGGCTTGGGTGTGTGTTGAATGGGGAATCTTTTCCTGACATTCTTTTAAGGCCCTTGACTTCATGTTCAAAAGAAAACTTAAAACGAATGGCCCCAACTTACCGGGCTTATTTAATTAATGAACATCTTGTGGCATAATATTTATTCACAAGAATCCCAGAGTGCTGAAGGCCTCTAGAAATGAACAAGGCACAAATGTCAAAATAATAAAACCAAATTGCAGCAAGACTGCAAATGAACACATCAGGTGTACACCAGAATAACTATCCACAGAGAAAAATCCTGAATGCATTAGATAAAGTCTCTGTCTGTCTGTCTGTCTGTCTGTCTGTCTATCTATCTGTAGAAGTGTTCAGTGCTGTGGGAGTCTTGATTGGCTCACACACACACACACACACACACACACACACACACACACACACACACACACACACACACACACACACACACACACACACACACACACACAGAGAGAGAGAGAGAGAGAGAGAGAGAGAGAGAGAGAGAGAGAGAGAGATTATTTACAGACAACAATGAAATATATATACAGTATTATACATTTCTTTATTATGTAGTACAGTATTTCATTGTCTACAGTTGAGAGATGTATGTCAGCATGCAAATGCACAGAGAATATGCCATACTGTGCCACCACTGAAAGGATGTCATTCCCTGTAGATACAACTTTTTGAACATAGGTCTCTCCCACCTACCTTAGCAATTGGTCCATTTCATATAAGGGAAAAGAGTCCCTGTACATCACCTGGGCTCAGGCCACTATCTTTCAAATGCATGAATTGAACCACAGGCAAATTGGAAATTGCCACTGAGCTACAGCTAGCTTAATATACTGTTTGTTTCTCTGATGAGTCCCATTGAAAGCCAGCAAAAGCTTCCCATTTCCACGGGCATGTGAACACAGAACTTGATAGGCATCTGTGCAAGAAGAGGTTGCACAAATGACAGCGACCACATCCCTGTGACAGAAGAAAACGTCCCTTCAGTTTGTCAGGTGTGACTGATTAAAGGCATTTTTCCTGGCCAGAAACACAACCTGGACAACAAGGAGCAAGGCCAGATCTGGAATTCCATGTTCCATTTAATATCATTCTTATAAAGAGTTTTAATATATTTGTTTAACCTTTTCACTACTGCAGATACTTCCATGTCCCAGTAAACTGCTCGCACATGTTCAGTACTAAAATGGTGAGTGCTTTTTAAATGTTGCAGTAACGTATTGTACGGCTTTTAGCTTTGCTTCTTTTAAAACTGTAAGCCATCTTGGATCCTTTGGGAGAAAGGGGACATATAAATATAAATGTATTACATAAATAAATAAATAAATTTTCATGTGTTTTTCCCCACCCCTAGAAGTAACTCAGACCTTAGTCACAATAGTGAAATGTCCCCCTGTGGTTACTTGACTTTTAATTGCATTCCTGTTGTGCTTTTGTGGTCATGTGCCATTTATTCCAGGATGTGCTTTTGGGTGGTTTATGGTGGCTGAATCATTTGGTGCTGGATTATTATTCATCCTGAGCACTATGACCCTGCAATATCTTTCTTTCTTTTCTTTCTTTCTTTTTCTTTCTTTCTTTCTTTCTTTCTTTCTTATATTTTAATGGTGCACCAATATATCTAGAGCTGTTCCATGATGGTTTCTCTTTCATCCGTGTCTCTGGAGCCTCAGGAAACAATGCATTATAGCCAATGGATCCAATTCAATAACGACCTACAGTATCTTCATGAAACCATTGGGCAGAAGTTAACCAATGCATGGACACAAATGAGGCAGAACAATTTTAAAAATGAAAAAAATATGCATGGTGACAGCAGTTCAGAGGTTACAATAAAACTGTCCATGTGCACAACAAAGAAAAGTAGAAGCCTCTGGCCGAAAGATCCCTAGTTAGCATGCTGCCAGGTAAATAGTGGTTATGAATAGTGTCATCCTAAATTTATGATATGAACACACTGGAAGGCAACATTTGGTTCATGTGACTGAGACTGAGAGTTAAAAAGGATAGAAAAGAACAAAGGTTGTTGTGGCTGTTGTTTTAAACTCAAGAATACATATAAAACAAATGATGGTATACTGTGAAACCTGGTAGGTTTTAAGCGTGGCTTTTAATCCGTTGGTTGGGACAAAGGTACAGTTAAGGTGGAATACTACAACTGCCCCCCAGCTTTATTTTAATGCAAAGTAGCCACTCCAGTATTCCTGCCAAGAAAACTCCATGGACATGGAGTCACAAAGGGTCGGTCACGACTGTAATGACACAACAACAACAACAACAGCAGCAGCAGCAGCAGCAGCAGCAGCAGCAGCAGCAGCAGCAGCTACAGCTGGGGACTAGGAAGACAGTTAAAAAGCACACACACCGTTTGCTTTGCCCCTTAAAGGCATTAAGCAAAGGGTTGGCAAGGTGCAGCTCATTGACTAATTTCAGGTGGCCCTTGACTGAATCTCAAAATCCTTCTGCAAGTGATCTTAGTTCAGGCATTTAAGGAGAAAGAAGGAGGAGGAGGGGGAGATAGCAGATGTTCTGGTTGAACATCTGCATGACATGGGGTTCCAGGCTATCTGAAAGATCGCATTCTTGTATAGAAAGCTCCTAAGGCTTTGAGATTTGCAGGAGAGGGATTTCTCTGCTCCCATTAAAGGTATGTGAGGTATGTGTGATGAGAACACAGGAGAGAGACTTTGGGCGTTTATACACGACCCCTAAACTCCGGGGCAAATGGCTCCCAGCTCCGGAGATTAAAAATGTTTACCCACCAGCTCCGGAGTTAATAGGAAATTAAGTATGACCCCGCCCACTTTAGCGTGTCCCAGCGCAGCTTTCAGGTACCTGCTTTTTGGATGTGACAAATATTTGATCCGGTGTAAGGATAGTGAGTGCGGGGCTCTCCTGGCTTCTGTTTGTTGTTTTTCTGCCCCCCGCCCCTTTCAGAGATCTGAATGCTGCCGGGAACAGAACGGAGGTAAGCCGGCATTCTTTTCTTTCTTTTTTCTCCCTCCCCTCAGGCAGCCAGCAACCAGGAAGTGCGGAGGGGGGTGGGGACAGAGGAAGAGCGACGAACCCCTAAGATCTCTGGTCCGAATTTAAGTGGCCAACGGATCTTAGGGGTCGTGTTGTGGAGGCTCCAAAAGAACAGCAATCAGGATGGGTGCTTTGCATTTTAACAAAAAGAAAAAAAACCACATGAAATAAGCATTTTCCCCTCCCCATTTTCTTCCCAGATTCCCAAAAGAGAGCCTCTTACACACACACACACACACACACACACACACACACACACACACACACACACACACACACACACACACACACACACACACACAAGAGAAGGACACAAATGTTTCATTTCCCTCTGCCCTCTTGCATTTAATGTTACTTTCACCCCCTTTCCATTAAATGGCCCAAGAAATTCAGAAGGGCCTGGAGGGACTGGAACCACAGGAGAGCAGTCTTTATTTATTTATTTCACTTGTTCCTTCTAAAGGTGGGAACTCCAGGCAGTCTTCATTTTGTGCTGTCCTGCCCACCTCTGCCTCTCTCTTGGGTGCTTTTCTGCATTGAGATTATTTATTTTATCTTCCCTCTGAATTTCTTTGTGTATTATTTCAGTTCTTTAGTACCTTCTTTGGTGGATTATTTTACCTGCTTGCCTGCTGCAGTAAAGGGATAAAGTGAAAAGATAAGAAGGAAAACATTTAAGTCGTAGTGGCGAGAAATCTACCCATATTCTAGTTCTTTTGGCTTGAAAGGGGGCTTTGATTGTCTTTTTTACTATTATTGACTTCTAGTTTTCTTAATGTAAAAGAAATGTCTGTCTCTCTCTCTGTGTTTTATTTTGCTATTCTACCCCTCCATATGTTAAGGGGGATTCACTTTGATCATTTGGTTTATTAAAATATGCACTTATTCAAAAGTTATCTGTAACTGTATCTCTAGCGGAAATCCCTTCTGAAGAAGGCTTGGTTGGCCCTTTCTTTGTCAATCTTCTACAGACAAAAATGTTCCTATTCAGGTAGGCCTTCGGCCACTGACTGATAGCTGAATATGGGGCTTTAAAAGATGTCCTGTATTCTCCTGCTTTTTAAACAGCAATTGTCGTTACTTTAAATTGTGGTGATTGAATTTCAGCCTTTTAAAATATTATAAATGATTTAATTATGTTTTATTATTTATAATTCATTGTGTTTTTAATTAGGCCATATTTAGAATTATACAGTAACCCCCTGCCTATCGCGGGGGTTAGGGACCCACCTGACCCGCGATGACTGAAAATCCGCGATATGCGGATGCGGGTCAGGTAGGGCCTGGGGGGGCGGGGGGAGATCAGATCCCCCGCCGCCGGTCACCCGTGCTGCCCTGAGACTTCTTGGAACAGCACGCGCCGGCAGTGGTGGGGATCTGACCTCCCACCACCGCCCACCCGCGCCACCCCAAGACTTCTTGGACCAGTGCGCACTGGCGGCGTTGAGGAATCTGACCTCCCGCTGCCACCCGCTCGTGCCGCCCTGAGACTTCTTGGACCAGTGCGCACTGGCGGCGTTGGGGAATCTGACCTCCCGCTGCCACCCGCTCGTGCCGCCCTGAGATTTCTCGGAGCAGCGTGCACTGATGACGTTGGGGGATCTTTCCCAGGAGGGGAAGCGGTGTCCGGGGCCGTCTCCATTGAAATGCATTGGCTCAATGCATTTCAATTGAGAAATTTTTCCCCATTGGAAAGAATTGGCTCAATTTATTTCAATGGAGAATTTTTCCCCATTGGAATACATTGGCTCAATGCATTCCAATGGGGAAAAATTTCTCCATTGAAATGCATTGAGCCAATACATTTCAATGGAGATTGCGGGGCAGCGCTGGTCCCAAGTCAGCGCCAGGCAGCTGATTTGCACTGCCTGGGGGAGGAATGGTGCCTGCAGCAAGGGCAGTGGTGCCTTTGCATGGCCTGCTGGAAGGGTTTTTAAAAAGTTTTCCAGCAGCCAGGAAGTGGCGGTGACGTGCTCCAACTGATTGGTGCTGGGGTGGGGAAATACCCCAGCACTAATTAGCTGGAGCCCCAGCATCTACTCTGGTCCCGTGATATAGCGGGACCGCAGTACATGAACTGCGAAATGGTGGGGGGTTACTGTATTATAAGGTGCCTTGGGTTCCAGTTCAGACTAAAGGCAAAATCACAATCAAATTGAAGCAGTAGATAAATAAATATTTGCCACCCATTTTTTTGGGGGGCACATTTATTGGTCTGTTCTGCTCAATCTCAGCATGTAGCCTTTAGAGATCTTCTATTGGAAGATCTGAGGAAAGTATTGTTTTTTGAACTATGGATTCACAACTCACCAGCCAGCATGGATAGCGGCCATTTGCTGTGCTGGCTGGGGTATTCTGTATTTCCACTTTTTACATGAACTGAAAGGTCATACTGCCCTTGCTCTAAACTGTCTTCTCCTGCTTCTCCTACCACTTCCTCCACATCACCAGCTTCCACCTAAGATGGTAAGTCGTTTTGCCCAATGGTAAGGGTTCCCCCCGCACATGCTTGCTAGTCATGTTCGACTCTAGGGGCAGTGCTCATCTCCGTATTCAAGCCGAAGAGCCAGTGTTGTGCAAGTCCATGGCCATGTGGCCGGCAGGGCTGCAAGGAAACACTGTTTTACCTTCCTGATTTTTATGGTGGTACCTGTTTATCTACTTGCATTTACATGCTTTCAAACTGCTAGGTTGGCAGGAACTGGGGTTAACAGCAGGAGCTCACTCCACTGCCTGGTACCAACTTTGCAGCTGTCAGTTTTCAGTGCTCTGCCCCACTGAGCCACCACACCTCTGCTTTTGCCCAATGACTCCTGAGTACCTCAACAAATAAAATTGTCCAAATAATGGGACATCATCCAGGAGCCTGTGACCGCCTGCAGTTTCCACTCCATGAAGGTGCTGATCCTCTCAAAGGCTGCACATGATATGGAGCAGCCAAATGTGAGGGCCCTATCAAGGTAGTAAATTCCCTCAAACTGAAAACCCAGGAGCTCAAAGTCATCCGGGTGCTTTGGCAGCAGGTGGAAAGCAGACTTGATGTCACATTTCACCATATCTGCTCCTATACCGCAGGCCCTAATTATGTACACTGCCACATCAAAGGATGTATAGTGCACCGTGCACAACTCCCTAGGGATGGCGTCATTCACAGATTCCCCCCCTGGATAGGACAAGTGGTATATAAGGCGAAATTCCCCTGGGGTCTTCTTCGGCACCTGGCCCAAGGAAGAAACCCTGAGGTTGGGTACCGGAGGGTCCAGGAAGGGTCCGAGCACCCAACCGGCGGCAACCTCCTTATTGGTGTGCGCTCTAGCCAAAGCCTCTCTCCCCCTTATGGAGCTCAGATTGCTGGCTGTGGTGGCCCGGCGCTCCCCCATGGCTGGTATCCTAAACCCATCCCGGTAGCCCTCGAGCAGGGCCCTGGCTGCCACCCTATCCAGCTATCGCAGCAGCTGTTGGCCGAGGACCTGCAGCCTAATTGGGCTGGGTCCCTTTGGAAGGTGGTGCTGCAGTGGTGGTGGCCATCCAGGCAGCTCCCCTGTCCCTGGCAAGGCCCTTCTTCCCCCTGGCCATAGAGTAGGTGCTCGACCCATGGGAGCCAGCGCATAAGGTGCATTCATAGTTGTACTTGCAGTCTTGCCTGTAGCAGGTAGACTGGTTGAAATTCCAACAGACTGTGTGGGGTTGAACTGCCTGGCCCCCATTGCTGCGGGCAGTCATGGCCTGTGCTGAGCAGGGGATCAGGTGGTTGCTATCAAACCTTTCCTCTCGCAAGGGACGGACCAGGCACATCGTCTCCAGCCAGAGAGCTGAATTTGGGTCCGGTTTTCGCGGGCCGGTACCGGAGCCCACGGGCTGGATCAATTTTTAACTTTTGCTGTCCCCATGGGCTGGTTCTGTGGCCTGTGGGTTGGGTCCAGTGCTTGCAGGCTGGTACCTGGGCCCACATGCCGGATTGGGTTTTTAAATTTATTTTTAATTTAATTTAATTTAATTTAATTATTTTTATTTATTTTTGTGCTGACCACATGGCCCACCTACCAACTGTAGTGTGGGCTGGTCGGCTTTTTTTTTTTTTTTTACTTTTGCTGGCCTGGGGGTCAGGTCTGGTGCTCGCAGGCCAGTACCAGGTCCATGTGCCGGATCATCTTTTTTAAATTTAAATTTAAATTTAAATTTAAATTTATTTTATTTTACTTTTGCTGGCCGCGGGTCAGTTCCACAGCCTGCAGGCTGGTTTGGTGACCCATGGGTTGGGTCTGGTGTTCGAGGGCTGGTACCGGGCCCATGCATCAGATCGGTTTGTTTGTTTGTTTTGGCCAGAAGGTGGTCTTAGTCAGCTCCAGGACTGCTTTGAGAGTACCGATTGGAGTGTGTTTGAACATCAAGGTCTGCATATATACACAGATGCTGTACTCTCTTATATTAAAGTGTGCACTGACAATGTAACATCGGACAGGCGCATCAGAGACTATGGTAACCCTGGATGACTACCAAGGTAAAGTCACTCCTGAGAGCCCGGGATGCTGCCTTTAAGGCAGAGGATATAGACGCATATAGAGAAGCAAGATCAAACTTGAGAAAAGGCATCAAGGCAGCAAAACATCAATATAAGTGTAAGGTGGAGAGCTACTTATAAACAACAACACAAAGCAAGTGTGGCAGGGGCTGCAGCATTTAGTCAATTATAAGGGTAATACAAGGAATACAGTCAAGGCTGATGCCTCGTTGGCAGAGAAGTTGAACATCTTCGTCCGCTACGAGGTAAGAAGAGCAGGCATTGTAGCTTCTGCCTGCCAGCCTTCTAATTCTCAGCCACTCATTCTACATGATCATCAGGTGAGAGCTGCATTGAGGGCTGTGAATCCCAGCAAAGCTGCAGGTCCAGACGGGGTGCTGGGGATAGTGGTTAAAAACTGTGCCAATCAACTAGCAGGGATGCTGACAAGGATTTTTAACATCTCCCTGCAAACAGCTTGTGTTCCATCATGCTTGAAAGCAGCTACCATTGTCCCAGTCCCCAAGAAAACATCAATTAACTGTTTCAATGACTACAGACAAATTGCATTAACATCAGTGGTAATGAAATGCTTCGAAAGACTGGTCCTCCAACATCTTAGGACATGCCTTCCACCGGACTTTGATAAAAATCAGTTCACCTACAGAAGGAATAGGTCAACAGATGATACTACAGCCACTGCTTTTCATCTTGCAGCCAGTCATCTGGAGAAACTTGGTAATTATGTCAGGATGCTGTTTATTGACTATAGCTGGGCTTTTAATACCATCCTTCCGAGCATCCTTATTAAAAAGCTGACTGACTTGGACCTTTCTTCTAGCATCTGTGACTGGTTTAAAGACTTTCTGAGAGATCGGTCACAAACAGTGAGGATTGGGCCTGTCACATCTACCTCGTTGAAGCTTAGCACTGGCTCCCCACAGGGCTGTGTGCTTAGTCCCTACCTGTATTCATTGTATACTTATGACTGTGTAGCATCTGACCCATCCACTGCAATCATTAAGTTTGCAGATGACACTACCATAATGGGTCTTATAACAGGTGGAGATGAATCAGTATATAGGGGGGAGGTCCAAAAATTATCCTCATGGTGCCTAGAAAATAATTTGCACCTAAATATCAGCAAAACTAAGGAGATGGTGTTGGACTTCCGGAGAAAAAGAGAGGAACCTGCTCCACTGTACATCATGGGAGGCCAGGTGGAGAGAGTCTCCTCCTTCAAATTCCTGGGAGTTCATTTCAGTGAAGATCTTACCTGGAAAATTAATACAACCCAGGTGGCCAGGAAGGCTCAACAGAGACTCCATTTCCTCAGGCTTTTGCAGAAGAACAATGTGAAATAACAATTGATGACCTCCTTCTACCTGTCTACAATAGAAAGTGTCCTTATGTACTGCATTACAGTCTGGTATGCTGGTTTGACAGCCGCAGACAGAAAGACTTTACAGAGGGTAGTGAACACAGCACAAAACATCATGGGCTGTCCCCTGAGTCCACAGGATGACATCACCAGGGACCGCTGTTTTAGGAGAGCAAGGAAAATAATCAGGGATGACTCACACCCCGCTCAGCACTTCTTTACTCTCCTACCCTCGGGTAGGAGATACAGAAATATAGCAAGCTGTACCAACAGGCTAAAAAACAGTTTTTATCTGTGGGCTGTTCGACTGTTAAACGAGACGTGATAACTCATGATAGACTTGTGGGGCTGGCGAGTTGTGCAGCAAGCACACAGTGTGAAATCAGATTGAATGGCTTTTTAGTGGGATGGTGTTGGGGGGAGGGAGGGAGGCTCAGCCAATTTCACTGTACACTGGTTGTACAATGACAATAAAGGTTATTATTATTATTATTATTATTATTATTATTATTATTATTATTATTATTATTATTATTATTATTATTATTATTATTATTATTATTGTTGTTGTTGTTGTTGTTGTTGTTGATTTGTTTGTTTATTTGTTTGTTTGTTTGTTTGTTTTGTGCTGACCACATGCCCTGCCTACCAGCTGTAGAGTGGGCCTGTTGGCTTTTTAAAAACAATTATTTTTCCACTGGAGCCCAGCGAGGAGGACCGGACCACTCCACCACTAGTCCAGGTATGAGACACCGGCGGTACGAAAAACGAACCGAAATGAAATTGAAATTTCCCTTTTGTTTCATTTTGTTTTTCTTAGAGGGGGCAGTTCGTTATTCATTTCTTTAGTTAACGAAACGAATAACAAATAACAAAACGAACCAAAAGTTCATTTCGTGCCCATCTCTAATAATAACCAACCCAATACAATCAGATTAGTGTTTAGTATTACTAAGCAAGCAATTTTCAAAGGCCAGTTTGAAGACATGTGACTTTCAGCTGTCCTAAAGGCAGTGTGAGCAGGAACTGAAGGTAAACTGAGGATAGCACTTCCCATAATCTGAAGACAAGGGAAAGGCCCTCCATAGGGTTGATCATCAAGTTGGTCTTCACAGGTGCTTATCTTCTCAAAAGAGCCTCTTGTGAAGATTTTAGTTTCTGGCCAGGTTTTTAATCAAGCTCCCATTAAGAATATTTTGGAAATAAATGGCATTGTTCATTATTACATTTTATCACATTTTGTGTCCTTTTCTTTCCTCATTGGCAGGGAGGGGACAGCACTTTCAAAGTAAGAAAACAGCCTGATGAGGGAAAGAAAAACACCACACACTCAAATGTCCCAAGAAAATCTCCTTTCAGTATAATGGGGGGAAGCAACGAGCAAACGTTGCTCATTTTATGAGAGAATAACATTTTTGCAAATATCTTGAGCAAGGATTGATGTCATGCCATCCACCATCGCTCCTCAAAGTAATACGTTCAAGTAGTAACCTTATCACTCCTTATGTCCAAACTCTGAGCTATACTGCTTGTTTCTGGTCCAATGAAATATAATTCGGATGTCAGACCAGCTAGTTTCCATTCTGGCAATGAAAGGGGGCATCTTGTCCTTTCCCTTGGGATACAGTAATGGAGTTGGCCATGCCACATGGACAAGGTAGCACGCACCTTGAAGCAGAGGCTGCAAATGAAATGTGCAATGCTGGTTGTTCTATCCTAACCTTCCCAGTACAAATGCAGTTTCTTCTCAAAATTGGAACAAGATGCGGACTTTTATACTTGTGGAGTAACTATTAGCAATTGTTATTAGTAGCTTATTTATATTAAATTCAGTTTGAATTCACTGTGCTATTGTCTGTTTAATTTGTTTTACTGCACTATTGTCACACACACACACACAGAGTGGCCCTGGAGCCAGATGGATGGATGGATGGATGGATGGATGGATGGATGGTAGGTAGGTAGGTAGGTAGGTAGGTAGGTAGGTAGGTAGGTAGGTAGGTAGGTAGGTAGGTTGATTGATTGATTGATTGATTGATTGATTGATTAGAACTCATTTCATTGAGTACGATCTTTTCTTTACCATATTGAATAAGACCTTATTTCTATCCTGATTTCCTACATTCAATTAATATTTGGCCACATATTTCAATGATGATGTACTGCATTCCTGCAAAGAACAAGGCCTAAATAATAGATTTTACTTTCAAAGACAGGAAGGCAAACAGGCAAGCAAGAAAGGAGAATCTAATCATGACTCTAGAATTTCAATTTTAGCAGAGATTTTCTGTGTGGGTATTTGTTTATAGTATGTGTGGGTGTATTTGTACACAAGTGCAGTTGCATAAGATGTTCAGAGGTCAGTAAGGAGTATATATCCTTTAATAAATAGCTTAGGCCATTAGACAAACTAACAGTCTAACCCATGGTTCTCAACCTGGAGGTCGGGATTCCTTTGGGGGTCAAGCAACCATTTCACAGGGGACACCATAAGCCAGTGAAGAAAAAGGCACAAACGGCTTGGGTCTGGAGGAGGAGAGGAAGGAAGGGGGGAAAGAGTGAGTTATAGCTTGATAGGTTGGAGGGGATGTCACTCAATGGCACTGGAGGCTGCAATTGTGTCCAATAGAGGGAAGTTCTGTATGGCACCTGCAGCAGTGACCTGCCAAAGGGGGCTTGTGGCCAAGCAGGGCAAGGGATCAATTCACCACACAACATGAGGAACTGTATTAAAGGGTTGGGGCATTAGGAAGGTTGAGAACCACTGGTCTAATCTATTCATGAAAAGACGTATAGTCCTTAATAAACCAATATTGCAGGTGACTAACACTTATTAAAATAAACAAAGATGTTGTCCTTGTGGAAGAAAAACCTAAAATGGGAGGTATCCTTATTGTGCCACAAAACCAGAAACAGACAACAAGCTTTTGAGTCTTGCTGTACTTTAATCAGTCTGGGCATTGCAGAGCTGAGATAAGGGAGAACAGAAAAGTCCAAACATCATTATAGCTTCACACTGAAGCTTCAAGGTCTGCAATAAAAGTGAGCCAAAAGCACCCATTTGAGGTGTTTGGGCAATATTGGGGTTTTGCCTCAGAGGACACAGACTCTCCTTCCCTTTCTATAGACAAAGGGGTACCCATCAAGTGAACCCACCTTTGCTTTTTGTTAAAGAACATGGGTTCTGGTGTGGCAGAAAAAGGAATTAAAATATGAGACATCTATTAGGTTGTCTTGTTTTTGCTACAGCTGGCAGGGGTGCGGGGAGGACAAAAGGCTGATAGTTCATCAGAAAGTAATCTCTGTGAATTACAGAGATCTCCCTGCAGAATTGCATATCATTTCATTTATGTAAGGAAGGAGTGCCTCTCTTTCCTGCCAGTCCTCCACTCTATCTACAGTTTACCCTGCCTCACGTAACCCTTGTCATTCATGAATGTCTCTATCTATGCTATCAAAAATTACTTGGCAGAATCAGTGAGGTGGTGTTGTGGCTAGAAGGTGGAACTCTATTCTCTATTAACCTAAAACTATCTAGCTGTGCCCCCCCTTTTATATACAGACCATATGGCTATTAGATGCAGACCAAATACTCCAGGTGGCTATTATTAGTCAGTCTAGATTAATAACAATATGTATAATCACATGGTTTTATATATGTACCGGTATTTGTTATAGTTCTAAAACTGAGACAGAACACCTTTTCTTTGGGTGGCTTAAGGCATCAGGTACAAAGAAATCATATAAATATAATGGAATGAAATATCTGAGATAATATCTATACAATCGAGGGAGATCAGGAAACATTTTGGAAGAGATTCTTAAACTAGCCAGGACTACTATTATTGTTCAGGAACTTATTACCTTTTTATATTATCATAGTAAAAAGGAATCATATTGATGAAGGATGAAGCAGACCTGCAACTCATGTTCTTATGAGGAAATCCTGTGTTTTAATACAAGATAGCACAAATGGTCAGGAACATGTTCTCTGTACATCAGGGCGGCAACTGGGAACAACAGAAGCAGCCGGTTGTAGGGCCAGATGGAGACCCCTGCAGTTTTCACATCTGGTCCCTCGGATTCATCCTGTGTTGTCTCCAATCAGTTACACAAGATTATTTAATGGCATTAAAATCTCATACAACCTGCTTAGAATTGAGCTGTAGGCAAGCACTTGTGTGACTAGGAGTTGTGCTTTTTAAGCAGGAAACCTCTTAACGTTGAACTGAACAGGCCTAGACCGTACTCTGCCGTACTCCTAGCCTTCTTCACTTCTGGAATTTGCTGTTCTCATCTCAAGCCCTTCCCAAACTGGAGCTTGGCGCACTGAAAAGCTTCTTCACCCATGCTTCAGAACCTTAAAGGCTATTCTGTAATAAGCATCCCTTGCCCAACCTCGCCTCACCACAATGGTAAACAGATGATAAGGCTGGAATAAGTTGAAGTCAGCAGGAAAAGAGGAAAACCAAATACCAGATGGATTGATTCCCTAAAGAATGCTATAGCCTTGAGTTTGCAAGAGCTGAGTAGGCCAAATGTGGATAGATAGGGTGCTCTGGGGACTCTTCATTCATGGGTCGCCTTAAGTCACAGGCGACTTGACCACACATAACAACAACTTTGCTTATTGACTTTGCTCCTTTCCAATTAAGATGGGGCCATCATTCATACACATTACTGCAAGAAAGAGATTATTCCAGCTGATTGTATAGGGTTGCAGATGGAGCATGGAAATATATAATCAGTCCCAGAAAACTCTTGGACAAAAGTATTTACAGGCAAGATTCTTATTTTATTACTTACATTGATTTAATAGCAGTCAGAAAACTGAAGGGAATACAACAACCCAATCTCCTTTAGACCAATGTGGTTCTGAATTTTTCTTGCATAAATAAAATACTGTACTACCCTGGCAGTGAGAAAAGGAGTCACAGTTTGTTTGTTCTAATTGTTTAAAAAAGTAATACCTAATGAAGCATCTTGGGTATTTTTCATGCTACTCCTGCTGCCATTTTAAACACATGAATTACAGTATTAGATTTTGGGGGACCTTGCATCCATTATCACACTTCCTAAGCCACTCTGTTTTAATAATAATAATAATAATAATAATAACTTTATTTTTATGCCGCCTTTCTCCCCAAAGGGACCCAAGGCAGTTTACAACAATTCAAAATAGTACAATAAAATCAATACAATGTAAAAACAGCACAATACCAATAACATACTATAAAAATACTATACAATATAATACAATAAAAACAAGATTAAAAACAGTAGCTGCAGCACAAAAATTATATCATGGTGTGGTATGTAAAAAAAAAGCCTACCTCTTTGCTCCTCCAGGCTTTTAATAAACATTTGCACACAAGGAACGAATATCTGTTCTTTTGAACTGTGATCCAGTGCTTAAACTGCAGTACTGCAGCCAAAACTCTGCTCAAAACTGAAGTTCAATCTTACGCAGCTGACTCAAGGTTCACTCAGCCTTCCTACCTTCCAAGATTGATAAATTGAGCACCCAGCTCACTAAGGTGGGGTGGAGTGAGGACAATGTGTAGCCTGCATAATTAAATCATAAACTGCACAGATAGTGCTTTAAGAACTATGGGGTTGTGTATAAGTAGCAAGCTTTGTTTTGCTTCATATTTCTCTATGATTAAAATTCATGAGTGATTATTAGGGGTAAGGGAGATATTACACCCCTGTTAAAGCAGCTCCACTGGCTGCCAGTCAGCTATCAGGCACAATTCAAGGTGCTGACCTTAACCTACAAAGCACTGTATGACCTGGATCCTAGCTACCTCAAATACTGATTCTCACAGTATGAACAGACTCAGGTGGTATGGTCATTGGGAGAGGCCTTTCTCTCCATCCTGCCACCCTCATAGGTATGTCTTGTGGGAACCCAAAAGAGCATTATTGGCTGCTGCACCCAGACTCTGGAACTCCCTCCCACTAGAGGCCAGGACTGCCTCATCTCTCTTGTCTTTCTGGGAAAAGGAAAAGACCTTTCTCTTCAGGCAAGCTTTCCTTGACTTATGGACTACCTATTATGTGTATTTTATATTAACCAATAGGATCACATAGACTTTGTGAACTACTTATAACCTTATGTGTTTATATTGACACTATGTTTTCAATGTTAGTTTCCATCACTCATAAACTTTTACATGGAATTTTACTCTCTTTTTAACTGCCCACATTCTCTTGTAGCTTTAATTGTAATGTTGTCTTTTAATGCTGTAAGATGTCCCTCAATTCCCTGTTCTCAATACTTGAACATATCTTAATTGTACCGGACTGTATATTACCCTTCATTACTGTAAGACACCTTGGGTCCTTTTTCCAAAGAGAAAGGTGGGGTAAAAATACTCTAAAATATAAATATAAATATAAATATAAATATAAATATAAATTATAAATATAAATATAAAAAGTGTATACTGCACAGGGGCTGGGTGACAGGGTGACCATTTTCACAGAGTACCATGGCTCCTTTCATGAATGAATGGAATTGCACTCCAATGCATCCTGCATAGGGTAAACACATTTTTTTTAAAAAAAAAAGAATAAAAAGTTCAGCTGGTTTTGTCACTGGAGTAGCTCTGGAGATCAAATCCCTCCTAAGACCTCTGAGAGAGGCTCTCGTTAAGATCACCTGGAAAATATACGGGAGATGGGTTATGTGTCTGCCAACTGGTTTGGGGTCTTTATGGGCAAGATCTATAAACCAAGAGTGGAGCAGAAACAAGGACTGTTAAACCACTTCTTAGTACTTTGTATCCAGGGGACCCTGGCAAGAGTCACCATAAATTAGAATCAAATTGACAGCACATAATTCTTTCTTTATAATGAGGAACTGCCATGAGTTGGCTGAAGTCTCAAGGTACTGCTGGGGCTACAAAATAATGCATGGCATGAGTAAAGTGGCGAGAGGGAGGCTCTTCTCCCTCTCATAAAATACCAGAACTAGGCAACATCCACTCAAACTGAGGGTTGGGAGAGTGAGAAGAGACAAAAGAAAATATTTTTTTACCCAGCATGTTGTTAGTCAGTGGAGCTCCCTGCCACAGGATGTAGTGATGGCATCTGGCCTGGATGCTTTCAAAAGGGGATTGGACAGATTCCTGGAGGAAAAGTCCATCACTGGTTAAAAACCATGATGGAGATGTGTAATCAGGCTTAAAACCAGGGTATATCAAGAGCCAGATGCAGGGGAGTAGTATCAGGAGACAGATAGCTAGTCTCATGAGGACCCAAAGGCATCTGGTGGGGCCACTGTGAGATACAGAAGGATGGACTAAATGGGCCTTTGGCCTGATCCAGCATGGCTCTTCTTATGTTCTCATCCAGACAGAGAGACAAATCGTAGGGAGCCGAGTGCTGGGAGAGCAGGACAGGTGGTTGTTGGACAGGAGGCAGTTTATAGCCTGGACACCCATCTCCAGACATTTACAGTTGGCACTGGGACTCAGTGTGAAAATGTTTGCATTGGCACTAGCAGGACTCTGGCACATCAAAAATCAAGGAACAAGAAGGAAAACTCGGGGGCAAGGACTCTTTGTGTGCATGGCTATGGGCCTTTGGTGCCATTTGGAGAAAGGCAATAAGCAAAAGCACCAGCACTTTGACTAGTGAGCCTCCTTCTCACATCAACCTTTTCAGTCATGGAGAAGGACATAGAAGGTTTGTGACTGTGGGGAAATTCGACTAGGTTGACAGTAAGACTACTGAAAGCCCCCTATTGCCTGTAGTTGAGCTGGTGTTTTTACCTGGATTTTGGGGCTGTTTATGTGGGTTCTTTTCATGCCTATTTGCACGGTGAGCTAGCCTAGAATCCATTCCAGCTGGCCCATTCCAACCCTTGCTTGCCTGATCTCTGTGGTGGTCTGGCCTTGGCAACTCCGAGGATGGGGTGCTGATTGGTGGTGTCACTGGTATAAAAAGCAAGCAAGTGTGGATTAAGTCAGTTGCTGCTGCCTTAGTAGCCAACTGATATCCACTGCTGGATACAGGTCTCTCAGATTTCTCTTTTATACTCTTCTGATCCACACAAGTTCTACCAATCTTTATTAATCATTCAGTCATCTGGTTTGTGGGATTCCCCTATTCCTTCTTCCAATCCAAAACCACTATTGATGTATTTCTTTATTTCTCAGCAGCTAGTACCATGGCATCACCCACTCATTTCCATTTTAGTGAATGCTATATGTTCTTTTATGTCTGTTAATTTATCTGTTGTCAAATATCCTGGTTTCTTAATTTATCTATTATTTTTCTTTCAAAGGAAAACATTAGATTAGGTATACGGGCGGGGTATTGTTTTTTGAAACAGAGAGGTATCCAGCCAAGGTAGTCTTTTGATTATGCTAACACACACCTCCATGTGGATGAATAGTTTCGTTAGTGGCAAGAGTAGCATTAAACGGGGGCAGAATGGTGAAGAAACTACAGCTACATAGTAGGACTTAAAAGGTTAAGCTCAACATTGGAAGAATAATTTCATAATGATAGTCTGATGCTGGCAGCTATTGTTGCACTCAATGTTCACTGTTATGTCCTTTTCCATGATGAGGAAATGGCACAATTAAAATGTTGGGTGGGGGACTGAATGAGGAAGTCTGGAGTTTAAAGAAACATGGTTGTAGGAATGTTCATTTTCCTCCCAAGAAGGATCATATAAACTCAATTTGCAAAAGGAGACACAGCACAGTCAAAGCCAAGAGATAATCATGATTGTGGGTAGGGTGGAGAATGAAATAAAAATATCAGTAGAAAAGGAGATATGGGTGGCAAGTAACTACTATTAGGAAAGACTTCAATTAGCCTGTAATTGTTTCCAGAAATTAATGTCTCACAATAATTATTGAAACTAACCACAACTATTTTTGATTATACCAAATCTTTATTCTCTTCTAGTTGAAAACAGATTGCCTTGTCAAAGTTCACGTTGAAGATTGCTACAGGATGAGCCATTCAGAAAAAAATAGCCGTTCTTGCAGTTAAAGCTCCATTCTGCACAAATCTTGAATGGCATCAGAAGAAACTAGTTGTGTTTGTAAACTGATTGGCAGCCTGGATATGCTGCCCAGAGACCACTTGGTAGTGGGATGGCTAATCTTTTTTGTAAATAAATAAATAAATAATATTATTTGTTATTCCCAACCCCTACTTCTCCCTGCTCAGAAGGTACAATTTAGCACAAGCAGAGACACACACATACCCTATAGTCCATCTCTTAGGGCGTTTATACACAACCCCTAAGCTGCGCTGCAAATGGCTCCCAGCTCCGGAGCTTAGAAATGTTTTCCCACCAGCTCCAGAGTTGGAGACAATTAAGTGCGACCCCGCCCACTTTAGCGCGACCCAGCACATTTTTCATGTACCTGCTCTCTGCAGGTGAAAAAAATTTGATGCGGATAAGAGTGCCGGGCTCTCCTGGCTTGTCTGTTGTTTTTTTACCTCCTGCCCCTTTAAGAGCTCCTTGAGCTGGAACCAGGAAGTAACGGGGCTCGTGGCAAGTTCGACCGGGCACCGGCAGGTTAGTAAAGGCTTCTTTTGTCCTTTTTTCTCCTCCCCCCCTCACGCCGACAGGAGCAGGAAGTGCTGAGGGGTGGGGACGGAGGAACAGAAACGAACCCTCAAGATCTCTGGTCCGAATTTAAGGGACCAGTGGATCTTAGGGGTCGTGTGAAAAGGCCCTCTGTTAAACTAGTGTTGGATCAAAACAAAGCCAGTTTCTTGATATCATTCCCTCGATTCACCATCCGTCCTTGGCTTCCATAATTCAAAGTGTTGGCTTTATTCTCTAAATCCCTGCATGACTTAGCTCTGGACTACCTTTGGGACAGTATCTCTCCATATCAGCCTCCCCGGACTTTAAGATCTTTAGAATAGACCCTTCTCTTGCTCCCACCACCACAAGAGAGGGACTTTTTGGTGGCTATTGTCAGACTATGGAATGTCCTTCCACAGGAGAAGGGACAGGTTCCCTCTATTCTGCCTTTTTGTCAGTGGGCAGAAAAACATTTCTTTTTCAGGCAGGCTTTTAATATGTAAAATTTGCAAAGTGCTGTAGAAGGAAAGATTTTAAAAGGGAGAATTGTTCTTTTTATCATTTTAAAATGTATGTTTTAAGTAGTTTTTGGGTTTTTTATTTTCTGCCTTTTCATATTTTAAATCATATGTTTAATCATGTGATCTCTCTCTCTCTCTCTCTCTCTCTCTCTCTCTCTCTCTCTCTCTCTCTCTCTCTCTCTCTCTGTGTGTGTGTGTGTGTGTGTGTGTGTGTGTGTGTGTGTGTGTGTGTGTTTTCAAAACACACTGCTACATAGAACCTTTGTAAAGCTAGATACTAAAGACAGGAATATTAATCAACATCTATCCTTCCACTGAGGATGTTATCCAAACCCAGAGCTGCCAGAAACTAGATAAACTACAATTCATTATTAGAAGTTGACATGACAGAGAAATGCTGACATTGTAATACAGTATGTCAAAAACAGACTGCAGTACCAGACTAGATCTGTGCTAGTTACTCTAACTTTGTATCACTGTTGTTTCATTCTTCAACTGCTATCTTCTGACTAATAATCACAGAGTATTAAATTCAGAAGTCACTGGAAACATTACTGTATGTTAACTGATTGAGGATGACAGCTTAACAGCCTTTAGGGTCACAGAACCAGTTACAGAGAAAATGAGCTTTTAAAATTCTCAGTGGTCTACTTCACTCCTGCCGTACTATGCAGTATTCCAGTATTTTGGGGTTATATCAAGGTGCCACCAAGAGAAACATTTAAAGTATTTATCCAGGATCTTTGTCAAAGTTATTATGTTACACAAACTGGAATGTTTATCATCAATATTTCTGTCTGTTTACCTGTTGCTGATTTATCCATAACGGGAGGGGGGATCCAAAATCAACAGTAAGGCACTGCCTTTATTAGGGGATACAAAAAGGACATTAAAATATGTGCAACATTTTGGCATTTCCAGATTTTTATTTATTTATTTATGCATCAATTTATCTGCCTGAAGCAGATAGGAGTGTGTGTGTGTGTGTGTGTGTGTGTGTGTGTGTGTGTGTGTGTGTGTGTGTGTGTGTGTGTGTGTGTGTGTGTGTGTGTGTGTGTGTGTGTGTGTGTGTGTGTGTGGAAAGAGCCATATAAGTTTTGTAGGGTTTTATTTTTCTGCCTGATAAGGAATATATTTGATCCACATCTGGTTTAGCTGGTTCAAGCCAATGAGCCAGTTCTTCAGAGGGTCATAGAGAAGCAGACCGAGTTCCCAGAACGATGTGGCTGCTTATAAACTCTTCTGAATGATCCCACAGGAATCTGCTTGCATTTAAGGAATTTCTGTGTGGGTGTAACATCCTTTGTGGCAAACCACTGCAGCATTATATTACCAACAGATTAAAAGAACTTCAGAATGCATACCACGGATAAATATGAGGCGTCAATGAATTGACATATGATGTTTCACAGATGATTTAACATATGAGAAATCTGACATTTCATGATCTAATAACCTGTTGTTTTTAGACTGGCCAGAAGATATAATTTTGATTTTTTTCTTCAAAGGAACTGAACTTTGGTAATATAATTATAGCTATTTTCCCAATATGGGCACTGCTCTGCCAATTACCCTGGGAAACACTGCAAATGTGTGAGGAGAGGAAACCAGATTTCACTTTACATTGGCCATATTTGCTAGTGAAATAGGCAGTGAAAGACCAATGTTTCCTATGCAATGTGGTGAGTTTCAGACTTGAACAATCATGTGATGAGGCTGTCCATCCTCTCATGTTTCCTAAGATATAATTTGCTTGCTCTGACCTATAGGCCTTTCCCTCAGTGTCCTAGAGACTGATATTCTTAGAGTTGAGCTCCTCTCATTTCTCTCTCTCTATTCTCTCTGGGAGAAGACAGAGGAGATATTCTGCCTTTCTTCCAGGAAACAACTCTAGCTGCTAACCTTCATTAGCTAGGATTCCTATTCTCTTTCCTGTCTCCCTGTATTTCTCTGATCAACACCTGTTTTCTTATTTTATAAGAAGAAGCAATATGGATGGAGTTATTTTCAGGGTCTGAATCCACAAGTTACCTTAGCTGCTGCTGATTTATACCAGCTCAGAATGGGCATCCTCCCTTGCCTGTCTGTTCCGAAACACTGCTTTTGTTTTTCTATGAACAACATTAATTAGTACGCATAGCAGGAGCCCCGAGGCAGAAGCTTCAGAGAACCCTGACTGCCACGGCAGCAGCCCATAAAACTTTATGTATTGAAAGATCCCATTTCTCTTTCTGGCTCCCAACCTCTTACTTCTCCAGACAGAGAGTCTGCACTTGGCATCTCAGTTCAAGCTGAGTGCACGCCAAAGCATTATGTTGGGATGGGATGTTGATGAGTCATAAGCATTGATTGGAAATGCCCAGTTTGCTGAACCAGGAGCCATGGGTGCAAGAGGAGCAGGCACATCTCCATTTGTAAAGGATTACACAGCCTGTTTTATTTTAAACTATGAACGACAACTCTCTCTGTAAATCTATGAATCCATTACTAGGAGTGGGAGAGAATTCTGCTTTCCAACATTTACTTTAAAAAGAAAAAAAAGAAACTAACAAACAGATCTTTTTAGGAAGTAAAAAGTTTTTTTTCCTTGAAGTGTGGGAATAATGTCTGTGAAGATTCTTAGTCATCCAGGTGAGTTTATCTAGAAGATGAGTCATTGGAACTGGACTTATTTTTTTCTTGAGTGATTGAAACGTTTTGCTGCTTATCCAAACAGCTTTATCAGTCTGAGGAAAGTTAGTGGTGAGTCCTCCATTTTATAGTTTACATTCATTTCGCATCAACCTGGTCTAAATAGGCTCATAAGCTGGATAATGGCCTGAAGAGGCTCATTAGGTGGACAATGGCCTAAGGTGAGTAAAAGTCCCAACTGTAGGAATAACCCAAAATGGCAGTTTTGTCTTCCCACCCTAAGGGCTTTGAGAACTTGGCCCTTAAAAGTGTGAGCTATTGCTTTCTTTCAACTATTCTATATTTTGGGTTGTCACTTTTTTCACTGACAGACATCTAATGTTTAACAGCTTCATGGCAAGAAGTAAATAGCATCTTTTCTATATTGAAAATAGATTTGTCTTTTCATTCATTTCATATGGAGAGGAGTTCATTTGGTTCCTTTTTGATAAAATCATACCACCTTCTTAAATTCTGTGGAAAGATCTTGAGATTAGAGGGGAAGGGAGAGGATACGTTGAAACTGACAGATTAAGTCATCCATAATTTACACATCAAAAACACATACACACATATTTCTATTCAGGTTTAACTATAGCTTTCACAATTTAATTTCTTCCTAGGACATGCATTTATTGACCGGGAAGAAGGAGAACATCATCAATGAAGGGCAACAGCACAAAGAGAAACTACCTAAACTTAGCACGAAAAATTGTCATCCAATTATACTTGTAAAAGCAGGTATCTTTCAAGGTCTGTTCAAAGTAATTCATATATAATTTCTTTTGAATCTTTGTAGGTGCTAGAAACTTTAAATGTTTTACTTTCAAGATCCATCTTACAGACACATCTGTTTACTGCCTCTTATTTATTTCATTTAAAATATTGTTAACCCCACCTTTCTTCTTAAAAAGGAACTAGGGCAGCTTACATAATTAAAAAGGCAACATTTAAAATAAAAAACAGTAACTATACAAATAGTTTAAAAGAATTAAATAAATATATTTAAAATAGTAAAATCAACACCAAAAACACAGTTAAAAGCAGTCATTCACAATAATTCATTTTAAAAAAAAGTCTCAGCTGTTTGCTTAAAAGGAAGACTGTCTGAAGAGGAATGTCACCAGGACTGCAAAAATGGGGCCAGCTTGACTTCTTGTGGAAGGGAGTTCCAGAGTCTGGGATCAGCAACAGCATCATCTCTTTAATTCCCTTATTTAAACTGATGAGATGAAACCAGAGCTCTTAGCCTTGTTGGCTGGAGGATTCTGGGAAATTTAATCCAAAAAAGAATCCCCCCTCCCCAGACAATGAAAAAAATGCAGCACTGAACTAAATACCTGACACTTGCAAGCTTCCATCGAGGCATAACTCCTAGGAAATTCTCTTGCCTCTTCTGCCAAAAAAGGACACAACTTTGGATAGGAACTGTGGGTGAAATACTACTCTGATACTTATGTAAAAATATAGATACATAATGCCATGTCAAGTATTATAATATATAGGAGGCACTATCATAGTCAAGTTACCATGCCTGCAAGGGCAATTGACGCTGCAGCTGCTACAATGTAGAGAGGGATAGCTGTGTATCTGGTTGCATACCTGAATGCTCAACTGAGTATATGACCAGGCTTCTTCTGTCCAGGAACAAGTTAAGCAACCAATGAGAATTAAATACAGTAATTACATTTTTCCTAAATAATGTCTGAAGTGGCAGCCTAATCACTGAGACAGTATATCAGGTTCCCAAGAAATTATGTGGTCACACGCAAGTAGGTTTTTGATGGCCAGTTACAACTAGTACTAGCTTCCTAGATGCCCTACGCACATCTGATCTCGCCTGATTTTAGAAGCTAAGCAGGGTCAGCCCCGGTTAGTACTTGGATGGGAGGCCACCAGGGAATACCAGGTGTTGTAGGTGCCTGGAGTAGGGACTGGCAAACTCCAATATTCCTGCCAAGAAAACTCCATGGACATGGAGTCACAAAGAGCTGGTCATGACTGTAACAACACATCACACCACACCACACCACACCACACCACACACACACACACACACACACACACACACCTAGTACTAATTATGACATGCTAATATTTCCGAGAAAGGAAGAGTGGCAGGTCTTGGGATTCCTGCCTGTATTGTCTCCAAAAACACAGTGATGCGGGCATAGACTTGTTTCGTCTGTGGCTGCTGATGGAAGTTGCCTTCTTCCACTGTCACAGTCTCTTGATGGCAGGAGAGTCTCTCCTAAGGTGCACTCCATGGTTCTTCCTGAGGTGGTCAGGCACAGGTAATCATCCACATGGCATTCTCAGAATGGGCATGAGATGGCTTATATAAAGCATACTCGATGAGTACATATATCTTGGGACTCTTTGTTGTTTTCCATGGAACTTTTATAAGCAAGACTATAGGCACAATAACATGGTTTCTAAAGGGATGAAATGATCCACTGGGGACCAGATGTATTAGAAGCATCAGATCTGGAAGTTCTTTTCAAGGGAAACCATTGGGGCGGTGGGAGACAACTGAGGGACAAAGGCCTAAGCAGTTCCCATGGGTACTGGTAGTGTGTCCACGGAGCAGCCATTAACTGTCTGGTTTCCTAGTGGCCCCAGGGATTGCAAAAGGGCTTAGTATCCGCCTGCATGGAAGCTCAGTGGGCTGGGTTGTTTTTGTTGTTGTTTTAATATGACATTATCTCTGGCTGCCTTCCTAACTGAAGGAGGCTGGTGGGCTGAAGTTCCTTAAGGGGATTGGAGTGAGGTTTTTGACTTATCCCCTTTGGGTGCAATGCTGTGAGCTTGTGGTTGACTCATCTCTAAATGACGGGGGAAACTCATTTTCAGTAACACTTGGTTGTCTCTCACCTTGGAGTTCTCAGGAGTGGATAGTTATAGGGGTGAGCTGGTGGTGACCTGGACCATATTTGATGCATATATCTTGGGACTATTTGTTTTGGTTTGTTTGTTTTTTTCATTGCAATTTTACATGGAGAGTGTGTCAGTTTCAATCCTCTCTGTTCCTTGAACAAATTAAACTAACAAAATTCCATTTATAACCAGCAGGTATTTGGCAGCATAGCAATGCTGTCCTGGTAAGGTTTGTAAAGCAATGGGAGTCATTTATCTCAAATGCGATTTGAAGGCTTTTGTAGCTCTAAGTGAGATAGCAAGACAATGGGAAATTCAGAAGGCTTAGCAGAACGGTGAAGTAAAGCTTTTATATGTGCCAACAGCCAGCATAGGCTATTAATATTAGGGTCCAACGTGTTGATGAGGTCTGTAAAGGCCTTCCTGAGTCTTGATTTTTACCCAGGTATCATCTATATACCTGAATCAGTGGGATGGTGTTGTCTTCTCCACTTCTTCCATGTATACGTTTGAAACAGTTGGTGATACTGGGGAACCCATGGCACAACCATGCTTTCATATTAAGTTCACTAGGGAAGACACCCAAGACAACAGGCTGACTTTCCTGGATTGTGCAGTCATCATCAGACCCGACCACGGCCTGGGAGTAAAAGTTTACAGGAAACCCACCCACATAGATCAGTACTTACTGTTTGACTCCCATCATCCATTACAACACAAATTAGGAATCATCAAGACCCTAAACCACAGAACAGAGAGCATCCCCACCTCCACAGAAGCCAAGAAGTAGGAAGACAGGTACCTGAAGACAGCACTTAAGGCCTTTGGATATCCAAAGTGGGCCTTCAACAAAGCAGTGGGCTTTCAACAAAACCCAGAAGAACGAAGAACCGGGTCATTCCCTACACGGATGGAGTATCTGAGAAGCTTAAAGGGATTTTTGGCAAACACAACATCCCTGTTTATTTCAAACCCACAAACACACTAAGGCAGAGACTTGTACACCCAAAGTACCCGATACCAAAACACAAAAGGAGCAATATAGTATATGTAGTCCAATGCAGTGAGTAGTATGCAGACCTCTACATTTGAGAAACTAAACAGCCATTAAACAGAAGGATGGCCAACATAGGAGGGGTAACAGCTCAGGACCAAAATTGGCAATATACCTCCACTTGAAGGACAAAGGGCATCCATTCAAAGATGAGGATGTACACATATTAGACAGAGAAGATAGGTGGGTTGAGAGAGGGGTCTGGGAAGCCATTCATGTGATCATTGAAAACCCCTCTCTCAACAGAGGTGGGAGGCTCAAGCACAGTATCTGCCACTTATCAGGCTGTGATATCAACAATATGTAGACAATTAAAAAATACTTCACGCCTTCATCACCAAGGCCATAGTTTAGGACCCATACTTCATAGGTTTCAGGACTTTTTAGACGATTGTTCACCTTAAGGCTCTTGAGACTCTTGTCTACCTAAGGAGCCTATTCAGACCATTGTTCATCTTATGAGCCTATTTTAGACCAGGGTGACAAGAGGTAAACATGAACTATAAAACGGAGGACTCACAACTAGCCTTCTTCAGACTGACAAAGCTGTTTGGATGAGCAGCAAAACGTTTCAGTCTCTCAAGAAAAAGAAGTCCAGTAGCCATGACTCAACTTCCAGATAAGTCTGTGAAGATTCTCAGTCATCCAGGTGAGTTTATCTGGAAGTTGAGTCATGGCTACTGGACTTCTTTTTTTGAGAGATAGAAACGTTTCACTGTTCATCCAAACAGCTTCATCGATGAAGCTGTTTGGATGAACAGTGAAACATTTCTATCTCTCAAAAAAAGAAGTCCAGTAGCCATGACTCAGCTTCCAGATAACTTCCAGATAAACTCATCTGGATGACTGAGAATCTCCACAGACATTTAGGGAGCTCCATTCTTCTTCCAGAAATCTTTTGACTCTAGTGAAGGAACACAAACCTTCCCCTTTGTTAACACAAAATCAACAAAGTTTCCCCATATATCTCTAAACATGTTCTTCTTTGACATTCCCTTTCTTACTTTAATATCACATTTTAATTATTCATTAATATTCCACACTTCCCTATCCCATTCATTTAATTTGAAATTATACCTAACTATCCAGTTCTTTGCTATTATTAATTTAAGCTGCTGCTACTAGATTTGCGACCAATCCTTTCGCTGTCCAATTCCAATTTTCATTCTCCAATATAGATAAAACTGCTTTTTAAAAATGGCATACTCCTAGATTCAGTTTTAATATTTAAAAAAAAACAAATGTATAAAATTCCAATATACTGTGTATTCACATTCCCATCAAAACCCCTTTTGGTGCGATCAGGTGTACACTTTCTCACCATCTGATTGCACCCTTAGTCACTCCTTAGAAGGGGATTATATCTCTTGTATCACAGACAAATAGGCTTAAGTGTTTTTTGAGCTACATGCATCTAAAATAGTTGGATTTTTAAAAAATTGAACTGACTTAAAATACATATTATGAGCTAAGTTCTGAGGATATCCAAGACTCCACATTTTCTCTCTCTCTTTTTTTTAGTTTTTACTGTACAAATCTAACAGCATGCTTTAGAGCTGTGTTTAAATAGTACTTTTTAATATTGTTCTCCCCTTTGTAGTTTTAATTCTCTCTGTTTTGCTGTGTTTCATTGTGATGGCCTCTAGCTACATACAATTAAAGTTATATCATTTGATATGAGGACATCAAGGCTTCCAAGTTGCAGAGGAACAGGTGCAAGTGCTTTTCTGGGAGAGTATTAAAAATACACTTCTTTTCCTCCTATTCGTTATGACATGTTGCTGTGAAAATGATAAACAATATAGCCATAGATGTACCTGTAGCCAATAGTATCAGTTTCGTATCTGATGAGGTGTTTACTTCCAAAATGAAGACTATATATTAAATCATCCTCTTTGATTACATATGAAATTGATTTTTGCCCTAAGTAACAAACCAGCAAAATTTCAGAAGAACAGCTATAGCAGCTTTTGTGGAAATGGAATCCTAAAAACGGGTTAGTGATTTACTTTACTCTCTGTTCCATCCATAAGATGTTAGGTCTTAAGTGAAGACGATACATATCTCAGACAGGCCCCTGCCCCCCAAGGACATAAAGTCACAAAATTTCAGAAGCACAGGTTCAAGTACTAGGAAAAAAATGATTCATTAGCATGTGAACAAAGAAAAAGTTGGAAGTCTTTTTTTAAAAAAGTGAACCTCTCAGTATTTTATAGTACTTTGCCCCAAAATATATTAATTGAAGACTCATGAAACATGCCCTAGGGCAGTGGTAGTGAACCTTCAGCACTCCAGATGTTTTGGACAACTCCCAAGCCTGTATTGCCAATGACAAAGGACTGTGGGAGTTGTCCAAAACATCTGGAGTGCTGAAGGTTCGCCACCACTGCCCTCCTAGGGTGAGAAGGTGATATTCAATCCATTCCAACTGTCATCCCTCCTGTTGACTACTTTCCACAGCAAATATACTGGGTTTTTTTAAATGTGCCCCCTTTGACTGTCTGAAGTTTGAATAAAGCTAGCTCCAAGAGGAAATAGCCAAAGTGTTCAAAGATAGGTCTACCTCTCCCCAGAATTTAGCCATCAGCCCAATCTGAAGTACATCTCTAATACACACAGAAAAAAGAAGGGAGGTAAAATGGTGGTAGAAAGATGGAACACCTGAAATAGTTTAGTTTAAGCTAGCATGGAAAATGGCAAGACACCAGTGCAAAGAGCAGGAGGCGCCATTCCAGTGAGGCCAGAAGAGGGATTTTAATGATTTAGGACGGCAAATATATGCTACATTAGTTCCAAAAATATGGAAAATACAGATGTGGTGTGGTTTGGGGACCAACAAAATACTCCAGATGGAAAGTGGAAAGACAGATATTCTACAGCAAATGGATAAGGCAGCAATCCTGCACTCACTTATCTGGAGTAAGTGCCACTGGATGCTGTTAAAAACGATAGATTGAGACTGCAGATATTGTCTTAAAACAGAGTGCAGTTGTTTCATCCTGACCTTCCAGAAGCTGAAAAATAGCAAGACTGGTTTAAGGTGCTTATAAATACGCCACAATCATATTTTGATTCCTCTGGTTTCTCAGCATTTGATTCTCAATATGGTTTTGTTTCAGCTTTGAAAGTCAGAGGGATAAAGTGGTATTACGCTCTGTCTTATCCAAGGCATGGTTACAAAAGATGCTAAGCTCGAGGATGATAGAGGGGTTAAGTTGCTTAGACGTCCTCCTCTTGGTGACTTGAACTTAAGCTGTAGTGATCCACAGCAGCTCACATACTCCTTCTGGAAGGCTAAACTGGTTGGCTGGGGTTACTCAGATGGAGATAGAACATTTCTGCTTTCCCCTAATTGCAAACAGATCTATTTTTCCATGAACTCTCCTGAAGTATGCAGAGGTCTTCTGTTTGCCAGAGCTTTCTGGCATTTATGTGAAGATTAGAATCCAAATATTTTTTTTAAAAAAAAGATCCTGTGAGAAATGATGTAAAGAAAAACACTGTAAACAGGATAATTGTCTAGCAATATCATTTTAAATATAAAGTTTAGGGGGAACTGCATGTGTAATTTCCCCCCTCCCCCCAACTTCCCATGGGTAAGGGTGCTGAAATGTTACTAGGGTATAAATGTGGTTTCGCTAAAAAAAAAAAAAAAACCAAGATTTCTTACAGCATTTTATGAGCACAAGAAGAGCACAGGATGTGCAAGGAGAAGTCAGAACATACAAGGACAGGAAGCCACCATGGCTACTGCTCTGCTCAGATGTGGTTGACCTTGGTGTCAGTGCTCTCATGGTGTTTTACGAGGACGGGAGATGCAGCATTGGGCCTTTTGGTGAAATCCATCCTGTTGATCTTTAGGGATGAGAAACATTTTTTCTAGGAAAACGTATCCCCCAAATTGCCAATTGTGTTGTAATAATAGTTCAACGTCAAGGATTATGATGACTGATTATGATTACGAGATAATAAAATAAGCACCAACCACTTCAATTTTAATATTACGAACCCTGCTTGGTATTCTTAGGTGACATCTTCAGGCTGCCTTTTTTTAATTGCATCTCAAAAAAGAACAATAGATGGGGAGTTGAGATGCCGAAAGGAGGTGAGTAGGGACGTTGTGCTGGCTATAAGAATGAACATATTTATATAATGACCGTTCTCAAGTCAAGTGTGAATGATGAATAAAGCAGAAGGAGTCAAGAGGCATTCCTTTACAACAACATCCCTCAAAATGGAACCTTGAGGGAAATGTTCATTTCCCGAAATACTCTTACCATGGTGCTTTCTACGAGGCAAATGTGAGAGTGTACAGCCTGGTCATGATGCATAGACCTGTGCCTAATGGCCAGCAGACTATTGTAGTGGTATGGAATGTGGGTCATATTAACCTGCTTGGAAGGCCACTGGCAATACATTTTCATCTACAGCCATGTCCATGAGGAAAAACTGGAAGCTAATAGCTTGGAATTGACTTGAAGAGCAGAGTTGCTGAAATATTTCCTGGTGGGGGCAGGCCGATTTATAGGATTTAAGGGTTTTGATGTTTTGCTAGCACTGGTGTCCTGAATATCTTGTTGACTTCTGATGTGGATTGGGAAGGGAAAGTAACACCCCCCCCCACACACACACACACTATGGATGGGTTGGGAAGAAATCTGAAAATCAATGTTATGCAAAGTCGTAAGATCGCCTAGAGCAGATATTCACATTTTGCTTCAACAAACCATTCTGTGGTAAATCAGACTCCACAGAAAACCAATTGGCATTCAAGTCTACACTCCAGCTGCAGATGGCAAAGAAAAAGAAATGGAAATCTTTTGTGTAGGTGTCCAGAACGAAACAGATCCCACATCAAGATAGGATGTGCTAATAATCATGGGCAACTGGCATGCCAAAGCAGGAAATAAAGCAAAACCAAACATTATTAATGAATTTGGTCTAAGAATTATAAATGATGAAGAGTGGCTCAAAATTTTGTGAAGCCAATCTTTTTCTTTCTTTTTTTCTTAACTGCACATACATCGTTCAGGTAACTAAAATTGATGGGTGTCAATGGATGGCCAAAACAGAAATTAAATTAACTCTAAAATCAGAAGCAGAAGACACAAAAGTTCTATTCATTTTAAAAAACAAGATCATGAGTGGGTTGTGTATGGAATGTGAATTGGTCATATAAAAATAGTATAGAGTAGTAACACTCTTGGTGAATTTAGTGATAATGTGAAGCACAAATTTAAATTAACAGTCTTGAGATCTAACTTTAGATCTGGTTTCCATGAACCAGAAGAACCAGAAGTTGAAACCAGTGGTGCCATCAAGGAAAAATGCAAAGAAGACTATTTGTATTATTGAGGTAAGGTGGTGGCAGCGGGGGAGACTCATTGCATGGCTGATTAAATTCTTGATGTTATTAATGACAGATTAGAAGCAAAAGTGAAAGGAAATGGACATAGGGTTAGAATCCTGGAAAAAAGAAAAAGAGGCAGAGAGCTGTGCTTGCACTGTAGAAGCTGCCTTGGATAAAGTGCAATTAGCAATTTCTACCTTTTTTAAAATAATTACTGTTCAGGAACTAACCTAGGGATCCAGTAATCCTGCACTGCCTTGAAAGTCCTTTAAACCCCCCTCTCTCTCATACACAAACACATTTGCTGACAACAGGCACTCAGATGAAGGGCACCGTCACTCCTGTGATCTTCCATTTGTCTTTGGATCAGGTGATCTCACTGGGCAGAAAGCAGACAAAAGAAACTTTGACCTGATGGGGGGCATCCACTCCATCCCAGTGATGATGCTGTGGCCATCACCCCAAGGGCATCTCTAGCCATCTTGGTAGTGGATGATACATTATGGGAAGAGCTGCCAATGGACATGCATGAAGTTCCTTCCCTCCTAGCATTTAGAAAATCAGGTGAAGCAGATCTTTTCAAAATGTTTAATTTAATTGGTTTTCTGATTTCTGACACCACTGGGGGATTCGGGGTTCCCCCATCCTTCTTTCTTCGACAAAAGGGTGGGAGTTCACCCCTAGGTGTAAGCCATCTAGAGTAGTTGCATGCCACTAGATGGGTGGAATAAAAGTCAATAAAACAAACAAACAAACCACCTTTGCTGGCTGAACAAAACAAGATGATTCCCCCATTAAAAACAGACAATTCCACCATGAGTTTCACAGCATTGAGCTTTCATGCAATCGCCATGCTTTAATTCAAACTCATCTGTGTATAATCCATTGCAAATTGTGGGGTGAATGCAACCACATACCCCTTAGGTTAGGTGATGAGAGAGGGAAGGAATGGGCTGCCTTGGCAGAGGACCTCTGCCCAGGAATTTGGGTTTCAAAATTGACAATACATTCTACATATAAAAATCCAGTCTGGTTTTCTCCCCCTCCTGTTCTCCTTTTTTTCAGCGACTTGGTTTGGCCACTGCTATTGTTAGACACTTGGGAATCGGAGGCCCTCCTAGTGAAAGCTCTAAGTTTGCAATGGTAGAGGGAAAATATTAGCAGCTACCAATGGTGGCATCTCCCAGCCTTTTCAGAAGAATTTGCCAGGTGCTTGGATTCTAAACAACTGTGCTGAAACATCTGCTTGCATTACTCGGATAACGGATGTCCTGGCACAACAGCCAACTGTGTTTGCCAGTATAAGCACTGAATTGCTAGTTAAATCCTGGGAATGAGAAGATATTCTCTGCAGAGATGAAAAATGAACACTGTCTTTTTTTTCCATTTGAGCATACACCACACACACAGACACACCATTTACTGTCCACATTTCAGTAAGATGTTCTGGCAAAGAATAGAGAATTCACTGAAAGAACAATGGGATTATAACACACATACTAAGGACATGCTTCAATTGTAAGACTAAGCAGTTCGGTACGCCAAGTATGAATATCAACAATGGCTTGGTTAAACAAGTTGTCAAGAGGTATAACAACAGCAGGGGGGATTGCAAACATAGGGCACTGCTCTCTGGTGTCACAACCAGAAAGACAGATTGACATTGTAGGTAGTTTGGGACTGTCTGAAAACCTAGATAACCAGTTCTAAGTTAACAGGTGGATTAATAGGGCAGGTGAGGTACTCCCTCAAGTAACCTAGACCCCATTTGTGGGGGCTTATATAACAATATCTTGAACCTGGGCCAGTAACGTACTGAGAAACAAAGAGCTTCTTTGAGCAAAGGAATAATACTCACATGGTAGGCTGCCTTACCTGCAAATTATTCACCTGTGAGTGAGTGAGACTCATTTGGGACAGTGGTTCTTGGCTGCTTGGATGAGTAGCAAAACATTTCAATCTCTCAAGAAAAGAAGGCCAGTTGCCATGACTCAGCCTCACCTGGATGACTGAGAATCTTCACAGACATCATCATCATCATCATCATTGAGACATGGTTGGCCCTTGGTGCTGCAGCTAATCCATGTGTCTGTAAATAAATAAATAAATAAATAAATAAATAAATAAATAAATAAATAAATAAGAAGTTATTTTTGCAAAAATGTCAACTTAGCTAAAATTCTGATCCTACTGACTACAACAGCTGGATGACAGCTGGATCCCTGTGATGTGTGAGCAAATTCAAAATAAGCAGCAAGAACTAGCTGGAAAAACATTCCTTTATTCCTTGCAGTTCGGACTGAAAATGCTGGCAGACTGAAGAAGACACCCTTTAAGAATATTAGGAAAAATTAATTGTCCTGCGAAATTAGCCGTTTAGGTCCTAAATATGAATCAATGGAGACACAAACAAGAGAGAGGTAAATGTATCATTGTGTTTTAAATCCATTAATACACAGGGGCAATAATAATAATATACAGTACACAGCTATACCAAAATATGTAGGAAAATCTGCTTTAGACAACTAGGTAAATCTTTATTATCTAATTATGAGTCTCAGGTTGCAACTAAAACCAGCAATAAGATGATATCTTTACTAAAGTGAACAAGTTAGAGTATTCCTACCTGCATTTTTCTGTCCCCTGTCATGGGGCTTATTTTGTGTGTGTGTGTGTGTGTGTGTGTGTGTGTGTGTGTGTGTGTGTGTGTGTGTGTGTGTGTGTGTGTGTGTGTGTGTGTGTGTCTGGTTGAGATTGCTCTGTTTTGGTTGTTTTCTGGTGCATACAATTGCTGGAAATGAACCAAAGCAAGTGGGTGAATGGAAGCTAGCTGTTTCATTTTGCCAATTGATTTTCAGTATCCCCATATATTTAGTGGTTTATATAGACAGTTTAGCCACTTAATTATATGGGATAATTTAAAAATTTAAAATTTCCTCTCTGCTTGTTGGAGCAGAGGGACGAAGTGAAAAAAATTAAGCCAATTAGGGCAGTGCTGAGGTGCTGTACCTTTTAGAGAAAATGAATTTAAAAAATTGAAAGCTTCCTCCTGGAAATGGGAGGAGGCAAGGTATATTTTCCTCTTTTCTTTACAGGTTTTCTGCCCCTGGCAAAACATGTTGACTTCCTAGGATGGAAAGAAAAGAAAAGCAACCCCTTACTTTGCCTCCTACCATGTCCTCCTGATTCCATTGGGAAGCTATGCCATGTAGAGACGACGACAACACACTACATGGCATACAGGATCTCCGCTTGACCTTAAATGGCCCTTTTCAGCCCACATTAGCCCACTGCAGCTGAGCTGCGTAGCAAACCCTTGGTCTGAATTCAAGTTATAGCTTCAGATGTTGATTTGTACAGGAATGAAAGTCCAAGAGAAGGATTTTGAACCGATGGAGGCTGTGTGCCTGTTCCCTTAGGAGACTCAGTCTAAATGGTGCCTCCTAGGACAAATTTAATTGGTTCCAGGGGTCCCATTGGTTTTATTAAAAATTCATCTTAAGAGGCATTGTTTCCCATAGGAATGCATTGAAAATCAATTAATCTGTTTTGGAGCAATGGATTACATTGGTTTTCAATGCATTCCAATGGGAAGGCAGTCCAAAACTCCTCAATCATCTGTCAACCAAGGGCTGTGGAGCAGCCTTCTGCTGCTGGCTGATTGAGGGAGTTTACCCTGAACCCAGCAAAGGGGGGAAGATTTCACCCTTCTTTGCTGGGTTGGGGCAGGAGGAAATCTTCCCCCCTTTTGCTGGCTGCTCCAACCAGGGGGAGTGGGCAAGGGGTGACACACCTGTTCATCCCCTTCCTGCATCAGGGCAGCCAGCCTATTGCCTGGGTCTCTGCATCGAGCCATTTTGGCACAGAGACCCGGGTGACAGCTGTGCACAGAGCCTGGCAAAAGGAAGGCAGCTGCTTGCGAGCACACAAGGCACTACCTCTCCTTTGCCTTGGGCTCTGTGCTTGGAGCCATTTAAATAGGGGTGGCGGTGGTGGTTTCGAATCTGGCTTTCCTGACCATGTAGCACCCACGAATCAGGTGCTACATGTCAGGAAAGCCAGGGTGGAAGACCAGGCTTTTGAATTTTGCATGCCCATAACCCCCTCGGGCTGTGGGTGCACGAAATTCAAACACCTGCCCTGTAAGATGTGTTTATCGCAAGACATCTGGTAGGCAAACCGTCATCTTATGAAAAATGCCTATCCCTGGAATATATGGGGCATTCATTTTGTGAGGTACCACTGTGTATTGTACATAGTCCAGTATTAGTCCAATAAACAAACATTAAAAGAAAACGTGAAATGGGTTCCATCACTCCCAATGTGAGGTCTGCATTGTACTATTTAAACAGGACACTAAAGCTGGTGTAATCTCTCCTGGGCAGTGTATTAACACCCTCACTGCCTCAACACACTGAGGGCCAAACTCTAGGTTGTGGAGAACCCATCACTAAGTAGTTGAAATCCATTCATGTTTCAGAGAAATGATTGTGGCAGCTCTTGGTCACTAAGCGATCACACTTACAAACCAGTCTTACACTTCCCTCCTGGGGACCAATCACAACACAAAGGGGGTTAATTTGCTGACTGCCAGCAGCCTGAAAAGCTCCTGAAGTGACAATCATAACATTGTAGAAGTCAAGCTATTCTCTTTTATAATGAACAGCTCCAAGTGTAATGTGGTTCGGCACTCTAAAGAGCCTGCAGAGTGAAGGGGGATTTTTGGCTGCAGGTCAACCTTAAATTCTCACTGCTTTTGCTCTGCAAGTGACATAACCAGAGTTTCTACTTCCCCATGGGCAGCTTTTGGATCCAGTGCTTCAAGGAGGCTGTCATGGCCACCTCTAGTAGAATAAAGGATTGGAATTAAAAATCCGATAAATGAACATAGATACATCTTTGTTGTCCTCTTCTCACTGTTCTCTCCATCTCTCCATACCTGGAGTTGTTACCTGCTCTAATGCTCTTTAGCATTTCAACATCCAGCCTGAGAAGAGAAAGCCTAGTTTTACTGTTGAAATAAGGGCTACTGTTTCCCAGCCCGGTAGTGGGAAGGGGTAGAGGGAATGGAACTTCAATGTAGTGGCCATACAGTATTTCATACTCAAGACAACATGTTGTAGACATGTACATACACTAGTATGCATATATATACTCTAGAAAAGGGTCCTCTTTATTTTTAGCTGCCATCAACTTTATTATAGTGTGACCATTTTTGTAGGGTTCCATATAGGGATGGGCAAGAAACAGAAAAATAATGTTTTGTTTCATTTCGTTTCGTGCTCACCCCTGTTTTGTTTCATTTCATTTCTTATGAAAAAAAAATAAAAATTTGTACGAAACAAAATGGCTCCCCTGGGTCCTAGAGGCAACATATTTGGTGCTCGGGACTCTGGGAGCCATTTTAAAGGTCTCCTTTTGAAGTGTCAATGGCTGGAGCCCTTTAAACCTGGCCCATTCGGCACCAGAGGGCTCCAACCATTGACAGCTCGGCAGGAGCCCAAAAACGATGGAACGAAACAGTTCATTTTGATGGGAAAATGACCGTTTTGTTTAGTCTATAATGAAATGCTGCTTCCTTGTTCTGTTTCATTTCATTTTGTTTCATTACATAATGAAAAATTGAAACAGCATTTCATTTTTTCATTTCCTACCCATCCCTAGTTCCATGTAAAAAGCAGAATAGACACCTGGAAAACAGCATGATTCTAAAAGTGTAGGATATAAACACATAGGGAGGGCCAAGGTGGGGCATACTTCATTCAGCATTATTTATGTTTGCTTCTTTATATTTATCAACATTGATGAGCACCATTTTAAATGACTCATACTCAGAGAATCAGAGTGAGGGCAAGAAGAATTGCTTCTACCTTTGTTTCTGCCCTACTCTGCTCTGCTGTCATCCTAGTATCATCTTCTACATGGTTTCTCATGAAGCTGATCAGAAAGGGGTTGGAACTAAGAAGCAATATTCCTTCTTGTACTCATGTCTTTGGAGAGGACATGAGATAATTAATGACACCTAACTTAATATATGGGATGCCCAGTATGGTATAGTAGGAGACCCAGGTTCAAATCCCTGGTTGGCCATGGAAACTCACTTGGGGAACAGAACTGATAAAACATCCCTTCAATATTTCGCCTTGGAAGCCCTATTAGGGCTGCTAGAATTTGGTTCTGACTTGACAGCATATAACAACTTAATTTTTATGGTTAGTTACTTTCAAGCTCTGATAATTTCCCCAGTCTTTTTCTAATGTCAATTTATGCTGAGAAAGAAAGGAGTACATAACTACATTCTGTGGTCTGGCATACAAAATATGCATGAAAGGATTTGGACTGGTGTCATTAATCTCTTCACCACACAAGATCTCCATTACAGACCTAAGAAGTCCATTTCTCAGTGGATGTTCTAAGCCGAGACACATCTCCCCTCAAAAACAAAAGAGAAAAATGAAGAAGAGAAATTCAGCTGGAGTTATAAAGCAAGCAGACTGCATATAGCCATGACAGCAGAAATGTGAATGTAGCATTTGGCCTGATTCTGTCTTGCTAGATAAACTCTGCTTCACTCTCCTTCCATAAATCCATGGGTCCACAAATCATAGAAAAATTGGCAAGAAATAGGAAAAAAATGAAGTTGTGGGATTCTAAAATATAATCCTCCTCTTGAAAAGCCATGCTATAATACCTGGTGGGGCAAGTGGAATGCTATGACAATTATGAATCATTTACAGAATAAACACAGGTCAGGCATTTTTAAGATACTAAATTAACTCTCTCTCTCTCTCTCTCTCTCTCTCTCTCTCTCTCTCTCTCTCTCTCTCTCTCTCTCTCTCTCTCTCTCTCTGTGTGTGTGTGTGTGTGTGTGTGTGTGTGTGTGTGTGTGTGTGTGTGTGTGTGTGTGTGTGTGTGTGTGTGTGTGTGTGTGTGTGTGTGTGTGTTGTGTCGTTACAATTGTGACTGACTCTCCATGACCCCATCTCCATGGAGTTTTCTTGGCAGGAATACTGGAGTGGTTTGCCAGTTCCTATTCTGGGCGCCTACAGCACCTGGTATTCCCTGGTGGTCTCCCATCCAAGTACTAGCCAGGGCCGACCCTGCTTAGCTACCAACATTAGGCGAGAGCTACGTAACTTGGATTCTTAGGCCATGCTCAGTGTTTTTCCTTGCTTGGGTGCAACTACACAGTGAGGGAAATGTGAATTAACTTGTATTGTATTGCTCTGAAGCTCTGAAGCTCATTCGGTTCATAGAAGCATGAAGTTGGAAGTGGACTACAAGGCCCTTGAGTCCAACCCCCTGCTCAGTACAAGAAGCTTTGCTTTAATTTAAGTGGTCACAAAGGCAGAGGAGGAAAATAGCTTTCTAATGCAAGTTCATTTTGAAGCACTTGTAGGTGGTGTGTTTCAAAGGAACTGCCTTAAGAAGAAATAAGCTATTAATTTCTTCCTCAATTATTCCTTTTCTCATCTTATCTGGCCAGTAGTAGAGCTTGTCAAGCTTTTAAAATTAATAAGAAATAACTAAGGGCTCTGACAGAGTAGGAGCTGTTTAAAATGAAGTGTCTTGGGAGACAGGCCTCACAGCGGGATGTGGGTGTTGGCACTGCTTATGTGTGTGCAAGTGTGCATCGGTGCTTTCTCCTTGTCCTCCCTCATGAGGTGGGATGCAGGGAGGAAGGTGCTCCACCCGAGCACTTCTCTGTGTGTGCATGCGTGCACTTGTGCATGTGTGTGAGTGTGTGTGTGATTGGTTGGCTTTTCCTTTCTGCATCAGTTCAAAGCGATCACATACTTTGAAGTGAAGTGAAAGGAAAGGAGGCGAGAACTGGAGAGTGGGGCAGGGTTTTGAATTTGGTGCTGCCTGCTGCGCTCTCCAGTTTTCTCCACTGCCTCCCAGGTAGGTTTGTTTGTTTTTTTGACAGGTCGGGCTGTGGGGAGTGGGCAGCAAGGGAGAACGAATCATTTCATTTCATCAGTAAAAAAAAAAAATGGTGTTTTGTTTTGTTTCGCAATGAAATGCTCCCTGCCGTTTTGTCACGTTACAAAATATTTCATAACCTTATGACATGACGAAACAGCGTGTCATTTTTCGTTTTGTGACCATTTCTAAACTTACAAAATGTCTCTGACCCATAGGTTTGGCCTCTGCCAGCCATACATGGGGGAAACTTCTGAAGAGGGGAGCCTTCTTTGTGCATGAGGACCTTGTGTAGGTCAGTGGGTGGGGTGCTTCCACACTCACAAACAGGGCTTTGAATCCTTGCCATGGAGATCCTTAAAATCCCTAAATCCTAAAGGAACCCTAGAGAGCAGAGTCTTGCCTAAAGATGGGCCACCCCCATGCATGGATCACAGGGGCCAAAAAGACAAAGATGGGAAATGGTGCTCTCTAGTCATTCGTTCGTTCGTTCGTTCGTTATTTCCATTTATATACCACCCAATTTTCCTGAAGAAACTCTAATAATAAATACAAAAGCAATAATCCAAATAAAAAGCAATGGCAAATAAAGGGATAAAAATAAAAATAAAACCAACAGACCAAGAAAGTAAGACAATGGATCAATGGTTTTAGTAAGTTGTATGATGGTCTGAGGAGATTTGTTCACACTAGGGGTTACAATAACATCTATTGTTTAACTCCTGTATATTAAATGGGGATTCCTGTCCCTACTGATGAATTAATTAATATTGTATTTCTATTTATTTATTGAATTTTTAAGATCATTCGTATTATTAATCATTATAATTAACGATGACCCTCATTTTTATTGTGTAGGTAGCCATCAATTTTATTTAACGCTATATGCTGCCTCCTCCCAATGTTCCTTAGTTCCTTCCTTAAGACACTTATTCACTTCTACTTAAAAACTAATTGAATGAATTATGTTTTCATGGCATATTATTCAATTACTCAGATCTGGTTTTGTTTTTCCTTATTTATTTCTGGTTCACTTTTCTCCCCACCTCCCCCATTGTATTTTCTGCACTCAACACTCTGGTTTACCTTCAGGGAGCATGGGAATGCAACAGCCACAGCATGGGGCAGATATCCATCTGAGCGGTGAAGGACAGAGGAAGGCATGTCAAACTATGAGATCAAAGAAAAACAGGGGGCAGATGTTTGAAGACGTTGCCATGACCCAGTGCTCAACCTTCAGGAGCTGGCGTCTTTTATCTCTGCAGTGCTGTTGAGATCCCCCAGACCTTTGGTGCTGGGGGACATCAGTATCCATGTGGAGACTCAGCTCACAGTCCCAGCTCTTGAGTTCTTGGAAACCATGACTTCCTTGGACATGTCCCAACTTGTCAATGGTCCCACGCTTGTGGCGGGCCACCCACTGGACCTGGTGTTTTGAAATGTGCAGAGAAAGAATGACTGTATGGTGACTGGCCTTGTGTCAGTCCCCTTGTCGTGGTCGAAGCACGACCTGATAAAATGCCATTTCACAGGGACACCCCAACTCCGCAGCAAGCCCAAACTCATTATGATGGTCCACCCTCGCAGGCTTCTGGACCATTTGGAATTTCAGAATGTCATGCATGGTGTTCACAATGAACTAGTTGGCACACCTGTTGACGCTCCAGTGGAGAACTGGTACATCTTCACCTCCAGGACTATTGACACGCTTGCTCTTGAATGCCCCCTTTGCCACCGGGTCTATGCAGCAGCCTGGTTTAACCAGGAGTTGTGAACCTTGAAGTGGAATAGAAGAAGCCTAGAGAGCACTTGGAGGCAGGCCCCAATGGAATTTAATTTATTGGCTGTCAAGATTGTATCCTCCATTTACTCAGGAAATATTAAGGCAGACAATCTTACTTTGCTAACTGGATAAGCAAAGCTCAAAACCATCAGGATGAATTGTTTCATATAGTTCACAATCTATCTGGGTTTGGTCACAGGGACAGGCCTAGTCTAGTATATCCTGTGGCCAATTTGCAGCATTTTTTCAATCAAGAGTGGAGGCTGTCCGCCGGGTCCTAGACCTCCAGTTAACACCAGCAGATAAATCAGAGACGTCCAGTGCATCCCCTATTATTGTAAAGAAAATGGAAAAAATGTAAGTAGAGCAGACCCCATCTAAAATTTGTAAGGCAGCACTTAAAATGCCAATGGTTTTCCACTCTTCAGTCAAATTGTTTGTAAGTAGAGCTGCTCGTTAGTAGAGGTACCACAGTACTTGTTAGTTTGGCATTTCATACAATATTTCATTTTCCCCACATGTCTGATGAACTGAATATGATTCATGAAAGCTCACATTAAAATATAATGTTAGTCTTTAAGGCACTTCATGTTTTTGTCTTTATTCATCTTTTCCTCCTTTAGACTTGGCCAGATATGCATGCATGGACTAACACAGCTACCTCTTCAAGTTGATTCAGTTGTGCCTAAAGTTTGCAAAAATGTTTTCGTAGTCTTTGCATTCTGGATTTTTTTAAAGGGCTGCATAGTTATATTCTGCAAAGGCATGTGGGTTTGGCTTGCAAAAAAAAGTGCAAGCATTTGGCTCGGTGTCATTAATCTAGCTACCACAAGACATCCCAATTATGCATAGATAGGTTTTTGTGCATGTAGGCTGCCATGCCCACATTTCATTCTCACATTAAATAGCAGACATTCTTAGAAAAAGAGTGAGCAAAAAGATGTCTTCCTCCTCACTGTCCTCTGGGGAGGGGAGTAAGCTGGACATTATAAAAAGACCTAGATGAACAAAGTTGATACGATGGAGTGGAATGGCCACGAGTGAGCAGGAAGAAAGAGGCAGCATGGAGAGGTATTCTTTATTTAATCGTTCTTGAGGGAAGATATTTTGTGTGAGGTGTGTACTTTCCTGGGGTTCGTTGGGAAGTATGTTTAGCCTGAGCTTGAAATGCTGCTTTTCTGTTGAAAGGTGGTATTCGGTAGATATTTTGCTCAGGTCACCTGTCTGCCTGTCTGTCTGTAGAGGGTAGCAGCAGCTGGGATTTTTGTACAGTGTGTGTGGTATACAATATGTCACCAGGGCTAGGTCGATAAGGGTGCAAATCTGATTCTGCCCAGTTCTTTAAGCATCACCAGTTTTCCTTCCGTGAAACTGAAATGTTGATGTGCTTTGGGATTTGGGAAGTGGGGTTGTAATTCAGTTGACTTTTATGTATCTGAGTCTGATGGCTTTGGCTTTTGGGAAATAAGTGCTGCGGTGGTGGAAGCAAAAGGGTGGGTTTCAAAGACTAGCTTTATGTTTTGGAAAAGAGACATGAACCATTATCTCATAACTAGATTCCTGCGTCATCTTCTTTTAACCATGCCAGTTTCTTTTCGGTGTCTAGTGGCACCCTTCAGGGCTGCAGCTGAGGAAGATTCCTTCCCATGGCAGCCATTTTATAAGCCTGCCAACAACATGCTCTCAAAATACTAAATGTGTCCATTAGCTCCTAAAAGCTAGAGACATGCCTGTAGCACAGTTTAATACAGTTTAAGAGCATTTTGCCATAGTATGATTATCACGTGACTTTGGATTGCAGGAACAGCCAATATTTTTTGCACAGTAGGACTGGATGGCAATCAATTGGAGCAACGGGGTAGTATAGGATTGAAGCAGCAATTAGAGATGGGCACGAAATGCCAAAATGGCATTTTGTTTCATTTTTGTTTTTTAAAATTGTTTTTGGGTAATTAAAAATGATATATATTTTTTTAAAATTGGTTTTGTTTTTTGTTTGTTTCAATTTTTCAATTTTTAATTTTTTAAAACTCACGCCGACCAGCTAGCTGGGTTGCGCATTTGTAAATATTATTATTATTTATTTATTGTACCGACCAGCTGGCCCGTGGGCAAGGTTGGTGTGTTTTTTAATTTTTATTTCTTTATTTATTTTTATTTATCACGCCAACCAGCTAGCTCTCAGGCCGGGTCAGTGTGTTTTAAAATTATTTTTGTATTTATTATTTTTTAAACTTATTGCGCTGACCAGCTGGCTCAGGGGGGCGGGTCGGTGCGTTTTTAAATTATTATTTTCCTTATCGCGCAGACCAGCTGGCCCGTGGGCCAGGTCAGTGCATCTTTTAAATTTTTTTTATTTTTTACATATCGTGCCGCCAACTGGCCTGCAGGCTGGGTTGGCTTTTTTTTTTTTTTAACTTAGCACGCTAACCAGTTGCCCCATGGGCCTGGTTGTTGTTGTTGTTGTTGTTGTTGTTGTTGTTGTTGTTGTTGTTGTTGTTGTTGTTGTTGTTGTTGTTGTTGTAACTTATCATCACATTTTTAAAATCCCCAGCCTTATCACATCCAATCAGGTTGGGGGGAAAGGCAGGCTTTTTAAAAAAAATTTCCTGCCTAAGCCCTGTGCTACAGCTGATCGCTGGTAGCTTCAGCGGGGGGGGGGGAGCCTGCGGTTTCCCCTGCTTGGGGGGGGGGCGCCGGCTTTTTCCCATTGAATGCATTCCTATGGGAAGACAAAAAACAAAGCGAACGAAAGGGAAATTTCTGTTTTCTTTCGTTTCATTTTTCTTTGATATGTCTGTTCATTATTTGTTTCATTCTGTTACAAAATGAATAATGAATAACAAAATGAATTAAAAATTTAAAATTTAAAACAAAATGAATTAAAAATTCATTTTGTGCCCATCTCTAGCAGCAATATTTTTTAAAGGCCACAACCGTACCTATGGTATGCCACAGGAGTGGCAACTTACATCCCATTTATAAAAGGCTAGTTCTGCCCCTTCTTCAGCTGTTGTCCACTGTAAAACGTCAGCATACTGGAAAACCCAAAGAAATTTAAAAAGCAAGTATTATTCAATTATGTCAGTTTGGTCAAGTGTCAAGGACTAGACTAGGCCCATTTCAACTCTTCTTTCACACAGTCTCCCACTGTAGAACTTCTGTCTATTGTTCTTGGGAACACACTGCAGAATAAAACCTATTCTTAGAACAAATCCATCCAGTCCGTTTACGTGCATTATTTATAGGACAGAACACAAGTCCCTGATTTGGTTTAGAGGCCAGTTCAGCATGTGGGGATGGAATCCTGGATTTGGCCTGGGCTCTCCAAAGTCCGCTTTGTTTCTTACGAGTTCATACTTTCAGATCCCAAGCCCTACCCAACCCTCTTGACGTGCCCTGGAAAACTGCAGTGGCCATTGCTCTTAGTGTTTGTATCAATGTAAGACATGATACGTCATAAAATGTGCCAGCTTTCCTACATCTAACTTCAGGGGTTTCTTTATTAGGTACCTTTAAAGTTTGTTCCCTGCAGTGCAGAGCGATGGAAGTCCATTTCTGGCCACAAATTGTAGGTTATGGCTGCCACTGAGCAAAACCCAGCTCCCCTCTGTCCCTCTTGATCAAAGAATACCTTTGCCATCTGGATCCCTCCCTGCATTTTAGACATTCAAGTGAATGAGAGCTCAAGCAGACGTAGATTTGTCCCACTTTTCAATGTACTGTGGGAATGGGTTGATTCCCTTTTTTCCTGGTAATCACATGGAGAGAACTTAACCATTCCCAGAGCAATCCTTTCTGAGGCCCTGTTGGGAGCTTTATTTTTATGCTGGTGGGTCATTCTGGTTTGGCCCATTTCCAGCATGAATAATCACTTGGAAAAGAACAAAAGTGAGCCTTCTGGCTGTTAAGGCACCTTCCAGTTTGAATGTCTGGTATTATGAATTAACTTAATAAGTGAATCAGTTCAGCAAACTTCATTTGATCCTTGGCAAAGGGGCAAAGGAACTGAAATTTCTTTTAAGACTCTGATAGACTATTGCTAATGTGCTACATCACTTTAAAAAAATAAAGAAAAATATTCTTCAGTTTGTCTGAAAGGCCAGTTGAGAAACTGCCCATAGACAAATCTGTGGAGGAGCAGGAGAAGTGTTCTATTTGCTGATATCCTGAAGTGGCTTGTTTATGAAGCTACTTCAAGATATCAGAAAGAGCTGTACCAAATAGGGTAATTTGAACTTCAATATGCCATTTGGATTGCACAAAAGGACATACAGTGGACCCTTGCATAACAAACAGTTTGTATAACATAAAATTTGTACAACATAAAAAATTCTGGAGATAGGGGGAATTTGCTTAACATAATCGCCTATGGGGAGAATCCGTACAACATAAAAATGGGATTACTCCATTTTCAATGCATTCCTATGGGAATTTGTATAAAGGAAAATTTGCTTAACATAATTTCATTTGGGATGAATTAGTTCCTTTATACAAGGTACCACTGTATCTCTATCTGACTCCAGGGAATGCTATTTTATGTTATTTAACCCCCCACCAGCACACTCCAGTACAGCCAATATCAAGAACTGTCAATATAAATAGTTTTTGCTTCACCCTCGAACAAAATCTGCCCATTTTCCTTTGATCCGGATCTTCAACAAATCAGCCTGGCTCAGGGCAATTTAGTACAGGATTTCTCATTCGGCTAAATCTACTACACAACCCTAATTATTTCCATTATTTATTATTATTCTGAACAGATCAGCAACAGCTGTTGAAAACATGCTTTATTTCTAAAAGAAGTGAGCAGGTTAATTCAAGTAGCACATGTGAAAGAGATGTTAATTGTACTTTGTCAAGCAAAACCAATCAGAACAAATTGTATGGTATTTGTGTGTGTGCCCATGCACACTTCCAGCAAGACTACTGCAAGAATAGGCAAATCAGTGTGTTGCTGCTTGTGAAAAGGATTTTAAAATAGCTTCCTATTCCAGAATTCATGGGTGCCCAAATGATATCAAAAGCATTGTTCATCCTAAGCTGAAGTTCTGTTCTGTTCTATCCACCCAAATGTTTGGTATGAAGTTACTTAGTTACTTCATATTCACAAATATTTGAACTTCTCCTCCTACTATTCAGTTAAGCTGGGTTTGTCATTTGGGTGTGCACTAATTTCTGAGGTGTGGGGCAGGAGGAATCAAGTGGCTTTGTAGGAATTATGACTTGTGCACCATCGTGATCCTTTAGTCCCTGCCCTGGGTTCCTTGCGATTGACCTCAGCGGGCAGGTGCATTCTTAGAGTCTTCTCCCACAGAGAAATTTGGATGTGTTTCATGCCATGAGTGAGGGGTTATGTTTTTAACCTTGACCAGGTAGCACACTTAAAACGGACTACTCTACTGCATTACCTGTAAGGCTTGGTGTGGAGATCATATGCTAGAAGCAGTAAAGATTATACTTCAACCTGAGTGGGAAACATACAGATAGGTAAGAAAATGCTGCAGAGGACTGCCTACTAAAGTGGGAACATCCTACCAGCCATCACATCTTTCTGTCCTCTGTCAGCACCCTGGAGAGCTGTATGTGGCTCAACAGGCTTCTGCCAGACATTAGATCAAGTTGAACACCTTCCAAATTTTGGTACATGCTTTGAAAATGAGGGTACAGTGGATCCTCGTATAACAAATAGTTTTTATAACATAAAATCTGTACAACATAAAAAAATCCAGAGATAGGGGAAATTTGCTTAACAGAATTGCCAATGGGGCAAATCCACACAACATAAAAATGGTCGCAATTAGGGATTACTCAGTTTTCAATGCATTCCTATAGGAAATTTGTATAAAGGAAAATTTCCTTACATAATTTCATTTGGAATGAATTAATTCCTTTATACAAGGTACCACTGTATTGGCCTCGAAAGCTTGCAATGATTTTTGTTATTTTATTAGTGGCCTATAAAGGTATCACCTGCTGAAATTTAATTGCTATCAAAAAGATATTTGTAGAGTGCAGAGTTTCCAGAGTCACACAGAATACTCAGCGCAGCAAAGGTGGATGAAAGAGGTCAGCAAGTAATAAAAAAAGGAGGGATATTGACCCAAATATATCTACTGTAAAAGTAGCAAGCACACTCACACACCCAGTTGCTATGCACAGCTTAAATAAGAACAAAACAGCTTATATAGAAAAATATAACAAAGCTTTACTTAAAATACAAGGAAACAAAAAAAAAGAAACAATAAATAGTCAAAAGGTACAAAATATACTTAGCTTAGCTTAGAGAAAGAATGGCAGCAACATCGGTTCTGTCAGGAAAGAAACCCCTTCCAGCACAGCGAGTGGTGGAGGCTTCTGGGAGTTGCAGTCCAGGAACATCTGGGGACCCAATGGTTGAGAACCACTGCCCTTATAGTCAGAAAAGGGGACCAGGCGCAGGTGATAGCAGAACAATTGCCTACGACAAAGTTCTGGAAAGAAGCAGGCTATTAAAGGGAAAGAGGTTTCATGTAGTTGAGGTAAAGAAAAACCCAACATCACCTTGTGAGAAAGAAGAGAGGCAGAGAGAGGGTTTTGTTTTTTTTTTTTTGTCTGAGACAGAGCTGCTTATAGTAGAAAATGATGGCTGTTAGTGAAGACGATGGTGCTGTTGTTCTTGTTAATAAATGTTCTAAATCTGCAATCGCCTCGGAGTCTCCTCTGCCGGGGTCGTCGGAGTCTGATAAAAAGGGGGTGGACAAGGGCCACCACCCACACCTAGAGCCTAGTCTTGCATTTGTATTTTGTATTGGCCACACAGCTCCTCCCCCCCTTTTTAATTCCAACTATGGTTTCCCCTTTCCCCAGTTCTCTTGATTTTGCCCTGGGCAGCAAACGTCAATGCTGCTTGGAGGAGAGTGAGTAAGAGTTAAACTGAGCCATAAAATGATCCCTTACTGGCCAAACGTTTTGCTGAGAAAGCCAAGAGAGAAGCTGTTCTCTAGGAAAGAGTACCTCCCAGGCCAGGAGGCTTGATGAAGTATCTCAGGTTACATTTGCTTTGTATTGTCAGTGATAAATGTGGAAAAGAGCAAACTGTGATAAGATCCCAGAAAAACCATGGAACAAAATTGCATTTTATATAATTTGATTCCTACTTCAGAATCCTGGAAAAACACATAAACTAGAGAAACCAATATTTTGCCAGCCAACACCAACATCCATTGTAAGTCGCTGTCCCACAGCTGATAGTTCTCTTGTGCAATGTTGAGCACTTAGGACTTATTTGTATGCATTTTATTTTTAAAACGTCTCTGTACTGCCTTGCAGCCTTCAAAAGAACCCAAAGTGTACAGCAGTAAAATATCAGTACAATTAAAAAGAGTATTCAGAGCCAGAACAAAACAGATACATGAAACCAACACAAGATAGAATGTAAACACTTGATAAAGCTGGATGACACTAAGATACCAAAACTACCGGCTGAAAGTGGAATTCTGGAGGAAGCAGTGCAAATTTCTCAAGGGGCGGGGTTCTGCGCAGGGTGGGGGACCTGCAACTAAAAAAGTCATGTCCCATCTCTCTATCAACTGTATGTGATGGAGCAAAATAATTGGTTGATTGATGGCTGTCCCTCCTTTCTCCCAAGAGAGGGACCCAAGGTAAGGTACAACAGCTTAAAAAAATTACACATGCAGTATATTTAAAATTACCATAAATTTGAATACCAATATTAAGGTACAAACGAACCTATAACAGTATTTAAAAGCAGTGTTTTAGAACAAAATTAAAACATGTAAATGCAGAACACTCCCTCCGAAGATGACCACCACTGATGCTGGTCTCGGGCCATGTAGAACTTTATAGATGGCAACAGATAATCTTAGATAAAATAAAATGGCATTCAAAGGGCGTTTATACACGACCCCTAAGCTGCGCTGCAAATGGCTCCCAGCTCCAGAGCTTAGAAATGTTTTCCCACCAGCTCCGGAGTTTGGAGACAATTAAGTGTGACCCCGCCCACTTTTGCGCGACCCAGCGCACTTTTCATGTACCTGCTCTTTGGAGGTGAAAAAAATTTGATGCGGATAAGAGTGCCGGGCTCTCCTGGCTTGTCTGTTGTTTTTTTGCCTCCCGCCCCTTTAAGAGCTCCTTGAGACGGAACCAGGAAGTAACGGGGCTCGTGGCAAGTTCGACCGCACCGGCAGGTTAGTAAAGGCTTCTTTTGTCCTTTTTCCCCCTCCCCCCTCATGCCGACAGGAGCAGGAAGTGCTGAGGGGTGGGGACGCAGGAACAGAAACGAACCCCCAAGATCTCTGGTCCGAATTTAAGCGACCAGCGGATCTTAGGGGTCGTGTGAAAAGGCCCAAAGTCAGGATCTTTGGAAGCAAAAACATGTTCCAGAATTCCAGGCAGACTTACTGGCATTTGTAAATGATGCATATTTATTTAATTTTAGCCCCCACGCTTTCTAGATCTGGGCAATGTCTTCTCATAATACAGCAATCTTTTCATGACAAGCCACCCGCTCCTAATTACTAGCATTTAATGTAACCATCAAGACCCACAATGTAGAACAGCCTATAGCAACCTACAACACAGGGAAGCAGTTTGGACCTATACCTAAAGTGAGCATTCATTGATACAGCAGTGAAAACTGGACAAGCCAGAAAAAAAAACTGAATAATAAATAATTGGGGGTGGGAGAAGGGACTCTGTCTCTGAACTTATATATAATGGATTTCAAGATAGAATTTGTACTGGAGAAGTTTCTGATATCCCTGCATACTTCTAAATGAAAAATTCTTCTTGTTCAAATGAGAAAGCAATGAACTAAATAAGTGACTTTAAATATACTATTTAAAATAGTATTCAAAAAATACAGACTTATTTTTCACTAACTTTTGTGGATATCCTTCTTTTGTTAATAGTAAGTGCCTGATTATCAAGCCCCAGTGATGTTTGTTTCACCTTAAAGCTGTAACAAAGAGCCTACCAGGAGCTGGAGGTATTTATTCATAAAATCAAAATAACTCACTTTTTTTTGTGCAAAGGACCACCCCCTACTCCATAACTTCTCGTGCCTTAATTTTTCCTGACATGGAGAGTTATGTTATTGCCAAAGTGGAATCTGTAGAGGAACACCACAGAAAATCACAATGAATGCAGAATGACAGGGACCCATGTTGACTTGACATTGAAAGTGGGAGGAGAAATACTCAGTCGTGGATGCCCGTCAGTGGCTCCATCACCTTTTTCGCCCCAGCACTATCCTCCCACCACCGCTGCTGATTCTCATCCCCGTCTCACACCTGAATCTTCCACAGAAACAGTCTGAAACTAGATTTGAAGAGGCAGGGGCCTCAGAAGGGCATCGCTGTATGTACCTTGAGGCCTGCCTGCACTCTTTAGGCTTCACTCTGGTTCCAATGCAAATGTCTTTGTCTTAAAGGAGAAAAACACTGCACCAGGTGCAGAGCTACCTACAGCCCCCCTGAGAGTTACAATGACAAGCCAGAGCAGTCATGGCTGGGAAGAAATGCTGCAGGGGATTCCTCTAGAACAAAAAGCTTTTCATAGGGGAGCCTCTAATCTTCTGCAGCTTCTGATCTTGGCCGGGGCCCTGGGAGATACCTTTGCAGAGTGTCACTCTGGGCAGGAGAAACTGTGGAAGCACCAGACCTTCATTTGTCCTGATATACCTAAACACCTGTTGTGCTCTTTGATGTCGTTTTCTGACCTTGGACTGTTTATTATGAAGTGCTGAATATGGACCCCCATCATTGGCTTCTTTGACTTGCTGGTGGCACTGTGTTTGTTTTGACCTTTCACTTTATTTCCTGAGCTCTGATATGGATTCTCTTTGCCTGAGCTCTCGGCTGGCTATGTAGCCCTTTTATAGGTAATGGTTTTGGACTGGTTTGACCTTGCTGCTAAAAACATCTCTGCCTAGAAACAGCTGGAGGGTCCTGGTCATTTCTTCATTTCCCCTTGCTCCTTGTTATCATCTGGCTTATAGACGTTTGCATTTTTGACCCTTGAACCCTCAAAGAGATCAAAGACACCATCTTTTCCCTTGTATCCCACCCCCAGCTATAAGAGTCAAATGAGACATGACATGATTTGTGGAGCTGGTGATTGTAATTTATAAAAGTAGATATCGGGCCTCCAGTCTAGGTGGCACAAAGAACAGCTCAGGATGGGTAGAAATTGGAACAGGAACCCGAGTGAAGGCAAAGGACTAAAGCTGTCGTCCTGCAACCCACAGCCCCAATTACAATGGAGGAAGCCCCCCCTCCAACTGCTATTTAATTATTAATTAATACTCTTTCATTAATATTACATATGTATTCCTTGGAGTGGAGAAGCGGTTCTGATCTGGAGTCACTGGAAGGAGCCAACAGTTGTAAATGCAACGGTGCTCTAAGATTACAGCATGGAAAAATAAGCAAAGGGGTAGAGACATGGCCTGTGGTTCCACCAGGACCACCCAGGGACTCTTGTCAGGCATTAAGGATTTGAGACCAAGTAAGGATTCTCTCAAGTCTCCGCCCAGCCCCATCAGACATTCAGCCTACATTTTTATTTTTCTTATAGTTTAAAAAAATGGTCAAAGAGTATTTTTGAGGTTGTTTTTTTTAATCCCATGTTGGATTTGAGGTTATTTATCCAAGCTTATCTAAGTGCGCAGCCAACAATAATCCTCTTGGATCCTTGGGTGCTTCAAACATGATTGCATTTTGGCAATTCTCCACCCAGTTGTGAAGCAATCTCTCTTGTGGTATTTGTGTTGCTGGTCTCAGTCGAAGGCGGAGGAATGCAGAGGGTAAACACAACAAAATGGTATAACCTTTTGGACTTGCAAGAGCGCTTGGCTTGCATTCCAGGAGAAGGTTTAAGGCCATTTGTATTAAATGTCAGACTGTCCTGCTTCCTCTCCACTCCCATCCAGAGAAAGGAAAAGGAAAGGAAAATGAAAGCCTGGGAAACCAGGGAGGAAAAAAAAAGAGTTTCTGCTTCCATCGCACGGGCACCAAAGGGGCTGGGAGAAAAGCCGCGTAAATGGAAACAGAATTAGTTTACAATGGAACGGCCTGCATTTTAGCACACAAAAACCCTGATAAAACCGTTCCCTAGGCAGAGCTCTTTGGTACATTGAGCACCACTGCCACCTTCAGGGCAAGAGAAGAATCCTCTGCAGAGGGTCATTTAGCTGAAAACATATTGAAGGCAACTCATTTCAGTGGAATCAGATGGTTGCAATTTGACAGCAGAAAGAAACAGATTTCCCCACTGTTTGCTAGTCTAGAGAAATCAATAGATGCACAGCTTTTCCATGGTGTACGCATATTTTAAAAAAATATTTGGAGATGGGGGAAATAGGGAAATTAAAATATCTCATATTCCACTGCCAAATGATGGGGGTAATAGACACAAACATATTGTTCATAAAAAGCTGTGTGGAAAGCGGGCTGGGGGTGGGAGGAGGAAGTACAAATAGATTCATTTAGCTGAGAAACGCTAGAACAGATGGTATGGTTAACAACTAGCATGCTAGCCATCTCATGAGCTTACAGAGAAGTAAACAAATGCAAAAGAAACATATCACTTTATTCCCCAAAAGGTATCTTTTAAAATTTGGTAGGAAAATAGACTATGTATGCATTCGCTTAGGCGTATCTCATCTCAGTGGAGCTTGGGTGCCTAACTAACTTGTCCAAGGGAGATTGCTCCTCCTTAGCCTTTCCCTCTTCCACGGCCGATGCCACTGCAGTCACATCACCCCCTCGCATCTTGCCCTTTGCTGCAAGCTTTGTGGCAGGTTAGCTGTTCTCCAGAATCCCATGTCCTTTCATGTCGGAAATGCTTCATTTGGTGGAGAGATAATCCGGAGAAAGACAGCTAGCTGAGTCATCAAAGATTAGGGCTGGAGGGAACGGCGGGCCATTATGTGCTGCCTCCTGCTAAAGCAGAAAATCTTGCCTACGGCATCCCTGACATGAAATAATCAGATACCGGAATACCTGGGATCGTGCATTCTCTGTGGCAAGCCCCATATGGTGGAATCCTCTTCCAAGCAAAGTTAGGACTTTGGAGCCCCTCTTGGCCTTCAAGAAGCAGTTTAAAACTTGGCTAAAATTTTAAGGTCACTTTTGGCATCAAGGAGGGTGATTTATATTTTTCTGTCTGTTTTTCTGTCACCCTCTTATACCTTTGCATTTTGCCATTTGTAATTTTACTGGCTTGGCCCTGATGCTTCTTTTATGATTTATTGTTGCTGATTTGTTTTATTGTTTTATGTATTTCTTATTTCATTGTTCACTTTTTTGCTTACTTTATGGTATATTGTTCACCACCCTGAGTTCCCTTAGTGAAAATCGGGTGGTATATGAATAAATAAATAAATAAATAAATAAATAAATAAATAAATAAATAAATACCTGGCCATCTCATCTCTGTTTAAACACCTCTGCTGTTGGAGAATCTAACACCTGATTAAGCAGTCCACACTGCTGTTGAACAAGTCTCACTTTGAAGATGTTCTTCTTAATGTTGTGTCAGTATCTCCTTTCCGGTAATTTAAACCCATTATTTGGGCTCTAGTACAGAACCTCACAGTACCCCATCTTTCTACAATGATAGGCAGTCACTGACAAGGACTCTTTCTGTTTGGCCTGTCAACCCCTTACAAATCTACTTTAACAGTGACATCACCTAGTCCAGAGTGGCTAAACTGCTTTTCAAAACCCACTAATTTTTTTGCAAAGTGCCCATACAGCAATTTAACCTGAATACAGGTGGCTGTGAAAGGGCTCTGAGTGCCACTTTTGGCACCTGTGCCATAGATTCGCCAACACTGGTTAGACCATTTATTTATTAAAGGATATATACTCCTTTGCCATGACCTATGAACATCTTATGCAACTGTACTTGTGTACAAATACACCCACACGTACTATAAACAAATACCAACATAGAAAATCTCTGCTAAAATTGAAATTCTAGAGTCATGATTTAGATTCTCCTTTCTTGCTTGCCTATTTGCCTTCCTGTCTTCGCAAGTAAAATCTATTATTTAGGCCTCGTTCTTTGTAGGAATGCACTGACCTAGTCCATATTTTACCAGCTTGGCCACAAAAATACCAGGAGAGATGGGAAACAAGATTTACTACACCTGCAGCTTTCCCTTCACCAACTATGCTCCTGAATCCTGATTCTGTTTTTTTTTTTAAGAAGAAGGATTAGTCTGTCTTATGTCCCATAAGTCTAAGAAATCAGTGTTCTTTTCAGGCAAGATTAAATCACTCCCTTCCCTACATAAAAGATTCTCAATCTTTTGTATTTTATATTTCACCCATTAATGTATCAAATAAGTTAGGGCATCAAGAAGACCATTTTCCTCCCAAGAAGGATGCTTTCATGTTTACAGACATTTTCTTCTCATACCTGTATTGTATTTGTCATGCATAGGACATTTTAAGGATATAAAAATTGGAGTAGCACTCTTGGGACTAAACACAAATAAACAAAATAATTTCACTTGTTGAAAATGCTAATGATATTGTTTGTTGGGACAGTAATTAGAAAACACGAAGATAATTTTTTTAAAAAAAGTTGCAGAAGACACTTAAAGCTGAGAGACAGCCTTGTAATAAACTGTACTGTTAGAAAAAGAGTAGCTGAAATCTTGTTTCACATCTCCATGCTTTCAATAGTGGCGATGTCTGAATTATTGCAGATCATGTGCTGAATATGAGTCAACAGTGTGATGCAAAAAAAAAGAAAGAAAGAAAGAAAGAAAGAAAGAAAGAAGAAAGAAGAAAGAAGAAAGAAGGAAAAAGGAAAAGAAGGGGCGAGGGGAGAGGGGGAGAGGGGGAGAGGAAAAATAAAAGGCTATATTAGGCTGCATTAACAGAAGTATAGTCTCCAGATCATGTGAAATAGTAATTCTCTGGCACTGCTTAGACCTCATCATGAGTTTAATATCTAGTTCTGGATACTGCACTTTAAGAAAAATGCTGACAAACTGGGATAAGTTCCAAAGAAGGCAACAAGTATGGTCAAGAAACTGGAAACCAAGCCCTGTGAGGAATCCTGAACTCAACGTAATCCCTAGCAACATGCCATTATTCAGTGATATTTTGCTGCTGCTGAAATCACACAGAACTATACAACAGGATTTCAGCCCTAGTATCTTGCTTAGACTACTTTTATGCCATACCATGGGACATATAGTATAGTATAGTATAGTATAGTATAGTATAGTATAGTATAGTATAGTATAGTATAGTATAGTGCTGCTTCATTGGTACTGTTCTAAACAACGGATTAACTTGCTCATTCCATTTGATACCTGCTTGACCAGAGGACAATAACTGAACTTTCAAAGGAGGCTTCTGCTGTGTATGATGTATGTCTCAGCCTTTCTAAGACAGAACACTGTACTGTATACAGGTTGGGTGGGCCGAAGAATGATCCTAACTCAGAATGGGTCAGGAACAGTTGATACAATGAATCTGGTGCTTTGGACATCCATATTTGGCATGGTGACTGATATTGTCATCATGAGTGATAAATAGCATGTGAAACAACCCACATTTTAATACATGGTATGTCCAAGATAATGTGATTAGATTTGTAATACAGTCACCCCCCCGCCGATCGCAGGGGTTAGAGACCCACCCCACCCGCGATGCATAAAAATCTGCGATATGCAGAAGTGGGTGGGGTGGGGCAGGGGGCGATCGTGCGCCTGTCCAAGGCTTATCGGGGGAGTGCGGGGGCGGCGCAGAGTGACCTGATCGCCACCCACTGCCCCCCCTGCGCAGCTCCGAGGCTTCTTGGGGAAGCGCAGGGGTGGCGCAGAGCGACCTGATTGCCCCCCCCCCACGGCTCCAAGGCTCCTCAGGGGAGCGCGGGGGCGGTGCAGAGTGACCCGATTGCCCCCCGCTGCATCCCCACACAGCTCTGAGGTGCAGGTACTGCAATCCCGTGATGTAGTGGGACTGCAGTACCTGAACCGCAAAATGGCAGGGGGTGACTATACCAGCCTTTGATTATCAACCTAAGCTTTAATCCATATGCAGTACTTCAGTAGGGACACCACTCTTAAATACATCAATAGAAATATCTAAATGTAAACTTGTTGTTGTTACCTTACTGTGATTATGTTAGTTTCATGTTTGTTTGGATGTATGATCTTCTCTGTTCTGGAACAGCTAGGGTTTACCCAGCACCTTCACATCCACCCAGGATCATGTCCTTGCAGTTTCACCAGCAGATACTGGGCTTTCTCAAGCAGCTCTTGCCACTTTGGTGACTCCTCAGGTTCCAAGGAATGCTCTACTGCAAGCAGATCCTATGGCTCCTGTGCCCAGTAACATTGCATTTCATGCCAAAGGGCAGCAGGACTTTGGGCTGTCCTCTGGAGACACTCTCATCTGATGCATTCTTGATCTAGCCCCTACAATGGTCCATAGAGGGCTCCTTCTTTGTAAGCTTTCCCAGGACACCAAGGTTTGGGATACCCTGCTCCCACCAGAACAGAAACAAGAGTGGAAGACCTGGTACGTCTCCCCGAGGTCTCTTCAAAACAGCCACCTACAACACTCGTATGTTCCCATCTCGCCTACCACTGCAATGAAGACAGAGAGGCACATCCTCTTAGACACATCAGTTAAGGCTGTCGCAGCAGTAGGGTATGTCCAAGTCCATGGTGGGGAATTGTCATTTTCATCAACTTTGCCATGTCCGAGTCCATGACAGGGAGAGTGACATTCACATCAGCACCACAAAGGGATACGACTGGGACTTGTGGCCCATGGCGTACACCAGATCCTGCCCAGCACCCACAGACTATTGCGGCAGTCAGAACCTCAGGTTGTGGGCTCACAAGATTATGTCGAGACCAGCAGGCCTTCTCCAAGTCATTCTGCACAAGGCCAATCAACAATCTGGCTCTGCCATCAAGGTCGACCGACCTTATAGACCGTACCTTGAACTTGCATGTCTTGAACTCACCTCATTGTTTATGTAGTCCCCCTTATTAGTGTCTATTTATGCCACATTGCTTACATAGTACCACCTTTAGTGTTGGTTTATGCTATAATAGTTTATGTAGTCTTTAGATAGTTGACCTTGCATGCCTTGAATCCACCTCATTAATGTTCTTTATGCTATATTGTTTATGTAGTCTTTGGGTAATTAGTAGTGGAATTATCATTCCAGGCGAGAAGTGTTCTGCAACAGCTAGGTCCTAGGATTTAGTATAGGTGGCGAATATTTGGCACTCCAGATGTTTTGGACCACAACTCCCACAGTCCTTTGTCATTGGCAATACAGGCTTGGAATTCTGGGAGTTGTGGTCCAGAACATCTGGAGTGCCAAACATTCGCCAACCACTGATATAGGGTTTAGTATAAGAGGCAAGATGCATTTAAGAACTGTAAAACAATGCATCCTGGGTGTTGTAGTTCAAAAGCACATGGTCTCTCTCTTCACCTCCTCATTGGTTACTAAGCGGAGGAAGGGGGGTTTCAAGCTAGTGATGAGGGGAATCCTTTGTCCCTTCCACTCGGAAAGCATGGTTGACCATAGCCATGCGGTTTGCCAGCATTCCGGGGAGATCACTTCATTCTTACAAAGTTAAGACTAGGACAGATTGTACCAGATTAGCAATTTATCTACTGCACCAGATGTGAGTAGAGTTCCAGAATAAACAATCTATCTTTCATTACCTGGTCTCTGATGTTAACTGTTATGCAAAGAGCCAAGCTTGCAGGCTTCGGAAGCAAGTACACTCTCCACCCCTGAGCCAAGCAGTACCTGGAGATTTTAATGCAGTGTCAAAGGGGCTAGAGAAAAGCCAGAATGATGCAGGCCAGAAGAAGGACTTGATAATAAAAACTGATGGCACAGCTAGTCAGATATAATGGACCTGCAGAATAATAATTTAGAAAACAAACCCATCGTTAATGCTTTCAGACTCCAAAGCAACCAGAATCCAACAATTAGCTCAGGATGGCAATTTGTAAGTAGGGTAAGCAAACCAAAGTCACAACTAACATGGTATATTATTCTATTCTCCCTACATACAGGAAGGTACAATAGCTTCACTTGGCATGCATGAAGAACATACACTGATATACTGCCTGCCTTCTATGGTGAGATGTATAGATCCAGAAACATTTGTGGCAAAGCTGTGTATAGAATACCACTGTCCCGGCTGGAACCACAGAGAAAGGCCTTGGAAGGAACTAGCCCTGCTGACCCAGATAACTCTGTGAGTAATTTGTCCAGATTCTGCTCATTTCATAGATGTGTGCTAACCATTAAGAGGCTTTTTCTAAGCCAATATAGTTCTGGGTGGCATTAATACACATGCGTACATATTGCAATCATGCAGTAATGGTAAAAATCATTTTTTAAAATACATTAATCAATGTCATGACACCAACTTTGACCGTTTAAAATGTTGAGGTAAATAACAGCATTTTACCCAGTATGAAAGCAAAGATTGAAGAGCAGGCTTTTGAAGTTTTTACTCTCCTGCCATGCCGCTTTTGGGATGCCCAGAGCTGTGTGGCTGGAGAGTAAACTGGGGCTACGAAGGAGCCCACAAACCACTGCCTCCCCTTTGCCCAGCTCTCTGCATGGAGCCATTTTGGTGGTCTCAAAATGGGTCTGCGAAGAGAGCCAAGTGAAGGGGAGGCAGTGGTTTGTGGGCTCCTTCGTAGCCCCAGTTTACTCTCCAGCCACACAGCTTTGGGGATGCCCAGAGCAGCGTGGCTAGAGAGTAAACTGAGGCTACAAACAAGCCAACAAGCCGACCCTCCCCTTCACCCAGCTCCCTGCACAAAACACAGTGGCGTGCTTCGAGTGGAGGGGGAAGTGCCGTGGCTGTGAGAGGGCAATGTTGCATGTCCACAGAAAGGGCTCCACGTGCCACCTTTGGCACCTGTGCCATAGATTCGCCATCACTGGCATAGATTCTCGGTGAGTAGTGTTTTTTCCCCATGATCACCCATTATAATAGTATTTCACCAGTCACTGAACCCTTCTCTTATAACAATATTTGAGAACCTTTTAGGAAGAAATAATTTGCAAACAAAACAATAAACTGATCCTGTTGATGGTGAATACAGTAACCACTCTCTTTTGTATTTCTCACCATTGGCTTTTGTCCAAACAAAAAGTTTCTGTGAACAATAATGTACTGGTTTGTCACCACTGAAATGCCGGTAAGACTTATCAAATGGCCCATGGTGGTGTTGGCAGTCACTGGGTCCACAAGCAATCCAACAAGCCACACGATCAGCAGAGAAACCAAGCCACCACCCCGGATCCTTTGCTACAGTGTGATTTACTTTTTTGCAGACAAAATAATTTCACCACCATCACCATGGTCCACTGAACTTTCATTTTCAGCAATTATTTCAGCCCCAGAATGTATTGTAAAGTAAGTTGAATAAACATTTGCATGGGGCATCAGGAGAATTTACAGGCAACGGGAGATCAGTAAGGAGGCATGTGATAGATTAACCTGCTTGTGACACCTCAGTAATTTTAACATCATCATATTTTGATTCTGAAGTGATCAAAGTGGCATTTACTGTATTTGTGTCCACTTTTGATGGCAGAGATTGGTTTTGACTTAGAATAGTGTAAAGTTCCAATGCTATGGAACTTGTGTGAAGAAATCAGACAGCTTTGTAGTCTTGGAACAATAAGGCTGTCAATCAAGGCAGGAACCAAGCTGGCCACAAACACCAAAGCAGAAGACACATGTTACTGAGGCAAAGTCTGGGAGGGAGAACAACTCCTTAAAGAGGCCTTCCCTCCAGGCTTCCAGGTGGGCCTCATGAGTGGCCTAGAAGCTGCTGCTTAAGAGGGCCTGAGCCTGCAAACACCATGCAATTCCTGGGTCAGGCTCTCAGGCTGGCCCTGATCCTGAAGTTACCAGGGCCATGTAGGCCAGATCCTGACACAAAGTTACGATGTTAGCACTTATGTTGTGTCGTCCATTTTATAGTGATTCTCATTGAGGATCAGCCACATTCAAATGTGTGGTGACAGATTTCTGGGGGCGTCCGGGATCACTGACTTCAGCTGTTGACGACTTCCTTCTTGTTGGTTCAGAGCCCACGGTGAGATGGCACAAGTGATGATGGTCAGCTGGCACTGTGAACTTTTACAGGATCCTCGCCTTGTGTCATCTGTGAAACCGGAACTCTTCCCAACTGGTTGTCCTCCCAAACTCCTGGGACGATCACAGTGCATGAAGGGACTGAAGAGGTGCCGGTCCTGGCTACGTGATCCGGTGAGTAGTTTTGTCTGGAAATACTGCAGTTTGTGTATTTACTTGTGGTCTTAATAGTGCGCCATAGAAGGGTGACGACCTGGCGCTGTCCCAGGTCTGGTGAAAATGGGAAATGTAATGGTACAGGGCCCCCAGTAATGACACCACTGGAAATCGCCCTTAGGTGTTGTGAAGAGAGAGGAAAAAGAGTTTTGGGAAAGGATCCTTTAAGATTGTCAGAAGAACATCAGGTGCACTTAATATCATGAGCTCTGATCTGTATCTGTTACATGAATGAAGGTGTGTGTGTGTGTGTGTCAGTTGAAACCTAGTGAGAGAATTGTTTAAATTGTCCAGTTTGTTCTGTGAATGTGTTCTGTTTTGTTATTGTGGGAGCCCGTATATGTGCATTGAAAATTCTAGTTAGGAGAGATTAATTGAAAATATTGCACTGAAATCTGATCCCAGAAGAAACAGTCCAAAGAGCAATGACAACCACAAATATTTTATATATATTAGAGGATTAGTTCTCCACCACTAAGAAGTTTTGAGGGGAAGTAAAATAGAAGAAGAAATGGATCCAATTTTTGTATTTCTATTCTAAAGGCCTGGCCAGCCTATCATCATCATCATCCTTCTGTGGCAAAAAGCGTGTGAGAAGGTTTTTGATGATATCTTAGTTTAACATTAACTTGATTATTTATTTATGTGGTTTCTCAGATGAATGAGGACAACAATTATATGTAAGTCTTCTTACAAGTGAGTAATGAGTGTGTAAAAGGGACAAGGCAGTCCGACCCTGCCCCTGCCCCTAAGTTAGACCCAGGGAAGAACCCCTTTGCCAAATGGCCTGTAGCAGAGGCAAGTGCCCCTGCAGCAGTGCCTCCCCCATACTAGCCAGAACCAGTGCAAGCAATGGTTTCTACATAACCTGCCCCAGATGCCCCAAGTAAATATATGGGTGGGAGATACGATCAGACCATTTCTCATTGACACTGGAGCTCACAGTTGTTGCCTGTTGGCACTTGGATGCTGAGTGAACTACTAACCCCTCTGCACAGTCTCAGTCTCGGTGGACAACTGACTGCATACAAAGTTTCCCCTGCTTTCATTTATGCATTTGTGGGGGGGATTCCCCCCCTTCAATTTCATAACCCTAGGCATAGGTCTACATTCTCTGAGTGCTCTTGTTATTATTGTATATATTTGTATGTACTTTTTCATTTAATTTGGGGGTCCCTTTTTGTGGATCCTGGTTCACCTGCACCATTTGCAGTATTGCACAATATGACCCATGGTAAATTTGGCTATGGAAAATTTCTGTGGTGTCCCCTCTTCCCTTGATGCCCCTAAGCACGTGCTTATTGTGCTTAATGGTTAGTCCAGCCCTGGACACAACTGCTCGGAAAGCCCCCCCCCACTTCCTTGTCATTCAGTAATGCAGTCCACATACAACTGGAGTTCGGTTTCAGAAGATGGACGCAACCAGTGTTTTGAAAGCAGAGGCCAAAGAAACAGCTGGCACCAGCCAACCAAATTCTCCTAAATCATGTCAGTGTGAAGAAAAGCAGTGGTATCAACCAGAATTTTGGATCTTCATGAAACACACACACACACACACACACTACATACACGCACATTTCAGCACTTCTTTAAGTATGTTCACAGCATTATCTGGCCAACCAAGTCCTTTATGATCTCGCCTTTCCTCCCACCCACCCCAGGTTAGGAACACAAACATATTTGCTGCTGATTTTAGCTGTAAGATCATCAACAGGAAACTGGGAACTTGATTCTTCTAGCTGGGAATAAGAGTGCACTATGTTTTTACAGCCTGCCAAATGCCACGGTGAGCCTTATTACTCCCCCTCCCCTCCCCCGTGTGTGTGTGTGTGTGTGTGTGTGTGTGTGTCTGTGTGTGTGTGTGTGTGTGTGTGTGTGAGAGAGAGAGAGAGAGAGAGAGAGAGTTTGTGTGTGTGTGCCTGAGTGTGCTAAGACTTAATATTATGCAAGACCTTTTCCTTCCTGTACTTACAACTGTGAGAGTGTGCTGATTCAACAGTTTCAACAAGCATAAATTTTCCCCTAGAAACTGTGCAGGGAGTATAATTGCCTTCTGGGCCAATTTATAATTGAAATCAGATGATAACAGGCTTTGTGCGGATCCAGCATATCAGTTCAAGGCTGCCCCCTAGTGTAAATTTTTATCCCTCATGAACCGGCTGCCGAATTTTGTCTTATTGGGTCCGAAACATACCTCATTGTCATTTAAAGCTGATGAGTCTATTTCCCCTGCCACTTTTCTTCCTTGTACTGTACATTATTGGTCTTAAGATTCTTTTGAAAAATTATTTCAGCATATTTTTGTTGTGTTTTCTCAACATAGTATTTCCGCTGGATTTAAATGTTTTTCATGTCTCTTTCTGCCCCTACCACATTCTCTTACTTTTGTCAATTATTTCCTTATGCCTTCTGTTGGAGGAGAGGGGAATCTGTTGCACATTCTCCTTGTTTTAGCTTGTTCATCTTCCTTTAAAAATGATACGATTGTTGTTAAAAAAAATCAGTAATGTTTTTTGAAAAGGAGAACCCAGATTGTAATTTTTAATAGAAAAAGAAATGAATCAGGCATTAAGTATCTTCTTAAAATAACACAGTTGCTACTTCTAGAAGAAAATATTAGTAATGTTATTTGTGCATTATTTTTAGTTTTTAAAAAACTGAATTATACTTGAACTAGAAAAATGACTCCAAATGGCCAACATTAAGAAAGAAAGAAAAATTACCTGCCACATGGAAAAAGGAATGCTGTTACCATTTATTTCATTGTTTAGCAAAAGAAATGTTGTTGTGCCCACAATGTAATATGTTACAGGTAATGTTGTTCCTTGCAGTATATACATCCAAGCTGTGCTAACATCCATCTATTCTTCAGTGCATTTATTTGGGAACACCGTGGTACCTCTACTTACGAGCAGCTCTATTCCGAGCAATTCAACTTAAGAGCGGGAAACCGTTGGCGTTTTAACTGCTGCCTTACAAATTTTAGATGTGGTCTGCTCTACTTTTTTTTTTTATTGTTTCAATTTTTTTATTCTTTTGAGGTTTTTTGATACAGCTGCTCTACTTACGAGTTTTTCAACTTATGAGGATGCATTCAGAATGGATTAAACTCATAAGTAGAGGTACCACTGTACATTATATGGTACTGGTTTCAGGTGGGTCTTTTTCTGGTTGCTCTATAGAAGAACATACTGTATGCTATTGGATTTTTAAAAACTCTTTGGCCCTCTTTTCAAATAAAGTTTCTTTGTGTTTTTGTAAGGCATCCTGAAGTTGTTTTACCATTACCAATCCATTCTGTATGAGTTAAGTGATTTTCAAATGATGTCAGTCTGAGTGCCTTAAATTCTAAATACTCTGAACATGCTTAATTAGGAAGAGATTTTTTGGACTAGCAGCAGCCATTTGCCCAAAGCCCTTCCTTGTTTATGCTTGGTACAAGTTGCTCCTGGCATGAGATAACCCACAGATGAACTGGCAAACAACATCCTTTTGCATTTAAATAGGTGGTCTGTGGCCTAATAGGGAAGGCTTTTAACCCTGGATTAGTAGGACAAACTGTCCATCTTCAGACTTCAGGCTACTAGTATGTTTAATGTATATATTTAGCATTTATACAAAGGATAAGGAATAGCAGACCCTACCACCAAGTGAGACAAACACTAAGAAGAAAAAGAAGATACAAAGGATAGGGAATGTGTATTCTTCCAGAATTTCACAGGTGGGAACTACAGACCACCACCAGAAAGGCCAAACATTTCCTATTCTTGCAAGTCTGGGGACAGAATCTTGTTGCACACAGCATCCTTTTTCTTGGTTGGTGTTGTACACCTGGAGATCCTGAAGACCATCCATTTAAACCAATGGGGCTTCTGCTTACATCAGTGGTGCCCAAACTTTTTGTAAGGAGGGCCAGATTTGGTGGCTGAGAATGTGTCAGGGGCCGGTTGCTCCCGGACCCTGCCACCATACTGTAAGCCCCACCCACTGACCCATAAGCTCCACCCACTGACCCCTTGCAACCCCACCCGCAGGAAGGAAGGTGGGGACCGAGGGAGGGAGGGACGGAGGAAGGTGGAAACCAAGAGAGGAAGGAAGGAAGGTGGGGAACAAGGGAGGGAGGAAAGAAGGAAGGTGGGGACCAAAGGAAGCACAGGGAGCCATGGCCACCACAGGGGAATGTGTGGGTGAAGGAGGGGGAGGGTGGGGTGGGCCAGCCAGCCGCGGGCCACTCAGAATGGCCTGATGGGCCGGATTTGCCCCCCCCCGGGCCGGACTTTGGGCAGGCCTGGCTTACATTATATAGTGCAGGGTCCTCAATTTTTTTAAACAAGGGCCCGGTTCACTGTCCCTCAGACTATAGCCTGGACCCACCCCCGCACCCTTGCATTTGTTTTTACCTGTGCCAGGTTGGGTTGGGTTGTTGCGGAGGGGGCACCCAAAAGCCACCAGCATGGCACTCTGCCAGGCGTCTGTGGGAAAGTCCCCCAAAAAAACCACTCAGCCCTGAGGACTAGTGGGCCTAACCAGCTGAGAACCAACAAGAGTTCAGAGGTCTGCATTAAGGTTGTTGTGTAGGTTCTGCATTGAGAAATTTGAGAAGGCCAGAGTAGAAATTCCTCTCCAGGAAGGAAGAAAGGAAGGGTGAAAGGCCCTATCGCCATGCCCTGGAGGAGAAATGAACCCAAGATATTCCAAATGAATGAAGTGTTTGTCCTAAAAGGAGGCCCTTTGTAGTTTGCATGGTTTTTCTTTATATCCCAAACCAGCCAGAAACCGAGAGAGCTTGAAAACACATAAACACGTACAGTATGTTCCGATATTAGGCAACAACGTAGAAATGAGAGGCTCACAGAAAAAAGCAATGGCTGAATTGCAACCATTTCCAAGCCTGACTAGAAGAAATGGTAGAGAAAGGGGAAGAGGCGCCGAGCAGATCTCAGCAGGGAGTAGGGAGGCCTTTGCTCCACCAGGGAGAGGGGACAAGCCTAAGAAGAGATGCTGCCTCTGCTCAGGACAAGGGACTCCCTCTGGCCCAGTTCCGTTATACCTCCAGGAATAGTAACACCCCGTTCTTTTCAAGCCAACCTGTCAGCCGAGGCTTTCATGGGGGTCGGGGAGGGGAGGCAAACATGTGGCCCAAAGGCTGGAGGGGCTTCCGAACATCTTCTTCCTCCCCCCCTGCACTCACCCCACTACATCACCCAGAATCCCCAGCCACACACACAGAGAGAGAGACTAAAGTAGGCAAAACTCTCACCACCACCTGGCCTTGCAGAGGGGAGGAGGAGGAGGAAGAGGACCAATTTTGCCTCCCCCCAATTTCCTCTCTGTCTTGGAATCTCAATGAGCTTGGCTGCTTTTAACCCTCTCAGAGAAAGAAAAAGGATCACAATGTTGTTCTGCTGAAATCCAGTGTTTCTATTCTGTCCCTTCTTTGCAAGCAGCCACTGGCTCCCCTCTTTCAGTTTCCCCCAGGCTTCAAGGGGCCTTTGGGTTTGCATGTGTGTGTCTTTCCTTCCCTTGCAGGCTCCAAGAAAGCAATGCAGAGCAAAGGAGGAGGTGACTAGATGGATGGATGGGAGGCAGGTGCTCGGAGGCAGGTCTCCTCAGGTGTAAGTCACCGGAAGAGGATCAAGGGGGCATCCTCGCAGGGAAATTGAGGATTGAGGTGGACAGCACCAGTTTTTAAGTAAAAAATAAAACAAAAGTGTGACAGCTCCGCTTTTCCCGTGGCTCCAAGAGGAAGAGGGGAGGGCCCATCCTGTTGAATCCCCCTATGGCCTAGCACAGCCTGCCTGTCCCGACGGGCCCATGCACCGGCTTTGGTGGCCTGCACCTTGCACCCTGCAGCTCTCTGGTGCAACTCCAAGGGGGAGACCTACCACCAGCCTAACGCTGCTCTCCACACCTGCTGGCCCATGGAGTGACCCTAATTCGGCTCCAAGGGGTTGGCGGCTGAGGCAGCGGCTCAAGTGGGAGGCAAGTGGGGGGGGTCCGACCAGATTCAGGATTCTGGTGGGCCAGTTCCAGGCTGTGGGCCATAGTTTGAGGATGCCTGATATAGTGTGTCTATCATTTTAGAAGAAGACAATTTCTGTCAGACTTGCCATTCAGGGGGGAAATGAGCAGCCAAGGTTGAGCAGTTTCACAACAAGGGACACACAGATGGCAAACTAGGCCAATACAAGCCCAGAAGATATGGAATCAGTGGAGGTAGGGTAGCTGTTCTTGGGATGTTGTGCAGTTATAGTCATGCTTTCAGATTCCTCTCTTCCTTTGTGCATCCTTGATTTTCTTTTCTTTTTAATTGCAAATTCCTTGGCCTCTTGTATGATGGCATTTCACCAGACTTTTCAGTCTTCAGTGAGAGCTTCCCAAATGGCAAAATAAATTCTTTCAATGCTGCCTTCAGAGTATCCTTGACTTGTTTCTTTTGTTCACCACCTAATCAAGCACCAGCAAGAAGCTTCCCAAAGTAAATGTGTTTTGGGAGACATTTGTCCCCCAATGCAGCCAGCTCATGGAAGTGTATTTGTTTCACGATTTTAAAAAATGCATAAGAAAGTATAATGCAAGCATCTCAAATACTGATCTCCTTATGTTCATTCTCAAAGGATACCCGCATGTTCACTATCATTCACAAAGTGACACCATACAGGGGAAAATTCCAGAGGCTGACTCCTTTTTTATATCAGTTACCCATTTCGCACCCAAACACAAAGCATTTGTCATAGCTACGTATATTTCAACAAGCGTGAGCAGAAGAGGGTTGGCCTGTAGATCAGGCATGTCCAAACTTTGGCCCTCCTGATGTTTTGGATCACAACTCCCAGAATTCCAGGCCTGTATTTCCAGTGGCAAAGGACTGTGGGAGTTGCAGTCCAAAACATCTGGGGGGCGAAGTTTGGACATGCCTGCTGTAGATGCACACCATCTTGACCGCTGCCATTGTTGTTGTCAATGTGCCCTTTGCTTGGCATCCTTATTCCAGCTGGACACATGGGCATGACATTATGGAACAGTCTCAGGCCACTTCCCACATTCATAAAACAAAAGATTTTTGTTTGCTTGTTTGTTTTTGGAAGAATTGGATTTCCTGGCTTTTTAAAATGGGAGTTTAAATATACAGTATTTATCCATGTATAAGACTATTTATTTATTTGATTTATTTATTTGATTTTTATAACTCACCATCTGGCCAATGGTCACTCTGGGCAGTTTACAAAAGTTAGGACATGGACAATACAATGAATATTAAAATTGACAATATACAAAGTATAGACTGAAATAAAAACTAACTAATCAAACATAATTAAATCTGACAACAAAGCAAAAATAATGAATCAAATACATACAAAAACAAGCAGAGGTGGATTAAAATATAAACCAGATCGGTGAGATGGGTGAGATGACAAACAGTGGTCAGGGAAAGTGTGTCTATACAGCCAGGTTTTAAGGAGTTTAAAAAAAAACTTGTAGTGTGTGGTCCAGACCAATCTCAGTGGGCAGCTGGTTCCACAACCAAGGTGTTACAGTGGTCCCCATCCTTTCATGGTTCATATACTGTGGTCCCGCTATATCGCAGGACTGCAGTATATATATAAAAAGGCCCCCTGGGGTAAGGGAGAAAAGGCCGGTTTCAGGCCTCCCGTACTTACCCCAGGACTGGCACTGCCCCGAACAGGCCTGCAAGGGCCTTCCCGGGCCTTCTGGAGGCCCCAAAAGGGCCTCCCTGTGAACCGGAAGTGACTTCTGGTAAACCTCTTGGGGCATCCAGAAGGCCCGGGAAGGCCTGTTCAGGGCAGCGCCAGGCTGGGGGTAAATACAAGAGCCCCCAGCTATGCCCCCCAGGCCTGACCTGACCTGCATCCACACATTGAGGATTTTCAGTTATCGCAGGTTGGGTTGGGTCCCTAACCCCCGCAATAAGCGGGGGTCACTGTACCAGCAAGAAAGCTTGGTTCCTCATAGCGGGTTTCCAAGCTTCTTTTGGGATCGACACCTTCAAGCAGCCCGCCTGAGAGGAGCGAATGTTATGGGCAGGACTCTGTGGCAGGAGCCATTCTGACAGATAACAAGGCCCCAAACCATTTAGGTCTTTGTATGTCAACATAAGAACCTTAATGTCAATGTGGAATCGGATTGGCAGCCAGTGCAGTGTGGCCAGAGTTGGGGTGATATGTTGCTTTCTTTTTATACCCGTAATCAATCTGGCCACTGTATTCTGCACTAGCTGGAGCCTCCACATTAACTTCAAAAGCAGCCCACGTAGAGAGTGCACTACAGTAGTCTAATCTTGAGACTACAAGTGAATGGACCAACATCGTGAGGGCCCCCGGATCAAGGAAAGCATGCAGCTAGGCAATCCGCCACAGCTGAAAATGAGCAAACCGGACAGCCAATGCTACCTGGGCCTCCATGGAGAGTGCTGGGTCCAGAAGGACACCCAGACTGTGCATCTCCACCTGAGCAGGAAGAGTCACCCCTGCAAAGCTGAGAGAGCTTCCCAATCCCCCAACAGCAGGCGTTCCCACCCAAAGGACTTCCGTCTTGGCCGGGTTCAACCTCCATTTGTTCACTCTCATCCATCCCAGAACAGCATCCAGACAGTGCTCAACGGATGGAATGGCATCCTCTGCAGATGGACAAAAGGAGATATAGAGCTGGGTGTGATCAGCACCATACCTGCTGACAAACTCCTAGTGGCCCTAGAGATGTTAAAAAGCATGGGGGAAATGACTGACCCCTGTGGCACCTCACAGTTGAGGGACCAAGGGGTGGAGGTCATCTCTCATAGCTGAACTCTCTGGGGTCCATCCTCCAAGAAGGAGCAGAACCACCACAAAGACCTTGGTGGGTGCTGAGGGAGGACCAACCCTCTCCCTGATTTGCCCACCCGAGTACTCTGTTTGGCACCAGGGTAGACAGGAGGGGAGGGGAAGCAGGGTTGCCACTGTGTATAAGGTCTGCCTTTTCATCCAGGAATAGGCCCTGGATGAGTTGGGACTTATTTGAGGCAGACCCAGAGGCATACCAAGGGTTTGGAGTGCCTGGAGACAACTTTCATTTTTGTGCCCCTCCTGCCACCGCTGCCCCACATCGCACCCAGATGAGAGGAAAGGGAGAGATGATGGGGAGGGAAGAGAATGGGTGTCTTATCAGCTTGTGGCTGGTGGGTGAGTCCCGGCTTATGTGGCGCTTTTCCCCAAAGCCCAGCCTTGCCCACTGAGCAAGTCATTGAAAAGCAGCCGCTCAAAAGGAAGCCATGAACGGAAGCGTAAGCGCTCGCGCCGGTTGCTATTCTCCAAGGAGCAAGCAAGATGCACCGCTGTGCTGCCTGGTGGCGGCTCCCCTGGGGCCCAATCCTGCATGCGTGGTGTGTGTGTGTGTGTGTGTGTGTGTGTGTGTGCGTGTGCGTGCATGCATGTGGACGGATGGGAGGATGGGCGTTTGTGTGTATGTGTGCGTGTGCGCATGGAGTCCTGAGGTGGCTGAAGCAAGGCGAGGAAGAGGAGGAGGAGGAGGAGGAGGAGGAGGGCGCTGCGGACACCACACTCCCCGCATGCCTGCCTGCCTGCTTGGCTGCTCACCTTTGATTAGCATTCCTTGTACACCCTTTCATCCCTTCTGGAGAGTAAGAACACACAAATACTGCTGTGACCCAGAGAAGGATTTGGGAGGAATACCGTCAACATGGAACAAGGTGAGTTGGCACCAATCTGTGTGCCCTTATTTGGGTACAGACTGGGTGAGGGCAGAAGGAAGTAAGAGCCAATTTAATTTCATATTTATTTGGAAAGCCTAGAGAAACACCAACTTAGTAACTCTTTAAAAAGCCATGAATACACAGCATGTTTCCTCTCTACTTTCTAGCCAAATTTCCAATGAAACTGTGTACAATTATATACATTGTTCTCACAATTTGGGCAGGCCCCTACAGCTCCAAAATGGACCCTTCTTAAAATGGCAAAAGCAGAACATGCCTTGTGCTTTTCCAAGGCAACAACATGCAGGCTATAAATCATGTGTGCTAGTGAAATTTAAGAATGGAATCACTCCAGTTAATATCATTGCTATTTCAGTTGTTGTAAGCTGTTGCCATGAAAGGTCCGTTTAATGGGCACATTAGCACTCCACTTAGTTACTTTCCTCATTTTCAGATGGTGAGATTTATTGCATTACTACGGGAGCAGGTCACACCCACTGATATTTTTGAGAGATTATCCTCAGCTAATTTATTCTTACTAAGGCATTCTTCTAAATATTGTTCTCTCTCAATTGGCATTGGGTAGTAATACAGTGAGGTTTGTTGATACCAAAACGTCTCCAAGATATGGTCAACATTTCCTCTGAATAATGGTTCACATGATAAGAACTGAATGAGTACAACACAACCTCTTTGCTTTGCTCCAAGTATCGCTGGAGGGGTAGCTCACAGGTTTAGGTGTCTGCACCTAAACCTGGTACAGTTAGAGATTGAGACTTGGGTTGTCCCACCATACCTGTGGGTGAAGAATGGAGTAGAGAAGAGCCACCCTGAGGGCTGGACCAAGAATGCCTCTAGAGGAAGCGGATGGTAGACCACCTCTGAGAACTTTCTACCTAGAAAAACCTGAAAGGGGGTCATCGTATGGTAGAGTTGACTTGATAGCACATAATTATTATTAGAACTCGACTAATTCGGAAATATATATGAACAGCACAACTTGAATACTACGTACGTGTTTCTTAAAACGAATGGCTACGTGTGCAACTGGGAAATTAAAATCTGGCTCCAATCAGCTCTTTTAAAAAAAACCAATCAGGCTAAGCTGCCTCAAATTCAGAAGGCCCCTTTGATGGTTTTTTTAAATAAAAAGCACCACCACACAATTTTCATATGCCATAGGCGGTCAAAATTCATGATCCCAATGGAGATAGTTGCACTAGTGGGGCTGTAATATGCAACAGAATATGAAGATTCTGATACAGAGACACACAATATGTTTTCTGTTTGACTGAGGTTGTGATTCATCCTATCCTGGGGGTGACCCCCCCCCCAAGCTGCAAGCCTTTCAGCTGGCTATTGAGATGGTAACTGATTTGCATTCCTTGCTATCCAAAAGCAAAGCAAAGTGTTCTGCTTATATACCGCCCCATACCACATCAAGCAGTCTCTGGGCGGCTTACAGTTTAAATTATAGTACGCAGGCTACACATTGCCCCCCCCCAACAAGTTGGGTACTCACTTTACCAACCTCGGAAGGACGGAAGGCTGAGTCAACCTTAAGCCTGCTACCTGGGATTGAACCCCAGGTCGCGAGCACAGTTTTACCTTCAGTGCAGGCATTTAACCACTGTGCCATGAGTCTCGTGGTCCCATCATCCATGGATACTAGACCAGAGTACACTATTATACTTATTTGTTCACTTTCACAAGCACTAGTTCTTACTTCTTTGTATAGTAATATAATACTGCAACTCCACATAGGCACATTTGTACTATCGCTGTTCCTGTTCTTTGTCCACATAGGCCAGAAACACCATAATCCCTAAACCTATTCTGGTAAATATTCTTGTCCACCCACATAAGTGTTTCACATGCATCCATTCACTCCTCTTCTCTTTCTGTCCCAAAAAAGCTTCACATTCTTTCTCCATTGTTAACCATTCAGATGTTCTTTCTCTCACACATTCCCATACTCTTTCTCTTTCTCTTCCTCTTTCTGTTCTGTTCTGTTCTGTTCTGTTCTGTTCTGTTCTGTTCTCTTCTCTTCTCTTCTCTTCTCTTCTCTTCTCTTCTCTTCTCTTCTCTTCTCTTCTCTTCTCTTCTCTTCTCTTATCTTGTGATTATTCAGCCTTTCTAGCAGTCCAACCTCTTCCCTGCTCCAAAATTTGAGACAGCAGGATCACCCTCTCAAAAATAAACTTCCAACTTGGTGGCAGTTTTCTTTCTGCTGCTGTAGAGAAGATTAGTGAATTATGCCACCTAGTGTCTGAAGATGACACTGCAAACTACAAATAACATAATTACCTAAATGAAATAAAATCAGTTCTAAAAACAAAATAACTCTGAAGTGCTTACCCCTAGCATCCTCTTAGTATCTGTGGTCATGTTTTAGTATCTAAATTTCATTGTCTCAGAGTTATAATGAATATACAAATCCACACATGCAACATACATAACTTTTAATACATGCATCTCTTCTATGTATAGCTTCATTTAGGATAGTTCAAAGATCATTATCTTCAAGAAATAGATTCCAGTTCACACATGATAACTGAAGGGAAACTCATAAGTGTCCAGATACAGCAAAACAGTTTTGGGATCCCCACCTCACCCTCCTGTTATAGGCATGGAAAACTGATCAGATTTTTCACTGTCCACCAGAAACAAGCCGCTTGTGTTAGCAGTTTCAGTGATCTAAAAATATCTTGTGACAGCTGTTGTATCTTACATTATATTTTTTAAAAAAGAATCTAGTGTGTAAGTAGCATAGTCAAATGAAAAACATATGTCCATAGTTAATAGTATACGAAAAGAGCACTATGTATATCACTGGGAAAATGAATAACATAAGCTTTTCACTATTGGCTTAAATTAATACTTTGCCACCGTTTCCCCTTAAAAGGTGTGAACTCTGAGGGAGGGAGAATACTGCTGGGAATGGTGCCCTCTCTAATCTTAAAATGTGCGAGAATCTAAACAGTTTATTTATATGCAGCATCTTGTATTGATTACATTATGCTACACACAGTGTGAATCAGTAGTGTTCAGATACTATTCCAAGGATTCTGGGGCTTACAGCGAGTGAACCACCCAAAGATTTGGCTCACATGCTGAGAACACTTCACATGTATATAATTTCTTAAACATCTTGGAAATCCCATTGCAATGTTCTTCAGGTTAAAAACTTAAAGAAGATCCCAAACGGATAACAGAACCTTAAAGCCCTGCTTTGGGTTTTCAGAAGCAGTTGTTTGCTACCATAATAATCAAAGGTTTGTGATACAGGGACCAGGAGTAGAATGATGGGACAGAAGGCAGGGTCCACACATGCTTGTTCATCACACGTAAGGATGCAGTAGTGTCAAATGACGGCCTCTGTGTGTAGGAGCATGCCATTGCATATGATGCGTCATTGAGGCAACTTTCAGAGGCCATCCCAAATAGGATATTTCATCCTTTTTACAAATTCCTACTTTGGGCTGAAAATAATCAAGTGCTGAAGAATCAAGTGAGGAACCAAGGCACCATAAGTACTATGATGCCCCCCACTTTTCCAACCCAAAATTACATTTTTGCAACTGCACAGTTCTCTCCTCAGCTTACTTTCGTGTATAGGACCACCCTCAATTTTTAGTCTAACAATTTTAGGAAAAAATATAGTTTTATACATGGAAAATACTGTACTAATCAATGCTAAAGATTCCTGGTTCCAACATTTATGCATCCAGATACAAGGATGAGATAAAGTGAAAGAGGTGACCAGAGCAAATGTTACTGGGCTGGATAAATAAACAGCTGGGCATAGTTGAAAATCTTTATTTTCTGTTCATTTGCAAAGCAGACTAAGGGATACCCCATTTTAGGGGGAACATTTTACTACAGTGTGGTGTCTGAAAGTGGAAGATATTCAGAGAAGTCAACTTTCATGACTGTGCTGCTAGCGTGAACACTACCATTTGGTCTTGCTTTTTAATGAGGACGTAGAAGATAGAAACAAACTGTTTATAAGCTGGTGCCTTCTGGCTTAAAGATCTATGTCTGTTGTAGCAAATCAGCATAGCAAATCAGTAACAGCTTGGAAGTGAGACGGGTGGCAGTGGGGGGGGGAGGCTCCTCTCAAATTTTGGGTTGACGCAGTCCTCCCCAATCCCAAATTCAAAAGCCACCCAGGCATGAGATCCCACTCCTTGAACAGTTAACACTTGCAAGTATTAGATAAAAGGAGCCTTCAAACAATTGCCTTGTTGAAGCATTTGGATGTCCCCCTTTAAGCTCCAGCAGTGTACTTCACTGGCTAATGTATCAACATTCTGGCACAACTCCACTCCTACCATGTTGTGAGAAAGACAATGTTTACATCCCAGGATGCCTTCCGACAGAAACAAGTTCGTAGGAAAAGAAACCCAATGAATGTGGAAAGAGTCCATTAATATTTGCTTTGAACTCCCTCACCCATCCACTACCACCACCACCACCACCAGAATCAGAAGACCCCAGGACCTGGTTCTTTCAGGGCTAGCCTTACTGTTAGGGAGAATGTCTGAAACAAATGTGCAAGGGAATGAGTATTTCTTACTCTTATACTTCCCCTTGGGCAAAGAGTCTTTTCTGTTATTTATGTTCCCACAATGAGCTCTGGAAAGGAAAAAGATGTTTACGTTCTTATGACAGCCATCTTTCTGCTTTTAATGTGATTTCTACAATTAGACATCCTGTGTTATTTGAAGGAGTAACACTTCGGTGTCTTCCTTAGCGAGGTCCTAAAGCAGCTATCTCAGACATTAGATACAGAGATGGCCACAGTAGCAGACACATTCAGATAACTGTACTTGTGAGATGTATGACCATTTCTAAGAGAGCAAGAAAGATCTCCAAGAGAGGGTACTATTGTGTGTGCCCTCCAGTTAAACTAACCTGTTAACTTCAGGTGTGGTGGAAGATGCTACACTGCGGCCAGTAATGAACTAATTTTGAGCTGCCATCTTGTCTTTTGCATGAATCCCAAGTGTCCTACATGGAAACATCAGCTGAACATGTGTTTGGCACTTCCCAACCGCACCTCCTATGGCAGGTGCCCACTCAGTGCTAGAGGAGGCAGGACTGGGAAGTGCCAAATGCTTGTCTGGCCACTAAATTAACTGGCACAAACATCTGAGCCAGCCATTTGCACCCATTTCTAGAGACCATACCAGGAGGTGGAAACCATAATATGATCACAACGACAGTTCACATAGTGAACACCTTATATATTAAGTCCCTTAAATCTCTATGTGCAGCACCAGTCTCATGGAGAGATGGATGTGATCAAAGTATAAACTGCTAGGTAGGACAAAAAGGAATATTTTCAGCTGTCAATGCCATAAAACAATAATTGTGAGTGTTTCCGGTATAGAAGCTGCTGCATCATATTCATATTTCTCTATACGAATGTCCAGTCAAGCCATTGGTGCTGTTTACATGGAAGGAGACATCACATTGTGAATCGCTCCTTAAGTTGTATCATAATAAGTAAATGGCATGAGTTCACACAGATTTGTTTGCCTACATGAGCATCATCTGGGCTTTGCATTTTCCATTACTCTACAGTTGATGACTAGTAGCCAAGTGTGTGCTCTGACTTGGAAAACCATGTGCTGGAGGAGATGTGAGAAGTTATGAAAGAGATGTCAGTGATATTTCTGTGGTGGATCATTCACACATAAGCCACCACTTGATGTGGCCGTCATCAGATGATGAGCATCGTGTGTCAGCTGGGCACAACTTGGTTTGAAAACAAGCCCACACGACTCACTATATCTCCTGTTGTTCTAAATGTTGTCAGCTTGGATTGTGGATGTTTGGCTCAGCATCCTTCCTGTTGATTTCTTCCATCCATTCATCACCAGAGACAATATAAATATATATTATTGACAATTCATAACCTGCTATAATTCCGTTTTTACCCACCTGCTATTTCCCAGTTCCCTCGTCAACAGCAAACTTCCTGAAGATTGCTGCAGAAAATTATTTTACCATCTGCTCGGCACTGCCTGGTATTTGATATCCTGTTAGGGTTTCCTGAACCATCTTTTGCAGCCCAGTCCTATTTGCATGCACCAAAATGAGCCAAAAGACAATTAGGCAACAGACGGTGTGTGAGTCCCAGTACTTTCCCACTGAGTTGGGAATGCCACTACAAAGTCTTCCAGGTAACAAACACGCCTGTGTGTGGTCCGTCTTATTCCCAGCAGATGCAACTCTTCCCTCTTGTACGAATTAGCAATTAAAACAAAAGATCTCTTCAGAGGTTCAGTGAAATATGGTTATATTCTAGAGATTAAATCTTTCCAATATCAAAATATTCTTTGACAATGTGATAATACTTCTTTTCACTTCTCTGCTGAGAGTTGCCTCTGCATGAGAGTGTGTGCGTGCATGACTGTGTGTGTATCTGTTTTCTCTCTTTAAACTGGGCCAAATTTTGTGCTTATTTTTGTGGCTTCCTCTTCTATTCCCCCGATTTCTATCTGTTTCTGGAATCCAAAGTACTGTTCTTTTCACATGCATATATTCGGTATCAGAACTTGGAAAAGTGACATTTTGTGGAGTGCAAGGTCCAGTTTGAAGAGTGAAAACACTCGAGCACACACACACATGGATGCACACTCTCATATGGGGCAACTCTCAGCCCGCATGGCCTCTGGCCACACTGTTCAGGAGATTCGAGGAGCTGTAGTTTCAAAAAGCTCTGCTTTAATCAACCAATATGGATTTGGCCAAACTCTGGGAGGCAGTGGAAGATAGGAAGGCCTGGAGAGCTCTGGTCCATGGGGTCATGAAGAGTCGGACATGACTGAACGTCTGAACAACAACAATAACATTCATGGAAGAAAATGGAATCATGAGTCCCCCAAAAGCAGAGCCTTTGAATCACATGTATTGTACTGACTGCTCTAGACATTTAAGATGCAGGCTTGGGGTCAAAGCATTCTAATTTAAGACAATTTTAAGGGCAGCTGACTTGAGTGAGAAATTGCCATCTGTCGACTAAAGTTACTTTTATGTTCCTTGTCATCCTACGTGCTTCCTCCCAACTAGGGCTAACCATTGTGTTCTGAGCTCTGATGAGTTCACTTACAACACTAACTGTGTGAGTTTGTGTGGATTTTAAACTTAAACCTAGTTGGTCCTCCCAAATAGATGTGACCCATTTTATCAACAGAAGTTACACAACTGGTAGCATTCAGTAATTGAATCCACAGGTCTGCTCTATTTTAGCCTAGCAATAGCCTTAAAATCAGCCTTCGCTGCTTTCTACTTATATCAGCAAATCTCAAGTGGAGCTTGCAACACCCATTGTGGTTTAACTCGGCTGAGTTGTGATAGCCATACCTGGGAAGCAGGACCCATGCAAACTGTTATTTAATCTGGACCAATGCGTTCCTTGCTTGCCTTCTCAAAGTCCATTTTTTGTACAGCTACTATGGAACCTGTCAAGGCATAGGTTCTGGGACACTCAACAGTACACATTAATACTTCATGGGGGTTGGGCTTCCGCTGCTTCCTGTCCTTACAGATTATTCCTCAGAGAATCAAGCATTATTTTTAATGTGACTTCTAGCTCACACTGAGAGGTTTTAATAAGAATATATGACAAATATAATCTTATTTTGACATTTTATAGTTCTACTATATTTTCAATTTCTGTTGTTTTGAACTCTTCTGTAAGCCATCTTGACTCCAGGTTCTGAGAGAAAGGTGACAGACAGACAGACAGACAGACAGATAGATAGATAGATAGATAGATAGATAGATAGATAGATAGATAGATAGATAGATAGATAGAGATAAGATGGCTTTGCTGTTCCAAGTGGGACATCTACCTCATTCTCCTGCCCTCTGGTGGATTTCCTCAGGACCCGAGTTCCTGGGCTGCCTGAAAGTAAACACATCACTGATGGGGGAGGTGAGGAGGGTGAGGCAGAGGAACTGTGTGCTTGGGGGGTGGGGGAAGGATGTAGAAACAGTTGCTGGGCAGGAGGCAGCAGGTGCAACCAGCTGGGAGGTGTGTGTGTGTGGGGGAATAAAAGAAAGGGAAGGGGTGGATCAGGCGGGAGGCTCTGGATGACCAACCACAGGTATTTTGTGCCCTAGTGTTGGCGGGTGTAGACAGCTTCCATTTGGGGCCAAGGGCTTGTGAGCAAGACATAAAATGCCAACACCCAGGGACTGACAGGGAGGCAGCGGGACCCTCCATCCGCCTCACAGCTGAGACATTCTACCCCAACATAGATATGAAGCCAACATCACTTCTGGTGCCACTGGCTTGAGAATGGAAAGAGCAGCTGCAACAGGAGGTCTGACTTCCACTTGGGTGTTTGGTCATTGCTAAAGGAAGTTCAGAGCTGCTGGGACTGGTGGTGACCTCAACTCACCCTAGCTAGGGACTACTAAGGACTCGGGGCCAGTGACTGAAATCAGGGTCCAAGGCAAATGACTGGGGATGGGACAGGGATGGAAGAACTTTGTAACCTGTTGGTCACTTAAACAGAAAACCTGTTGTAGCTGTTAACAAGCCTGCTAAGCCCATGAAACCCATAGTGGAGGACTGAGTCATGGCTGGACAGAGTGGCAGGGATCACAAAGTAATAAATGTTGGCAAAATGGCAAAGCATTTTAGAGATGTTTCATGGAAGAGATAATGTAAATTAAGAAAGCCATTACTCACTAACGTTTATTTACAGAATACGGCATGTCCGATTTCTGCCCATATATAGCAACTGTGTCTGGGTCACTTGATGGTACGTCATCACATATCATCCACAGAGCATCATGACTGAGTGAAGAGGCATATGAAGAGGTATATCAACCTCAGATTCCTCCATACTAGTGGTTCTCAACCTGTGGGTCCCCAGATGTTCCTGGACTGCAACTCCCAGATGTCTTCTTCATCACTAGATGAGCTGGCCAGGATTTCTGGGAGTTGCGATCCAGGAACATCTGGGGACCCACAGGCTGAGAACCACTGCTCCATACTATCTGACATTCATGAGCACACATTCAAAGAGCTTTGGCCCACTTCTTTTCCACCCCGAGCACCTTCCCGATAGGGTGGGAGATTACAGTGAAAGTTAGACAGTGTGTGAGTCAGGTCTTTGCTCCTTTCCAAAAATGCTAAAGATCCATCTACTTCATGGGGGAAATAGAGGCTTTTCAATAGATGATATGCTGAAGCTTTAATTTGAAATAAAATGAGAACTGTGCATCCTATAGAAAGAGCCTTAAATACAGTGACTAATGTTCTGGGAGCCACTCCTGCAGGATCTCACAGTGGTAACAAAAATGAAAATATTTTGACAAGATACTCAAGTATAGACATGGCCAATAAGTGCTTCAAAGCCGATTCTTTGTTCATAAATCCCTCCATTAGCATTTATCAGTTACTGATTCCCCACCCAGCATATCTCTTTCTCCCTCAGTAAGTGCAAATTCTGAGACTGGGATCAGATCCTAACATTTACATTTAATTACAGTTTCAAAGAAAATAATTGGAAGTATCATGTATTTTCAGTTTCTTTTTTTCCCCAAGCTTGTGGGGGGGGGGTCCTCCCCACCACCATATGTTATTAGCCTACATAGAGTCTTTATTGTCCTGGAATAGATGTGCTCACATCTTCCTCTTCTGCTTTCTGTTTTGCAAAACCTATTAGCGATTATGTGTGGGTGTGTGTGTGTGTGTGTGTGTGTGTGTGTGTGTGTGTGTGTGTGTGTGTGTGTGTGTGTGTGTGTGTGTGTTTTCTGAGCTATCTCTCCCCCCCCTCAATCTGTGTGTGCCTGTGTGCGCTCAAGAGAAAAAGAGAGGCAAACACAGAGAATTTTGTCATCACTGTAGACCCTCAGCAGGATAAAAATACAGTTAATTCTGGGTCTAAATTTTCCACCCTGCTCCTTGAATCATGAGTTGTCTCTGCTTCCTATAGCTTTCAATTTATGACAGTCTGAATAATAAACCATGCTGGAAAGACAGCGATGGTGCTAAGACTTAGCATTTGGGGCAGCAGATGGGGTGATAAGCACAATATTTGTGGAGGTGGGGGGTATGGTCCTTATCACTCGGTACCCACTACGCATATTTTTAACATTAAAATAATTGTGCAGAAGTTCCATGAATTTTAGAGCTCCATCTAACTAGAAATTGCCTCTTCCCAGTAGAAAATGATGGCGTTCAAAAACTGGCCATAGGCAAATATGTCAGTCTGAAAACTGTGGGAGCAGTTTTGCTTTACCCTAGAGTAGCAACTGAGCCACAACAGCAGTGTGGAGAGGCAACAAATGGAAGGCAGGACATTTGGTGCAGAGCAAAAGCACACATTGCTTTTGGGTGTGATGGGGAACTGTAGAGAGGAGAGGCAAATATGAGGTATTTCTGTTTGTTGTGCTCACTCAATTATGCTGTTGTTCCCAGAGCTTCTCCATTGCAGCTTAATGCATGAACCAGGGAAGCTGAGTGGGTCCTCATCAACTCCCAAAGGCAAGCAGTAGAGTGGAGGCCGAAAACCCTTTGATTAGCAAGGGGTGATGATGTCATCTGCTGCCCCTCTCAGATTTCTCTGTTAACTTAGTGGTGGATCTCATGGACTAGAAGGGAGAATGGGTTTTCTCAGCAACAGGGTTATGTTCTGCACTTGCTAACCTCTAAAATATTGGGTGGTGACACTTTTCAAATGGGAAATTAAGATGCATCAGCTTGACGCAGGCATAGGGACTGTCCTGATGCGTACCCCACCTTCACAATTTTGGCATTGCCCCTCGTCTTCCCTTGTAGAGTGAGCTACATGGAAGCAACATAGCAACTGCATGGAATTTTTTTAAAAAGCAAGGTAACAACTATAGCCCAGTATAATTTAGGGGGCCTGTTAAACAAGAAAGATGCTTTTATTCCATATTTTACTTGTCTTTTGGCTCCTTAATGATCGGTTTTCTTCAGCCCCTTCCTGATTGCCAGTTATTTGCTGCCAATAAAAATACTTCAGAAATGATTCAATGGTTGTGTTATGCTGGTATCCATGACACGGTTGCTTGATCACTTGCCCTGTGCTAGAGAATTACATTCATAAATCAAGGTAGCCTATAGTTGAGGCAAACAACACAGCACTGCATCGCATTATAATAAAATAATCCTATAGTATAGTAAAAGAAAAGAAAAGAAATCCTTCCTTGTGTTTGAGAACTCTTCAGCACAAAAATGCCTAACCCTTGTATGAAATTGGGATGATTTTATTTAGGTCTTTATTATTTTTAATAAGAAGAACTGTGTCTCATAGTAGTCAATAGGTTCACGACCCATTCTTTCATGGGTCCTTGTCTAAAGAGAACAGAGGGGGGCTAAAATGTGTGCTCTATATTGCTTCTCAGCTTTTTGGCTAAGATCACGCTTGTGTGTAAGCTCTGCTTTCTCTCTATCTGATGATACCGTGCCTAACACTTCTAACTCTTATCTCCCCACCCCCACCCCCCAAAAATTATGGTTTGCAAAACCAATGCAAAAATACTGTTAATAATCCTTCCTGAGTGCTCTTAAGCCTTCATTTGCTTACACGTTGGTCAATATTAGCACCATCGAAGCGGACACACTCCACCGCACATTGTCTCAAATAAAATTCTAAGAGATGGACAAAAAGCAGGGATGCTGAAACAAATATAGAAACAGATTTGTTTTGACAGCCTATTATGTTACCGAAATCATTATGAAGGTAAGCTGCAGCTCAGCGCATCAGCTTAGAGACTGTAAATCCCCCAGACCATCGTTAAGTACATTTATGGTAAGCCGTGAAAAGCTCAGCAAAACCCAGTTGGTTTTTTTAAATAGCTGAACACAGCAATTTATTTTTCAAAGCAAGGCGTTGGGGAGGGACACCACTTTTTTTTTTTAAGGTGGTGGTGGGGAAACTTTAGGAAAACACTTTTTTTGCACCAAAGAGACATTTGCTTTGCATATACCATTAAGTGACCAGACTTTATTTTGCAATCAGAAACCGGAGCAGGCGCCTGATATGAAGCCAAACAAACACATTTCTTAAGCAAGGCTTGGAAGACAAATCTAGAAAAGGTTCAGATTTATTTAAAAATGAAGCCTTACTTACTGTCACTTTGGGAATGGTTAAATAAGACCATTCCGGGGGTGGGGAGCAGAAAGGAGCTGTTCAGATTCAGAATGCATTGCACCAAGCAGTTGTTAGGAAAGGTAAAGGAGATATATCCCTTCTGCTCATTTTATTTAAAGTTTGTTGACTGTGGGAGGATGCAAAATGACAATTTTCTCATTTAAAATGCCCACGTTGTTTTGTGCTTTACAAATGTTCCCACATGAGCTTACACTGGCAGAGTCATTTGTGTGTGTGTTGTCGTTACAGTCGTGACCGACTCTACATGACTCCATGTCCATGGAGTTTTCTTGGCAGGAGTACTGGAGTTGCTTGCCAGTTCCTACTCCAGGCGCCTACAGCACCTGGTATTCCCTGGTGGTCTCCCATCCAAGTACTAACCAGGGCCGGCCCTGCTTAGCTTCCAAAATCAAGCGAGATCAGATGTGCTTAGGGCATCTAGGCAGCTTGGCAGAGTCATTTAGTCACTATCAAAGCAGCAATTGGGCATTTCTCTCTCCCCCCCCTGCCCCCGGTTTGCATGGAGACATCTCATGTGTGTGGGTCATCCAAATGCCTCCTCTTTGGAATTATACCACCAACTGAGCAGGGTGGTTATTGGGCAGAGCAGCTGGGGCTTTGCACTAGGGCGCCAAAATTTGCAACACACTTAAAGCTATAGGAGAAGTTACTGGAGCATGTTAGGAGAAGAAATGGCAGTGGTTCCTGTCTTTTCTTCTCTTGTACAAATATTCTCCTTCTTTCGAGGAGGCACCACGTTCACCACTTCCTTTTTCTTGGGCAGGAAGCCTGTCTATGTCGCAGGCAGTAGTGCTTACCCTCGATGCCATCTTGCTTTGTTTCAATTGGAAATACTGAGATACCAAGAAAGGGTGCCCCCCCCAGGTACCAAGAAAGAGGCAAATGGACCGCCAACAGGAGCATGACAAGACTGTAACCACTAGGCAATATCCTTTTATTTGATCCAATTGGGCACACCTAGTGAATTTTTCCAAATTTTAGCCCAGGCCGCAAATGGAATGCATGGGTTTTCTGCACCAGCCCTCCCTCTTCTCTGGCCAAGCAGGGGCTATATGCCTCGATGTAGCATATGGAGAGGTGGTATGAATGTGGTACATGACCTATGTCACTTTGTTTGATGAACTAGGGCTGTAAACACAACCCGTAACTTCAGGTGCACCTTTACAACATCTCTGCTTCTTGCCTCAACTAAGAAACTGCCTGGCATTTATTTCCATCTTGTCCAAGAACTCTACCTCTAATAACTAACTCCTGGCAAATCCGTCTTTTGCCATGCTTGAACTTTTGGTACAGCTATGAAAAAGAGGGTGTTGCCCTCACAATATTAGCAACTTTTTGTTATTTGACTGGTAGCATAAAGGAATCACCTAATAGTCTTTTATTTGGTTTTTGTGATGGCTACATCTCTCCCCAACTTATTTCGCTTCAATTGGAAGCATTGCTCATTGAAGCATGGCTATGGAACAAAGGATGAATTTCGTATTCAGAATCGCTTGGACAAATGCCTCAGTTCAAAACAATGAGGATATACTCGATGTACTTGTAAACACAAATATTTCTTTTTTCAGTCCCACGTGGGGCATGCATCTACATGTGAGCATGTGGTTTCCATCAGTGCAAAAAAACAGCAAGGGAAGTGCTTTGTCTAATGGCCAGGTCTGGACACAGATCATCTACAGCTGTGATCTGTGTGCAGAAAGGACCAATGGAATGGACTGAAAGCATAATCATTTTGTACTGAACGCACACTGAGATACCTCCTGTGTGTTAGCATGTTTACTCAGGAGGAAGTCCTTCTGAGTTCTACCTGAGTTATGCCTCATTAAGGAAGCTTAAAGTTGCCATTTTAATTTGATGTTAGGATCAGTCTGGGCAACCTCACTGGTTTTGGATCCCCCTCCCAGGTCAGGTCTCCCTACTCTCTTCTGCTCATAGGGAAAGATCTTGTTATTTGAGCAGGTCTTTGGCAAACGTTCTTGCTGCTATGAATCTGAGTGGAAGGGGTTGCTGTAAACCAGAATCAACTTGATAGCACATCTTTATTATACTTATATCTCATTGTTCTGGGTTTTTTTCTGCTTTAAACTCCTTGTGTTTTTCATTCAGTTGCTTTTGTTCCATTTAGCTGCAAACCCCAAGTAATCTGTTGAGACAAAAGTAAGTGCTCATTTAATCCTCTATGGCAGTGGTGCCCAAACTTTGGCCCTCCAGATATTTTGGACCACAACTCCCATAGTCCTTTGTCATTGGCAATACATGCTTGGAATTCTGGAAGCTGTGGTTCAAAATTCTGGAGGGCCAAAGTTTGGACACCCCTGCTCTATGGCCATCAGTAATGGAACTGCGTGGGGTCATCTACAGCTTCTGTATCCTGAGCATCGACCTGGAGACCTAATGCCTTCCTTAGGCCCTTGTCGCATTCATCTCTTTTTATAGATGACAGCCTGGCTGCCACTTTCTATTAGGAGCACGTAGCCTCCATTCGCAAAAGGAAAGTCATTCTGTGTTCCTTTTGTCCTTCACAGGACAGTCTTTGGTCTTCTTCACTCACTGTTGTATGGGAAATATTTCCACTGATGATGCTGTTCCTCTCCACCACAATGCCCATCTTCCCTTCTGTCCATTTCAGGTGAGAAGGAGCTGCTCCACAAAAAGTAGTGGGATGAAGACGGCTGAAAGGTTTCCATTGTCATCTCCCATGTGTTGTTTGTGGACAAAGCCAACAAAAGGAAGAGGAATTCTCCCTGTAATGCAGCAACAGCTTCTCATTCAGCATGAGGTCTTCCTAGACAAGGTTTTCATTGTGCTGGCATTTGGTCATGCTAGCCAAAGGAGCCAATTGTCTCTGGCTTCAGTATTTTGACACATCTGTGAAATTTATCTTTACAATAGATTCCCCTCATTTTAGTGGCATTAAAAGGGGGGAGGGAAGGGGACCCTTGGCATTTCAAAAAAAAAAAGATTTCCAAATAATTAATTTTAAAAGAAGGCCAGTTCTTCTGTCTCTAAAGGAAAACTTGGCATCATGGCTACAGTTTGTATGCCCCTAAGGCCTCAACACAAACCAGCAAATTGATGCCTCTCCAAAACCATCCCCCACTCCCTGCAAAAAATATTTATTTTAAACCAATGCTAGGAATGGGGAGTGAGAGCTGAACTGCAATTTTCTATATTGAGGATGGGAAAATGCACCACTTCCTTTTATCAAACCGGTTGAAGGAGACGTTCAAAGGTTGGTATGAAAGTTTTGGATAAGCAACTAGATGAAGAATCAATGTCATGACCAAAGTTTGGGAAAGTTACTTTTTTGGACTGTAATTCATTGAACCAGCCCATCTGGCTAGCCCATCAGACTGAGCTCGACCAGGACCCTCACGATTGAGCTGCCAGCCAGAAAGACCTTTGAAACCCTCCGAATGGATCCCCCACAATACATGACAGTATTTCCTTGAGGATTCCAATAAGTTTACATTGGAAGAGGCTTCCAACCCGCCACCCGCCACCCAGTAGACAGCAGCACAGTCTATATGCAATGGGTAAGCCAAAGGAGAGACCATGGAACATCCCCTTCTGACTGAGAGATCTTCCCTTTTAAGACTCTTCACTCTCCAGGAAGGGGTGCAGCTTAGAAGATAGTCTTAGTCGGATCCTACTTCTTAGACCTCTTCAGGCATACTTCCTGCCATGCTTACCAGCCTGTGAGCCAGAAGCAAGGCTAGGCTACATACATAACTCCATGCCCCAACATTTTGGACATGGCAGTGCTCCCATCATCTTCATGTGCATGCTGCTAAAAGGCAACCTAGGTGAGGACACGTGAAGGCATCCACATACCGTACTTTGAATTCTGCACACCTGAAATGGTTTCACCTTTATACAGTGTGTACAACTGTACATACACTAGGTAGGCCACCCTTCTATAAATGTTTGTGCCATGTGTATGGATGCCATATAGAAAATTGCAGTTCAGCTCTCACTCCCCATTCCTTGAGACAGCTCTTATGAGAGCGGTTGTTTGCTAGGAACTATCCAAGGCCCTTCAGCTCTGGCTGTTAGTGGTGGTGGTTGGTGGCTTGGCCCAGCCGGCTTGCCTGCCAAGGCACCTTCAGCCATCCCTTTGGCACTATTGTGTTCTTGCCAATTGATAGGAAGGACAGTGGTGGAAAAGCAATTTATATTGGATTATATTGACATTGTTGAAACTGGAGGAGTAGAGGAACTCGAAAGGAAAATGCACCCATGCCTAAATGCCCTTGCAGGAGATGAAGGTGTGCCTGACTCAGACCACCCTTGGTCCCAAGGGCCTCCTAAGGCCTTCTTCTGGTGGAAAGATTCACCTGCCATTTGAAGGCATTGTCTTAGCCTAGTGTCTAGCAGGAAAAGCCTGTTCAGTGGGTCTTGGGGAGTGGCCACTGCAACCTACCCTCTTCCTGTGCTGTCAAATGAAGTTCCTGGTTTTTAAGGACAGGGAAAGTACAGGAAATATTTGACCCCTTTCAGGGTGATATACTATGCACTATGGGGTGTCAACTCACTATGTGGGGTCAGGGTGGAACTGGCAAAACCCTTCGAAAAGCCCTGTTAAGGCCACTATATTTCAGTTTCAACTTGCCAGCATATGGAATATATAAGAGAGACAGATGCCCTATTCAGGTGTTCAGGATGAGCTGAATGTAGAAAGAGTGGGCTAGTCCATCTTCTTCCCTCTTCAGCATTACCTGCTTGACACGGAGGGTTATAATTCCACCTTCAACATCCACATGAGCAAAAGTGATAGCTCCCCATTATGGTTCCAATTCTCCATAAGTAGTGTTGGGGTTACCTTTCCTTTTTGAATCTATTCCACACTTTACGTTTTGAAATTGTTACTTTTTAATTAACATTCTTCTGTAGATCACTGGATCAAAGTGAAAAATGTTTAAAAAGTGACATGATTTAAAGTGGGAGAAAAGGAATCAAAACTACAAATACTTGTCAGGAAGAAGCTGAATTAGTGCCAAAGGAGAAGGAGAGTAACAGCTCCATCTTCCAATCAAGGTGCTGGGGATGTGAGATGACCTGACATTTTGTTGTTGTTGTTAACTGTTGTGTGAAGTGGGGGCTTGGTGCTCAACGTTTCTGGATTTTGCTTATGTTCTCTTTTTAAGAATTTTATTAATTATACTGCTGGGACTGAATGTGCATGTGGCTGCAGATGAACCACATCATGCTTATAGGTGGTGTGGTGTAAGTGACTAAATTAAAAAGTAGCTCTTTTTCTTCTGTACTCTTGGCTTAAGGTGGGCACTACTTGGTCAGCACTGTAACTGCTACTCCACACTAGTTCTCTGTGTGCCAATTTTACTGCATTTTGAGCTTCATTATGTATCTATATAATGTATACATGGTGGACTTATGCAGGAATTGCTGATTGATTATATATCGGGACAATAAGCTAAAGTGATGGTATTGTCTCTAAAAACAGTAAGAAGTGATGTGTAATAATTAAACCAAACAGGTATGGGTTAATAAATTATGGAGCTCCCCCACCCCCCAAGAAATCTTGTATAAGGCCCTTCAGATTCTTTAGAGGTAAACTGTGAGGGGAAGGAAAGAAATGGATTCCAGGACTCAAGATGTTTGGGAGAGAGAGGGCGGCCCATAACTCTGACCCCACAAGTCAAAGTCAAGGTCAAGGTGCCTAGTCTCTCAATACAACCATCTTGTTTTGGTACCGGCACACACACACACCACCTTATTTGCAGTAAGAACACAACAAGAACAAGACAAAGCATGAACAATTTGTTGCTCTTTCCAGGCCCCTCAAATGTTTTGCTAACATAAACGGAGACCCTGACAAAATAATTTAAAAAGAAATAGGTCCGGAACAGGAAATAATTAAATGCTGTGAATAGAAGCAAAGGACTCAATTTACACCAAGTAAAAAAAAAACCCAGTTATACTGATATGACTGTGTTTTTTGTTGTTAGTGGTGGTGGTTGGTGGTTTTTTGTTTGTTTGTTTCATACATTTCTGAGCACATGGCACATAGGTAAGATCGACTCATTTTCCTGGCCAGGTGAAAGAGGCTTAAGCAGAGATTTTTCCTGCTTTGAATAATAAAGTGTTGCATTTTCTCTCTTTCTCTTTTTAAACCTTGCTCTTCATGATACTTTTGAAGTCTTTCAAAACCTGCTTCCTCCTCCTAATGCGATGCAAAAGACTTGCAAAATATTGTGCTATTGATTTATTTCCTTTGCAAAGGAGTTGGGCAAAAGGAGGGAAGGAAAGGGGGGGAGGTGAGAAGGCTTGGACCTCTCTATTGAACTGTTGATTTTCATTTTTTTGTTTTGGTTTTTAATAAGAGACAAGGGGGTCACCTGATTGCCCCAAGACACAATAGAGAAAATGAATTTATACAAAAATATCGATAAAGTTAAAAATAATATGATTACTATCACCAGTATATAAATGCCAGTGACTGCAAAAATGAATATATCGCTATATCAGAGGTATGAAAATAATCAGAACAACAGTCTCTTTTCTTATGTGTAATTGAGACCTAAGTGAAAAAGTAAGCTGGAGAGGATCATCTCAGTTGAAACCAGTGACTGAAATGTTTTTTGTTAAAATTGTGCTGAATAGAATTTCGTGACATTTACCATAAGAACTTATTTACTAGCTTCTTCTTCAATTGTCATGTCCTTGTACAACATTGGTGATCAGTAGCCTGGATTGGTTTCTATCTAAAGTTATTCTAAATGGAGGAGCTGTGCTCACTGTGGACCATTGGTTTAAGTTCTTAAACCAGAATGTTCTTCTACGCCCCAGATCATGCCTCCCATCTATTTTTCCTTGAAGGATAACCTGCAGCTTACAGTATTTCTTATTGCGCATTACGTGTCTGAAATATTGCAATTTTCTTATCTTTGGGGTATGGAGGGTTTCTAGCTTTTTATTCATGTGCTGTAATACAGCCACATTAGCGACTCTGGCTGTCCAAGGTGTCTTCAGAATTCGTCTATATGTCCACATTTCGAATGCTTCCAGCTTCCTACATAATGTGTTACTAGCTTCTATTATATGTTTTCCCTTTGTATTCTTTCTTTCCCCTTGTTTTCATGGAGTTTGTCCTTTGAGGCCCCGAATCTTTAGACTACATCCATTCTGAAGAATACTACTATCTTAATTTAAAAAAACAAAACAGGATTCAGGGTCTCAGTCATAATTGTTAAAAGCCTTCCTGAAAAGATGGATCTTCACTTTCTGTATCCACAAAACAGCAAAAACAATAGATAAAACCCAGAAAATTAAAAACAAAAACAAATCCTACAACAAATTAATATTCCCAAATGAATAAGAATGCTTTTGCTTGATGCCAAAATCATGGCAACAATAATCCCAGGTGAGCATCTTTGGGGAAACCACCCAGTAGCTGAGGTGTCCCTCCATAGGATGTCCTGCCAGAACAAAGATGCCTGGGGAGAAGGGCAATGGCAAAAGATCTTGGAGCAAAAATAGGGTGACAATGGAAATCTGTGCCACAGATGTATTCAACTCCTAGGATGTTTAGCTATGCAAGCACCACCAGCCACCTAGGATTGGATCCAAAAATGAATCCATTTTCTTTCAAAGTTGGCACAACGGGCCAGAACCCAGCGGTACTGGTCAACATTCAGGTGGCTTGTTCAGTACCCAACTCAAGTATCCATTCATAAATGGCTTAAATTGTTGAAGTAACCTAAGTTGGGAAGAGATGCTTCATCCCATCAAGTCTATCTGGCCCTCCATTGGCAAAAACCAGCTCTAATACCTCATGCTAGGTACTGGCTGTTTTAGATGGTTACTTCACATCCCTCTCATCACAGTTCGCTGTCCCGCTTAGGACCGGTACGAAAAAGGGTTACTCCACATCCATTGCGTGATGGCGGGAGTTCATCCCGACCACGCCCCCTGAACTAGGAACAGAGCATGATGAGACATACCTCTCTCTGGCTTCGGGAATTGTCTTGTCTCAGTTCTTGTTTCGAGACAAGTGCCCATGAAGTAATGCTTGTCACGCAACACACACATTCTCCATCTAATGGCAGGAGTGCGAAGTTGCATTATCCAGTACAATCCCAATGGCGTAAACAATGCATCACAGAGAGGGGAAAAGGCATGAAACTGGGAGTTTTGTTGCTTAACGCATCAAAGGCAAAGTTGTGGAGATTCAAAATATCAAAAAACGGAAGCCAGGGCCAAAAAAGGGGTAAACGAAGCCAGGAAAATTCAGTAATTGTCACAAAACAAGGACGTGAAGTAACAGTTGTCACGATACCATCAATCATGCCTGTGGGTAAATGGAAACAGGGACAGAACTGGGACAAGACCACGTGACCGTGAACAATGTTATCACAAAAGGAACGTAATCTCAGAATGAGAAAGGAAGTAAAGTAACCGTATTAGTGACAGTGTCATCTCATCAAAACAGAAGAAACACCAACTCCTGGAGCTGAGGACTATATGTCCATAATACTTCCATCTTCTCAAGACTCATTTTCCATTCACTGGCTCCCCTTTAGACCCTGATTCTCCTCTTGGTAGCATCTTCACATGAGAGGTATACGAATGTGTTACAATTTTCAGAATCACCCAGGCGGCAACACTTTCACTGTTCTGCCCCCCCTATCTCAGAGGTCCGTAGGCATGTGGAGATTATGTCATTCACATACTGGGCACCCTTTTTCACCTAATGGCCTTATCAAATGGTTTTATATACATGAAAAGCATGGGTGATACGGTGGGTGAAGGAGAAGCATGAAAGTGCCATTGGATGGAACAAAACATTCACAGACACAGAGTGCCGCCTTTGTGAATCAACACTGAAGCTAAGAGAAGAAGCACTCATTTAAAAAAAAACCTTGCACTACAATGGTGTGTATGTGGGACTCACACACTTAATGAATCCAACAAATACAGCAGGCTTCTCCCAAAATGTGGATTTAAACCTGTTAAAAGCAGCGGCGTAACAACGTTTTCGAGCACTTGGAGCCAAAGTTGTTTTTTGCGCCTCTCCGGCCCTCCCCAACTCCATCCCATCCACCCAGCAATCCTGCATGCGTGGGGCGTGGGGCATGGGGGGGGCATCATGCCCCTGGTTAAAAGATGCCTTTCTGTATGTAATTTAGCTCAAATAACAAAACAGCAATTTTCTGCATTAGAAAAGGGAAAGAGTTTGTCCTTAAAATTAACTTGATGAAAACAATTAAAGGTGACCAAAATTTACATTCTTACAATCCGGTGTTAAAATGAAATTCTCCAAATGTCTCTAACTTATGTATCAGTAGACATCAAATACACCAAAAAAAAAAAATCAAAGAGTTAAAAGATTGTTGATTAGTCCGAGAACATTTGCAGAGCACTTGTTCAAATTCAGTGACAAAAATGTTAAGGAGAATGTTTTGGAAGGAAATTGTCCCTTAAGTAAGGAGCAAACATTTTGTTTATTTAGATAAAGACAGGTTCCTTATTTAAAGAAGAAAACCCAAACTGCTTTAAAGTGGGTCTTTCCCAAATAAATGTTGGGGACCAGACAGCTAATAATGAGGCTTTTTCTCGAACTTCAACTATCAACAATAACGATTTATAATTTTCTGCAAGGAATAGTTTTCTTTCATCAGGACAAGCATCCAGAGAGAGAGAGAGAGAGAGAGAGAGAGAGAGAGAGAGAGAGAGAGAGAGAGAGAGAGAGAGAGAGAGAGAAGTTCTTTGCCAAAGCGTTCATTTTGGAAACCGTCACATGACCTTTTTCCATGACTTTAAGCTAGCAATAATACTAGCTAAGCTAACCAGCCCTAATGAGGGAGATAAAGAGAAAACATCGCCTCCTTCACTTTCCTCCATCTAATTATAAATATCATTGTCAACTGACTACTAATTGACCTCCAACACTATAGAGTGGGAAGATAGGACTGCCAAACTAAATAGAAGAAAGATAAATAAACTGTAATTAGTGAATTAACTCCTTGCTCCCCAATTTGTATTTCTGGAGATACCAGCTTGTAATTGCAACATCTTGTTGGAAAGTTAATTTTTCAGGCAAATATTATGTGGAAGGCCCCCTGGCTCTATAAAATGAGCAGCCAGCAGCACATCATCCTTAACTTCTAAAATGTAAAATAATGATACACATTAGGCAATATATAGGCCAAGGTGCCATTGCCGAAAGGGTAATGCGATAGCATCCCTTTACAGTCTGATTAATTTATTTGGGGTCTTTTGTCAAATCTGGAATCTAACCTTGGGCACTCATGGTTTTCAATACAACCCTTTATGGATCAACAGGGTTTTATTTTGGTTCTAAAATGGGGGGAAAGCTTTACAAGAAAATTGCACAATTGCTTTATTGACTGAACAGTCTGTTTCTTTCCAAGTAGCCTTAGTTCAGGGGAGGAGGTTGATGTTCTCTTGTCACCCCAGAAGGCACAAATATCTCACAGTTCTGAAAGTTTCCACACCTGCTCTGCACATTCCTCATTTCACTGTTTCTGTATGCAACATGAAAAGTGGGTGGAGAGCTGAAAACCCTTTGGTAAGATCTTTTAGGAAGGACTTAGGCAGCACCAGTCATCTCTGTACTGCAGCATAATGAAGATGAAGAATGGGGTGACTGAACATTTTCTCTGTGGGGTGGCGGCAGGGGAAATGGGCACTGGTATACAAACTGGTGGTGCAATTTTGGAGATCTGTTGTCTTTAAAAAGACCCAGATATGCCCAAACACAGTCCCTCATGCCACCAATCCTCCTCTCTCTCTCTCTCTTTACTTTGGGATTTCATTGGCTGCCATGAAAGATGGGGGCTCAAAGGGGAAAACAGGAGGATACCTAAAATATTATGGGAAAAGGAAGAGGCACTGTACATCTCTAAATTCATGTCTTCATGTCTTCTCTAAATTCATTTCTCTAGATTAGGTCACCATTGACGATCAAAGACACAAATCAAAGTGTCAAGAGTAAATGTTTGACTATTCAGTGAATATATAGAGATCATAGACATATAGTGTTCAAATTTGCAAGTTCAGATCCAAAAACCCTACAGATAGCATGATGCCTAGTTCTGTTTTTATCAGCTCTTCTCCTAGAGAACTAGCTTTGGAAATGCAGATAGTGTAGTTTGTAACAGGGGGATCATTCTGCCATATGATCTTTCACATGCATTGTAAGAGGCAGCATTTAGAAGGAGGGGATATAATAATTATAGTATAGAATTATTCTGCATATGAGCCCTGGATCATTGATATGTGCGACCTTAATGAAGGAAGGGTGAACTTCACTATTGCCATCATGTTCAGTAACAGCTGCAGTCTCTACCTTTTTACTCAAAACTGGATTCCACTGAGTTACTTCTAAGTATAGGATATAGGGATTGACAAATCTATCTGCTTCCCACATGTTTACTTTTTCTCTCAACTGTGATGGAATTTGAATTCTCCCTCCATTCAAATTTGAACTTTAAAAAATTCATCGACATTTGCACTAGCCATATTCAATTGGTGCAATTCTAACTGCCATGGAAAGCCCCTATTGCACCGTGCCACCAAAGTGCTGGTAAAAATAAACGAGCCTCCGGATGAGATCAGGGTAACTTTCTCAAAAGCACCCCCACCCAATCAAATTGCTAGAGTTCACAGAGCTTCAAAGGAAGCTGTTTAACATTTCCTACATTGTATTATCCAAAGCCAAGGACCTGTGTGGCAGAATCTATCAGCTTTGAATTCTCCCACTGCCAGTCTTTTTAAAATCTCAAAACATTCCTTAGACAAATATGATTTTTGATAAATTCTTGTGAGAAATGGCCTGAGGTAAAATTCTTAGTCATCTGTGATAGGATTGCAGTCAGTCAAATGTGGATATAATTGTCGTATAAACTCTATATTTTAAATGTGTTCTCCCTCCTGCCACAGCATATGGAGGTGTGTGTTTTTCAAATGTTAATGGTAATGTGCTTAACAAAAAGCATTGAAAAGTCAGATTTGAGGTGATGGATGTTGTATGAAACGGTGTACTGTTTTGGACAGATTAAGTAAATTTTAGTTTGGTGTGTGTGTATTTTAAACAGCTGAAGTTACTACTCAGGTAGTTGAAGCTGCAGTAATGTGGTTAATCTGGCAGATAAGAATACTGTATATGAAAAAAATATACTAATCTATGAGGTAAAAAAACTTGGATTGGCTAAATAACCACATACTTTCTGTGACAAGGTGTGATATTTCCGCAGATGCTGATTAATAATCCAGCAAAAGAAGAAAAAGAAAAATCATTATGCAACAAAATAAAATAAACAGAAAGCAATCTCTTTTGATGACTAAATCAGTTCAGGTAACACATTCTCATATGCAAAAAGTCATTTGCAACAATTTTTTAAAAGGCAGTTTGTTTTGTTCTGATTTCTAACTTTCATGTTGTGACAAATGTAAGTTGCATTACAGGTCATTTGTTCCCAATTATTATACTCACTCCATAAAAGCAAAATTCTCCAAACATTACTTCCAACAGAAACACCAGGTTTCTTCTCCATTTTGAGTGCAAAATTGTTGAGTTCAGGTCTGCATTCATCACATATTACCCCCAAACACCAGCCAGAAACAGAAAAGCAGAAGTGAAAGAAATACCTTGATGAAATAAAAGGCTACTGCAATTATAGAAACTGAATTTGCTGTTGTTTGTGGTCCCATTGTTCTGCACAGCAAATATTCCAGTTTGAAGTCCACCTAGGATTTCAGTACCCAAACATGAATTTTCCTTTTGCTATTATTACTTCATAAAAGGACGATTAACTCCCCCGGCCAGCAAATAAAATAAAAAAAAAAATGTAAAAAAGAAGAGAAGTGCTAGCAGTTCAAAAAGAAATATTTATGGGCATGCAAAATTCATTTTCTTTTCTTCTCCCCCACCCCCCATGAGACACTGTGATGTTTTAAGCATATACCTAGTCCTTTCTTATGCATGCTGAGTAACCAGGCTAATTAAAAAGCCCATACAGCTCTTGTTAAAATCTGTTCAAATTTTTGGAGCACCTGTTATAACAGAATGCCCACAGACTCGATAGTTTAGAGCCAAGACACCTGCTACCTTATGTCTCGCAGTATGTTCAGTTTTAGACTGATAGCTGGGAGGGGGGGTCCACTTTCTGACATTTAATAGTCTCTTTAAATGATAAGAAATTAACCAGAAAACTTGGGGGAATTTAACTCTTCTGTGATCGCTTCTTTCGATCACACCTCTGGCTCTGTCTTGTTTGCTTTTGATGAATGAAGACAAGACACATATAAGCTATGTTTGCACAGTTTGTCGTGACTGCGAATAATCCTCCTTGACTGAAAATAATCCTCTGAACATGCTTTAAGGTTGACATGATCATCTGTTTAATATACACAAGATGTACAGTTTATTTCATTTAAATGCAAATTCTCTGTTGTTGGACAGAAGTTTTCATTGCATGAGCTTTTAAACATTCCAGAATTAGATACACCCTCCCTTATGTTTTCGGTACTGGAACCTGAACATAGATACTTTGACAAGCATGCATACTCTGTTCAAAAGGAATAAACATTAAGAAGAGACACAGAGGCTGGTTATAGTAAACTAATATCATGATAAATAAATTGCATGCCGTCAAGTCAGTTCTGACTTTTGGCACGGCCTACCAGAGGTTTCTAAGCAAAGAGCATCGAGAAGCGTCTAAATCAGTGGTTCTCAACCTGTGGGTTCCAGATGTTCCTGGACTGCAACTCTCAGAAGTCTTCATCACTAGCTGAGTTGGCCAGGATTGCTGGGAGTTTCAGTCAAGGAACATCTGGGGACCCACAGGTTGAGAACCACTTGTCTAAACTTTCTTTTGTTCTAGGGATGCCCTGGGACTGTGCAGCATGCCCAAGGTTATACAGTTTAGGTGTTCTCCCAAGAGGCATGGTGGGGATTGAAACTCACTGCCTCTCATTCAACAACCAGACACCTGAGCTACCCTACGCAGGGCTGTGGAGTCAGTAGATAAATGTTCCGCCTCCGCCTCCGCCTCCGCCTCCTAAGTTTTTTTGTACTTCCGACTCTGACTCCGATTCCGACTCCCCGACTCCGATTCCTCTGTATTAATATGCGAATGTATTTTATACATTCCTTGGGGGAAAGAGCCGACCCCTGTGGGACCCCACAAGGGAGCACCCAGGGAGCCGACAGCTCCCCCAAGCTGCACATGCTGGAGCCGGTCTTCCAGGAAGGACCGGATCCAGCTGAATGCTGTGCCCCCGATCCCCACCCTGGAAAGCCAGTCCAGCAGGATACCATGGTCAACGGTATCACAGGCTGCTGACAAACCCAGGAGGACCAACAGGGTAGAGCAACGCCTGTCAGTCCCCCGGAGGAGGTCATCTTGCAGTGCAACCAAGACTGTCTCAGTCCCCCGATACGGCCTGAACCCGGACTGGAATGGGTCAAGGACTTGTTCTTCCTCCAGAAATGACTAGATTTGGATGGCGGCCACCCTCTCGATGACCTTGCCCAGGAAGGGGACATTGGCAATCTGGCGGTAGTTGGCCAATTCGTCCGACGCCTGGGCAGATTTCTTTAGAGTGGGCTCCACCACCGTCTCTTTCAGGTGAGAGGGAAAGACCCCCTCCCTGAAGGAGGCAGTGGAAATAATGGAAGCCCACTCAGTCATACTCCCTCCCGCAGATTTAATAAGCCATGCAGGGCAAGGGTCGAAGGGGGAGGCTGCTGGCCTGCAATAAGCCAGGGCCCTGGAGGCCTCAATACTATTCTTACAGTAGAGAAGTCATTAATTATAATTTTTTGTGAATTGGGACATTTAAACTTGCTTTTTTTAAAAAAAATTCCAATCTAAATTTAGTAGGAGTCGGAGTCAGAGTCGGTGCATTGTTTGCCGACTCCGACTCTGACTCCAGGTACCCAAAATTTCCTCCGACTCCGACTCCTCAACTCCGACTCCGACTCCACAGCCCTGTCTACCAGGCCTATAAGAATCAGCTATAGCTATAGAACTCAGAACGAGAACACTGTTTCCATAACCAGTTTCTCATCGTTTTCAGCAGACATGGGCTGTTCATAGCATCTGATGCTGGGAGTGTCCCCTTTGACAGAGAGGGTATAGGAGACCCACCAACATATGAGAACTAACATAAGCCAGACCACTTCGACATTCTAGTTGCCACAGAAACGGCATAGAACTGAGGACAGGAGAAGTGGGGGGGAAATAGGTTTAGGTGAAGTAAAGTTTGCCAAGCATCAAGAAAATCAAGGGCTGGGCATCATTGGTAACACTTGTGAGACCATATAGGCCAGGGAATGAAGGAGTCAGGATACTGAAGTGATGCTTGCTAGACCAAAAACTAGCAAACTACACATTTTTACTTGACCTAATCAACCATGCATTTAAATGTAAATCATAACTGAGATAGTTTGCAACATCCAACTTTTGACACAGCTGAAAGGCAACTAAATCTAGTCCTCACTGGCATTGTTCAGTGCTTTTTGTCATGGTTGCTCTGAATGTTAATCTGCAAAAACAAACTGATTGCAGAGACTATACATTCCTGCAGGTTCTGGGCAGCATCCACTCTGTGAATTGTGAGCGATGCTTTGTATTCATTTAGCAGGTGTTAAGCCATTGTTAATGCCTTTAGGGTGTAATGCTGCCACTTCAGATAACTGTTGATGAACCAGGTTTGGAATTAATTAGTGGTGCATAATTATCAGAACAATCAAATCTCTTCTTGAACTATTGCAGTCTATTGAAGGCACTTCCCTTCCATAGAAATGAATGCTCTGGGGCTCAGGTAAAATTTGATCTAGGGATTGCCAGATTCACATGGATTGCACTGCATCAGTTTGTTGTCCTGGTAAGAAAAGCTATCATTCCATGGAGGAGCTCATGATTTCCATGCATGATGTCTCAGTATTCATGGTGTCTGTAAATTCGGCTGGCTAGGACTTTGGTCCAAAATATAGGAAGAGCACAGCCAAGATGGACCAGTGTTCCTAATTTAATACAAAACAGATTATAATGGCATAAATGCAGTCAGCAAATGGGTCCATTAAAAGTACACATGGGCACGACTTGGCGAAATTGTTGTTTCCATTTTCGGTTATCGTTTCCGTTACGTAATGGAAACGGTGACGATAATTAAGCCATCAGAACTCGAACTCAAACCGAAAAAAAAAAATTTGGTTGGGTTTTTCGTTTCCGTTTGTGGCATCGCGGCGATCGCGTGATGCCAAGCACAGAAAAAGTTTTTAAAAGTTTTTTTTTAAAAAACCCGACTCCCGTCCAAAAAAGCAGGTGAAAATATGCCTGCCTGAGGCTTTGCCATCTACCAGAGGGGTGGTTTCTGGGGGGTCCCCGGGCTTTCCCCCCCTCTTCTCCTGTCCTGGGCTGCTTGCACCAGGCTGGGGGGGGGTCATCCTTGTCGTCTGTCTCGCTGCATGCCATGCGGTGGGGGGGGATCCAAAATGGCGACCACAATTTTTCTTTTGAAATCGTGGTCAAAAAACATACCAAATCACCAAAGAAACATGTGAAATTTATTTATTTTAAATGCCTGAATTTTTATAGTAGCAGCAGTGGGTTTTTTTATAGCAATAAAACGTCACATTGATTTTATTTTATTTTATTTTATTTTATTTTTTATTTTTTTAGACCTGCCCATTTGGGCTGGGCATGGGATGGAACCATGCAAATTGTTTGAACCATTCCACCAATGGCATCGCCAGGTTTTTGACTGACACTTCTGGATGTCTCGGAGGACATAAAAAGCCGAGGCACCTTCCAGAAATCGCAGTCGGGTGTATGGATGTGGTTGAGGGAGGAGGGCTGGCTGCTGGTGCTGGTGTGATCCGATCGAGATTGAGGAGGGAGGCTGGAGGCTTTAGGATTTAAGTTAGGCAGGGAGGGAAGGAATTGAATTTAGAAAATAATTTCTTTGATTCCCTGCAGCTTTGTCTGCTGAAGGGAATAGCAGTTTATTCTTTATTTCTTCTCTGGCAGTTTGAGGATTTTTTTCTGATATTGGATAAAGGGGGAGGTTCGACTGGGAGTGGGAGGTGTGGATTTATTTTAAAAATTTATTATATACTACACTTTATTTTCTATTTTCCCAACTTCAATTTGCTTGCACACACACACATTTGGGGTGCAAGCCAAGAACAGAACCTCTATCCTAAGTGATATCCTAACTGCCCACTCGCCCGCCCGCCCACGAGGCCACCTGCCTGCGGCCCGCGCCGCTGCCCGCCCGCTCGCCCGCCCGCGGTCCCCCCCCATGGCCCCCCGCCACCGCCGCCCGCCTGCACCGGCGGGGATGGGGGGGAGGGAGGGGGAGGGGGCTTGGTGTGTGTGCCTTGCGGGGGGGCATGGGAGCGGCGGCGGCGGTGGCGGCATTCACTGGCTGGGGGCGTCGGGCGTGCCGCTCCCCCCCCCGCGTGCACAGGCGGGGTGGGGGGGAGCCCAGGGCTCCTGGGCGGGCGGGCCCCGCCTCCTCCTCCTGTCGGCGGCCGCGGTGGCCACGGCAGCCACCTGGGTTCGGCCAGCGGCGGCTCAGCTCTCCCGGTGGCGCCCTCGGGCCGGAGCCGCCGCCGCGTTGCCTTGCCTCCAGCTGCGGCCTTCGGGCAGGCGAGCGGGAGGGGGGAGGGGAGGGAGGCTGGTGGGGGGTGGTGTCTCTGTGCTGGCTGGCCGGCCGGCCAGCGCACGCACACTCCGGTTGGGGGGGCTCGGGGCCCCTGGCTTCTCTCTCTCTCTCTCTGTGTGGGGGGGGCAACAGCCCCGTGGCCCCCCCGGCACATCCTCCTCCTCCGCTGCCCTCCTCCTCCTCACCCTCCACCACCACCACCACCAGCAGCAGCCACAGCGGTGGCGGCGCGTCCTCCTCGTCCTCCGCTGCTGCTGCTGGTGGTGGTGGAGGGACGAGGAGGAGGAGGGTGGCGGAGGAGGAGGATGCGCCACCACCGCCGGTGGGCAGAGGAGGGAGGCAAAGGCAAAGGCGGTGGCGGTGGCTCCTCCTGCGCTCCTCCAGCCTTCCTCCTCCACCGGCCGCCCACAGGAGAGAAGAGGAGGAGGAGGAGGGCGGTGGAGGAAAAGGGGAGGAGCCTCCCCGGCCTCCGCAGGCGGCCTGGTGCCAACCGGTCCACGGACCGGCACCAGTCCACGGCCTGGGGGTTGGGGACCACTGGTATAGTTAAATCACCTCATCCCCTGTAGTGTGTGATAGGCTTACACCATATTGCTTTGTGTATAAAGGTATCATGCTTTGTGTATAAAGCTATCAAAGTGTAAATTGGGACTGCTTAAGGTGAGAGGCAGCTTTCCCCATGTTCTGTTGTCTTTTCTATATGCTGTGCTTTGTATATTGTTATTGTATATTACTCTTTGTCATGTGTACATATGTAATATAAGTTTTGTACTAAGTTCTATTGCCTTGTTCATTTGTCTCCTAGCTCCATAATCACTGTGCATTTATTCTTCCACAATGCTGCTAAACTCTGCTAGTGGTTTATATAATCATACAATCATAGAGTTGGAAGAGACCTCAAGGGACATCCAGTCCCACCCCCTGCCATGCAGGAACCCTATCACAGTATTTCTGACAAGATGGCCATCCAGCATCCCTATCTGCATAAAAGGGTTATATACTTTAACAGTTACAATGCAGAGTATTTGTGGATGTTTTAGTCTTGAACGAGTAGTTAAGAATCATTAGTTTTCTAAAAGCCCTACTCCTTGTTCAATGTAGACTGATCCGCCTGCCTGAATCTTTGGGCTGTTTGGACCAGAGGGCTTTATGGGGATTGTCATGATAGGGATCTGAACTTAGGTTTTACCACCACACTACTAGGAGACACTTGTTCAAATGAACATTGACATTCTGTGCCATAGCACCTATACACAGCCTCGGAAGCAGAGTATTCATGTTGTCTGTAATGTTTACAGATGTCAATCATTTCATATTATTTTGTGAATGTATAGGCAATAACTAGTCAGACAGTAAATGATACTTGTCAAGCTTCCTGGAGAGCTATCTGAGTATCTGACTTAATGAGAAGAAAATGCTTAAATTAGTGTTGCTAGCAACAAATGTTATATCAGTGTTATAAAGAAGCCTGGCTTGATTAAACATTATAATAAAGAACTAGCAGTTCTTATCACTGTGGAGTAAAACAAAGCCTAACAACATCCTTTGCAATACAGTTCACTCCCTTTTTCATGAGCTATTTAGGTTGCAGCTTCAGAAGTGTTATTAGTTTGAAAAAGCGAGTGTTTTGTCATATTCTTGTCAAGGTGCTTGAAACACTTGCGGTGTAATAATTATGATGGAACATCAAAAAAGGTCCATAAATTTTTTTATCGATCTGTCACAATCGTTTCGCATTTGATACTCTCAAGGAGTCCTTCCTTCCTTTCCAGCCTGATCTTTTAAAGCCTTCTGTTGGCGCCTTATTACACATGTACGCCTTGGAGATGTATGCACAGCTTAACAAGGAGAACAGCTTTTCACGCTCACTTCTAAACACATTTGCCTAGAAGTATGTTCCAAACGAGTTCAGTTGAACTGAACTCTCCAATCAGAGCTCTTTTGAGACATTCCATCAAAGTCTCCTTTCAGCTTCTTGGACACAACCCGACACAGAATCATGATGAGCCCATTGAAATGGATGGAATTAGTAAAGATGACTTCCGTGTGGGAGGATGGTGGTGGTTCCAGTTTTTCAGGGGCAGTGCATCTGCCTTGCTTTTTAGTCCGAGGATTACCATGTGCCAGACCCTATCCTCCAAAGCAGGTCCAGCAGCTTGAACACCTTCTGTTAACAATCAGGAGTGGATTCACTGCTCCTGCCAAACTGGAGTCAGAAGTGGAACTTCTCCACATCCACCCAGCCTTATGGCTATCGTGAGATCTCTGTTGCACAGGAAAACCCTCCCTGGATGCCAGCTTGCTGGATAATTTGGGGCTTTTTCAAGTGTTCAGTATTGAGGGCACGAAAGCAGGGCCAGCGCATCCATTTAGGCGAACTAGGCATTGCCTAGGGCGCCAAAATGGACAGAGGGTGCTGGCCAGCCTGCTGACCCCCCCCCGCCGCCACCCCCCACTGCTGGCCACTGCCGTCCGTCCCCCCCGTCGCCGTCCCCACGCCGCCCCCCACGCCCGTCACCGTCTGTCCCCCACGCCCGTCGCTACCCCCGCCATCCACCACCCCCTGCCACCGCCCCTGCCCCCACAACCACCCCTGCCACCCCACCCCACCCTGCCCCACCCCCACCCCACCCTTCACCTAGGGTGCAAAAAAACCTAGTGCCGGCCCTGCACGAAAGGCACAAACGTAGCCCCTCAGGGATGTCTGAAGCAAAGAGATTGTCTACAGCAGCCATGTCCAAAGTCCGGCCTGGGGGCCAAATCTGGCCTGCCAGGCAATTTTGATTGGCCTACGACTGACTGGAACATCCCCTCCCTCCCCCTTCCCAGGGAAAAACAGGCCAGGGAGTCCTACACTCACCAGCAAGGAGGGTTCCCAGGCCAAGGTGCCGTGGGAAGAGGGGAGAAACCTGCTCCACCTCGTCCATGACTTTTGCAAATTTTTATTTTTTTTTTTTTTTTTTGCATTTGTATTTAATTTGGTATTGAGCACAGGGCTCCCCTTTCTTTCTGTGACAGAGAAAGCACTCAGCTGTCAGCACTCAGTAGTAACCCACCCGATTGGAGGGGGGAAGATGCGCCTTTTTTAAAAAGTCTTCAAGCAGCCCGGGCAAGTGGCAGGGGATCGTGCTTGCCTTTACTGCTAGAAGACTTTTGAAAAAAATCAGTGGGTGGGGCTTGCAGTGGGGGGACAGGGTCAGGGAGCAGCCAGCCCCCACATTCTCAGCCACTAAATCTGGCCCTCCTTACAAAAAGTTTGGACACCCCTGGTCTACTGCTATTTCAGTTTAGCTTTCACTCCGCATTTTAGGAGCAATAGATAATCTACAGCAAGAACTTGCCTGGAAGAGGATATTTGTGTAAGGTTTGCAGGACTTCTCAGAGGCATATTTGGCACCACTGACCATATCATCAGCTGGCTGGGATGGAGCAATAAAGCACTGCTCTGGTCCCGATCCTTCTTTGGTAGTAGTCCTTCCTTTTTAGGGCATTCCAGCACAGCACTTGAGTAATTGGCTCAAAATGTCCCTTAGAGATCTGTTCTGTTTCCCATACTATTTAACAGACACATGGAGCTGCTGGGACAGACTGGAGGGAAACAGCAGGCAAGCTGATGATGGCATGATCCAGTACCAGTAATGGAAATAAAGAAAACCACTGTTAAATTGGGCTTTGGATCTGGATGTCCAAGTAGCAGCTCAGGTCCAAAGACACTTTTGCTAAAGTGTAGATGAAAATAAAAGAAGCAAAGCATGGTGCATATATACACCCCATACCACATAAAGCACTCTCTGGGTGGTTTATAATTTAATTTAATTATAATTTAATTATGAAAAATGGGGAATGCACCAAAGAAGAATACTATATAAGCAAATAGCTAATATATGCAGGGTAGAGATGGGCATGAAATGGATTTTTAATTCATTTTGTTATTCATTATTCGTTTTGTTACCTAACGAAATGAATAACGAACTGACCCATCAAAGAAAAACTAAATGAAACGAAACAGAAATTTCTGCTTTGTTTGTTTCATTTTTCATTTTCCCATAGGAATGCATTGAAGCAATGCATTCCTATGGGAAAGGTTTCCCTTGCAATTGGTGTGGGGAAACTGTGGGCTTTTTCCCACCAGAAGCCAGTGCCGCCGATCACCCGTAGCACTGGCTTTGGCGGGGAAAGGATTTTAAAAGCTCCCCTTTCCTCCACCATTTTCAGGGAGCTCCTGCCGAGCTGTCATCGACTGGACCACTTTAAAAATGACCCAGTAGGCACTGGGGAGAACACCTGGGGGTGACTGGGCCCTTTTTAAAGGGGCCCAGCCGATGACAGATAAGAAGGGTCTCTTTAAAGGGATCTTCCCCGCAGTGGATAACAGTACCCGCTTGGCACTGCCATCCGCTCTGGGGGAAATGTCAAAATAGACCCCACTCCTCACCTCCTCATGCGGAGGCGAAAAGAAGGGTCTCTTTGAGGTGCTAGCCCCAAGCCAGCACCTCTCAGCTGAGAGGCACTGGCTGGGGGAGCTCTTTTCCCCACCCCACAGTGGCTGGGGGGGGAATTAAGCCCCTCTTCCCCCCAGCCAAAGTTGCACAAGCACACACACACACACACACTACAAACAAAACGGATAACAAATCAATGAAACGTTTTTTAAAAAAATTGTTTAAAATGAAACAAAACAAACTGAATCCTAAAGTGAACCAAACCAAAACAAATTGCCATTTTTTTGGTTCATGCCCATCTCTAATGCAGGGGGATGGTAAGAAAAAAGCTAAAGTGCAGAATGAACTTAGACTTGCCAGAGAAATTAAAGGTAGTAAAAAGTGTGTGTGTGTTTTAGCTATGTCCGCAGCAAAAGGAAAAATAAGGAAATGATAGGCTCTCTGCATGGCAAAGATAACCAGTTATTAACAGGAGACAGGGACAAGGCAGAGCTACTCAACATGCCTCCAAAATGGAAAACAGAGTTTCTTTGGGACAAAGAATAGAGGAGGTAGGAAGGGAATTGCAACTTAGAATAGGTAGAGAGGTAATACAGGAACACCTAGAAACATTAAATGAATTGAAGTTTCCTGGCCAGATGAATTACACCCAAGGATATTAAAAGAACTGGCAGAAGTAATTTCAGAACCATTGACAATAATCTTTGAGAACTCCTGGACAAAAGGGGAAGTCCCCATAGATTGAAAAAGGGCGAATGTTGTCCCCATCTTCAAAAAGGGGGAAAAAGAGGACCCAAATAATTCAATTCCTGAAAAGACCCTACAGCAGATTATTAAACAGACGGTCTGTAATTATTTAACAAGCAAAAACAAGTCATGCCAGACTAATTTGATCTCTTTCTTTCATAGAGTTACAGGACTGATAGATGAAGGAAATGCTGTGGATATTGCTTACCTAGATTTCAGTAAGGTCTGTGGTAAGGTTCCCCATGGTAGAAGTTAGTAGAATGTGGGATAGATAGCAATACTGTTGGGTGGATGTGAAATTGGTTGACTAATCGCACCCAAAGGGTGATCATAAATGGCTTCTTTTTAGATTGGAGATTGGAGAGACGTGACCAGTGGGGTGCCCCAGTGTTCTGTTCTGGGTGTACTGCTATTCAATATCTTTATTTTTCAATATCTTTATTAATGACTTGGATGCAGATGATACCAAACTGGGAAGGGTGGCTAATTCCCTAGAGCAGCGGTTCTCAATCTGTGGGACGTGAACTCTTTGGGGGCTGAGTGACTCTTTCGCAGGGGTTGCCTAAGACCATCGGAAAACACATATTTCCGATTGTCTTAGGAACCATCAGAAATGGTTGCAAGCACCCAAAGTTCTTCTCACTTTTTACTTGCACATGCCCTCGTCCATCCCTCCTTCCTGGGGCTCAAGTGGGCAGGTGGCTCTTCCGGATGTAGAGGCTGCTCATGTACATACAGGCCAGGCTCAGGCAGAAGAAGAGCAAGGCCCAGCACAGCCCCGTGTCTGAGGAGAAGGAAGCCACTACTGCCATGGGCGCTCGTGACGGCTTGGCCATGGAAGAGGAAGGACGCTTGACAAGGCCGTGGTGATGGCTCCATGCAGGGCAGAGATTAAGAGGCGTAGGTGGCTGGGCCCAGCACGCAGCTCAAGCGCCGCAACCCCAGCCCAGATGGTGATGGGGGCCAGGGGGCTCCTCCCACTGCCCGCCACCCACGTCATGCCTCCCTTCCTGGGTGGGTTTGGCCCCCACCATCCGTCTGTCCATCCCACCACATCCCTGCAAGGTAGGCAGCTGCTCGGAAAGCAAGGCAGCCCCCGCAGCCCCGGGCATTTGCCGACCCTCGTGGGCCATTGCGTGCACCCCTCCCCATATACAACACACACACACACACACACACACACACACACACACACACACACACACACACACACACACACACACACACACACACACAGAGTTCCCTTGCATTTGGTGCGGCAGGAGTGGCTGGGATTCCCATTGGCTACAGTTGTGCCTGACACTTTTTTGTGTGCGGCACAGATGCCCCCCCCCGCAAAGGCTCACCACTCACTGAGTTGGGCGAGCAGTTCTGGGGGCGTTGTCCTCTTCATCACACTTTCTTCCAGGAAGACTGTTTCTCCTCTTCAGAATGGCTGGACATTTTGGGGTTTCCCTCGTGACCTCTCCCCCACTTTTCTCCTTTGTGAACTTTTAGCTGGCTCTGCCTGTCATCTTTTATTACTTGCAACACTCCAATATTTTCCCATCCATTTGTATGTGGGTGTCTCTTAAGTTGGGGGTCATCACAACATGAGGAACTGTATTAAAGGGTTTTGACATTAGGAAGGTTGAGAACCACTGCCCTACAGAATAGGATGAAAATCCAAAATGACCTTGACAGACTAGAGTGCTAGGCCAAAGCTAACGGAATGGGTTTTAACAGAGAGAAATGTAGGGTGCTGCATCTATGTTAAAAAAAAACACGAAGGGCACAGATATAGGATGGGAGATACCTGGCTGGAAAATAGTACCTGTGAAAGGGATCTGGGAGTCTGGGTGGACCACAAATTAAACATGAGTCAGCAGTTTGATGTGGCAGCCAAGAAAGCCAATGTGATTCTTGGTTGCATCAACAGAAGCATAGTGTCTAGGTCAGGGGAAATGATAGTACCACTCTATTCTGCTCTGGTCAGACCCCATCTGGATTACTGTGTCCAGTTCTGTGCCCCTCAATTTAAAAAGGATGTTGAAAACCTTGAACGAGTCCAGAAAAGGGCGACCAGGATGGTTAAAGGTCTGGAACACCTGTCTTACGAGGAGTGGCTTAGGGAGCTGGAAATGTTTAGCTTTACAAAAAGAAGGCTGAGAGGGGATATGAAGGCCATGTTTAAGTATTTGAAAAGATGTCATGTTGAAGATGGGACTAGTTTGTTTTTCCAGAAACTAGGACTCAGGGCAATGGTTTCAAAACTGCAGGAAAAGAGGTTCAATCTGAACATTAGGAAGAACTTCCTGATGGTTAGAGCTGTCCGGCCTTGGAATATGCTACCACGGTGGGTGGTGGAGTCTCCATCTTTGGAAGTTTTTAAGGAGAGGTTGGATGGCCATCTGTCGGGAGTATTGTGATGGGGGTTCCTGCATGGCAGGGGGTTGGACTTGGATGGCCTTTGAGGTCTCTTCCAACTCTATGATTCTATGATTCTATAATTCTATGGATTATGCAGGCTACACATTGCGCTCCCACCCTACTCCAACAACCTGGTAGGTCATTTTACCAATCTCAGAAGGATAGAAGCCTGAGTCAACCTCCAGTACACAATCTGGGTTCATTCCTAAGAAGAAAAAAGTAACCAGAGTAACATATGCCCATGCCTTAAGTAGGTTGGATTACTGGAACACAATTTGCAAAGACAGAGGTATCCCCTTCTGCATCTTTTGAGATTTCAGTTGGTCCACAGTATGGAAGCAAGAATACTGGTGACTCACCTGTGGAAACATATTGCATCTGTTCCGTAACTGGCGCTGTGTTGACCCATTCTGTGCACAATGTAAAACTGTTACCCTTAAAGCCTTTGAGTATAGAGAGCCATAGGATTCATCTGCTTTATGCCATCCTGTCCATTCCTGAACATTTCTTGGAGAGGGCTCTCTTCTGGGGCCCATTCTGAGGTCAAGACATAATTCTTTAGGATGTCAGGAGGGCTTTCTTAGTGGCTTCACTCAGGTGGCTGCATACCATAGTTCTGACATATGGCAACCCTAGCAAAATCACCAAAGTCTGTGAGATATTTAAGAGATGGTTTACAAGCGCAATCCATGGGTGAGTTTCCATAGCTGCGGAGGGATTTGAATCCATGTCTCCTGAGTCCTTGCCTAGAACTATCTTTGTACACTACACTACTCCAGCTCCCAGAATCACCCAACTAGCAAAGCCATTGAGATTATAGCCTGAGAAAGAATATTTCTCAGGTCTCACTCTGAATGCTGCAAGATTTCTCTATGCCTAAAGACAGGATCCAGGAAAAAAGACTCTGCTTTTTAAAGGAGGAGAAATACTGCACAAAAAAGCTCACCATATTCAGATTTTGCTCCAATGCTTTGAGCACTCAAAAGACAATTGTACAGATCTGTATTGATTTGGAATTGGATTCCAGCATCAAGCAGAGGGTTGGACTCAGTGGCCTTGTAGGACCCTTCAACTCCATTATTCCATTAGTCTATGAAGTTACAGTGCTGGAACTTAACAAACAAATTCTATCCAAGTCCCTGTACTGGCAAGATTTTTAATGACTGCGATAACCTCAGAGCAATGTTATTTAGTCGGGTAGTTACCTTGTTAGTCTGGCTAATTTAAACACCTCCCCGCAAGAGCTGATCTCACAACTTGTATTTAATGCCCAACACTTTCAAATTGTCATCATCTACACATTTTACATTGTCACCCCCATTTGGCCAGATGGGCAGAAAACAAAGATAGATAGATAGATAGATAGATAGATAGATAGATAGATAGATAGATAGATAGATAGATAGATAGATAGATCTATCGAATAGTCAGATGAAGTTTTGGGGGGGTCACAAAAATTAAAGAGTGGCTCCCCCCCAACACACACATTCTACTCAGGTCTTGCACTTGCCCCTCAGCCATCCCACACACACACACACACACACACACAATAAAGGAGTTCTGAACATCTCTTCACTTAGAAGATTTAACACATGAGCCCAGCTGTGGATATCACACAATTTGAGCAGCTTTTTACTGGCATGAATTTGTCACCTGGTTGATTTAAGAGGAACACAGAAGCCTGGATCAGGAAGGGCACAGGTGCTCCAAGAAACACCATGGCCATAATCAACCAGCATGTTGCTAACATGATCTTTTTTATCAGTGTGAGAGCCAAATTCAGTGGAGTTACTCTTCCTTCGATGGAATTTCTCTCAGCTCTGGAGGCCACACCAGGTTAGTAACACTTTTCAAAATGAATGGAAGTAAACACATGGAGGACAAACACAGCAAACACTCCATAGCACTTTGGTGTCAGTTTGTAACACACAAATTCCATTTGACCCACATTGCGATGTAAGTGTGAAAGCATGAGGGCTGTTTGATGCTATCACAATCTAAAGTGAAGATCATTAAAGCTGAAAATGTGTCGATGCTCTTTTGGTGAGAAGACATATAGCAATTCTCTTTTGTGAACAGCACGGCCAAAGCAGTGGGACTGCAAGAAAAAAATGCTTGACTACTGACCGGAGGTATAAAGCCTGTTAACTAAAGCTACATGAGAAAGATTACACTTCTGCCCATATGTTGTGTGCCTTTAAAAAGTGCATCTAGCAACCTGTGTTAGAGCCAACCAACTAGATTTGTCCTGAGATGTATTACTGACAAAATGTCAACCCAATGCAAGGGGTCAACATTATCTGGAAATGACTGATGTGAACACTTTGTTAAGAAGATTCTCTAAATTGAAATGAGCTCTTCAAATGTTGTGGAACTGCCTCACACTAGGCAGGAAGGATAGCCAATGGTGAAGGATGATGGATGATCTAGTTGGAGAAGATCTGAGTTAGACCCACTGTTGTTATAAATATTTGTAAGACCGTTAGACATATATGGTGTTCGACCTTAGGGAATAAATGTGATTTGGAGGAAAGGCTTTCAAGACCAAAGGCTACCATATTGAAAAAAAGTTCATATCCTGTAACATTATGTTTCTGTGGGGATTCTCAGTCATTCAGGTGATGTTATCTCAGAGTTGAGTCATGGCAACCGGACTTCGTTTTTTGTGGGATCAAAACATTTCATAAGTCATCCAAACAGCTTCTTCAGTCTCAAGAAAGTTAGTGGAGAGGCTTCCAATTTATAGTTCACCTTGGTTTCACCTCACCCTGGTCTGAATAGGCTTGTCAGGTAGACAAAAGCTTGGGGTATGTGAAGATCACACCAATGCAACCCTTCCCAACACCCATTAAGTATGGATTGTTAGTACTGGCCTTTCTGGTGGAGGTGTGAAGTGGTTCTGATTTTTTCTGGGGATGGCTGAAAGGGCAGCATGATTAATGGGAGACAGAGTGTGCCTAAATCTCCCACCCCTGTTGAGAGAGGAATTTTCTATATGTGAATGGCTTCCCTGACTCCTCTTCTTTGAATGAAGGTCCATTGTCCTTCAAGTGAAGGTACACTGCTGATTCTGGTCCTGATCTGTTGCCTCTCCTGTGCTGGGCCATCCTCCTGTTTAGTGGCTGTTTGGTTTCTCCAATGTAGAGGTCTGAACACTCCTCACTGCACTGGACTGCATATACTATATTGTTCCTTTTGGGTTTTGGTGTCTGGTCTTTTGGGTGGATGAATCATCAGAACATAGAGTGTTCTATGCCACTTCTGATCCAGTCTGTTTCTACCCGAGATCCAAGATGATCCATTAAACTGCCCATTGATTTGCACAGAATAACCAAAGCACGCATGAAATTTGGAGATATGATAGACTCCAAAAAGATGAGGAAAAAACACCAGTTTTCTGATCAGTAGATGTGGGAGTTTGCATATTAGGTACCTTTTATATTTTATCTCTTTTTTTTTTCAGACAGACAGAAAGAAGAAATCTGTATCTGTATCATCTGAGGATATGACTTGACAAGGATGCTGACCTGGAGTTGATTTGGGTCACTTCAAAAAAATGTTTTATTGCAGTTGCTGTCGTCAATTTTCAATTAAAATTTTCAGGTAAGAATCTGCCCTCTTATGTTATTAACACTGCCCTCTTCCATGATTCTTTAAAAAAACATTTTTCTTGCAAGTAACAGTGCTGCTTTGATACAACATGTGAAACTGTAGCACTCATCTGACACAGTGCTAAAGTGGAACAGCATACATGTAATACCTTGGTTTATGAGCATAATTCATTCCAGAAACATGTTTGTAAACAAAAACTCTTATATCAAAGCAAATTTCCCCATAAGAAATAATGGAAACTCAGGTGATTCATTTTGGGGTCCTATAGACAACATACTATACACACAAAATGCCATAACTCACAAAAGAAGCCAGCTAGAAGTCCATGTCCACACCATGGTTTAGGTACTTGGCTGTGTAATCTGCTCTGCTTGGGACTAATGACTGGATTTTACTTTGTATTTTAATGTGAAAATAATAAACTGCAATTTATAGCCCTATACTCACTTGATTAGCTGCTGCATGACTAGAAATGGTTTGAAAAAATAAGAAAATGTTGAAAACAAATTAAATAAAAATCTACATATAAAGAAAAATAAAACCCTAACCTAAAACACACCTTTGAAAATGTTCCTGAATGGTGCAGGTGAGACCCCTATTACTCTCTCCTCCCTCTGCTCTGGAGGCTGTCTGAAATGGAACATTCCAGACAATCACCCACAATCCAGCAGGGGGAGGGAAGAATAGAAAGCCGCCATTGGCTCACTTCTGATAATGTGACCTGCTCCAGTGCTTGTATATCAAGACATTGCTTTTTGATCAAGGCAAAATTTAGAAGAAATATTTGCTTGTCTTGCAAGACACTCTTAAACCAAGTTACTCTTAAACCAAGGTATTACTGTATTTTTAAAAACTCTTAGGAGGACAATCAAGGCAGGAGTGTTCCTGGTTGACTTCAGTGTGCTGTGGTATGCAAGAATAGTAGAAAAATCACCTCAAATGAATGTTTCCTGTCTCCCCTACAAACCATTTTATTATGACTTTCCAGTTTAGCACTAGGTCAGATAAACACTGCCCTTTCCTAAGCTGTTACATCAACTCAGCTGAAAGTCACTTGCCAATTTAGAAACAAAATACTTCACTGCCCCAGGAAAGAACTACTGTTTCCCCTTGGACCAATATAGGCAATCACACATGCTGGAAAGAAAAGTGTTCTGCTTATATACCACCCCATACCACTTCAAATAGTCTCTGGGCAGTTTAGAGTTTAATTACAGTAATGCAGGCTACACATTGCCTCCCTCTCCACCAGCAAGCTGGGTACTCATTTTACCGACCTCGGAAGGATGGAAGGCTGAGTCAACCAGGAGCCCGCTACCTGGGATTGAACCCCAGGTCATGAGCACAGTTTTACCTGCAGTGCAGACATTTAACTACTGTGCCACAAGGTTCCTTATAACAGCAAAAATAGTGAGGCAAACAAGATTACGACAAGAAAAAAATGCCTTCTGTCTATCTGAATAAAAAGTAATGCCTGCCCATGAAAAAAGACAGGGCTAACTCACTATTAGACATATGACATCAACTTGATAGGAAAGCTGTCAAATTTAATCTGCCAACTCCAGCACAATGGGGGGGCACAAATTGCAGTATGGTTACACCCTGACTTAAATGGCACTGTAGATACAAGTTTGTTTGTTTGTTTGTTTGTTTGTTTGTTCGTTTGTTCATTCATTCATTCGTTTGTTTGTTTGTTTGTTTGTTTGTTTGTTTGTTTGTTCGTTCGTTTTTATATAGCTTATATGCCGCCCACTACCAAAAGGCACTGTGCACTGGAACCAATTATGGCCATTTTATTTCACCCTAGATCTCACGTTTGGATTTGTTCAGTCTGAATCAGGCCAGTTCAATTTAGAAGTTGGGTTTTGTTTGAATGCAGCTCACAGCCTTCATGTTAACAGAGCTTGTGAAAGCTAAGGGCAAACACCATTAGGTAGTACTATTAATCTGGTTGCAGTTGGCTTCATCAAGTCGTAGATGAAGCTTTATTCCTCATTCCCTGGCAGGGGCATCTCTATGCAACCCATTCCCCAGAAAAACAGAAACCTTGCATTTCAAAGAAGGTTGTGTGGGGGAGCAAAAATGCGGACTATTTTGGCATTCCTTTGTGTGATTATTTGGGGCAGACAATCCAGCCACCAGGGGTGGGATTTGAGACATACACTCCTGACTTGCGTCTGCAACCTGCATTTGGGAACTCACTTTTAAGAAACGGACCTGGCATGGACATTTGCCATGATTTTGGGAACTTCCACATAGGCTCCCCTCCCCTGCACTGTCCATAAAATAGTGGTGCACAGCCTGATGAAAATTAGTACAGGTTGAAAGCTATATTTTTATTCTAATTCAGATTTTTTTTAGCATTCTAATAAAAGTATCCCTTGCCCTTGGTTAAAGGGGGTGCTTCAGACAACATCCCCCCCCCAGCAGTACGGATGTTCATTGATATTACCATGTTGCTATAATATCAGGAGCTGATATCAGCTGGAGGCAAAATTTGAATTGAACAATCCGATCAATGTTCTAGGGTCCAATTAAGTTGTGGTCATATGGGATTGTTAAAATTGCGGTCCAGCTCCGTGACTGACAGATAATTGTTCTGATATGAAGACTGAAGAAGCATCGCCATAAGGTGTGGGAGTCAGTTTTAGCAAAAGAAAATATTTCCATTTGTTTGGGAGAGGGAGTGGAAAAGAGCATTTTCCATGTAAATTCTGCAAATCTGTTCAATGATGATAAATTATGAGCTGGGGGCAGAAGATCTTGAAAAAAAAGCAGTTTGAGATGCATGCATTTGTCAGGGGGAGGGGAAAGTAGGCAAAAGTAGTTGTTGCTGCCATCTGGTAAGTAAAACAGAGAGGTCAAGTCCATTTATGGACTGGAGAAAAATAGATGAGAAAAAAATCAAACCACAGATCGTTCTTCATCAAATGCTGCCATGCTGACTGCCATCCAGCAGAAACATATATTTTTATCATTATTATTATTTCTCCATTGCCAGTGCCTATAGCTGCAGCTGAGAGAGAGCCAGATCCAATTTGTAGAGTTTAGGTTCAGGAGGCGAACCTTATAGATTGCTGAGATATTTAAATATAATGGTATAGCCATGAGGAAGGGGACAAGTTATCTGCGTACACATTGGCTAGGCCTCTGATGTTTGCTTGCTTGGTTCGGGACGATTTTCTTTAGGAAGGGAGAAGAGAAATGATGGAGAGCAAAAAATAACCACACGTTTTGAGAAGCAGATCTGGAGAAGAAAGGTGTTGAGTTGGGGGGGTCAATAGGGAGGGAAGGAGAAGGAGAAGAGGAAGGGTTTAAGCCCTTTTACTTTTCTCTGAACTGGCTATTTATTGCCATTTGTTAAAAGGCTCATGCCTAGTTCTAAATCAATTGCCAGAGAGTACCCATCCATCATCTATTGCAAATCTGCAGCACACTCCGCATTTGGTAGCCAGCCACTGCAGAATGTAAATAGACACCAATGGTGGTGGTGGGGAGAAATCCACTTGTATCCAGTAACATGGGAAACACTGTCCCATACCAGAAAAAAACACCAGGCAGGTCAGTTCAGGCAGAGGTGGTGGGAAGTGATTGGACTGCTACTCTTAGAACCAGTTTGATGGGAAATGAACAGCAAGAAAGGCTCCATCCCTCAAACCCCAGAAAATAAAGGAAAGCATTTATTTATTTTTACAATTTGTATGCCACCCACTACCCAAAGGCCTCTGAGCGGCTTACAATCAAAATAATTAAAACAGTTAAAACATAGAATATCAATATATAATTAAAACAATAATAAAATCATTACACTAAAATTGCCATCAGAGGACCACAATCGGTATTGTGTCAGTTAAAAAACTTCTGGAACAGAAAGGTTTTTACCTGGTGCCGAAATGTCATCAATATTGGTGCCAGTCCGATCTCACTCGGAAGGGCATTCCATAGCCTGGGGGGAGCTGCCAAGAAAGCACTGTGTCTATAAGCCATCCCTCTCACCTCCTTTAGAGAAGAGGAAGGCTAAGGATTCCAAGGAAATTTGACTCACAGGTCAGGTGCAACAACATCTCCTGTAAATACAAGGGCTTATAAATCAGACTCTGAAAGGCTGCCATGATGATGATAAACATTCTTATTTTAATTAAATTTACGTGTGGAGGAACAAAGGCATGTAAAATAACGACTCTAGAACACCAAGGTAGTATAAAACATCTAGTATAGTAGCTACATGTTCTAGGACTTGCAAAGTATACTATAGTACTGCAGGTTCTAGAACTTGGCAAATGCCATATCTAGTTATACTACCACATTGCAACATAGACATTCAATGGTTAGCCATGAAAATGTTGCAAGGTGAGATTATCATACTGTGACCTGGCTTGGCTGGAGGGCTGGCTGACAGTTATGCAGCTCACCTTAATTTTTTTTTAAAAAATGCAATATACATTTTTAGAATTCTACACCTCCTTAAATTATTTTAGCATCAAATATTGCATCTTGGCACTGCAGTTTTCAGTGGAAATGGGGAGAAATAATGAGATTGTTGAGCCCCATTATAACCTCAAAAATAAGGCTGTGATCCACTAGTCCCTTAGTTGGGCTACTCTTTCAGTCAAGCACACACATAAACACTGCTGGAGAGCATACACAGAGAGAGAGAGAGAGTACACGAGCAACATTAACTTGAGGGTTCATCCCCTTGGAACTTGAGTGATTAACTGAGAAACTTGTCACTCTTTATGAAGGAATCATATCCACACTTCTTTCTGAGAAAATAAGAAAGCCTGTGTTCATTACAGAAATATAATCGGGACACGGAAGGGGATGGATGTCCTCCTTCTAGCTAACTGCAGTGGAGATGGCAGGATACATGGCAGCCCCTTTCGTCTCTAAAGAACAAACACAAGGTGCTCTTCCCTGGAGGCAGAAGAAAAAGATGCAAAAAGAAGTGGGGTGGCACAAGCAACCCCATGAATAACAATCCAAAGATATGTCTACATTGAGCTCTTTTGGAACCAGATGTTATGAGTTAAATACGGTTGCTTTTGGCTAGGTAGAGGGGCTATATGCTATTTGATATGATCCGTGCAACCAAATGACATATTTGTCTTCAAGCAACTGGTCCAGCTCCTCCCAGTGGAAATATCTGATATTGAAAAGTGGCTTCATAAGAGAGCCACTTCAGGACACTGACAAATATCCAAATATCCCCCAGTGGAGGGGCAGAGGAAGTGACTTTTTAAAGACCATTAGGGAAGTGAAAATCTGCTGCATCAATTATTTGTAAAAAAAATTAAAATATTTTCTTTGTCTTGTCTTAAAGAGTTGGTTGAGAAACTGCTTGCAGCTAAATCAAGGACAGCATATTTCCTGGCTGGTCCTTTAAGACAAGGGATCAGAGGAAGTGATTAATTAGCAAATATCCTGAAGCAGCTCTCTTAATATAACTTTGGGATATTGGAAATTCTCAACAGAAGGTAGATTCATTTTTGGTTCATTCCTAATGATCACACACACTGGAAATGAACCAAACCAGAGCAATTGTACCCCCCCCCCCCACACACACACAAAATAGAATCCCCTGACAACAATTCAGAAAGGCAAGCATAGAAACACTCTAGAGATGACTTGGCTTGCTTCAGTGATGACATTGGTTGATTGCTGGAGAAAGTAGCAAATCATCCCTTCTCCACAGCAGAGCAAACAGTGGGATAAATGGCCTTCTAATCATATGCTAAGGTTGAAGTAAGATCAGCACAGATGAGAGCAGCAAAAGGACCACATAGGAATCTTGAAGAGTCCTCTCTCTCTCTCTCATTCTCTCTCTCTCTCTCCCGTCTTCCCCATGTAACAATGTGCATCTTCCTGAGTTGCACCCAGTCACTTGCAAGAAACCCAAACCTATACAGATACATAAACCTGAGTACACAAATTGTGTCTTCAAACCACCATTTTGTTAACAGAACTACTTCCATCTGCAGAATGGGGAAGGCTCATCACCCTCTCTGCTATACATTCCCACCATGAATTCTGAAGGGCTGGGAAGCCCCTCAGAGTAAATTTTGGGGTGGTATGGAGGACTTTAGGGTTGGGGTGAGGAGGAAAGAAGTTTTTTTTCCTCCTGGTGGGCAGCTGCTAATGCAACTCTGGATGTGGATCGTAGAGACAATGACACAAGAAAAATGCTAGACTACTGGAACATGAGTAAACAAGGGAGCATTCTCTTTTTTCACACAATAAAAAAGCAATGATTGGTAGTGGTGAGAGCCCTTAGTCTGAGAGAATCCAGGAAAAGAAATAGAAAGCATGCATGAAAAACAGAAAAAGAGGTGGCAGGGGAATAAAATGTGCATATTTGGCAAGAAACCTATGGTGAAACCTAACCTGCTGCTGTATATAAGCCATAATTTGTTCTACTCGTGGCTAAATTCCATCCATATGGACATTCACCATTAAATCCATTGGTCAGATAATTAAGCAAACATAACAAGCTATATTTGATATTATGAGCAACACGATCTGTAATGTTCTCCACTAGGTCTACTGTAAAAATATCATTGAAACTTAAACTTTTTCTTCTGTTTCAAATAAGTGTTGCAAAATATACCACAAACCCAGATGTCTACAGTACATATGCAATGAATCAAGCAATTACTGAGCCCGCCTACAATGGAAAAGAAACCAGAGGCAAAGAAAAACCAGCAGAGGTCCCAAAATGCTTGATGAGCGTGATGGCGCTTCAATGCTTGCTTGATTCTTTGGGGGGAGGGAATGTCCCCCCCCCCAGGTGGAGGGAGAGACCCGGGCACATTTGAAAAGGGTCACAGACTGGAAACAATTTTTCACCTGTCTCCTTATAGGGGTTTTTATGTGACTTATACAATCCTGATTTGGTTTAAATTTCTTTCATATTGCGTTTATGGCCTTGGCTGAAAAAGGTTTGGAATGACTGCTTTAGTAAAACCATCTTGACTGTCCTTCCACAAACAGGTGAAGACTTTTCTCTTCAGGGAAGCTTTCCCTGAGTCACTGGCTGCTTGAGTGGGGTTTTAAAATGTGCTTTGAATGTGTTTTGGTGTTCCTTACATTGTTTTTAGTAGAGCATTCATTCAGGTTTTTTTAATTAGTTCTATTTTCTGTCTATGAATAATGAAAGCAGCCTTGGGTCCTTTTAAAGGAGAAAGGCAGGGTAAAAATAATCTAAATAAAGTATAATAAGTGTTTGGACTGGTGTCTTAAAAATTACTGATGTGGCTAGGTAAGTGGGTTTTTTGCAGGGAGGGGAAGTGTTCCATCTTTGGTACACCACCATGGCAAAGAACCAATCTGTGATTAATATCCACTGAAATGGAGAAGACAAGGGCATCCAGAAGGAGCCTTCTGAATTTGGTTTTACGGAGCTGGTAGGTTATTATGCACACCTTGGGCCTTTTCACACGACCCCTAAACTCCGCCGCAAATGGCTCCCAGCTCCGGAGCTTAAAATTGTTTCCCCACCAGCTCCGGAGTTTACAGATAATTAAGTGCAACCACGCCCACCTAAGCGCGTCCCAGCACACTTTTCAGGTACCTGCTCTCCGGAGGTGAAAATTCCTGATGCGGATATAACATACTGACTGCCCGGCTCTCCTTGCTTCTGTTTGTTCTCCCCCCCCCCCGCCCCTTTAAGATATCTGAATGCAGTGCGGGGACGGCAGAACGGAGGTGAGCGGCATTCTTTTCTTCCTTTTTTTCTCCCTCCCCTCGCGCAGCCAGCAGCCAGGAGTGCAGAGGGGGTGGGAACGTAGGAACAGCGACAAACCCCTAAGATCTCTGGTCCGAATTTAAGTGGCCAGTGGATCTTAGGGGTCGTGTGAAAAGGTCCCTTAGTTTCCCAGCCACATACAGTAGAGAACTTTATACTTAAAACCTTTACAGGCATCAAAATGTTAGAAGGTTTACATGTCAAAAACACTTTCAAGCATGTTTGGCAGCCTGGTACAACCCTGGGTTTTAAGTGGGGGATGGATAGACCAAGCAAAATCATAATAGAAAGAACAGTTTATTTTTCCAGTACTCTGACCTTTACCAGGCCACAAAAATCTCAAAAACAGGCTAATTTGAGTCTCATGGGACTTTTCCTCGATTGCAGAATGATAGAGCAAGAGAGGAGAAAGGAAAGTCATCAAATTATCTTGAACCTATGTGGAGGCCAGAGTCTCATTGTTCAAAGTGAAGTTTCAAAATGGAGCCCACACCCTTCTAAAATCAGTTTGAGATACTGTCTTTTCCCTCAGGAGCATGTAGATTTCAGTCACTTTCTCCATCTCCATCTAAACAAAACAACCAACACAGAACTTGGAAAATTACCTTTCAGCCAAATGAATTTCATGGGATGCTGAAGCTACTCCTAACTGAAAAGTTGTGAGATCCTACCATGCTTCAGCCATGTCACTCTCTGTCCCAGGCAAGAATCTGGCCACCATTTTGCTGAACCACTGGAACTTACAGGATATGCCTCTCTTGACTTTCACCTTCACTGTTCCTACGCAGTAGTTTACTCATTGTTAGCAAAGTCTTCCTGTTGTCTAATGCTAGTCCTGCTTTTCTTACACATGTGAACAACAGGCAGAGGCTGGAGAAAAATAGTTCTTGTACTAATTATACCAGCATCACCCACTACCAAGCTGGCATATGGGGGAGAAGAGCCAGAGTGGTGGATGATGTTGCATCCCAAAGCTTTATATTTATCCTGAAAGTATGTTTGCTGTAATTAAACATTTCTTAGAATAGGTTCTTCTGCATCAGAGGACCCAACCGATAGCTGTATGTTTTGATGAATTTTGTCAGCCCAAAAATCGTAGTTTTACTGCATTCACCCAGTGCAGTGTTGATAATAACTTCCCAGTTAGTGTTACTAATGGGGCAGTATATAAATCAAGTGAGTGAGTGAATGAGTGAATGAGTGAAGATTAAGCTGGAGCTCCAGCATGGGAATGTCTCTAATGGGCAAAATGGCTCCCTGTCAACCAGGAATGGATCATATCCAGGCCTATTCAAGTCCAAGCCAGTCTCCAAGAACTCTGCATAACAGCTCAGAATAATACATTTTGCTATTGTTGAGAAAATTCATGTCCCCTGCCTGCCTGAGGTGGCCAGTAATAGGACCCTGCTAATCAAAAAGTCATCTCACTTCAACTATTTAAATCTGGCTCCATTGCCTCCAGGCTCCCCTCCCACTATTGTTTGTTAGCCATTGGCCATGGATATTACATCAAAGAGGATGTCCCCTACACTTTGCCACATGAGATAGTCACTTCTCTTCCAGTTGACTACAAGAGTTTCCATAACCTTCTCATCTTTGTTCTCCTCTTCCATAAAGAGTTTTGGTAGCTCAATGGACATGGAGCACAGCTAGAAATCCCATGTGACTTCTTCATAAGAATACCTAGAGGGTATTCAGGTGGCATGACTGAGTAGTAAAGGCACAGAACTAGAAAGGTGAAAATCCCAGAAATACAAAGTTTCATTTAAAATTATCTCATTTCCCCTTTTCCCCCCCGCTGAGAAAAAAGTGCAAACAGCTCAATTCAAATGAAGATTGTTATTACAGGAAAGAATGGAGATTCAAACCTGAAGCCTGCCAGTTTTTTAAAATATATTTTATTGAATTTTCTAAACATAACAAGTTAAAACAAATACATTGCGTGTGTGTTGCCATGTTACATAGTTCAATTACAAATATTTTCCCAATATTTCTGCCCAAGTGTTTGGAATATTCCAAATTTACATGTTTGTTTTCCACCATTGTTTTCATCATTACTTATCTCCATCTTCATCTAGTGCAAAAGGTAAAAATAAAGTATGCTTATCATATATTGAGATAGACAAATAGATTTTAAGGTGCATAGTAAAATGAAGAATTAAGATTAAATAGGCTAGCCAGGTTTTATTTTGATTACATCACAGATAATAAAAACCATACGGTTTACTCATTGTCATAGAGACTATCCACACATTCTATTTGCTGCTGTTTAAGAGGGGGTTCAGTTTTCTATTCCTTCAGATTATGTCAACAGATCCACATGACTTCACTGGAATCTAGAATTGATCCTCCCCCTTTGCCTTCCATTTCAGAGTATTTCCCTTCACTTGGGAAATAGGTTTTGCTCTCTTTTTTATGAACCTAGGTGTTATCCCCATCTCTTCCTTTGTCTCAAACAAGAATGGGTTCTGTGGGGACGTGTATATTTAGAAGTCCCCTGACATTAGCTGTGATGTCCGCTGTGGGAGTGTCTCCACATAGAGCAGGGCTGCCTCTTTAAATGTAAGGGTAGGGGCATTCTGGCCAGCACAGCCACTCCTCTTGCCCTCTGCTCCATCTCTGGCAGGATAAATGTAACATGCTGTTTTATCAAAGAAAAAAGAAAAGAAAAGAAGACAAGGTAATGGCTGTGAGTTCTCTTTCAAACTCAGCAGACTTTTCTCCATGTGAAGAAGAATCCAGCAGCCCCTTCCTTACAAAACTGAAATGTCTAGTGTACAGTGATACCTTGAATTACAAATGCCTTGAATAATGAAAAACCTGAATTACGAAAAGAAATCTGCCAATATAGGGAAGTTCTGAATTACGAAAAAATACTGGTTTGTTTTGAATTACGAAAGTTTGGGAAAATGCTCGTCCCTGGCTACCAGTACAGGGAAGTTTTGAATTAGGAAAAAGGTGGGTTTATTTTGAATTATGAAAATGCATTCCTACAGGAAACCATGTTTTGAATTACAAAAAAAATTGAATTACGAAAAATCCGTTGGATCTGATTAATTTTGTAATTCAAGGTATCACTGTAAAGGGAAGGAGATCTAGGGGAGAAGTGGGGAGATTGGTAGGGATGTAAAACCTCAATCTGGGTTAACAATTAAGGAAAACTGACAAAAGATATGGAATCTTGGTGTGAGTACATCTGGATCAATGGAGAAAAGGACCACAGTTCAACTCACATCACTCTAAGCCACACAGCCTATCTCTAAGAAACCTTAGAAAGGACACCATGATCTCTCTGAAGAACAGACCAGCAACAGAAAAGTCCAGATTCTGATTCTATGGAGATACAAACAGGGTCAGTGCCACCTGTTGACTGAATTATATAAAGACACAACCTGGGTGTGGACTCCCGCAGGAACAGCTATGGGTCACCATGCGTAGCTGGTGGGGGGACTGCCTTCAGTTTGATCAGTTAGTCCAGTCTCTAGGAAGACAGCTCTGATGCAACATCTTACAGGGGCTCTTTTACAACAGTTGATGGAAGGTTTTTATCCACTGTCTTGTTCACATCCTGTCTAAAACCAAAAGAGCAAATGAGTTGTTTATCATTCTTCATAACACACTCTCCTAATGAGAAGTGCTGTGTGATCCAAAATACCACTCTGCAGATTTTGTTCTCCAAACATGCACACCCCAACATTTGAGCCAATATTTGAGCAGAGAACGTGCTGTCCAGGGAAAAAATAAAATATGTACTCATATGTTTTAGCAATATTTTTAACTGCTAAATCTCTAGCCATACAGTACTTGAAGCTCAAATTGAGCTGAGCTTGACTGTGTGCCCAGTGTCCATTGCCATCTTAATAAATAGTAATACTGTTCATTCCTTCAGCCTCTGCAGCACATACCTGAGGTGACATTTCCAAAGGCCATGGGGTCACTGTGAAGATAAAGTGGGTGACAGATCCCTTCTTCTGAGTCTAATTAAGCTGAGTAAGAAATGTGGAGGAAGCGTTCTCTGCTATGTTTCCCTCTGTATTTTTAACCAGTGAAAGAAGTTACATCTGGTCCTACCAGTGCGCAGAGTAAGGGAGTTGCTTCAGACAGACAATGGGGTGGGGGTGGGGGAATGAAAAGACACCACATTGTTTCTAAATTTCTAAATGGAACTTATATAGGAGTTGACCCACCAAATCCCCACTATTCCATTAGCCTTCACTACCTGTGAGTTACCGCATGAAGCAACAGGATTTCAGCCTCTGTATTTGAACCGCTAGAGAAGAGGGAGGAATGTTATGCTTCAGTGCCAAAATAACCTGACCAACCACGTGAGCCATGTTTCTTGACTCAAGAGAGGAAGTGGTCTCTGAAGAAGTGAGCTGGAGTATAGGGCACTTATGCCAGATACGTCAAAGTGTTGCAAGAATAGTTTTTGGATAGAGATGGGCACGAAGCACGTGTGTGACGAAGCACAACGAAGCGCATCGCATTGCAATGAAGCACTTCATGCCAAATCTCTCCCCTTTCCCACAGCCAGCAGGCCCAGTCACCATCATTGGCGTGCCACTGGGTCTCTACTGCACCAGCAGCACACTCATCTAGGAAGGAGCTTGGGCAGCCCTTCCCTGCCTCCACAGGCTGCTAGCCAACTCCACAAGGAATTTTGCATTTTCCCTGCACACATAATGAGTGGTTGACTCCTCCCTGAGGAGGTGAGGAAGGGCAACCCGAGTGTGAGCAAGAAAGGAAGAATAGTGCTCCCTCCTCTCAATAAAGGGTAAGCCAATCAGGAGCTAGAAATGATTAAGGACAAGGAGGGATTGGGAAGGAAAGGGAACCATTAGAAGAGGCGGGAAAGTTGGAGGAGTAGGAGATGGGGAGATTGCGGGAATAGCAGATGTGATAGAAGAAGAGAAGCCTTATTTTTTTTGGGGGGGGGATGGCTGTGTGAGAGTACAGGAAGCGGGAACGTGCTTTCTTTGAGCAAGAATGCCAACTGAGGGAATTAAGATAATGTCCCACTTTCCAATGGGACTTCTCCAAAGCTGAGACCCTTTCTCCCACCAAGACGCCAGGATCTCACACCACGGCCGTGGGAAGCATGCCTGGGGATGTACTGGCAGAGAAGCACAAGGGTGGGCCCTTAGAGGACATTTTTATGGATACTTTGAGTTTCATGCCTATTGCATTGTTTGACCCTGTTCAAGACCCCATGTTTGGGGCTGTAAGAAATGCACAGACTGAGCCTCAGCTAGTGGCTGAAGAAAGAACAATTAAAAATGCAGGAGATTTTGATAGAAGAATGTTCCTTTAATAAAAGCATGGAAAAAGAAGAGTTGCCTGTGGGGATTGATTCTACTTCTTGGGAACACAGGAGGGAGGGAGAAGGCCCAGGTAACCCTCACACCGAGCTTCTTCCTGGACTGGCATGCTGCTGGCAAAGGATGACCCCAGCAATGCAGTGCACCAACGATAGTGAGTGTGCCTGCTGGCTAGGGGTAGGGGGGGATGTTAATTGCAGCACAAGCAGTGCCGTGTGTGAAGTTTGGCACTTTGTTGAGCTTCATGCCAATCCCCATTTTTGGACTTACTCCAACAGACTAACATGGCTAGGCAGAGAAGAGAGTGATCTGTCCTGAGACAACAATGTGACTTGAACCAGCCTGGTAGTAGTAAAGTATTGGTAAATCATAAGAACACAAGAAGAGCCATGCTGGATCAGGCCAAATACCCATCTAGTCCAGCTTCCTGTATCTAACAGTAGCCCCACCAAATGCATCCGGGAGCACACAGGACTAGATATCTGTCTCTTGATACCACTCCCCTGCATCTGGTCCTTGAAGTACCCTGGTTTTAAGGCTGGAGATTACACATCCCCATCATGGTTTGTAACCTGTGATGGTCTTCTCCTCCAGGAATCTGTCCAATCCCCCTTTGAAGGCATCCAGGCTAGATGTCATCACCACATCTTGTGGCAGGGAGTTCCACAGACTAACAACAAATGGGTAAAAAAATATTTTCTTTTGTCTGTTCTCACTGTCCCAACCCTCAGTTTGAGTGGATGTCCTCTAGTTCTGGTATTTTGTGAGAGGGAGAAGAGCTTCCCTCTATCCACTTATGCCCTGTATTATTTTGTCCGTCTCAATCATATCCCCCCTCAGGCGCCTTTTTTCCAGACTAAAGAGGCCCAAATGTTTTTGCTTTTCCTCATAAGGGAGGTGCCCCAGCCCAGTAATCATTTTAGTCACAGTCTTCTGCACATTTCCCAGTTCCACTATGTCTTTTTTGAGATGCGGTGACCAGAATTGTACACAAACCTCAGGTGCGGCCTTACTATCATTTTGTATTATGGCATTATAGTGTTGGCTGTTTTATTATCAATCCTCTTTTTGATAATCCCTAGCATGGAATTGGCCTTCTTCACTGCTGCCACACATTGGGTAGACACCTTCATGGAGCTGTCCACCAAGATCTCTTTCCTGAGCTGTCACAGATAGCTCAGAGCCCATGAATGGATAGCCCAGAGACCTTTGGGTAGTGGGCGGCATATAAATTGTAAAAATAAATAAAAATAAATAAATAAATTCAGAGATAAAGTTTTGATTTTTTTTGCCCAAATATGCATTACTTTACATTCTGCTATATTGAAACACATTTGTCATTTTGCAGCCCATTCCCCCAGTTTGGAGAGATCCTTCTGGAGCTCTTCACAATCTTCTCTGGTTTTTACCCCCCGGAAAAGTTTCGTGTCATTTGCAAACTTGGCCACCTCACTGCTTTTCACTGTCTCCAGGTCATTTATGAACAGATTAAAAAGCACCGGACCCAGGATAGATTCCTGGGGCACACAGCTTTTCACCTCTCTCCATTGTGAAAATTGCCCATTGACACCTACTCTTTGTTTCCTCAATCCATAAGAGGACCTGTCCTTTTATCCCCTGACTGTGCAATTTTCTCAGCAGCCTCTGGTTAGGGGCTTCTGAAAATCAAGATAGACAATATCCACCGGTTCACCCAAATCCACATGTCCGTTGACTTTTTCAAGGAATTCTAAAAGGTTTGTCAGGCAAGACTTACCCTTACAGAAGCCATGCTGATTTTCTCTCAGCAAGGTTTGTTCTTCTATGTGTTTTAAGATTTTCTCTTGGATGAGGCTTTCCACCATCTTCCCTGGGACAGAGGTAAGGCTAACCGACCTGTAGTTTCCCGGGTCCCCCCTCCTTCCTTTTTAAAAAATTGGTGTGACATCCACTATCCTCCAGTCCTCCGGCACTGTGGCCATTTTAAGAGACAAGATACATACTGTATTACCGTTAAGAGATCTGCAATTTCATTTCTCAGTTCCTTAATAACCCTTGGGTGGGTGCCACCTGGGCCTGGTGATTTATTGTTCTTCAATTTATCAATTAGTCCTAAAACATCCTCTCTTTTAACCTGTATTTGATTTAATTCTTTAGTCAAGAGGGCCATTCAGGCAGCGGAATCTGCCCAAGGTCTACTGTCATGAAGACAGATGCAAAGAACTCATTTAATTTATCTGCAATTTCCATGTCCTCCTTTACCTTCCCTTTTCCTCCCTCACCATTGAGAGGGCCAACAGGTTCCCTGGCAGGTTTTCTACTTCTAACATATTTAAAGAAGCTTTTATTATTTCCCTTTATATTGCTAGCCACACGTTCCTCAAAGTCTTTCTTTGGGTATTTGTACACGACCCCTAAACTCCGCAGCAAATGGCTGCCAGTTCCGGAGCTTACAATTGTTTCCCCACCAGCTCCGGAGTTTTCAGGAAATTAAGTGTGACCCGCCACCGCCTCCCAGAGCACTTTTCTTGTACCTGCTCTAGGAGGGTGAAAATCCCCAGGTCCGGATTTAATCTGGTGAGTGCCCCTTTTTGCCTCCCTGCCTTTAAGAGAAGGGGTGGGAGGAAAAGGGGGAGGAAGAGAAGGAGGAGGATTACGGGGCTCCGGGCACGGAGGTGAGGCATTTTTCCTCTCTGCTGCTGCTGCTGCAGACAGGAGCAAGGTAGTGCGGACCCCTGGGGCGGGAGGAGACGACCCCCAAGATCCCTGGTCCGAATTTAAGTGGCCAGCGGATCTTAGGGGTCGTGTGAAAAGGCCCCTTGCCTCTCTTATCATCTTCTTACATTTAAGATTTAAGCGCAGCTGTAATGGCACCTCATAGTTTCTTCGACTGGCACTGCAGAGCATAGTCTTGTATGTGTAGCAGCTGCAACGGAGTAAGGGACAGAAGTAGTATGGTGTGGTGAGGCAAAGATGAGGGAAAGGTGCTCTCTCTTTGCTGTCTGCAATCCATGCAGGCAAATGTGCAAATCTCTGAGATCTTAGGAAGGAGAAATTCCTATTGCATTTTAAAATGCAATTCATAGATCACCATTTTTAATTCTACCATGTTAGGCTAATCCTCCCTAAACAGATTTAAATGCTGACAGGATTTTAAACCCCTTCCAAAGACACATAATGAGGAAGCAGGCCATTTGATCTGCCGAGATATTTTTGTGCTCCAGTTCACAAATCAGGCATAAAAACAAGACACAGATAATCTGTAGGGTCAGGAAATCTACAGAGATACTGTATTGCACTTTTTGTCCCTCAAACCCTATAGTATAGGAACATACACAAGTTCACTTTTCTTTCATAGAAACCCAACAACCACAATGTGCCAAAATTTAAAAAACAGTGATGGCAGCAGACTGGGAGGTTATGAAGACTGCAGCAAATTCTGAGGGATCCAAAGTGGTTATGCAAGCCTATAACAAGGATTAGTTTATTTCCCCCTTTTTTGTTTTACCATAACACAAAACATCAGTGATGCATTTGAAAGCATTGCTGATGTGTTAGGAAAATTTTAAAAGAAAAGGAAAAACTTCTTCTCCCTTCCCCTCTGCAGCAGAGCAAGAAGGAAGCTTTCCATTTCTCAAGACCATTAAGCATTTTAAGCAAAGGGACAGCTTATGGCATCCACTTTGGTTCAATCTTAGTGCTCAAACCTGCTGGAACAAGACCAGAAGGGAGCAATTCTACCTGCACACAAGAAGTAATCATCTCTGACAAGGGCCCAAAAAGGTACGAGTAGGCATTGATCAGAGACAGGCTGGTTTGTGATGATGTGTACATCATGTGATCAGTGGGAAAAGGAGCAAATTAGCTCATCTCCAACCCACAGCAAACTGTGGGACAAATGCCCAACATGTTGTACCCCAAGTCTTCCTGTCTCCATTCCCTCCCTGCAACTTTTTTGTTTACCAGCTAGCCTGATGAAGAGATTTGGAGATCTCAAATGCTTTTTCAAAAGGTGGTGAATTGTTGGTAATTACTACGAAAGGTTTTGTCCACTGTAGATTTTGGGAGGTTTTTTTCTAATGGACCTCTGCAACAATAAAGTTTAGATGTGGTGTCCACATTAGCCTTCTCAGCTACAGCCCATAATTGTTTTCTCTTTGACCTTTGGATATAGCAACCCCCACCCCAGTTGTAGTTCTAGCATGCCCCAATATTAAGGTGCTCTTACGTCTCTGGTTGTAGAGACAGAGGCTGGGAGTTCAATTTCCCCACCATGGCTCCTTGAGTGATCCGCAGGGTCTCTTCCAGCTCTTCAGTTCAAAGTTATTATTATTATTATTATTATTATTATTATTATTATTATTATTATTATTATTATTATTATTATTATTATTATTATTATTATTATTATTATTAAATATGTCACTGTTTCCCATTATTACATGGAAGATGCAGCAGCACTTTGAAAAGAAGGAGTCCCACTTCATGTTTCGTTTATGAATGGTTTTTGTGTGAATTCTTAACAGACCAACTGAATATCCCCATATGCCCTCATATGTTTTGCTTTTTATTATAAAATAATAGTCTTTTTTTAAGGAAACATCTTTTTTTTAATTAATATGCTGGTCTGTTTCTGCTGAAGTTTTATTTCTTCAGTTTATGAATAAATAAATTTCTCTGATCCAGTAATTTGAAAATGTTTGGCATTATATTTGGTGTAATTGGTAGATGGAAGCAAAATAATTATGTTTTTGCAATATAACTGATACATTCAACATACGGCTTCTGATTTAAAAGCCAACATGTTCTCTTTAAGCAGCTCCCTTTAGGAAAGATCAACCAATAATAACAACAATAATAAAAATTAGAACAGATTTTTTTTAAAAACCTATTATTCCCAAGCTCTCACAAAGACCTTTTCTAGGTAATTGAAATGGAATACTCAATTTGAGTAAGGAGAGATAAAGGGAAGAGGGAGGACTAAGTAGGTTGTTTCTGTTTGTTGTTCATAAATGAATTTAAGGTTCATTGAAAATGAGTTCAGGTGTGTATTTTGTTACAAATCTAGATATACCCTTCAAGAACTGCCAAGGATAATGTTAAGCTCATCTTAATTAGCATTTCTGCCCCTGTTTTTTATTTTTTAATTTGTTTTATTTGTTTTATTTTTTATATTTATGTATTTATGTATTTTTGCTGCTGCTGCTTCTTTCCCCCTCTACCACCACTACCCCCTTCCAGGCCCCAACTAGAGAAGAATGTGGTGTGTTTCAGTTTTAAAATTTTCTGGTATATGATGGAGGTGAAAAAGTGATTTTGTATCTGAATGACTTTCCTGGCAGGAGAGAATCTGACAGGATGGCATTTTACTAATTAAAAAGAGTGCTGGACTAACCAGATGGGAGGAATACAGATTGGAACTCTGAAAAAAAAGAGAATAAGAAGAAGGAAGCCTGAAATAAAATGAACAAAAAATAAATGAATAAAAATAAAATATCTCAACAAGTAGAATGTAGGCACGCAAGATGTTTATATTGGGAAAGGGCAATGATGATGATGATGATGATGATGATGATGATGATGATGATGATGATGATGATGATGATGATGATGATTAATCAAGTCAATTCTGATTTATGACAACACTTTCCAGGGTTTTCCAGGTAGAGAGAACTCAGAAGTGGCTTAACCCTTCCCTTCTCCTGGCAGTGCCCTGAGACTACGCAGCTTGCCCAAGGTTCCACCAGCTGTGTCTCCTCGTAGAAGGCACAGTGGGGAACCAGGCTCCCAATTTGTGGCTCCACAGACAGATACCTAACTCACTGAGCTATCCAGCCAGCAAGCCATGGGAAGAAGGATGTCACACAAAATGAGGAGGTAGCTGTTTGGATAGTGCCAGAGGTGATTGGGTGCCAATCAGCTTACAGTTAATTAGGGCAGATGATGTCCCTTCCGTCTCACTTTTCCTTCTTGATGCTCTCTGGGAGAGGACAGAAGAGACATTTTGTCTTTGTTTTCAAGAAATGAGTGTCAAGCATGGTTCTCAGCAACTCCACCTTTTGTTTGCAAGAACCAGGATTCCGGCTAGCCTGCCTCTCTCAACATAGTCCTCTGGTACACACCAGCATTCTTATGTTCTTGGACTAAGTGCGGCAGGAGGCATTGGGGGTTCTCTTCCATCAGGGACATAGGCTCTGTTAATCTTTCAGATTATTCAGGGGCTCTGTCCCCAAGGGCACTGGACTGCTATTGACTCTGCTGCCAAGTAGCAGCCTATATAACCTATGCTCTGTACGTAGATGCAGGTTTCTAATCACAGTCCCCATAGTGGGCAGAAATGGTATATCTGGAACAGGCTGTATCACCCAGGGCTCTGCTTTTCATCTTGTATCATGAGCTGCTATGCTGGTCATCCATAGTGAACTGGTTCCTGGGATTGGCACAGTCGGATGTGGCAGAGCCAAATGTATGCTACCAAAGAGACCAAAGCCAAACATCTCCCTTCATCAGGGCCTCCCTAGGCAAGATACAGGTACTTATTCTGCTTCTAGAACCAGCACACTCTTTTTATTTTTGATAGCATCAGCTTGCCTCGGTTTCCCTAGGGCCAACTGGTAAGCTTTTCCTTGATCATTGGTCAGTTGAGCAATGCAATGAGGTTGTCTGCATGCCTCCCATCTCAAGCCCTGAAAGATTTTTGCTCCCCGAGGAATAACCTTGCAAGAGACGGAGGGTCACTTGGAGAAGACTTGGCATGATTTTGATCAATATCCTTCCCCTATCTGGTGTAAAGACCGTAATTCTCATCGGCCTCAGCCAGAGTGAGCAATTACAGGACCTGTCTTCCACCCATCTGGAGGGCAGGGAGGGTGGGGAAGGGTGCCCTGCTGTCCCCCAACCCTTGCCAAAATGATAACACTGTATTTCTACTCTTCCATTTTGCAACACCATTCCTGGGAGCAGTAAGGAATCCATGTTTGCCCTGGGGGGCGGGGGGAAACAGACCCTAGTTATGGGCCTGGGGAACGGCATCAAGTAGGAGGAAGCTGCCCTAAAACAAATGTTGGCCACTAGACAAGTGCTTTGCTCTCCTCTCCTTGATTTATGCAGCCCTGTTCCTCTGCAGGTACTAGAGTGCCTGCTCATTTTAGAGAGCAAGAGGTCTAAAGACAAAAGTGTAACCAGACTTCCAAGTATGTGCTGGTGGACAGAGGCTGAATTACAAACTCCTGCCTGTGGCTCCACTGCTGCACAACTGCATGTGAGCAAGATTCTGGCAGCAGTTCTTGCATTTCCATTTGGAGATTTATGATCTCATGCAGTGAAAAATGAAAGGGTACATCATTTACAATATATACGGTATATACAGTATTTGTAAAGCCCTCATTATGTAGGTGGATATTTGGAAACAGTCCAGCCCAAATGGTGTTGTGCTGTCTAGGAGATTCCGGGAACTGTCATCCAAAAGGGGTACCGTTTTTCTCCCCAAATTGGTGAAAGATTGTGGAATTCCTAGGTGGGAGAACCAGATTTCGTGGAACTGCACATCTCCAACAGTCCGGATCAGATCCCATTTCTGAACCACACCCCTCTTGCTCTCTGACCTTGTAGACTAGGTCTAGGGGGTGGCATACATCCTGCACCCTGTGGGACAGTTTAGCGTGGTCCTGCCAACTCATGGGTTGGAGTCCATGGGTGAAGCACAATTCTCAGACTGGTTGTTCAAGCTGGGAAAAACAAGGATTTGGGGTTTGTTTTGTTTCTGAATGCTGATTATGCAAGAAACAGACCAGCTTTCCCTAGAAGTCAGGTTGACACTATTTGCTTGAAGTAAAAATTTGCCTTTTGCTCCCAGGGCCACAACTGAAAATGCAATTTGGGGTGGGGTGGGGTTCACAGGGATACCAATCAGTAGACCAGTATAGAGCAGCCACAGCCTAATCACAGGATACCTAACATGTTGACATATATTAGGTAGTGCAATCCTAAAGCACCAGCTACATTAGTAATGACAACCACTTGGGTGTAATGTTAGACAAGTATAGCTCTAAAGTTACACTGGGAGAGAAGAGTCTGTACTTGCATAGGGTCTAAGACAAGGGATGCATGGGTAACAGAAAGCATGTGGTTTTCCATGCAAAATGGCCTATGTTTGACCCCTATCTCCCATTAGGTTTGGGAAACGCTTTTGGGCCAACGTTGCTGCTAGTATCTGTAGACAGGATTGTGCTTAATGGATCAAAGATTTAGCTAAGCAGAAGGCATCTTTCTGTGATCCTTTTCTCCGATACAGCAGAACAAGGGACTTGCATCAAGCCCTCAAGCTCTGCAGTAGGCACAAATGATGCAAAGCAAGCACACCCTAGTGGCATGAAATATTTGTAGCTTTCACAACATTTATAGACCGAGGGCTTTTTGGTGTCCCTGATGCCATTCCACTTACCATCTGGAACAAAGGAAGGCCAGATGAGGCTTATATATATTAATATATAAGTCGGCATATTGGCAGAGGCATAGCTAGGGTTTTCAGCACCCAGGGACAAAGTCGGCTTTTGCACACACTCGTAAGGGATGAGGAGAGGCTAAGGCACTGTGGCGAAGGTGGTGGCAGAGGATGGGGAGGCCTCCACACCAGCCCTGACAGGTCGCCCACAATGTTTCTTCCCATGGCTCCTAGTCAGAGAGCTGTTTGGCACCCAATTTAGTGTCCCCCCTGGGGACAGATGTCCCCTCCTTGCTCCCCGCAGCTACGCCACTGCTGGTAGCATTCTCTCTTCCTTATATTTTCATGAGGGAAGGGGAAGCTTAGGCTTCATTTCCAAAAAGAATGCTTATAAAACAATCTAAAGGGTTCTTCCTTAGCTCTGGGGATGGGGAAAATGCCTATGTAGCCATGCAAAGAGATCAGATGGCCTTGTTTGTATCACACAGCCCAGGATTTATAAGCAAAACAGAGAAGAATGCCTGTTTCTCCACCCATCTCCCAAATTCCAGGAAACTGGGAAGAGGATATGTTTTTCTTGACTACTGCTGGTCTTTTAAGCATATTTACCCCCCCTGGTATTTTTTTATGGATCTTTGTTTTTTAAGCTATTTTGGTATGGATCTTTGTTACTTATGATAACCAACCCTTGGGAGGATTTTTATCTTGAAAGGCAGGCTAAAAATCTGTTAAGTAATTTTACCTAGCAGCTGCTGAGGAGCAATAATGGGAAGGAAAAGACTAGAGGAATGGGGCTGCCAGAAACAGAAAGAGGTGGGGAGGAAATGTGGGGTGGGGGTGGGGCAGCAGGAGGATGAGAGAAATAACTCACATACATCGGGAGTAAGATGCAAATTAATTAAATTAATTGAAGAATACATTTAGAATAATTTGGATGGATGCTTAAATTATCTTCTGTTAAATTTAAATTTTAATAATTTGTTTCTCAATTTGTAGCTATATATATCAATTAAGGTAGGATTTATTTCTGTGTTTACATATCCATTATTTAATTTATTGCATATATCCCTTGGATGGTATATATTAAATGGTCATGCTGCTCTTTCCTACCGTCCTGCTTGCAGTGTATTTAAATTACTTCTGATTCTTGAAGTCTGCAGAATGTTCCTTGGTAATGTATGCTGCTTATATATCACCCCATACATGTAAAGCACTCTTTGGGTGGTTTACAATTTAAATGTGCATGCTACACTATACTCTCACTCTGCCCATGAGAGCTGGGTGCTCAAGAGATTTGGGCACGAAATGAACTGCTGGTTTGCTTCGTTATTCGTTTCATTACCTAACAAAATGAATAACAAACTGCCCCCCTCTAAGAAAAAGAAATGAAACGAAATGGAAATTTCCATTTTTCGTATAGCCGGTGTCTCCTACCTGGGGTGGTGGAGTGGTCCGGTCCTCCTCCTGGGATCCAGAATTTTTTTTTAAAAAAAAAAAGTCGACAGACCTGTGCTACAGCTGGTAGGTGGGCCACGTGGTTGGCACAAAAAATAATAATTTTAAAATAGATAAATAAATAAATAAAAACCTGATCCAGCACATGGGCCAGCCTGCAAGCACAGGACCTGACCTGCAGGCCATGGAACCGGCCTGTGGGCTGGCAAAAGTAAAAACAAAACAACAACAAAAACAAAGCCAACTGGCCTGCACTACAGCTGGTAGGCGAGCCACGTGGTCGGCACAAAAGTAAAATTGAATTAAATTAAAATTAAAATTAAAATTAAAAAGGACTGCCAACACGGCCCCAGGGACTGCTTAGTCGGCGCTCTAAAACCTAGCAAAAAATAAAAAATAAAACGAGCGCCGACTCGGCCCCAGGGGTGGCCAGGTCACCTCTCTAAAATCAAGAAGGAAAAAAAAAACAAGCACCAACCCGGCCCCAGGGGCCATGCAGTCAGCCCTTGAAGGAAAAAACAAACAAAAAAATGAGGCACTGGCCCCAAGTCAGAGCCTCAAAAGCCCCTGCTGGGGACTTTTAACCCCCCCCCAAATCAAATTAAAAAAAAGGAGTGCCGACCCAGCCCCAGGGGCGGCTGGGGCAGCGCTCTAAAGTAAAGAAAAAAAAAAGGGGGGGAGAACAAGCGCTGACCCGGTCCCAGGGGCCATGCAGTCAGTGCTTAAACAAACAAACAAACAAAAGCGCTGACCTGGCCCCAGGAGCTGTGCGGCTCTGTAAAACAAACAAAAAAATAAATTAATTATTAAATTATAAATTAAATAAATTAGCCATTCTTGGGTGTCTTATTACCTGTTCAGGGTTTTGCAACTTGGACTGATCAACAGAGTCCCTGGGCATGGCAGGAAGAATAGCTGCTACGATGGGATTATTCGCCACAGAAAGCAAAAGGAAATAACAGCTTTTTTTAAAAAAGCAAAGGATGCTGGAGTCCCAGCTGCAAATGATCGAACATCTTAGCATTTGAAAAAAGGAGAATTGCAACACAAAATGTATTGGCCCATAAGTCATCGATCTAATAATAAAGCAGGTCACGTTCCTAAAAGACAACATAGGAAGCTGACACCTCCTGTGGCAGCCCCATAGGGCCATCCCCTTCAGTGTTGTCTGCTTTTAACTGGCAGTAGCTGTCCAGGGTTTCAGGATGTTACCTGAAGGTCCCTGGTATTTTCCCTCATTGTATCTCATCAAAGTACTAACCTGTCTCAACCTTGCTTTGCTTCCCCAAATCAAATGATTTTCTGTTTAGGATGGCATGGGCAGCGGGGGTGGGGAGTGGGGACATATTTCCATCTGTTACTATTTATAAACCTGTTCTGTTCCATTTCTGAGATTATTATTTTTTGCTTTTAAGATCTGCACAAAAATCCACACATATTTTAAAAATAATTACTTTTGCATTTATTTTCCTCAAACTGCAATGCAAATGTCTAATCATTATTTAGTTATAGTCATTTGCAAGTGTATCTTATCATTCAAGCTGCATTTTAAATGAAAGCAAGAAGTGGGGGAAGAAAAATGATAGATAGATAGATAGATAGATAGATAGATGATAGATAGATAGATAGATAGATAGATAGATAGATAGATAGATAGATAGATAGATAGATAGATAGATATATGCAATGCAAAGCAAAGTGTTCTGCTTATATACCGCCCCATACCACTACAAGTCATCTCTGGGCGGTTTACAATTTTAATTACAGTGTGCAGACTACACATTACCCCCCCCAGCAAGCTGGGTACTCATTTTACCGACCTCGGAAGGATGGAAGGCTGAGTGAACCTTGAGCCTGCTACCAGGGATTGAATAGATAGATAGATAGATAGATAGATAGATAGATAGATAGATAGATAGATAGATAGATAGATAGATAGATAGATAGATAGATAGATAGATAGATAGATAGATAGATAGATAGTCATGTAAAAGCTGTATAGTAGGAGAGATGGTGGGTTAAAAAAACTCCAGCCATAGAGAAGAAATGCAGGGACTTGCAGAGCAGAATGAGCTTCACATTTCAAAAGTAGACCACTCCTTTTTTTAAATTTTGTCTCACCAACTGGCATTTGCAATCTCAGTTATTCAGCCTGAGACACTGGTAAGAGAGAAAAAAAATGAAAAGCTTTCCATTTACTCCCAGTTCTGAACAGATAAAAAACAGCATGCTGTAAAACAAAATGACTCCTTGCAGCCACAGAACCCAACAAAGTCAAAGAAGGAACAATTGCTTACTGCTGAGTTCATTGACAAACTGACAAATTCTGAGACAAATTCCCAAGGATTTGACCCCAGAACTTCCTGCTACAGTCCTATGCAGAATTAACCAAGGAATATGTCTCACCAAACACAAGGATGCTTACTTACTGCTGAATAGACATGTGGAAGATTGTGCTTTAAATCTCTAACAACCAACAACCCCAGAGCACTGACTGTGGAATGACTGAGTCTTGTATCCCAGCACAACACGAGGACAAAACAAGTTTTAAGCGTATGCCATTTTTTGCACATGGACACAGGATATTCCTGTGTAAGGCATCTATTTGAAAGTGCTAGTAACATCATCAGTTTTACAACATTAAATCTCCTTTCTGTTCCCATACAATTTGTTCAGATGGCAGTGAACAAGATGAAAATATTAATCCAGCTCTTTCAGAAAAAGTAGCAGCAATAAAAACCTCAGGTGCCCATTGCAACAAGGGCTGTCATTCCATATCAATTAGATTTTGACTTGTTTGCTTTCGGGTTTGTCACAGATTTTATAATGGTGTTTTTGTATAAGTTGTGAGCCATCTTGGGAATCTGAGAGGTGTTAAAATTAAATCAATGAAAACAGCAGAGACCTGAGACATCTTGAAGACAAATACGTTTACCGTGGTATAAGCATCAGAAGACATTGGCAGACTGAGATAACTTCCTTCATATCATCTGTGCTAGGTTTGTCCAACTGCAGTAGAGAATATTTTCATATGTGCCATAATTTAATCTACTAGGCAATATAGATTTTATATTTGAACCAGAGTTATAAGAAAAGGGAAAGCTATTTTACAATCCTCTGGGAGAAAAAACACACAACAATAAGTTAGATATTTATTTTCAATATTTTTGGATTCCAGAAAACTAAGACTTCAGCTTTTATAGAGGATGATAGATCTGATGGAAAAGAGATCATCCTGTCATATCTCACACCTGTTGCTTTCATCTGACTGTAAAGATCAGGCTACGGAATTATTAAAAACCATTTTAATAATTTATGCGTTTTGCTAAGTTGCAGAATTGACCATGCTCACAGATACACCAGTTAGGCTAAAAATCACCACTGTCTCAAAAACCTAACACTAAAGAGCAAACCATCGCTATTTTCCTGACCTTAAATCCTGAAAAGAATTGCAGCATTGGGCTGCCTGCCAATTCAAACAATTGCCGCCGTTGATCAGGTTGCCATCAAATAGACAGAAAAAAGCTGCAAGCACTCAAAAATCTCAAACAGATTTTTCACGTTTAAACAATTCCAAAAGAAGATTTGTTCTACAGCCAGCCCAAGGGAGTGCAATGCATTGTCTGGCTTTGAAGAGTCACCACAAATGCCAAATAATTCCAAATATGGTACATCTGAATGGACAGATTTGGGAATTCCATTTGGGAGCTCTCACTGAATACAGCTTCTTTTTAAAAAAGCCCCACACAATGTGCTATAAAAGGCTTTCTTTTGATGCATTTATAAACCCCATGATAATTTTTAAAGAGAGTAATTGAAGACTTGTCACTCACCTACATACATCCCCCAAAGATGGGATTCACTGCCAGTGAGGACCATTTTACTTGAAGTTCAGTTCTATACTGTAATGCTTCTATTGGTGGCTGTCACATCAAAGTTTGTTGCTCTGTGTATGAGTGAATGTGGGCCCGGCTGACCTTCCCTTGGTCAGTGAGTGGACCCTCTTCCATTCCCAAACCAATGGGGTTGATATCAGTGTCAGTAACAGTAAAGGAGGGAACACTGGACAAACCAGTCAACACATCCCATTCAGGGCCAGCTGGCTTCACTTTTCCCATCTGGGAAAAGCAGATTGGGAGACTAGAATCCACTGCCCTTTTTAATTCGAGGCTCCAGTCAAGGTCTGTAGGAGCAAGGGTCTCTATGCCCACAATGAGAGCAGACATGTTGCATATCAGCACCCGTCTTGTTGAGTGCTGGAAGGCCTTCGGCTGTTGTTCCTCCTAGAGGCATTGTAGATGGGCCTTCCGGTATTATGGCTTCCAGCACCACTGCTGGATTAGAGTTGGTTGTCCCTCACCAACCCTGTGAGACTATTGGGGCCCGTGATGCCTCTCCCACCCCCCAGTAATGAGGCTGTGGAGGACAAGCGTACCAGTGTTTGGCAAGCTTAGGGAGCCTAGGAGAAGAACCCAACCAGCTGCTCAACCAGCTCTGGTCTACTCAGCCAGTTCCCCAGACCAGGAGTCTTCTATCACCACATAGTCCCATTCCTTGGGGGGTGGGCTCTGGTTGGTCTTCTACCACTTCCTCTGCCTCCCCCAACTCCCCCCCCCGGTAATTATTCCCCCCAGGTCCCTTCCTCCACCCACCCACCCCCCTTACTAGTAGGTCTAGCAACAATCTTCCACCTCCTAATCTTTCCTGCTGGTCTTCCAACACCCCACTCCCTTATATCCTCTGCTTCCCAACTCCCTTCCTCCCCTTCTTCTTCCTCCTCCTCCTCCTCCTCCTCCTCCTCCTGGAGAAGGTGCTTCGGTGGGAGAGGGCTGGCTGCTATCCCCAGGGTTTGGGGAGGAAGAGGCACTGTTTGAGTTGCCCCATCCAGAGGTGCTGGGACAAGAGTTAGTTACAATCCCTGGGCTATCAGTGGGAGGACTCTCTGTACTGCCCTGCCTCCCAAAGGGCTGCCTTGATTTCTGTTGCTGTTTCTTGTCCCTTGGGTTTGCTTTGCACAGTCTCTCCTATTAAAGCAGGTTGAACCTACCGGAGACATCTCTGCCAACCTCCTTGCCATGAACTAACCCGAAAGCCACAGAAGGAATATCTGTATTGGTCCCACTTCACTAACCTGCGAATGTCAGGCAGTAGCTCGCAACCTGGGCATCCCCAAATGTTTGGAGATTCTAGAAGGGGAGCGCAGCTATCGTATACCCTTGACCGAAGAATGGTACACTCCTTCTATCTGGGGTGGTCGTCCTCTTCCACCGAGCGCGCAGCTTCGGGAGGGATGCACATGGAGCGGAGAGGGAGGGAGGGGACACCCGCCTAGCCAGCCAGATCAGCCGAATCAACCCTGGCAATCAATGGGGTGACAGATGTCGCAGCCAGAGTGCCCTCACATCTCCCCCAAATGTTATTGGACTACAGTTTCCAGAAGCCTTCACCATTCGCTGTACTGGCTAAGATTTCTGGGAGTTGTAGTCCAAGAACATCTAGCCACTCCTGTTTGGGAAACCTTGCCCTAATACAGTGTTGGTGAACCTATGGCACAGGTGCCAAAGGTGGCACTCAGACATCGCCCTTTCACAGCCACCTGTATCCAGGTTAAATTGCCATATTGGCACTTTGCGAAAAATTAGTGGGTTTTGAATCACAGTTTGGGCACTCAGTCTCTGAAAGGTTTGCCATCACTGCCCTAGTACTGCACACATATAACCTAATACACAGATGAAGGGTAGTTTTTTGCGTGTGTACCAATTTACCCAAAATATATTAAGAATTGCAGAAATATATTAAAGCAACATTATGGTTGTTATGTATTCAACACACTTCCAGCAAAAAAAGCCCAACCTACTTCTGAATGTCACTCAGCTACTTCTTGCCTGTGTAGCAGCTGTGAGAACGTTTGTGGGACTGCTTACAGGAGTACAGAGCTCTACAGCTGGCTCATGCTTGGTTTTCACTTTAAGCTCTGATTTGCAGAGAGCACATTTCATAACGATTGGCTGTTTGTGGCTCCATACAAGGAAGTTATTAACTTGGGGATTTCTCGGTGGAAGTTCCCAGCTAACGTCAGACATAAACCAAACAGGATATTGACTGAGCTCTACTTGAAAGCTGCTGTTGAGAAAGCTTTCAGATTCTGAGAAAATTGTCTTTTATTAATAGGAATGGAAGCAGACTAGAAAAGTTCATCAAGAGATAACTTACAAGGTAACCTAAAATATTTGACCTATAAGCAAATACTAACTAGTATAGATGATGTATGGTATATGATGTGGAATTAGGAGCATTAGCTTTATGACAAGTTACTCTACTGAAAAAGGTATCTAATAATTAGTTGAGCACAGACTCCAAGTTTTGATACTTCTTAAACTACAGTTACACTTGTCTGAATCTGTTGCTGGTTCTTTTCACTCTGTGGAAATAAGGCTGCAATCGTAAACATACTGAAAGGTGTGTGTCTTATTGGATTTTTCTCAGTTAATGTAACTGGAGACGCAATGGTTAAATACTCAATAAATGTAGTATCTAAATACAGTATGTTAAAATGCAATGGGTCTAGTTAGTATATTATCTGCTTCTTTGAAGCTATTGTTCTTTTTTAATAGCTCCATCAAATCCCTGTCCTCCTAATTTGATATTTTATGCTTGCAATGTGAACTTATTTGTAGTTTTTCCTTTAAAAAAAATCAAATACCACGTAAACGAGTCTTGGTAAATATATAATGATGTTCTGTGTTGGTCCGTTTGGCTCAACACAAAGAAGTATGTGTTTGTGTAATACTGTACAGGTATTTTCATCGCTGGGAACTTCCATATAAATTACTAGGCATAACCCATTAAAACACTGTCATTTTCTTATGCTGTTCCCACATGTTTTGTTGAAGAATTTGCCAAGAGATTACACCAATTTTAGTGATAAAAAAACCTAGTAAAGGCCTGCCCCAACTTTCACCTAAATTAAGCCATTCTAAATATTATTCACATTATTACAAAATTACAATAGCAGACATATAAAGCAACAGATGTGTTTTGAAAAGCACCGGAAAAGCATTTAACCTATACTCACCATTCAATTTGGGCCCATTAAATCTGACATGTATAGAGTAATTGTTTGCGAATTTAATTCCCCCTTGTGATCCTTGACAGAGGCTGGACACAGAAAGCCACTGGATGCCTTCCAGATCTGCAGTTTTTAACATTATTATTATGAATTTGAAAGTGACTGTCCTGAAGTGAAATTTAGTTCAGGGTAAACATGAATACTGTTAAGTCTGTACTCTTTTGTGTACCATGAAAGGAATAAGGGGATGTCTATGAAAACATGTTTTTATGTCTTAAAATACCATCCAGCCAAAGTGAACTATTTCAAATTCCTAACGATCTTACACTGACAGAGTTGTTGCAATGTGCCATCAAGTCGCCTCCTATTTATGGCAACCCTATGAGCAAGCCATCTCCAAAATGTCCTCCTGTCCTCAACCACTCTCCTCAGTTCTTGTCAACTCCAGGCTGTGGGTTTCTTCGGGGAGTCAGTCCATATTGTCTTTGGTCTTCTTCTCTTCCTGCTAGCTTCTACTTTTCCCAGCATTATTGTCCTTTCCAGAGAATCCTGTCTTCTGGTGATACAGCCAAAGCGGGACAGCCTCAGCTTCAACATGTTTGCTTCTATATATACTTTTTGTATATACAGTAAACCCCCACCTATTGCATGGATTAGGGACCCAACCTGACCCACAATATGTGGATGCTGGGCCAGGTCGGGACTGGGCAGGCTCTCTGGGGGCTCTTGTACTTACCCCAGGCCTGGCACTGCCCCAAACGGGCCTGCAAGGGGCTTTCCAGTCCCCCAGAGGCCCCAAAAGTGCTTTCTAGTGATTTGGAGGTCACTTCTGGTTTACTGGAAGTCACTTCCGGTTTGCGGGGAAGCACTTGTGTGGCCTCCGAGGGGCCTGGGAAGGCCTTTCCTCCTTACCCCAGGCGGCCTTTTTTTCATATACTGCAGACCTGCAATATACATGAACCACAAAAGGGCGGGGGACAACTGTATTATGCTTTTGATATGGGACCCATGTGTTTGTCTTTCTGGCAATCTAGAAAGAGTTCTCCGACCAGCACCACATTTCAAAGCAATCAATTTTTATCTTTCCTCATACTTAACATTCACACCCATACATGGTGATTTCTAGTTCCGTCATTGCTTCCCTTCCAAGTCTTAGACTTCTGACTTCTTGCTTGCTGTCTCCAGTTGGTTTGATGACTGAACCAAAGTATACAAAATTTCTATTCCAGCATCTTCTTTATCAATGCTGAAGTTGTATTGTTTTGTCATCCTGATTTTTGTCATCTTAACATTCAACTGCAGTCCTGCTTTGGCACTTTCCTCTTTCACTTTCACCAGAAAGTTGTTTCAAATCACGGCTGCTTTCTGTCAAGTGGAATGGTATCGTCAGCATTCACTGACAGAGAAACACGTTTAGCACGGAATACATTCCAGTTATGAGTGCTCGGATTTGACTGACATGTTATCTTTCTTTTACAATATATAACAGCATAATTTTTGTTTCACATGTTTATATTCCATGCCCCCATTACCTGAAGTGTTTGTGTCAGAAGAGCATTTAACTATCACATGTAGGTCATCTTATGTTTGAAATTATGCATACTGTGTGGGCTATCACTGAGAACAAGCCAAAAGGTATTTATAAGCATATAAAGCATCATGAATTACTGACAGAATGCCAGGAAGGAGTTTAAAACAACAACCTAACCAAAAAGAAAGTATGCCAATTATTGTGCTTATTGCTTTCACGCTCCACCATTTTACTTGGCATTTTCTGAATAGAGATATTATCTCAAATAGATTCCAAAAGTCTAGTCATACATATTTTAATGCACTTAAAGGGTATGTCCCACTGTCTCCAGTGTTGCTTACTTCCAGGTAACTGGGAAGAAGTAAAACCTATTTCTGAATAAACCCTAACCACTGAGCTATGCAGCCAGCTACAAATGCTCATATACATCATGGGGAAAACCCCCTGCCTCCAACTTAGACCAGGGCAAGATACCTGCTACAAATTCTCCTCAGAATCAGTTTCTATGTGGTTACTGCTGAAAATGACCTGGTATGAGATGAACCTCTGAGATCCAACTGGTAATGGCAATACATTAAAATGTAGCATGTTTTAGAAAGAGCTTTAAGTATGCAAAACCTGGAAATCATTACTGTGCAATGCAGGCATGCTTGCTCAGTTGACACAGTGTATTACCTTCTTTGTTAAAGAAAACAACAAATGCTTGTAAGGAGTGAAACTGGCTCACGAAAACTGAATAGGCCCTGCCCCCAGCATTAGTATTTTTAATTTTTTTTCTGCTATATTTTCTAAATATGTATTTATATAGCCTACCAGCCCACATAAGGTTGCCTGTTACCTATGTGGTAATCCAGAAATATATGTGGCTGTGGCAATTCTACCTTGTATGTCTCACGTATATAGGTTAACATTGGTATATATGATGAGTGTGAGTTTTGAGTGACAGTGGGAAGCCGGGCATTCACCAGGATAGCAGTTGGGACGGATGACCAGAATGTAGAACAGAACTTTGTATTGATTGGCTGGCATACTGGCCAGCATTTAAAAAAATCCAGTTCAATAAATAAGGGTGGTGTGTGAGACAGTGCAATTTAAGGCCTAGTTTTTGTTAGAAGCATCCAATTGGATGGCAGCATTTTTTCGGCTAGGTTAGGGTGAAGTCTGAATCCAAAAGAGAAAGCTGTGAGGTCGTTTAAGAGCTGTGCTGTTTGAAGTAGCTGAGGTGTCTATTTTTGTGAAGAAGCTGTGAAGCCTAATGTAGCTTCCTGTTGGAACTATGAAGACAGTGAATATATAGTATGAAATATGCTTGAACTCTGGTGGGGCAGGGGACAGCTTTCAGCTGTCTGATGAACAGTGTGACATTTAAACTCTGAAACTTTCCCTCTTTTGCCTTTTAAGAAATAAAACTTTTTTTTTTAGTTTTCAAACACTGCCCCTTGTTTTTGCAGCCTAGCCATCACAAGTTATTTTACCAAGCCTTCTGCTGGCCAGTGCTGAGTCATGTAGTCAAGGTTGTTGCCAAAATAGTGTAGGTTGTCTACACTTCACCAAGTGTAGACTTTTTGTTCAAAAGAGTGTGTGTGTGTAAATTCAGCACTAATATGTGCTCTATATTTAAGCGGCAGTGGATTCAGAATAATAGTGGCTTATCTAGTCCAGTAAGAAATCCCTTCTTGCTGGAGTCAATGGCAACTCCAAATGCAGTGAAGGGGTTTGAGGATAGTTGCCATTTTAGTGGTGGCGCACACCAAGTAGAGGAAGGTGGGTGAGAACTGCTTTCACGACACATGCAAACATGTCTTCTATTTTTGCAGCCTATTTTAACAAGCAGGATAAATACAAAATTCTTTTTTTTTAGGGAAGACGTTTCTCCACAGAGGGGGACAGGAAGACACACGCATACAAAAAAAAAAAAAAATCTATGCAACAGCCTGATCCCAACACTTCTATGCAAAAGCAATTTATTCTTGAAATTTGCAAGTTGTGCATAAATAGCAGTCAAAATTATTGTCAAGAGTCTTGGTTGTTCTCACAGCATCCCTCTAAGGCTTGATCATTTCACTGCTTGCAGCAGAAACAAAAATATGTGTAACTATTAATGAACACAGCTGAATGTCAATCCAACTCCAATCTAGTGGGCCACATGACCTCAAGTTTCAATTATAGAAGGACCCCCATATCCACAAGGGATTGGTTTCAGTCCCCCCCCATGGATACAGTAATCCACAGATAATAGTGAATGCTAAATATACAGTACAGCCATGAAGCAAATCAAGGCTGTTAGCGGCTACAGTGTCACTAACTTCCAAGCAGATAAGAACAGCACTGTGCAGCCTATGTCCAAATCTGCCTTCTTTCCTTTCATGAATGGTGAGAAGGGGTAGTTTGGTACCATGGCCCTAAAGATCAATGCACTATCAGATGTTTTTTCACACTACCTTTGGAAGCCAGACACTGTAAGAGGTCAGGCATTATAAAAAAAAATTACAAGCAAGAGATGTGTTTCAGGCTCAGAGTCCATTTGGAAAATACAGAAAAGTGGGGGGTGTTTTGTCTGCCTTCAAACTGATCTGAGGCAAAACAAGGAAACCTTAAGTATACTTGAATTGAATTGGGACTCTCTGATGCCCAAGCTTTTTGCTTCAGAGGTTAATCCGGAGCTATGGCTTTCCTTTCATCAGATCCAGAGGAGACTGACTGCTGGACAAGTGCCCAGCAGAATGAATTCTTGCAAGGGTGGAGTTGGTTAAACTGCAGAGCTCTGCTGGTTGGAGAAGGGAAGCTGGTAAGAGCTTTGCTTGTACACTAGAGCTGATGACAAGGTCCCAGCTCCCTCTCCATCCCAGGTCGACACCCTCAGTTTCTCCCACATTCATGTTTTTTTACCTTTTGGACAGATACAAATATGCAGAAATACTTTAAAATATTCAGATGCAAATCAGATCAGACAAGCTACCTACTGGGTCAAAGAGAACTGCCTGCAATCTATAAAACAAACAATTCGGATTGAAACAGATGGTATTCTCACATCCCTATTATAAATAAGAAAAGCATTGGCAGACTCTAATCTCAGAATTGGAGAATAGAAGAGAGCCACAAGCAAGCTGGTATCAACCGTCATATCGGATAGCTTTAACACAAAATACAGAAAACATCCATGGCTATTATTAAACACTCCAATAGGAAGCTCATATGGTAGAATGCTTATGGTTTAAAAGCCAAAGAGATAATTCCCAAATACTGTACAAAGTTTATAAATATCTGGAGGACTTTCTAAATATACATAACTAGGTATACAAAAAATGTCCTTCATGTACGTATCTGTAAATGAAAAATTAAAAAACTTGACAGTGAAGCTGTGATCTTCCCAGAACGAAGAAAATGTTCAGGCTACCTAAATGATGGTCAAAATCCTATTGGAGATTTACTCGTGAGTAAGTGAAAGTGCACACAGTGCAGTGGTGAATTGCTGCTGGTTGCAATCCTGGTTGTGCAAAAGATACATCACAAGAAACACCACTGGCATTTCACCCTTAGCAATGCTTCTCGGCCCCAACTTAACTTATGCAACTGTGAATTGCCAATAGGATTTGAGCCAAGGTTTCTACCCTAGGCTAACTGAAGCCTGGAAAACAGCATTCCTTGTAGAAACTGGGAACACATTCAGATTTTGTTGTACTGAAAACAATGTCCCTGTTGTACTGAAAACAATGTGCTGATTCACACACGTAGACCTCTAGTATCCTATTCTATAAGCATACAACGACGTGCTGAGTAGTATTTGGTGCCTTAAATTTCCAGCAGTCCATTCCTACATGCAAGACCACACCCACTGCTATAGTCACCATCAAATGCGTCGGACCTGCTAGGGACAATCAAGGATGTCTATTATTTTCATACATTTGTTTATTAATGTCCAGAGGAAGCCGGCTGGCAGAAACAGGGCTTGACTTATGAGGAGCCTTTGTCTGATTACCATCTCATGTTCTGGCAAAATGGTGATGAGGATATCAAACAATACAATTATAAAGGCAGAATTAATGAAATGGGATATAATTTTTGAAACGGGATACAGAAGCAGTGTACTATACTCTGGTCTTTCAACACATCACAGAGCAGGGCATCAGTGTCAAAATTCAATAGGCTGGTTCTGTATTTAGCACCCAAGGCGTGTCTTGCGAGGCAGGTGTCCAAGGCCCAAGGCCTCACTGCTACCAATAATAGTATGGGATGTTCTAAGGACGTTGAACTCTCTTCCCTGCTCACAGCAAGCAAACTGCCAGTAGGTGAACGGTGCCGCCACTTCATATTTGCTGCTATGGACTGACTGTCTTCCTGGGTGGAAAGCTGCACAGTCTCTAGTGAGCAAGGCAGTAAACTGGGGCCTAGGGGCAGCCTTGGGTTCAAATCACCACAGGGTTGTTGTGGAGACTCCCTCGGAAAGCAAGAGGTGCCACTGAGAAATCGTCTGTGTTCAACCGCTGCTGTCCACGACTGGCCAACGAGAGCGGGAACTGGGCGCTTCTAGTGGGCGGTCATGGCTCGCTCCTGCCCATTTGTCCACGGGCACCCTGTGGTGTGATCGGGCAACGGGGTTCACCCGGGAGATCCTGGCAGGCGGGCAGCAAGAGGGTTTGAAAGAGAACCAGCCCTCCTCCGCCTGGGCGCCACAGGGCCCACGCTCGCCCTCCTGCCTGCCTGCCCGCCCCACTCCGTAGGAAGGGAAGGCGAACAAGCCTCGCTCGGCCCATCGGCCGTGGCCGCCCTTCCGTTTTCAAGGAGCGGCGGGAGATTCGGGCCGGGATCAGGGGGTCCGAAAGGCCGGAGCGCAGCAGCAAGAGGGCAGCCGAGCTGAGACGTCGGGAAACGGAGGGCGACCGCGAAACGGCGCCCACCCCAACCCAGGCCAGCGCCTCGGCCGGCGCAGCAGGGCTTCACCTTCCGCGGCCCGCCAGTCACATGGCGAGAGGCCCCGAGCAGGAAGTGCGCGCCGGCTGGTTCCTGGGTGGCGCGTCGGGGCCGCACTGGCGCTCCCAAGAGCCAGCGTTACCCGGGCCGCGGGGGGGACTTCTGCCAGAAGCCGGGGGTAGCTGAAAGCGTCCTCCGCTCGTCTCAGCCTCTGCAGTCGGACTTGTCCCCTGACCGTTGTCGTTTTTCTCTCTCTGCTCTGGGAGAGTGACGGCCTGGCACACACCCGCCGCGCTCTCTTCCGCGCTGCCGCTCGCTCCCTTGCTTCCGTTTTTGCGCCTTCCTTCGGCCGGACACGAAGTTGACCAAACTCCTTCTCGGAAGCTGCGTCGTGTTGGTTACGCACAGGTCCTTGCGCTTGGGTAAGATTCCCCCCTTGATTCCTCGCGGCTTCCTTGCCGATCAACAGTGGTTTCTGTTCCTTTTACTCTCCTTTCACTTCCAACTTGGGCGTGGGGAAGTGGGGGAAGAGAACGGGCGAGAAACCGCAGCTGGAAGAACCCCCCCCCCTGTCTCCCGCACGCTCGTTGGTCGAAGTGCCTCGGTTGTTCGTGGGTTTCCTTAACGTGGGTGGGTTGCGGGGAAGTGCCTGCCTAGCGAGGGATCAAAACGCGGAGGCTTCGACTGGTCGGTTGGAGCTCACTCTAGCCAGGGGCCATCGGGTGGATTGTGGGTTTCCCAGTGGCGGGACTGTAAGAACAAAGGAATTGCCTGCTTCATTTTATACCGAGTTAAGAGACAGTTGCCAAGGGCTACTAGTACAGGGAAACTTCTTGTTAGCTGCCATGCACCCGCATCTTGTGACTACCCCTTAGTAGAAAAGCGCACCTCCATCGGATTCATATGGGTGATGAGACATCTGATATGCCTACCCTTCTCCAAAGTCTGACTAATTCTATTTTTTTAAAAAAAAAATAGCAATATACAAATTGAGGGTGTGAAGCCCTACTTCTCAAATTCCTTGGGAGATTTTAGTTGTACAGATGGGAATCAGCTTCTAGTTTGAGGGTGGCTGCCCCTCTCCAGCTGGACTACAGCTCCCATTATATTTTTTAGCATTAGCCATGGTGGTTAGGGCTTGTAGGAAAGAGCTGGAGTCCAACGCTTAGGGGAAGTCCAACGATTTCACTTGATGCAGCTTGAACTTGTGAAGGTAGCTCAGTTAGTAGAAGCCTGCATTTCCCTGTTGTGAGACTGAAGGACAAGTGGTTTGTGGTTGCTTCTTTCCTGTAGTAGCTACAAAAGTAAGATACCCAAGGTGGCTTCCCACTTGGGTTTGTATACAACCATATCTGCTATCTGTTTCTGGTGTAATCACAGTTGACTGTGCTCAGCTGTACATTTTTAAAACACACACACACACACACACACACACACACACACACACACACACACACACACACACACACAGAGAGAGAGAGAGAGAGAGAGAGAGAGAGAGAGAGAGAGAGAGAGAGAATATGATTTTGGTGTTAAAGGGGGCAGGTGGGATAGGAGCCCATTGAAAATATGAATCATTGGGCCATCTTATTTGTTAGGAAAAGACAGGGTCCACAGCTACACATGATTCACTGCCATTCTTTGCCACCCTCAGCTCAGACCTTTAAAAATACTGATTGGGTTTTATTTTTTTATTTTTTAAAAAAGTGAAACAACGCATGATAGCTCACAAAAGAGCATTCCACACGCTATTCCTTCAGTGATCAGTTGTTGTTGTTTTTTTGGGGGAAGAGTTACATTGAGGCTAAGACTGAATGGTGGTTTTTATTAAAGTAAAATTTAGCACATCCATAAGGTTGATTCAAGACTCCGCGACTATTGACTAGCTTAACCACAGAATGTGTCTCCATTGATAGGTCTCAGGCCTGCGACAAGGAAGAGGTAGGAAAGACTAGAGATGACATATACAAAATGCCTTATGACTGAGTAATCACATTGGATCCTCCACATCTTTAATTAGAAGGTAGGACACCATGTCAGATGATTGGACTTAAGTTAAATGGTGATTGAGAAGAATTCTTAAGAGATTTGCCATTTGCTGGAGTTGTGGCTGTTGAAAGATGCATAAAGAAAGCAGCAGGGTGAATAGGAGGTTTATTTATTGGATCTGCTTCAGTATTCTGATATGGTCATAATTCTGATATATGAGTACATTATTTGTATTTCTTGCCCTCCATTACATGAGACCATTCCTTCTCTTAGTGTTTCCTTCCCATAAAAGTGGACGCCCATAGAGGAAAGACAAATGGAGATGGGGCATTTTACTTCTTTTCTCCCCATAGGGATGTAAGGAAACTCCCTACTAATTAAAACCACATAATAAGCACAATTAAAAAATACAGTAAGATATAAAATTTTACACATACAGTATTAAACAAATAATAGTATTATAGCCACCCTTTAAAAATGCTGAAATAACCACCTCAGTTCAAGATACGCAGCATTCCATAATGGCTCCTACAGCCCAAGCCAATTTAAAAAATGGGCTAGGTGCTGCCTTGCTCACATGATGGATGAAAACAGAGCAAGTAATGCTGGAATAAGGCTATCATGACAGAATTAAATACATCAATCAATCCCCAAACAAGAATTATTCACGTGACAGCATTCATTAATAACAAATACAGTACTTGGATGCAAAATAAAACAGTTTAAAAAATGAAAAGACACCCCTCCCCCTTTAATTATCACAAGTATAGCATAAACATCAAAGGAAAATAGCTTGTGTGCTTAAGCAAACATCTACTTTAACAGTCTGACACCTTCCTTGGAGATAATAGATGTAGGAAAAATTATTTATTTATTAAATATACTGGGTATCGTGTTTTTTTCCAAAGCGGGGCATTCAAGTCAGCTAACTGTGGTAATATGAAATAAAAAGAATAAAACCTCAAATGTGCATTAGTGAGAGGAAACCAACACCTATCAGTCAAGGCAACCCAGTTTAGAGGTGTCTGTCTGATGCCTTGATGATGATGATGATGATGATGATGATGATGATGATGATGATGATGATGATGATGATGATGGTTCCCACAGAGGAAATGCAGCCCTCAGGGGAAACTGGGAGCTGAAAAGATTCCCCACTCCTGTTCTGCCTCCTATGGGATAGTGGCTTCACACTTCCTGTTGTGGGAATGATAATTATTTGTCTTCAAGTGGCCCCTCCTCTTATTTTTGTGTTTTTTGGGGGTGGGGGGGAGAATGCACAGACAGGCTTCTCTCTTCTCTTCTGTGCCACTCCACCCTACTTCCTTGTGTCCATTGTCTGAGTTAATTCCACTTTTCCTTCTAATTGAGTTTCTTCTGAAGTTAAATTAGACTGCAAAAATAATGGCCAGGGCCTCCCATTTACAGTAGAACCTTGATTTACGAGCATAATTTGTTCCAGAAACATTCTGGTAATCCAAAGCACATATATCAAAGCAAATTTCCCCATAAGCAACTCAAATGATTGGTTCTACAAGCCAAAATATTCACATAAACATGATTACAATACTGTAATATAAAATAACAAAGAAAATGCAAAATATAAAGACAAATAAAGCAAATTAAATAAAAATATAAAGATAAAGAGAAAACAAAACAAAGCCCTAACCTGCACTCACCTTTGAAAACCTTCATGGCTGGTGTGAGGGAGACAAAAGGAGGCTCCTCTGCCTGCTAGAACCCACCACTCGTCCTTCCTTCCTTCCAAGCAGTGAGACTTCCTCTTGTGACAGAAGTTGAACCTGCTGGCCTTCCCCCTTAAATTAAGGAAATATCTGTCTCAGGTAAAAAAAATATGTAAAGATGTAAAGAAAAAAGCTGCTGTGGTGATCTAGCATCCTTTTTGGCCCTACCTGGTGCAACGTCATTAAAAAGACTGTCTCAATACCTTTAAGATGCAGAAATGTCTTTTTTAATGTTTTCTTTGCATTTCAGTGTGTGGCCAGAAATTTAAATCTCTTGTAAAATGGCATGTATCAGCATTATCTCTGAACTGAACAGGTTTTGTTTGTTTGTTTCTTTGTTTTTGTATCATTCTTTTTTTGGAAAAGGAACTCATAAGGAACAGCTATGAGGTAAAACTATCCACTGGATAATGTCTGGGGGTTGGAGGTACACAAAAATATGATTTTTACAATCTCAGCATTGCTTGAGTCTATTTGGGCAGGGTTCTCTTGCAACTGGTGGCTGGGATGCCTTGCCAATTGGTAGGGTTTGCTCTGGCCAGTCTTGACACTCTCTTATTTTCAACAATTGCAAGACTTAACTTGCAATTGTTGGCTAAACATTGCATAGGCATCTTCTGAGTAATTGTGGGAAGAGGGTAGAAAAAAATCACTTCAGAGCATAAGCATGGATGCATATCAAGACAATTTAAAATCAAATGTTGAAGGAACCTAATGAATAGATTATTCACTTCCTGGAGCAAAACAAACAGCAAAATTAAAAAAAAACCCAGCAAAATCAACCACCTCAGGGCTTGGATCTGTGCTTCAAGGGGAGAAAAAATTAATGATCGGATTGGAAATAATCTATGACTGTGAACTGAAAAATATTTAGATGTAACATTGTATTGCTTTGCAACAACAGCCTTGAAGATCTGAAAAGCTGGAAGGAGCACTCTTCCCTGACATGTTCTTGAGATGTGAAGGCCTGAAAAAGCCTGGAAGAATTCGGGGGGAGGGGGGACCCTTTCTTTCCTGAAGCCTTTTTGTCCCCCCCCCAAAAAAAAATGGAAAAAAAAGAAAAAAGAAAAAGAAAAAATGAGTATGGAATGTTTTATTTTAACATGATGAATAAAATATTTTAAGACATGGTGTTCAAATATTTTCCAAATCATTTCTAAAAATATGCATAGTATCAGATTATTCTAATTTCTGTGCACTGAGGACAAGCAAGTCCTAGGTTACAAACTGAACTCTCCAATGAAAGAACTAGATGCATTTCTTCCTTTAGGAGGTGATGCTATTGTCACAAGAAAGATCGTATTATCAGAGAGAGTGATTGCTCTACCACTTCATCCCTGCCATTCTTTCATGGAAGGGAGAGAAGGAAAGACAAAGTTTTGCCTAAAACTTAGCCTGTTTTATGCACAGAGTTTTCTTTAAGTGTAATTTCATCAAAATGGTGACTGCAGCCCGGAGATCAGAAGATGTATAGTGCTTGGAAAAACAGCAATGATCAGTTGGAAAAACATCTGGAAGAAAAAAATCATCAAAGGCAGACTAGTTAATTCAGTCATATTTCCAAGAGCTTCATATGG